>CM064879.1:4327484-4993853 GCA_003313485.2 Penstemon barbatus
ATGAGAAAAAATACAATAGGGACCACTTTGTAAAAAGTTAATGATAAGGAGGACCATTAGTTGTGCTATCCATATAAATATATGTATTTTACGTGCAAGAACAAGATTAAAAAAACCACAACAAATCAATCCATCTTCACTACCTTGTCAAAATTACCTAAAAGAATACCATACAAGAATTCAACCAAACACTTTGCTATCTTTGTAGCTTTTTTTGCCACATCGATCGGGATTAACAGTTCTAGTCTAACAGACAGTAGTACTTCTATGATGGAGTTCTACAAGACTGAGTAGCAACTCTAGTGATCAAAGAATAGTGTATCTAAACAAACAAAACAACATCCTAGTAGGGTACACCTTAAAATCTTTATAAACAAATGATAATAAATCCTAGTATATCAAGCTCGAAAAAGACGATGTCAACATGTAAGGAATGTTAGCTAAAGGACCTCGTTGGCATGCTAACTCGTGAATGTCCTTCACAATATCGAACACTGCATCAGGTTGTGCAAGTTTCAGTGCATTTTCCGAAAATCTCTTGAGTTCGTCGGTCTTTGTGCTGAACCATTCTGCCACAATTCTCGCGGTATCTTTGGGGCTCCGTGTGAATACTCCTGCCCCGTTGTCAACTACATATGGAACATTTCCTTTCTCCTGCCAATGCCAAATGATATGTACACCAGTTAAATTTTTTGAAAATTTGATCTTTCCTTGATTAAATGATAACCGAAAAAGTAAGAGACGTGAGTTTAGGTTCACTTACTTGTCCAGGAATGTAATCGTTGAGAATAATCGGAAGGCCTCTAATCAATGCTTCCGCAATGGTCCCTGGTCCAGCCTGTAAAAACCCAACATTTAGTAAACATTAATTAATGCAGCAAAAGTAGGAAATCTAATGTAAGAAAAGAAGAATTATAAGGCATACTTTAGTGATGATGCAGTCACAAGCACCCATCCATTTCACCATTTGCTTTTCGAACCCTCTAATCTGCGTAAAAGAAAAACAAGCCCATATTGTGAATAAGTTTCCTTCGTCCAAGTAAAGAAATTACGGTCTTAAGGTAATTATAGACGATTATACTAAACTAACCTTGACTGGGATTTTCCACTCGAGCGATTGTAATGTGGCGACTAGGCCTTCATTACGGCCACAGATAATAATCAGTTGTCCGATAGGCTTCTCCAGTTCTTTGTCGAACAGAGATTCTCCAAGAGCTTTTGCCGTTTTCTTCACAGGACCCATCCCCTCTCCACCTCCCATTAACAATACTGCTGGCAAATCCGGATCCATTTCTAGCTCTAATCTCAAATCATCCTAAAAATAAAAAACAGAAAGAAATTATGGTACATTCATCAAGCATCAGAGGGTTTGAATTATAGCCTTAAAAGACTGTACCTTGGAAAGAACTGCTCGGCAAAAAGAAGGTCGAATAGGCAAGCCAAAAACACGTATTTGAGATTCTTCAAGACCGTCAAACAAAGCCCTCTTTGCTACCTCTTCTGAAGGACAATACAACCGGTTCACAGATGGATGAAACCTTTTTAACAAATGAATTTAAGTATAAGTACAGAATCAAAAAGGTGGGGAACATACAGTACAAATTAAATTAATAGTATATATATTACCATGTTCGGTGACAAGTATTGAGGTCCGTAATGACAGTAACGAAAATGACTTTTTTGGTTAAACCTTGCCATTTCAGCACCCACAATGGAATATGCTGCATCAGAGGATGAACGCTAATGATGATATCAGGCTTGTATTCCATTAAACCAGCCTCTACCTCCCTTGAAAACAAAACTGATAAAAAAATAAGCAAAGAAAAGGGATTTTGTATAAACAATAGGATGAAAGAGGAATGTATATATACTTGGCATAAAAGGCAGCAATGGCAGCAAGATAGGCAGAGTGCATCCATCTAGGAGAGGTGGCATGAAAGGCGACTTTCCATAGCTGCACGTGTTTAACCATGAACTTATATTGCCCCTCCATATCATTTAAAGGCCACCCGGTATACTCCTTCCATACATCCTTAACAAAAATCTGTACAACACATCAAGCAAGGTAATATACATCAACAACATCATTAAGCCTCTCAAACTTGTAGCACTAATCAAAGATAAAATTCACACTGTAAGATTTCATGAATAAGGTCCAACCAACAAACCTCAAGTCCTTAACTACCCCCGAAATTTGAATTTCTAATAAAGACAGAATCTTTCGAAAGATTGTTCAATACAACAGGAAATCTGAGCTGTAACATTAAGGCTAATTATGGTTTTTCTTTGATTTTAGTAAGTAAAATGAAGCTATGCATAGATTAATTTTATTTAGCATTTTACTTAATAAACTCCAAGAACCAAACATAGCCTAAAACGTGACTTTTACAGTGTGAACACATACATATATGGTAATTAAAGCAGAACAACACATTAATCAAATGACTTACTCTATACTCATCACCATACTCCAGCTGGAATGCATCCCTTATGGCCTCGGCCGAGGCTCGATGACCGCCACCGGTATCGCTCATAAGAATAAGCACATTTTTGGTCCTTTCAGCGCCAATTTGTTCCAATTCCATGTTCTCATCATCTTCTTCATCTTCAGTGGCATATTTGCACCTTTTCTGGATGCTGCTGCTCCCTGCACCAAATCCATACACACCAACTCTTTCAAACACCTTGTTTATCGATTCCCGAGGTGACGCCGCCTTCATCGCCATATATAGGAATTAATTCTGTACGTCAATGATTTTCTTTCAACAGTTAGAATCGACCCTAACAAAAAAAGCAATTTCTTTTTTCTGGAATCTATCGAGAAACAAGAAAAGAAAAAGACTTTTGTCAAGGAATCAAAATGGATTTTCAGAAACCCTTTTGAAGAAAACAACTTTTTTTTAATTCGGAAAGAATTGTGAAGAGAAGATAAAACAGAACAGAACAGAACAGAACAAAAAATGAATAGTTATGATTTGTGTGTGCATAGATAAGATAAAAAGATGTGCATACCTTAGTGAAAAAGAGGAAATCAAGAATTTGAGAGGAAGTTAGTGAATTTGTTGATTTCCTGCAAGGAGGAGAAACAGAGGGGGCAGAGAAAGACAGAGGAGGAGAGAGAGCATGAGTTGGCGAAATTCTTGGTTGTTTTTCTTCCGCTTTAAAAGGAGAGGGTCCTAATTTTTTATACTCGAATATGCTACTCTTGTGATGGAGGAATTTGTAGCCGTCGGATTGGCAAATTGACAATTTTTGTGGGAATGTTCGGATTGGCAGATTCGAATATTTTGCCCGGCTTTACTATATGATATGATATGTGGGAGCTATTGCTATTATAATTACATGCACTGTTTTACAGTTATTTTGACTTGGTTTTGTGTTGCTTCGCTCACAGGTGGGGCGACATGTTTATTAATTTTAATATGCGATAAGAAAATCTTTTATCTTTTCTCTTATACTTGATCGCTTTATTTGTTTGATTCCACATATCTAGAGCTCTACATTTTCAGGCACATTTAAGTGGTGTTTGCAAAAAATTGTGAATGTGCTCAAAGGTGTTTGCAAAAAATTGTGAATGTGCTCAAATATTAGAATATAAAAAAAAAAAGCTAAAAGTTGTAAAGAAGTAAAAGTATTTGGTGTTTACAAATTATGCCAAGAAGCCCAAAAAAATCACTTTTGTGTGTTTGCAAAAGAATACAACATCAATTTTTTTTCTCCCATTTTGCTAAAAATGTCAAAGTAAAAGTTAAAAGCACCTCATCACTAACTTCAACTTAATATGTACTTTTTAGCTTTTTTTAAGAGAAATGAAAATAGAATTTATGTGTGCAAACACTACTTAATTGCTTATTTTGTCCTAAAAGCTGAAAAGTACTTATTTTTAATTGCATGTGCTTCAGCTTAAAAATGAGAATCTGAAAAATAAGCTGAAAGCAGCACAGAAACAAAAGCATGGAGTGTTTGCAATCTATACAAAAAAAAAATGAGAAAAATTGATTCTTGAGTGTTTGTGAAAAAATTATAATAGTGCCCAATTTCCTCCTTTATAGCTATAAAATACCAAATTACCCCAAAGCTAACACCTTTATTCTGCAGGTGACAAATAAAATTGTTCTTAAGTTCAAGTCTTTTTTTTTCTTCCTTGCCTAACTCAACTTTTGATGTTGGGTAGTAGTCAAACTCAATTTTTTCTTGCCAAAAATCTAAAATCATCTCAGCACCATTAGGGGTGTTCATAAACCCGTTTGACCCGAACCGACCGCTCGACCCGAACCGACCCGACCGAGACCCGACGGTTTTGTTATTAAAAAAACCCATGGCGGTTTGTAAAATTGGTCACCCGGTATGTATGGGTCGGGTACCGGGTTTTATTGTTAAAAATAACTCACCCGCCTACCCGACATATATAATATTTTTTGTTCCTTTTTCTTAGGGTTTACACTTCTTTACAACCAACAACCGCTATTCCTCTCTGGCTCTCTCTCCTCCAATCCAAGTCCCGTATACCCCCACTCTAAAATCTAAATTAGCTGCGATTTCTTCCCTTTCCCCAGCTTTAGTGTATTTCCAATTGATTACCGGAAGTAATATTGCTCAATCAATTGGAAGAATTGGAGAATTTTTGAAGCAAGATTTCTACAGGCAGTCTTAGATTTCAAGAATGAAGAGCCGATTTTAGTTGGGTTATTTTCTCTCCGCATTTCAGTTCAAGAGTTTGAAATGAAATAATATTAATCCTTTCAATAGCTTAGTTCAAAAACTCGCTTATGTCCATTAATTATGTCAATCTTTGTTTTCAATTTTGAGTTTCAGATCTTCATTTCGGAGAAGGATTCGTCAATTCGGTGAGTTTTCTTGTAAAATTTCATGTATTACATTATACTTTTCATTTTACCGTACACTTAACATTTCCTACTGATTTATGAAGTGCTATGAATCATACATTTGAATTATGAAGCTGTGACATAAGCAACTAAATGTTCAAGCTTTAATTTTTTGTTTGCTAGTAATATTATTAATTGTACCATGTTTTATTTATGATTGGGTTGGTTGAATTTTGGCTATTGAAGTAGTACTCAAATGTCAATATTCTTAGTAATATTAATTTAACTGAATACTTGCCTAGCTTTGTGTATTGCATTTTTATCAAAATGAGTCAAACATATTAAAACTATTCAACTGTAATTTCAAATGCATTTTTTTAGCACGAGTTTTTAAGAGTTTCTAAAGAAGAGTTACCAAGTCTAGTATGTTTTGAGTCATACTATACTGATGAGTAGCTATTTATAAAATCAAATATTTTTTTGTTGGACATAGGTATAGTATGTTTTGAGTCGTATTATACTGATGAGTATCTATTTATAAAATCAAATATTTTTTTGTTGGACATAGGTTTAGTTTTTTTTTTTTAAAGATTGGTTCTGAAGCTTATTTACATATCATCATCTACAAAACAATTGTTTCTTTGGATGTGAACTCTATTCATTTGGTGTTTTTAATGTTTGGATTATGCTCTTTAGATGGAAAATGAAAGTAATGCTACGGAAAGTGAGATCCCTAATTAATTCAAATATTGATCAACAAGGTGCTTCTACATCTAAATCAATTGCTAAGCAACCTTCTAATTTCACTTATGTCATCTTAATGTTTTGATTTGTCATGTTTTTTTTCTAAATTATGTTTCTATCGTATTAATATGAGGTTATTAATTTACTTTTACTTGGTACATATTTTCAGAATTTCATAGTTCGAGTATTACAAAGGGCTAATCAGAAGTAATCGATGAGTGAATGATTTTGTTGGTAAGTGTATTCATTTCCATATACTTTATATTTTATTGCCATTGTTTTGATGATTGTTAACAATTCTTTCATTGTTCACTAGGTTCCTAAAGAGGTTGTTGTTGGAAAATGGAGAAATTGATGATTGTTTTGATGGCTTGTAATGTGTGACAGTGTGAGTGATGATTTGTGATGTTCTTTTTGGTGTAGATTGTTGATTTAATAACCAGAAATTGTTGATTGAACATATTTGACATATTTAATTTTTTGATTGAGAACTTAGTTTTTATATTTATATGGCATTGTTTTCATTCAACCCACCCGCCCGCCACCCGCCCGCCACCCGTTCCACCCGAACCGCGCGGTTTATGAAAATAACATTGCGGGTGCGGTTTGAAAATTTGACAACCCGCATGTGTTGGGTCGGGTTGATTTTTTCATGGCAACCCGCCCAAACCCGACCGCGTTCACCCCTAAGCACCATGCAGGACTTCTCTGATGCAAAAGAAAAAAAAATTCATAAATTACATTCATGAGAATATTGCTTCTGGGTTTTGCATTAATTGAATAGTAGAAATATATTTTTACCAGCTTGAAGCCAAAAGAAGATTTTTAAGAAATTTTGATCCTGAATATGCTTTTTCGTAAATGTAGAGAAAAAGTTGACGTTGAAAAATTGGGGATTTTATCTTTAAATTGGGAGGACCAATTCTGAGTTAAAATAAAATAACAAGGGATTACAATGTCCAATTCAACTTTGAGATAATTACAAAATTGACATTATAAGTCAGAAGCTAATATGGCCCTGCATGTGGTGTACTTTTTGCTAAATTTTAGAGAAGTATAAATTTAAGTTTGAGTTGAATACTCTCCCAAAATATTTTTTGGGCCCAAAACCTAAAAGGTACTTATAGTAACTGATTGAAAATACCACCTTAATATTATAAATAGCACTTCTAGCCATCTACTTTTTGGTCCTAATAAATTTATCAAAGTAAGGATTCTTATGGGGTAAACACCACTAATGATCCTCTTTATCATTAACTTTTTATAGAACGGTTAACTTTTTATAGAACGGTGTGTTTTTTTTCCACGTTAGTCCTCACTATGAATTATTTATTTTTGGTTCACTTTGATCATTTACAAGGGGTTTGTACTTATAGTATTACACTTTAGTCCCTCATAAAATTGTTTTGTATCAATTTAGTTCCTCATAAAACTGTTTATTTATCAATTTAGTCCCTCATAAAATTATTTTGGCATTTTAGTTCACCTTGGACCATTTGAAAGTAACCAAAGTGAAACAAATAATTCATAGTAGGGACTAATATGGGAAAAAAAAATACAAGAGGGACCACTCTATAAAAAGTTAATGATAAGAAGGACCATTAGTGATGTTTACCCGATTCTTATGAATATGTGTTGCTTCAAGTCTCGTCCCAAAAGAAAGAGTCCAAAACTATTTTGTTTAGTTTCACTTCGTCTCAAGTTGGAATTTGATTTTGGTTGATGCATCTTATGGACCTGTGTTGCTTTAGATCTCATCCCAAAAAGATGGTTCCAAGAAAAATTATGTTTAGTTTCACTCCTTCCTAAATCCAAACCCAGTTCTAAAGCACCTAATAAGAAAGTCATAAACATATAAAATTAATATATATTTTTTTTTATTCAAACTTCAACATTATAATTCAATCTAAATAAGATCATATATTATTAAAATTTATTATGTTACTTGAGGAGGTTATTTGATATTGAACAATTCTCACATGTTAAAACTGCCTCAAAACTATAAAGTCTCTGGTCTCACATGAATTGGATACTGTTATTAACAATTTGTAAAAGAAATTAAATCCATTGTGCAAGTTGTGTGAGGAATTTGTTGTGAACATGCTGAAAGATTAAGGCCAGCGGACATTTGATTAACATTCAGTCCAACTCAATGTGGGATTGGGTCATATACTTTGTAACTCGAATGGAGTTGGGCCCAGAGTGCAACTTGGGCCGCTTTGTTGTCCGCACACTTTTCTCGGAAAATTCGGGTTCCATTGTACTACATCACTTAAAAATTAAAATAATACAACTCGTGAAAGAGCTTTTAGTTCTTATTATGTCTTGACTTCTGAATCAATCATACAATAATTCATTGTTCACAGTGATGCTACGTGGAGTATTTAACACTTTAAAGATTCGAGTTCAATTGATAAAATAACATAAAGAAATTAAACTTAAAAAAATTGAATAAAATATTTTTTTCATAAGACCACTTTTAGCTTAGTATGCATCTACGTAATGAGATACGTACAATAATTGAAAAAGATGGGATGAGATCCGTTAATAATGATAAGAATAAGAATGGTATGGGCATGGTAGTTGCCATAAATAACCCCCACTCATTTTCACACCCAATATATATATATATATACACAGTTGCTCCGAAAAATCTTGTTGAAAAAATAATACAAGTCATGGATGCTGAACATACTTCTAATTTCATGCCTGCAGTTATACCAAGATTAGATCGCCTTGATCGCCTGGTAAATAGATAGTTAATTATTCTCTCCTTTTGCATATCTAATTAAGTAAATACTAGTTAGTCTTTATTATCTTCTGAATGTTTCTAATGAAAATTGAATATGCAGCTGCAACTTCTAGAAGAGAAGCATAGCTTCTTGAGAAGAGATTTTTCTGGTAATAATAATAATTGTGCTTACACAATTGAGAACGATGCTTGCAAAACTTTGACTACGGTTCTTAAGGAAGTCCAGCACAAAGGCACACTTATTGACCGACTCTCCACGCTTGAGAATCGAGTATTGCAGGTTTTTGAAATCATCATACACTAAATTAATTAGTTTTAGATAAAAGTTGAAAATTGTACCAACTTTTCGATGTCATCTTGAGCGCAGTTGAGTCTGGAGATGGATGAAGAGAACACGTCAAAGTACTCGAGCTCTTCAACATTTCAAATTTGTTCTGAAACCACTGCCAAAAAAGATTCTGAACCCATAATCCAACCACAAGTAAGAGCCTATTTGTAATGATTTGTATTTATAACAAATATGTGTGCTTATATACTATCAAACAGAACTTGGCTAAAAGTGTCTAGAAATTTAACTTCATTGTTGAGATTGAAACTTATGGATTTTTGTTTAGGAGGGAGCTTCTTCTGCACATGAATTTGTTACAAAAAGAAGAGCACAAGATAAGAGCAGAGGTGGTAATCAGAAAAGGAAAATACAAAGGAAGTGGCTTGGATTATTTCGATTCCGACTTACGTGTTGACCACATATGTTTCTAATATGTGTAATTGTGTATGATATTTATTTTGTTGTGGCTGATTTTGTAATAAATAATGAAGAGAATCTCCATTTTGGAGAAATTATTTGGTGCGACAAATTCAAACATAACATCTTACAAACATTTTCATATTTATAATTCATATAAGCTGCTCACCATCTTTCCACTACATTAGCATCTTTGCAGATAATAGCAAATACAGAAGCGTATTACTATGTTAAAGACTACATAACAAGTACTATAAACGTTCCAAACAAGCCTTATACTAACATGTCTAGGTCAGATAACATGCTATTATCCTATCTTATACTAACACACAATGGACAAGGTGGATCCTGTTTATCTTCGAGTCTTGTGTTCTGTTCCAGGCAATCGGCATGATAAGCATGGCCACAAACTAATACTGCCACGACAGAGAGCTCACTAGATACTATATAGTTACCAAAAGCAAAGAGCTTCTTCTTCAAACGCTTCTTACATATCCCACATTCTTTCTTTTGCACATCAGCAGATACTGCATTCAATACCGAAGTACTTGACCTTGTTCTCTCTGTTTTTTTTAAGAAAAAAAAAAAAAACAACATATGTATTTAGTAACATAAAAGTGGAGTTCACTTCACGGTAGGCAAATAATATCCATTAATCATTAATTTTCATTTTGCAAAGAAGAAAAAAAAGGAGTGTACCTTTAGAGTTGAGTTTTACGGACAAGTTTGGAGTAGAAGTGGAAGGAGATGCATTAGTAGAGCTTCGTCTAGAATAGTAGCGGCCAAAGGTACGACGAGGTTGTCTCAATAACAGTGCACCACTAGAACTATTAGTCTCATCAAGAGCTGATTGGTCGGGTGGTGGTCTCTTGCAAGAACTACCAGTAACATCTATAATGGATGGCGTAGATTGTGGTGCATGTGTTTCAGCTTGTTCAGATGAGCTCTGAGATATGACAAAAATATTAAGAATAAAGATATGAGACAGAGAGAGAGAGAGAGTAAACTATCGAATAACAAACCTTTTCCAACTGCAGAACCTCTTCTGGTACATTTAGCGTGACGTCTGAAATTCATAGCAAATATTGATTAGTGATAATCCAAAAACTGATTTCAATTTCAAGAAAATCGGTAATAAACCAAATGTGAAGTCAGGTAACCACAAATACACATGTTAAAATAAAGGCAACAATAAACAATAAATTCTGAGCAAACAGAGATGTACTAGAGGAACTGATAAAGAGTAGTGCAAAGTAAAAGTTGTTCGTGCTTCATATAGAGTGCAGTCAAAAGATTTCAGCTAATTTGGGTATAAATTCAGTTTCAACAACAACAAAGACATTTGTGGCACTGAGATTAAAAGATTTACTTTATATGATTCCACAACATATGTCAAGATTATAAAAACTTAAAAAGAACAAGGATTCAAAGTTTCTTTTAAGAAAAAAGAACAGCAACACCTATTCTCATTTCATTATAAATCTAACAATCAGAACCTCGTAAAACTTAAGACTAATCCATGATAGTCACATGATACAAGGTTGACACAGAATATCTCACTACTACAAGTTACTAATTAAGCTCAAAACTTGACACCAAAAATTGGCAACACCAAGACAACCAATCACCTTTAACTTAAGGACAAAGTTATACTCACATTGCCTTCTAAGGAAAAGGCAAAACTGCCATAACAATAACCTCACAATTTAATTGAAATACTGGCACACATAAGACCCACTAAACAAGAAGAAGATATATGATAAATCAAATTCTAAGCATACTTTTAAGAGGAAATTCTTGCTATAAAAATAAATAAATGCATTTTTTTTTTTAGAATCAAATCGATTTATATATATATTTAATTATAAGAAAAGTCACTTTCTCGATCACAAGTCAAATATTTACATTAAAAAATAATTGCCACCCACATTACAGAATCAAACAAAAGCTCAAATAATTGATAAAACAAACACGTCAACGAGAAACTATTAACCTGAAAGTGGTAGAGTGTTATTGTTATCGGCTTGCTTTCGTTTTCCCATTATTTTTAAGTATGATTAATAAATCCAAAACAAAATACTCGCAAACGTACTTGATATATAGACACAAAATCTATATATCCTGTAATAGTAATTTGCAGGGCTAAAAAGACACCATATTTTAGGGTTTAGGATTGTTGATGATTTAACGGAGAAATTGGTTTATGAGGTTTAGCGGGGATGAAGCAGACTAAAGGAATATGAAATGAAACGGTAAATATTGCAAATATAAATGCTATGTATAAGGACACATGTTTTATTTAATTTTGTTTTGATAAATTATAAGGACATTTTTTTAATTTACTGAACAATTTTGATCCCAAAGAAAAATAGGAGAAGCCATCTATAGCACCCACTTTGAAAGTAGTTAAACAAAATGATCAGTTTTAAATTAGCATTTTTTTAAGGCGTTTAATAAATAATAAATGACATAGGAACATCTGTTTTATCACTTTCTAATTTTTAAGTAGACAATTTATTTCCTAAATTGATCAATTACACCACAAGTTGATTGTTCCTTGGTAATTAATTGATTGTTAATTTTTAATTTAATTAATTATAATACCATGAAAAAACTCTAAAAATTTACTACTTTTATTTACTTTAAAATGTTTAAGACCATGGGCTTAATACCGTAGAGGCCCACTAGGGGAGCAGACTGGGGTAGACTTTTTCTCCCTTGGCTAGAGTGGGTATACAAATGGGCCCGATGGGCCAAATCAACTTCAAAAATCATTCTGGGTCTATTTGGATGGGTTTTGGCTCGGTTTCGTGGGTCTCAGTTTAAAAAAATTGGTTTGGGTGGTTTCGATGAAACCTTTGAGACTTCATTTGGATGGGTTTTGATTCTTGGGTTTTGTGATTTGAATAAGTTGAAACCCCATTTGGATTGGGTTTGGATGTTGGGGTTTAGGGGAAAAAGTAGGTGATATGTGTCAAATCAATGTCTCTTTTAGTGAGATTTGGGAGAAAAAGTAGGTGGTAGGTGTCAAATCAATGTTTTATAGGTTTGAAGAGTTTGAGTATGAGTTTCTGAATAGGTTTTTGGTGGTTTTATGGGTTTGGCGAAAACTCATTTGGAAGGGTTTTGGCTCGGTCTCGCGAGACCCGCGAGACCGGGCCAAAACCCATCCACACACACCCTCTAGTCCTAGACTTTCTAGTAATATCACGTTTGAAATGATATCAAGGATTCAAGATACAGATTCTAAATTAGCAAATATTTTCAAGAATCAATGAGTTAAATTAGTAAAAGTTTAAAATAATTGAGATGAGAGATAATCAATAATAATTCTTTTCTTTTTTATCTCTAGCACAAATTATTAAGGGTCTTTCTAAAACGAGATTTCATGAGACAAATATGTATAAGACTATGAGATATTCTATTTTAACCATTAAAAAAGATAAAATTAAATTTGAACCATAAAAAAAAATCAACATGTCCCATGATAACAAGGCAATCTATTCTTTGGCTCCAATTCACGTTATAATTGAGCCTTACATATTTGAAATTTCCAGATCTCCAAATGAACAAACAAACAACTAAAGTATGTCTAATTTATTTTGTAGACCTACATATTTCTATTCAAATTTCATGAAAAGATTTTATTTGTTTACTGCATAAGGGATCAGAGGCGTAAGGGTAGACGATTTAAAGGGGTGGGCGGGTTGTGGTTGTTAATTTTCGGGAAAATTGCATCTTCATCCTTAAACTCTGTATTTTTTGTTTAAGTGAGTGCAATTTGAATTGTCAATTGAGTTCTAAATTTTCTGATTTAATTCAATGCAATCCCTCATAACTTTAATATCATAATTTTTAACCCTTCAAATAATCAGAATCATCAAATAATAAGGAAAAATTATTGTCAAAGTCTGGCTTGGTCAAACCCATCCAACCACCAAGCAAGTGTATTGCACTTGTTTTGTGATTGGTCACTTTCATGGGAGTTACATCCAATCCCAAAGCAAGTGTATTGCACTTGCCTTGTAGTTACTTTGGATTCGGTCAAACCCGATGTGGGTAAGAATTTTCCCAAGTAATAATTACAAAACCTTTCTTTAACTAAATTTTCATTTACAAAATATAAATATTATAATCGACATTTGATGGTTAACATATTTTAAATTATTGATTAAAAGTATAATGAAAGAGATTTTTATTAATCCTTTTAGTTCACATAATTTTACATCTAATGTACCTAAAATCAAAGAAGTATAAAATTTGAAATTTGACAAAACAGGGTATAATTGTGTTTTTATAATTAGGTAATTTTAAATTAATTAGAATAAAACACTTGTTGACAAGTAAAAGGGTATTTTCACGTATTCATCATTGGATGAAATATCATTTTCGACAAACCCATTTCTTATGCGCAAACAATGTTATTTCTTATTATTGTGTCTAAAGTGATACTCTTTTCATGAATAATAAATTGACAGTGAGATTAAGTATTTGATTCTTCTCTTACCCGGAATGTACCAATCAATTTTACACTCATGTATTAATTATCAAGTGTTTCAAATTCAATTTGATATGTATGTATATGTGTGTGTGTGTATAAAGCATGTGCATGAGTGTATACTCAACCTGATGTAAATAGACCCAGATCCAACCATTTGACAGCCCTAAATGGAACGAACAATATACAATTAAAGTGATTAAGTATTTATGAGATCCAGGACAGGAACATTTATGGGCTTGTGGGCCTACACTGACCAGTAAACCAGCTATGGTGTTATGGGCCTTATGGCATATGTGGAGGTGTCTTGGCGGGAGATCGGGTAAAAAGCCTTTTAAATGAGTTTTCGTCAAATTCATAAAATTATTAAAAATATATTTAGAAATCCACAGTCAAACTTTCAAATCTATAAAATTTTGATTTGACACATATCACCTACATTTTCGTCAAAATCTCACTAAAAAATACATTGATTTAACACATACCATTTATTTTTTCCCCTTAAACCTCAACATAACTCAATTCAAATGGGGTTTCAACTTATTCAAACCACAAAACTCAACATCCAAATGAGGTCTCAAAGGTTTCATCGAAACCATCCAAATTATTTTTTTTAAATCGAAACCCATAAAACTGAGTAAAAACCCATCCAAATAGACCTTTAAAGTCCCAATCTTCACCACCCACCTTGTCTCTTCTCACTTCTTCTTCAAAATGACCACCACAACATAATCATAACGATATACTATCTATGTTGCACAGACACTGACTTGGTGACTCGAACTCGACATGATTCGGATTCGGCGACTCGTTTTCTAAAAAATTTTCAAGATACGACACGATATGGATACATTAAAAAACAAAAAATATATATAACATTGACTATGATAGAAATACGGAAATATATATAAAAAAAATAATCCTCCAAGTACATAACAATTAGTCAATTACACGAAAAATTATTCGAAATCTTTAAATAAAATAATTTTTTTTAATACAAGATAGAAATACCACCCTCTTTTGTTTTTCTTATTCTTTTGCTTTAGATTTTTTTTTTTATAACAATTTACCTAGAAGTTAAAAGATAATACATTTATTGCCAGAGTATGGTTTAGGTGCAATGGAGTTTAGCAATGCAACACCGACACTGAATAAAAATACCAGATAAAAGAACTCCAAATAACTCTAATTTAGGCCATAATGTCAATAATTTTTATAAAAGAAGTATACATTGTTGATGGAAAAAAAGAAAAAATAAAAACCCAACTCAAATTTCAAGGAAATAAAACATAATTGAACAAAAATTAGGTAGAGAGGAAGAGAAATACCTGTAAATTTGAATAAATTGGAAGAAAATTCTTGAACTAAGGTTTATGAAATGAATAAAATTGAGGAGTTTAGGAGTTGTTTAATTTGTGTTTGGAATGAAGAGGAAGAGTACTTTGTAGAAATTTAATCGACTAGTTCACAAAAGTATTTTATGATTTTTGTTAATTAAGTTTCAAATTTTCAATTTAAACCCACAATTTTGATAAAAATTGCAAAAAGACCCTCGTCGTGTCCTTGACCGAGTCCGAGTCTTTGACCGAGTCCTTGACCCTATCCCCGCCGAGTCCAAAACCATATTTTCTCGAACTCGTCACGTGGCGAGTCCAATGCGTGTCCGAGTCCGTAAAGAATCCAACCCTGCATACTTGAATTTTTTGAAGTATCCGTGCTTCATAGTATACTATCCTACACCCAAAATCACATTAAAAAAAACATAAAACAAAAGAAAAACATTTGAATTTATTTTGGTTCAGAGTCGAATTTCCAAGTTTCGTAGTAGAAAAATAATGAAATTCAACTAGAATTAAGAAAAAAAAAAGACAAAGATAATAGAATTTTAATAAAATATGTGGAGTTAGTTAAAGTTTTGTGTAAATATTGTGAATGTGTGACATAATGGAAGCAAATACGGAAAAAATTCTTGTCCAAATATATTAATTTGTCTTGTTTACTCAATTTACAAAACAAATGTATTACATAAATTTTATAATTGATCAATCTACTATAAGTTACATCTAATTAAAAAACGAGTATATTGCATTTACCATGTAAATACTTTGAACTCATTCAAATCCAAATTCAAATAGAATTTTCTGTCAAGATGATAATTATTACAAAATGGAAGTAATGCCATCATTATAAGCTCATATTCTTTGAATAGACTCAACGTGCCTTAATTTCATCAATACTATCTCCGATTATAAAATGGAAAAATAAAATAATTTCAAGTATGAATCAAAATTTAGTAACTCTTATTGTTCTAAAGTTAGTAACTCTTCACAATTTTTCCTAGTATTTTCAAAATATATATATATATATATATATATATATATATATATATATATATATATATATATATATATATATATATATATATATATATATATATATATATAATTGTTCGAAACATGCATCGGAAATTAAATTTTAATCCATGATTTCAAGACATCTATCTAGTCTAGGGCTTTTGGAAAAGTAAGGCATAAGTTTGTTGTTTTGGAAGAGTTTGGCCATGTTTGTTTGGTGTTTGGAAAAGTAATTTGAGAGAGTAGTGGAAGTTTGTGAAATAATCTCGATTTGCGTAATGTTATTTGTTTGAGTTTTGAGAGAGTATTTTGATAAATAAAGTAGATGTAGGTTTTTTTTTTAAATAATTAGGTTATAGGTGTAAGATGTGTAAGACTTTATGTCAAATCATGTTTGTTGTGAGATAAATTATGTAAGAGATAGATTACTTTATGTCAAATCAGAGTAGAGTTTGTATAGGTTTTGTTTAGAGATAATAAAATTGTTGTTTGTTTGGGTTTTGGGAAAGTAGCTTGAGAAAATTGAGAGATGAAAAATTTATTTAAGAAAATAGAAAACATGTTTGTTTGGCATTTCCCAAACACGAAATTTTTTTGGAAAATGCCAAACAAACAGGCCCTTTATGTTGTATGTGTGAGATGTTTAAGATTTTATGTCAAATCGTGTTTGTTATGTAAGATATGTTATGTAAGAGATAAAATATATTACTTTATTTCAAATCAAAGTAGAGTTTGTATAGATTTTTTTTTTTTTTTTTGAGATGGTGAATATATTGCTACATCAAACACTATATCGAATCGAAACTATTACAATGATAACAAAGTGAACTAATTACTAGTATTGAACTAGAGAAAGACTAGTATGAAACTAGAGAAAATACCCACATTCGTGGGAGTTACGTTGAACCCATGACCTCCTGACTATAGATTTATTTTAGAGATAAGAAAATTGTTACTTGTTTGACTTTTGAAATAGTACTTTGAGAAAATTGTGTGATGATAAATTTATTTCAAAAAATAGAAAATTTATTTATCTCGTTTTTCCTTGCATGAAATAATTTTGTATAGCTAAAATTTGTTGTCAAATGATTCCGACTGGGAGAATATCCTTTTAAGTTTATTTGATGCCATAAGATATTCCTTAAATAGTTTCTTCTCTTCCCTAGGGCTAAGATAATTAATAAAATAAACCATGCATGCTCAATGAACTTATATACTGACACCTAATATTGTGACGAATGTATTCCATTATAAAAATTTGAAATATATATTAGTGAAATATAAGTGAAGAATATATAAATTTTTTTTTATAATTGAATGACTAATTACTAAAGTATAATCAAATATTACATGTACTTGTCTGGAAAAAATGATGAAGTACATAACAAGTTCATTTAAATATGTTTCTTGATTGATAAATTACTTCCAAAAATACGAATCATACACATGAAGATTTTGCGTTCAAGACTAAAATAAATAATGATTGCAAGTTTTATATTAGTACTCCTAATAATTAATTGAGCAAACATGTTGTATTTGTAACCTCCCTGATTAAATCAAACTAATTAGAAGTCACTATTAAACTTGCGTGATTATATCAAATAGTTACTAGAGTACACGTCATTCGATAAACTTGAGATAAGGGTATGTTCTTTTCGCTTCTCATTTTTTAAGATAAGTTTTCGTGAAATATTTACAAGATTGAACTCTTATAGATTACAGATGAATTTTGAGATTAAGTTCATATGAAGTTATCTTTTGTAAGATTATGTTATAATCATTATACAATCATTTTTTGAAATTTCGAAGAACAATTTAAGATTGAAATACAATAAATTGTGTGTTGGATTAATTGTAATGCGTCACTTGACGAGAAAAATATGTATATATGTGTGAGTTTATCAATTAGTTCTTGAATTTGGAAGATATAGGCTAAATTTGAGATGTATAAATATGATTTAATAGTGGAAGAAGAAAATAAAGAAGATTCATGATTATTATCTTAAATAAAAAAGGTATTTTCCCTTTGTAGAGTTTCTTTTTTAATTTCTGAATATTTTGAGATTTTATCTTAAAACACATCTTGAGGTATTATCAGAAAATGAGTAAATTATCTTATTTGTCTAAGATTTTTGTTAAAAGAACATAATTTCATAGATTTTATCTCTCAAAATGCATTTTCAGATAGTAAGAGGCCAAAAAAACATGTCCTAAATATCATTCAAAATTTTCAAATCCCATTTGTGATCAGTAACCAAGTGGAAACTTTTTTTTCTTTTTAGATTTATTAGAGTGAGTTTGGCCTAAATATTCGAATAATAATTATAAGAGAATTAACTTTACTAAGATGAATTTTGGCAATAATTGATCATAATAAAATATCTAACAAGTAAGTTGATCAAAATTTTTTTGATCTAACAATCTATGCTTATCATAAATTAAAGAAGCACTTGCCATAAAGAGACAAAAGAGATCGAACCGTCAAAGATATAAAGATAAAATATAGATATTTTTCCAAATAAAAGCCTTTATAATTTTAAATAAACTTTGCCTCCTAACTAAAATTGACGAATAACTATTCTAAATTAGATTACACATTTTACAAATAAATATTTACCAGAAGCACTTGCCATAATATAAAAAAGTGACAGGAGTAGTAAAATATAGGAATCCACATGTAAAATTTAATTAGTTTTCGATAATTTAAACCCTATATTTATAATTTAATTCCCCCAACTTCCTCTCTCAAACAAAACGGACACATAATTTTATTTCAAATTAGATTGAGTCGTAGTCATTAATTCAATTCCAAGATTTCGTTGAGGTGTGCCAAAATTGATAGTGTTATATGTAAATCCTTAAACCTGTACACGACTAATTATTAGGCACATTAAAATACACTTACTTAGTGATTATATTATAAATATGAACAATACCTCATCATGTGAGTTGGACTCTTTCCAAAAACTTATCCACACCATTTATCTCCCCATCTCAAACACACTATAGGAGCAATTCTAGATTTTATCAATTTGATGCATCTAAATCATTCACATTATTTACAGTGTAATATAATTAATTATCATGCTTAAAATTAGAAAAAGAAAATAAATATCAACTTAATTAAGTTTCAAAAGTCATAATAAATATATATATAATATATATTTAAAATATATAAACTCCCATAAATGTGAAAAATCAATTCCATAAAGTCCCTTGAAAGATTTTACTTCACATTATAAATGAAACAAAAAATTTGGGAGAGAGAATGGCCTAATTGTTTGGCGTTTCAAAAAAAACAATCATGTTTGAAAAAATATCAAACAAACATGTTTTTCATTTTCTAAAATAAAGTTTTCATCTATCAATTTTGTCAAACTACTTTTTCAAAAGCCAAACAAACAACAATTTTTTTTCTATCTCTAAACAAAATCTATACAAACTCTACTCCGATTTGACATAAGATAATCTATCTCTTACACAATCTCATAAACAAATATGATTTGACATAAAGTCTTACACATCTTACACCTACAACTTAACTCTTCCAACAAAATATACACTTACTTTATTTATCAAATCACCATCTCAAAATTCAAACAAACAATATTACGCAAATCGAAATTATTTCACAAACCTCCACGACTCTCCCAAACTATTTTCTCAAACACCAAACAAACATGCCCAATATATTCCCCGATTGCGTGAATGAATAAACAAGGAAGGTAATATTTCACACCAAAACCAAATTTTGATAAAATAAAATAAAATCAAAACAGATCAAATAAGAAATATTATAAAAGGAAATTAATATTTATTAGTTTTCCATATCAAAACATCGGAAAATTCTTGTTCATACCTAATACCAAACTCATTCATACATCAAGCAATACACTTATTATGTAATTTCTAATTTCAAAATAAATATATTACACTTCTTGATATAATTAATTTGAATTTTACCAAGCTTTGAATAAAAATTTATGAAATCATCCAAGTGTGTGTGCCAGCCAAAAATCCCTCCAAGCCACACGCACTCACAATCAAACCCCCACCACCACGCACTACCTATTTAACCTCCTCCCTCCCTCTCTTCTCTTCTCTCCTATTTTATTTCTATTTCATTCCTTCCCCAAGGCCGAATCGAACTCTCTGCCGAAAATGAAAGAGATGGCCGAGTCGGCGCTCCTTTCAGATCTCGGCACCGAAATTATCATCCCCATTTGTGCAATTATCGGCATCGTTTTCGCTCTCGTTCAATGGGCTGTCGTCTCAAAGGTTCAGGTTTCCACCTACAAACCCCACTCCGCTGACGGTAAAAACGGATTCACCGAACCCCTGATCGAAGAAGACGAAGGCGTAACTGACCTCTCCGTCGTTCAAAAGTGCGCCGAAATCCAAAATGCTATCTCCGAAGGTATAACAATTTCTCTTCTTTCCAATGCATCTCCATCTGTAATATGGAGTGTTAAATATCAATTCATCATTCAATGTATTCGATTTATTTTAGGTCGCGTGTTTATGTTGTGTACTTGTATAATTATGTTTTATAAAAACTGAAAAAGTTCGTATTTTTGGCTTATTTTAAGCTGTCTTGAATTGAAGCTCAGATCTTTCCCCCATTTTTATTCCTTTAGAATACATCTGCATAAATTTGAGGAGGCACACCCATGAATTAATGTGTGAAGCTCAAAATGTTCTAACTAAATGTATATGTATATACAATAATTGGAAGAAAAAAGAAAGACTTTCCGATTTGTTTTCTCTACTTGATTGTGAAGAGATTTGGGTATTTATTTTACCTTTTTCTTAAAAAAAAAAAATCACCTTATATTCTTTGGGCAATAAAAAATCAAGGCTGATTTTTTCTCTGGTAGGTGTACAAAGTGTTTGATTGATATGCACTTTGTTTTCCTTTTTGTCAAGCTATGTGATGTGGGGATTTCGGAAAGATCTATCTTCTTCCTTGGTTATTGAATACTATATTTTCATGGGGGTTGTCACTGTTTACTATTATAATGCTCTCTACATCTACACGTGTGTGGAGACTTAAACTTTAGTATTGAATCCTCTTTAATTATTATACTAATCATAGTTGAATTTAACTAGCACACCATCTCACATAGTTTAATTACCAGTACTTTGCTGCTTATTTACTCATCAACGGAGCCCTATATAATGAGTATTCACGAAAGGTTTGCTTAATTATTTTGGGTGCTAATAGGTATTAATTATTGGTGCTGTGTTTGTTACATTGGATCTCATCTAATGGACTTTGTTAACATGCTTTTTTCTTTAAATTTGTACACAGTTTTATGAACGGATATTTCTTTTTTCTGTTTTACCCTTTTATGGTGTGTGACTTCTACATGTAGTGCTAATTTGGTATAATGTTTAGGTTCTGCTCTTACCTGCTTATGGCTTTTAATCATCTATTGGATCTTGAATTTACGAATTTGTTTATCAAAAATATTGTACTTTGGCTACGAGGAAGCTTTCAGGCCCTTGACAATATAATTCAAAGACACCATCTCAGAAGTAAAAAATAAAAACATGACTGTGGGACAGTACGAGACTGTGATCTAGAATTTGGTTGAGTTATAGAACAAGTATACATTTATGGTTGTTGTATCCAATACGATTTCCATGAGATATACTTTTTTTTTTATAATAGATAAATTTGAGTGGTACAAGTACCAAGAAATTGCTGCACACATGAATGCTGTTTTCAGGACACCAACTTGAACAATGTTTCCCATTTTACCTTGAAATATTCAAATGGAATCTAGTTATAAGGATTTCAAAATATTGCTCCAATTTTTGAGCTCATAATGGGCAACTTGCACTGACATCCTTTTGCTATGCTAATTCTAATCACAGGTTCAACATCATTTCTCTTCACCATGTACCAGTATGTTGGTGTCTTCATGGTTGCTTTTGCTGTATTGATCTTCCTTTTCCTCGGCTCGGTGGAAGGATTCAGTACTAAGGAGCAAGCTTGTACTTATGACAGAACCAAATTGTGCAAGCCTGCTCTTGCCACAGCTATTTTCAGCACTGTATCCTTCCTTCTTGGTGCTGTCACATCTGTGGTCTCTGGATTTCTTGGAATGAAAATTGCCACCTACGCAAATGCCCGAACTACCTTAGAGGCTAGGAAGGGTGTTGGGAAGGCTTTTATTGTTGCATTTAGATCTGGTGCAGTCATGGGTTTTCTTCTTGCTGCAAATGGTCTCCTGGTTTTGTACATTACCATTAACCTTTTCAAATTGTATTATGGTGATGACTGGGAAGGCCTATTTGAGGCTATAACTGGTTATGGCCTTGGTGGATCTTCGATGGCTCTGTTTGGTAGAGTTGGTGGTGGTATCTACACGAAAGCTGCTGATGTAGGAGCCGATCTTGTGGGGAAGGTGGAGAGGAACATCCCAGAAGATGACCCAAGGAACCCGGCGGTATGCTGAAATAAAATTAAAATTTCTTACAATTATCACTAATTTTGTTTGCAACTCAATTACTTCTTTTATATGTGACAGGTCATAGCAGATAATGTTGGTGACAATGTAGGGGATATTGCTGGTATGGGATCTGACCTGTTTGGCTCATATGCAGAAGCTTCGTGTGCGGCCCTAGTTGTTGCTTCCATCTCATCTTTTGGCATCAATCATGACTTCACTGCTATGCTGTATCCTCTTCTAATCAGCTCTGTGGGAATCCTTGTTTGTTTGCTGACCACCTTGTTTGCAACTGATTTTTTTGAGGTCAAGGCTGTCAAAGAAATTGAGCCTGCATTGAAGAATCAACTTATTATCTCCACCGTATTGATGACAATTGGAATAGCTATCGTTAGCTGGATTGCTCTTCCATACTCCTTCACAATATTTAATTTTGGAGTCCAGAAAGATGTAAAGAGTTGGTGAGTTAAATATAGCTCTGGCTTTTTATCAAATTTCTTAATTGCGTTGACCTATTTGCATACATTAAGTATACCTATGTCTTTTTTCCCTCTTATTTCCTCAAATTCCTGAGCTGCTTGACGCAGGCAATTATTCCTTTGCGTTGCTGTTGGTTTGTGGGCTGGACTAATCATCGGATTTGTCACAGAGTACTATACAAGCAATGCTTATAGGTAACTCTTTGAAATATTTATCTACTCTAAAGCGATTTATCATTTTAATTGGTTCTAAGCTTGTCTCGTTGTTTTCAGCCCTGTGCAAGATGTTGCTGATTCCTGCCGTACTGGAGCCGCAACCAATGTCATTTTTGGACTTGCATTGGGATACAAATCAGTTATTATTCCAATTTTTGCCATAGCAATTAGCATTTTTGTTAGTTTTAGTTTTGCTGCAATGTATGGCGTTGCTGTAGCTGCCCTTGGAATGCTGAGTACCATAGCCACTGGTTTAGCTATTGATGCATATGGCCCCATCAGTGATAATGCTGGTGGTATCGCTGAGATGGCAGGAATGAGCCACACGATTAGAGAAAGGACTGATGCTCTTGATGCTGCTGGTAACACCACTGCAGCTATTGGAAAGGTAATTAAATAATTACTTTTTAGCCTTGAGAATTTTTATTTCGTTATATCTACATGTAACACAATTTTATCTTGCCCTTGTTTTCAGGGATTTGCGATTGGGTCTGCTGCTCTTGTTTCCCTTGCTCTCTTTGGTGCATTTGTGAGCCGAGCGGCAATCTCTACTGTAGATGTTTTGACTCCAAACGTGTTTATTGGTTTGATTGTGGGTGCTATGCTTCCTTACTGGTTCTCAGCTATGACAATGAAGAGTGTGGGTAGTGCAGCTCTAAAGATGGTTGAAGAAGTTCGCAGACAATTTAACACTATCCCTGGTCTCATGGAAGGCACTGCTAAACCCGACTATGCAACTTGTGTCAAGATCTCCACTGATGCTTCTATCAAGGAAATGATTCCTCCTGGGGCTCTTGTCATGCTTACACCCCTCATTGTAGGCATTTTATTTGGTGTAGATACACTTTCTGGTGTTCTTGCCGGATCTCTAGTCTCTGGCGTTCAGGTAAAAACTGATTGAAATATTTATACCATTTTTTTGATTTAACATCCAACGAGACTTGCAATATTTATATATATATATATTTATTTCTGCAGATTGCAATCTCTGCATCAAACACTGGTGGTGCTTGGGATAATGCAAAGAAATATATTGAGGTAAATATTTTCACTGCGCTTTCAGCTTTTATAAGTAAATATTTGGTTAGAGGATTAGATTTTCAATTCATATTTTGTAATTCCATGTTAATAATGATTCTGTGGCGTTAGGCTGGTGCTTCGGAGCATGCTCGGACTCTTGGTCCTAAGGGATCTGATGCACACAAGGCAGCCGTCATTGGAGACACTGTTGGTGACCCTTTGAAGGACACATCTGGACCGTCTTTGAATATTCTTATAAAGTTGATGGCTGTAGAATCACTCGTATTCGCCCCCTTCTTCGCAACTCACGGTGGCTTGCTCTTCAAGATTTTCTAAAGGCTGAGGCAGTATGAGTTGCCTAGCCACATATTGTAAGCTTATGTGAAAGTATGATCTGGTTTTTGCAAGTTTTTTAGGTTTTGAGGAGAGATTTTTGCCAGCCAGCCATTAAATGTAGTGATGAGTTGGATAAATATTTTAAATTATTCCACCAATTAAATGAAGTTTATTTATCATCCATTTCATTTGCCATCCAACTTTTACTGAGCGGTGCGTGGATTGTGAATATGATAGTTAAACAAGAGATGAATGATGCGTCATGCAAAAGAAAATTTACAAATCAAATGAACATTGGCGTATATTTACAAGCCATTGTGCAAGCATCAGCATTAATTCAAGATTCAAACAAGTTATACAATAGCAATACTTTATTGATTTTGTTAAGATCCAAGGCCAAACAAACCTTTAAGTTCATTTTGTCCTACATTCCCTTTTCAATTCCCGTTACATGTATGCGTTTCGTAGATGCACGGATCTTTTCTCAAAACAATTAAGATTATATTTTACTCTAGAAAAATACCTAAAAGATAAGCAGCAAACATGGTGAAAACAGCAAGTTATGTAGCATTTGAAATTTGTCTTTAATAAAGTAGCATTAAACAACACCTCTCAACTTCTTTTTGCATTATAATTTTCTACTCTTCTGTTATGCTTTTAACGTTACATTTAACTT
Organism: Penstemon barbatus; assembly: GCA_003313485.2. NCBI lineage: Eukaryota > Viridiplantae > Streptophyta > Magnoliopsida > Lamiales > Plantaginaceae > Penstemon > Penstemon barbatus. Next base: position 4,352,586 of record CM064879.1, read on the forward strand.
TTTATTTCTTCATTCTTTTTTATCAATGGATCCGTAGTTTTAAACTTGTAAACCGTTTAATAATAAGAGTGAATAGCATTTTTTGTCCTTTCTTATGGATCAAATTTTGCATTTTAGTCATTCTTAAATTTTTTTGTAGCAAATTGGTTCCTCTTATCAATGTAATGTATCACATTCGTCCCTCTTATAACACATTCTTCCCTTTTAAATTTTTTGTAGCAAATTTGTCCCTCTTATCAATGTAGTGTAACACATTAGTCTCTCTTAAATACAAAACACATCAACTTTCATTCAATTTAGAATTTATTTTAATATAAATTTAAGTGATGTATTTTGTATTTAAGATGGACTAATGTGTTACATTACATTGATAAAGAGACGAATTTGCTACACAAAATTTAAGAGGGACGAATATGATATACTACATTGATAAGAGGAATTAATCTGCTACAAAAAATTTAAGAGAGACAAAAGCGCAAAAATTAATACATTAGAAGGACCCAAAACGCGATTTACTCTTTATTTAAGATGACTTTAGCCTAGAAATGAGATTTTTCAAAAATACTTTTAGATTTATATTATACTAATTGTTTAAGAGTTTGACCATTCAATGAAAATATCTTATATAGAATTTTGGTTGTATTAATGTAATTAGTTTTGAGATTTTCAAAAGCAAAAGTATCACTATTTGAAAGAAAAAAACCGTACAAATAAATATAAATTATGAGGATTTTTTATTTATTTCATAGTATACAAGAACTCAACAAAATAACGTTAAGAGAAATTTCTCAAAATCTTAATTTATTTGTGAAATCATTTTAAGAAAAGGAACAAACATGCCTCGGAAACAAGATTTTCTTTGATATGAATTTCGCTTGCAAAAAGGGATTAAAGAGTGAACAGAAAAATCACGTATATGTTTGTTTGGTGTTTGAGAGTGCAGTGGATATTTATAAAATAATATCGATCTGAGAGAATAATTTGAAGTAGAGTTTGTATATTTTTTATTTAAATATAAGAATATTATTGTTTGTTTGACTTTTGAGAAAGCATTTTAAAAAACCTACAAAATAAAAAAATTATTTAAAAAAGTAAAAAACATGTTAGTTGGATTGGTAAAAACAACCAAACAAACAGCCCCACCTATATTTGGGCTCCTCTTCACTATGTAAATCTTGTCTGAACAGTTAGATCTTAAATTTTTAACTCTTAACTTAGCACCCGAAAGATTAGAAGCTGTAAATTATTATTAGTAGAGTAATTCTCTACTACATGTACATGCATTTATTTATTACTGCTAACTACCCACCCAAATCTCTCCGCCCCCATCCACCAGTCAATCGCCGCACCACCACCAACACACACTTATATTAACACCAAAGCCCTAAACCTCCCCTCACTGCGAGTCCACCAACCCCATACACACACAAATACCTTCACTCTGCGTATACTCCAAGAGAATCATCAAACAGCCATGATTTCGTTTTCCTCAGTCCAACCCACTTCCACCACTCAAGCTCCCACCACCACCACCACCTCCTCCATCTTCCCCCACCACAACCTTTCCTTTTCCTCCACCCCACACCACCAGCATTCCCATCGCCGCCTCCGCCACACCCTCCGAATCCGCGCAATCGACGCCGCCCAACCTTACGATTACGAAGCTCACCTCAACAATCGCTTTGCTCAGTCTACGAAGCTCAAAATCGCCATTCTAGGGTTCGGAAATTTCGGTCAATTTCTCGCCAAAACCTTCATCCGTCAAGGACACACCGTCTTCGCCCATTCCCGATCTAATTATCACTCAATCGCCCAATCCCTAGGTGCGGCATTCTTCACCGATCCTCACGATCTCTGTGAACAACACCCTGACGTCATCCTGTTCTGTACCTCCATCATCTCCACCGAACCTGTCCTCAAGTCCCTCCCCTTACAGCGCCTCCGTAGGAATACCCTCTTCGTAGATGTTCTCTCCGTCAAAGAATTCCCCAAAAATATTTTCCTTCAGGTGTTGCCAGACCACTTCGATATCCTCTGCACTCATCCGATGTTTGGACCGGAGAGTGGGAAACACGGATGGCAGAACTTGCCATTTGTGTTTGATAAGGTGAGGATTAGGAATGAGGAATCTAGGATTTCCAGGGTGGAGAATTTTTTGGATATTTTTACTAAGGAAGGGTGTAGGATGGTGGAGATGACTTGTTCGGAGCACGATAAGTATGCGGCGGGGTCTCAGTTTATTACACATACAATGGGAAGGATTCTTGAGAAGCTGGGGTTGGATTCTACCCCGATTAATACCAAAGGGTATGAGACATTGTTGGATTTGGTAGAGAATACGGCTAGTGATAGTTTTGATTTGTATTATGGGCTGTTTTTGTATAATACAAATGCCATGGAAGAACTGGAGAGGTTGGATTTGGCGTTCGAGGCTTTGAAGAAGGAGTTGTTTGGGCTTCTTCACGATGCTGTGAGGAAGCAGTTGTTTGAGAAGTCGGAGGAGGGTGGTGGCCTGAGGAGGAGGTCGATGCTGAAGCTGCCCAAGAATGGGTCGACTCACTTGTTGCCGCCTGGCACGCCTCAATCCAAGAATGTGAACAACAATTAGGATGGTGGTTTCTAACTCTATGTTGTAGTAGGTATGCTCCTGTTTCAATGGCACATACCCTTTTGCTCTTTATATATGGAGTGGAAATCTGATATCATGATGAGTTGATCCTAAATCATGAATTTGTTTTGTGGTTTGATTTATCTAAATAATAGAACTAGCTTGTGCCTTTGTTTAGCATTCAAAAACTTGAATAAGTAGAGAATACTATGAATGCCTGTATAATTTTTCCTCTTGTTAGTTGGATCCATATGCTTAAGTTAACTTCATGTTAAAGATACTACCTAATTAAAGATCCAAGTTTCAGTTGATATTTTCCTGCATAGAAAAATATTTTGTGCCTTATTGATGTGTACAAGGGAAGTGAGCAACAACTAAGATTTTGTTTTTTCTAAATGAATGGTGTTTCCGGGAGCTTTTTTATGTTTACATATCCTGCTCATGATAGTTGTAACAAACTATTGGTTATTTATTACTATTATTTTTTTCAATTTATCTATAGGCTTGTGTGCATTCTTCTTCCCATGAGTTGGTTTAGCTCTATGGACTATGGTAAGTTAAAGGCTACACATAGATGTTGTTCCTGTGAAATTCAGCCTCGCACATATTTGAGTTCTAATAATTTTAGCTGCATGATATATTCGTTCAATTGAATTTAGACTGATGGATTTGAGAGCTAAGGATTGCAAATTCCTTAATAACAAATTTATGTCACCTGTTTGTACACATTTGAGTTAGTATAGATTTCAAATAAAGCATCTGCATTGAATTTTTGTTACCATATCTCGTGTACTATCACTACTATGATCTTAAAATCTCGACCAATTATAGTAATGCTTAAAAATTCCATTCATTTGTTGATAACTTACCAGTTATTGTTGTTACCAGAGGTTGAATACTTGGTCACGAGTAAAGATTATTCCAGATGCCTCCCATAATTTTCTGATGGAAAAAAGGATGAAATGTCTGATGGTGTACAGGCAGAAGTGTGCTTCTCAGTTAGACTCTTCATCCTCGCGTTTCTTGTATTTTATTTATTTTTCCCATTTTCTTGTATTCAGCAATTTTGTAGGCCTTTCTTCCTTGTACAATAGATGTTCATCAGTGTATGAAGGTCACTTGCACAGCTGATTTTGTGACTTCTTGCTGAACTATCTGATCTGGAACATAATTCTGAGTGAATAATATTTGTCTTCCTGTATCGTTCTTGATTATTTTCCCATAGATTCTTCACAACTTGAAAATCTGTGAACAATAATTGGATCTGACATAATTTTAACTAGTTATTGGTTGTTCTCTTGAAATAGTGGATTCATTCCATGTTTTACAGTTATGGGGATGATTTCAGATACCAAATGTGAACTTGAGACTATTTTGTATCTGGGAAATAATTGAATACTGAAATAGAATGCATGTGATTAAGATCGTTCGTTCGTTATACATTATTAGCCAAGAAGGCTTAAACATTGTTCAAGTGTGATTCCTTTGCCCATAGTTCTAAGCACTTTTACTTAATAAGATCATGAAAGACAACTGGTGTAGCATCCACACTACTCAGATAGGAGAAACATACTAAACTCTAACTGCATCAATCGGCCTTTTTCCCTGTTGATAGTAGTGGAAATAAATCTCCGGGTAGTTCCTTATTTTCTTGTACAATCTGGGCCTTTTGTCATCAACAAGTTCCTCCAGTGGTCCAATCTCATTTTCAGGATCTGGAGCACAGAACATGGCCAAAGTGAATCTCTCCCTCTCCGAGCTTGTAAGTGCTCTGTGCACCGGACTCTTCAATATTCCATTACTCATTATCTGCACCAAATGAGGAGCAAGAAAATGTCAAAATTTATAAAACATTGTGCTTATATAAACGTTATGTATGTATGCATATACCTCTAGTTGATCCCCGAGATTGATGAGAAGAGCCTGAGGCATAATTGGAACTTGGTACCATTTATCATCTTTCTTAACTTGAAGGCCTTGTAGTAGTTTGTCTTGGAGGAGAATAGTTATCCCACTTCCATCTGCGTGTGGTTTGAGGCCAAGAACTTGATCTGGCCTTGAACACGGGGGATAGTAATTGAATCTTGCATACATTATTGATCGTTCGCCAAATTGGTTCAGGAAGCAATCCTCTGGTAAGCTTATCGACCTTGCTATAGACTTTAGAAGTTGCTCTTTCAGCTGTTCCATCCTGGCAGTATACTCATGTAATACATTCCTGTACAATGAATCATAATGGAAAACAAAATGATGGCTTTTGGAAACAGTATGTAAAAGTGTTTAACAGAGACAAATGAAGATTACCTAAAAGATTGAGGATTCTGAGGCCAATATTGGAGCTTATGTTGGTCCTGTGGAGTAACTAAAAGGTACAGCCTATCGACCCAATCGAGTGGTTGATTATCGAAAAGAATCATATCGTTACCATAACCTTCAATCCCATCCACTGGCCTGGAAACCTTTTGCTTCTCCTCCATAGGCAGGTGAAAGAAGTGTCTTGAAACTTCATCAAGTTCATTGAGGAATGAATCTCAATGCCATGGTTTATTGCCTGAAAACAGTATTATAAGTGTCTGGTTGGTTGTAAGAGGTGATCGAGTTTTTAGTATAGAGATGCAAACCTGAAAGCAACCCCATGAGCTGAGAGCTGACCGGAGTTTCTCGAGCTCTGCATCCACGGCTGCTGCTGAAGATGAAGAAGAAGAAATCAATTGGCTAAGATCTATAACTGGAATTTCTGGAGCCAACGGAACGGTGAGATCTATGGGCCCGTAATTACAAGTATCTCTCCAAATATACGTATCTGGAACCTCAATCACTCCATTTTCGACTAGTTCTTGAACTGGTTTACAGAAGCCTACTTCTCTGTCTTTGGTAGTGGCCATTTTCAGAGAAAGTTCCCAAGCTTTAATTTGACTCTTCTACACAGCTCTACCCTATAATTAAGCTTAATCGTGCTTTAATCAGTCCATGTTTATCTTTGAATTTATTATAATAATTGATAAAAAAATATCTTTGAATTTTTAATTTCATTTTTCTTTTTCCCAGCCAGTGGCATTCATAAGATAACAAATTTCACTATGACAACACTTCAGATATTTTTCTTTTAATAAATCAAAAAGGTTTCTAAAAATCAACTGACAAAGAATATACAAACATAATATTCGAGTCGTGCGACTCTCAAGTGAGGATGTTATGGGTTTTCCTAATTTTGAATCTTGATTATGTTGAAGTATTATCCTTTTTTAATTTGATGAAACGAAGTATTAATTATTATATGTAAAAAAGAAAAGTGTGGATGTTATGGGCTCCCGATCTAACATGTAAAAGAACAATAGAAGGCCCAGTTTACAAGAGTCCAGACCTACTATATAGTCTGGAAATAATTACACACTGAAGTTCTAAATTAAATTGAATTTTGATTTAATTATAAAAAAATATAAAAGAATTGGACTTTAACATGCTAGTTGCTAAAATTAAATACATGCTCCAACGTAGCATAAAATATAAGCTAAATGATTTATCAAAAAGAATTACATCAAAGATTCAATTTCCAATATTTTTGAACTAGTAATTCGAAAATATTGGTTATTGATAAAATTTAAATCAAATGGACCATATTTTGAGGTACATTTCAAAGTTAATTTTCATGTGGACAATAATTAGTAATTAGGTAGGTTAGTTTTAACTATTTTTTAAAAAGAATGGTAGGCACAAAAATGACGAGTATATATTACTCCAATGCAATCAAAATTGTTAAAAAACAATATTCCCAATTGCTATAAGCCACATATATCTCCAATAATCGTGGCAAACTTTGATCCTTCATTAAATTTCAAGTGTTTATTCTGTTTCTGTTCTTCTTCCTCACAAATTCTCTGATCACAAGCAAGTGAACTAGTACTCTTTGAGCTCCTACTCAGTCGACATTTGCTGCATCTTTCCTTTTGTTCTCTTCAAGAATAAAATCAAAAAGAGGAAAATAATGTTTCAGACTACCCTAAAGCCCGAAACCAAATTCTTCAAAATTTCATACTGCACAAGCCTAAAAGCTTCAACCTTCACAAATTTACTCAAGCAACAAAACTTTAATGTGTTACCCTTTAAGCAAAACTTGAAATTGAGAGTCTCTTGCAGTATAAAAGAGAAAGAAACACAGAGATTAATTAATGGTCAGTTAAAAGAGAAGGGTATTCTGGGAGAGGTTAAGAGTGGAGATGGGGAAGTGGGTTTTGATTGGAACTGGCCGCCATGGAAGAATCTTCCTCAAAGATATAAGCTTATTGGGACTACGTCTCTAGCCTTTGTTGTTTGCAATATGGATAAGGTTATTTTCTTGTTTTTATGAGGTCAACAATCGATGATTGACTTATAATCCTACAAACAAGAAGGCAGCTAAGTTTTAGGTATATGATGAACTATTTGTTTTCAACTGATCAATTAGGTGAATTTGAGCATTGCTATAATTCCGATGTCACATCAATTTGGTTGGAATGCTTCTGTGGCTGGATTGGTGCAATCATCTTTCTTCTGGGGTTATGCACTAAGCCAATTGCCTGGTGGTTGGCTTGCAAAAATTTTTGGTGGGAGGTTAGTTTCTTAGGCCAAACTTTACAATATTAGTTTCCTTTGGCAATTTTATGTAAAGGTTCTCTTAAAGCGTTGTACAGCTGGTCCTGAAGAAACAACTTGAATACTGCATTAGTAAAAACAAAAGAACATATGAACAACTATACTTCTTTATTGCAGTTATTTGGATTAAATGTAGTCTTCATCCTTATTGCTCCTCGATGATTGGTTGGTTACTTAATACTATGAACTTAATTGCCTAAAGAAATTAATTCTGCCAAACTTGTCTAGTTACAGTTGACTGAGTTCATCCTAGTTTTTGTCTAATGAAGGAGATACCTCAACTTCTAAATTATTTATATGAACAATGAGAGGAATAAGAATACCGGGGAATATGAATATCATCCTAGCTTGTATATCCATTTGAAGCTTGATTTTTCATCTGTTAACCTATTGTGTATGCAGAAGAGTTCTCCAATTTGGAGTCCTGGCCTGGTCTCTAGCTACAGCACTGGTTCCTATTCTTGCTGGGTTTATGCCAGGACTTATTTTTTCCAGGATTTTGGTAATTTCTCATAGTCTCTACTACATTCACAATGTTAATTCACAGCTCACACTTAAAAAAAAAATGTCAGTCAGTTTCTAATTAAGGGGGTGTACAGTTTTTTTCCTTTTTTTTTTTGTGTGGGTACAATGTAATTAATTGCCATAATAACTTTACATGTGACACCGATTCTTTTTTCTTTATCTCGACTAGCTCATTTAACAATTTCAGGTTGGCATAGGGGAAGGTGTTTCACCATCAGCTGCCACTGATATGATTGCCAGGTATATATTGTTTGGGTTCTATTTAACCAAATTATACACATGGATAGAATATGGTACCGTGAAACAGAAAAGAGAATAAAGAAAGTGAGTCTAAACAAATTGTTTATATATGTCACTAATGCATGATGATGTTCGGTTATTTCTCTTTAATTTGGTTATTTTTTTGGAGTAGTTTCCTTATATGATTAACATCATGCTTTCCACATTTTATTCTCATGCACCTAATTCTCGTTTTTGAGTTGGACAATTTAGAAGTCTTAATTGGAAAATATGATTTAAGTTAGATCTATGTTGCTTGAAGGAAATTTTCCTTTAGGTCATGCAGTAAGAAGCATCATTAACTAAAACCTATTTTTTTTTTCCTTCTCAACTTGTTCTTCATATGTCTATAAAAAACTCATGGGAAGATAACGAAAAATATCTAGGCCTTCTTAGTTGCTACTGTATACTGCGGATCTTAGTTAATCTAAGAAAGGTTTTATATGTGTATAATAAATCAAAATATATGAAGAATCAGGTCTTTCGAGATTTAGGGTCCTCTTATTTGTATACAATGTTGATCTGAATTTTTTTCAGGTCTATACCTGTAGAAGAGCGTTCACGTGCAGTATCATTTGTTTTTGGTGGTCTTAGTGTTGGAAGTGTCTTAGGGTAAGTAATTTTTTGCCACTAAATCAACAATTTTTCCTTTCATTTATAATAACTGAAATATGGATTTTTTAACTGCAGGCTACTTTTGGCTCCGCCGCTCATCCAAAATTATGGTTGGGAATCTGTATTTTACACTTTTGGCCTCCTAGGTATAGCATGGTAAGATAATGTATGAGTTCAAAAAGCATTTCATTTTCTTGTTACTTTCGAAACTCATGATGAAGAATATGAGAAAGAGGATATGCACCGCCATGATTTTAGGAACCTAGTCCATACTTTTTCTCATTTTTTAATGCAATAATTATATATCTCAGGGTATATCCAAGTTTCATATGTAAGAACTCAAATGTATTATTGATGTTGTGGCTCGACATTATGATGCTTCTTCTTTCCCCCTTAAATCTTTTCAACTATATTGCAGGTTTTCAGCATTTCAGTTTGTTAAGGAAGATCAAACTTCTTTCAGTGCTGCTCGTCTTTCATGTATGCTACTAATCCATTCAATCAACTTTGATTTAAGTTGCAACAATAATGTTTTGAAATTTCAGTTTTGATGTTTGAATGAGTATCTTTTGTTTAAATAGTACCCAAAGCTTTAGTTAAATTTTGTCCTCACATTCATATTTATTTGCTCTCTGCAGGGCTTCAGTCTGACCCAAGGAACAAGTCATTAAATTCCTCCTTGAATGAGATGGGTGACTCGATAAAGGTGGCATATCTATTCCATTTAATACTAGAGACACATGCAAATTGGCAATGCATATCAGATCATGATATTACAATTAAACAGTTAATTTATAAGACATGAAGACATTTTCGACTCTTGGATGCAAATTCAAGAAACATGGTCTTGCATACTTTCATGGATACATATTTGAAGTTCCATGAGTTGACATTTGTCTTTTAGGTTATACCTAATAGTTCTACTCCTTCAGACAAGCAATAGAAAACACGAGGATTTGAAACGTTGAATAGAGTTGCCCCTTCCTTATCCGACTATTTCTTGTGTATTCACAGGATATACCCTGGAAGGAATTCTTCAAAAATAAAGCTGTATGGGCAATGATATATGCTCACTTCTGTGGAAGTTGGGGTCATTATACCTGCTTGTCTTGGCTTCCTACATATTTCAGGTACATTCTTATTTAGTATATTTTGTCTTAATCCTTGGTCCTTTCTGATCACAGCTGCATACTCTTCCTCGGGGAACTTTTAGATTCACTGACGTATCCAAAATAATAAAACTTGTGAAAAGTTGAGCAGTTTTGAAGAACTGAAGTTTAAGTAATATTCAAATCATTACGATGTTTGAAATAGTAAGATTTCCATTATCTAGGGCTGTTCTGGTACTTATGAGCTTACGTATTATTTATTGTAAATAGTATTTCCCGATCTTCAGCTACCCTATGGGATTAGTAGCAGGACATGAGACACACATACATATGCTTCTCTCTTTTACTATATTTCTTTCCTTCACTTATATGCAAAATATTATGTGAAAAGGATTAAAGTTTGAGCAACATCCTATTGCAGTGAGAAGCTGAACCTTGATCTGACAGAAGCTGCGTGGGTATGTTTACTACATATTTCTTTAACAAATTTTACAAAATACAATGTTTGCTCCAATGATTAATGTGCTAATACAGCCAAGTGGTATCTCTCTATTCTATTTGAGCAATAGTTTTGCTGCGCTTGACCCTTGCTAGACAAGTGACCAAATATAATCATTCAACTTCTGTTTCAAACTGCACTGCAGTTTTAGTTGGCTTGGGTCAATGCCTTTAATGTTACCATATATTCTTTAATCATTGAGTATTAAGTAATCACTTTCTTATTATTATACAATTTCAGGTTTCTGTGCTTCCTCCACTAGCTTCAATCTTTGTCACAAGCATTGCATCACAATTGGCTGACAGCTTAATCTCAAAAGGTGTTGAAACCACAGTGGTAAGTTGGAGAGGGAAGGTTGTTTATGCACCTTTATTATTTGAGTTGAAAGAACACATCCTTGACATGGCCTTAAGTAAATTTGATGTTTCCATTACAATTAAATGTACTCTTATTTGATGTGTTCCTCATAGTATGGTTAATTTCTTGTTAAAGATCATTGAAGAATCAATCATTCAGCAATTAAATTATAAATTTTGGTGTGTATTGTAATAACAGGTACGAAAACTTTGTCAATCAATCGCATTCCTGTCTCCTGCAACTTGCATGATTCTTTCATCTGTTGACTTAGGACTGAGTCCATGGGAAGTAGTTTTAATCCTCACAAGTGGCTTAGCACTATCGAGTTTTGCCCTATCAGGTACCGACTCAATAAAGTAATGATATAAGCGTGATGTATCTCATTTGTTAAACATGTTAATCTTATCATTTGTTGCCTGTAGGACTATACTGTACTCACCAAGACATGTCACCTGAATATGCAAGCGTCCTTTTGGTATGCTTAAACATAACTTAGTAAAATCCCAAAATACGCCTTTCTTCATATAAAATTTTCAATTTTCAATTATTGACATGATAATTCATTTAATGTTTCTTTCAGGGCATTACCAACACCGTTGGAGCAGTACCCGGAATTGTGGGTGTCGCCCTCACGGGGTACCTTCTCGATTCAACTCATTCCTGGGGTGTAAGTTCATTTCTTGCCTCATAAAAAGTCATTCTTTAAAGCACTTATCCTTATTTTCTACTCTTTTGGTTTTTATAGATGTCCCTTTTTGCTCCATCAATTTTCTTCTACCTTACCGGGACAGTCGTATGGCTAGCACTAGCAAGCAGTGAGCCACAAACTTTCTCAAAGAACGATTAACTTTATCGTTGATAAACCATTACTGTGATAAAAAAAAAAATTACTGATCTGACAACAATTTTGTGCACTAGGTTGCCAAGGTCATTTTTTCCTATTTATCATTTATACAGAATCATAGGCCAACATATTCGTAACACAAATGTTAATTAAAGAATGTGACTGTAAATATTATGTAGCTTCTGCAACACAGCTATATGTAGATATATAATGCTTCAAAAAGTTCATTTCTGTTTGCTATGTTTTCATTCTGTTAAATTGGCAATAGTATTTTGTATGTCGAGCACAATTTTTTCTTTTTCCGAATTCTTGTGACGATAACATTCCATCATTAAGGTGGGAAAAATAAAAGATAAATGAAGACAGACGTTTGCCCTTTTTCGTATATGATCAATCCCATATGCGGGAATGAACTACTTAATAATGAAACTTAATTCAGTTCTATGTTACCTAAATACATGCTGGTATAGCAGCATTTGGAATTCGAACAAATACAATAGAGTACGGAGCAACTTTTATGGGCTCCGACGATGTTACCATAATAGGTTCCAGAGCAGGTATAGCCCCAGAGGAATCAACAGTTAATGCCTTCCCATTCAGTAAAACAGTCTGGCTTTGTATGTTCCCATCCATTGGGGTCAGGTGGTATTCTTCTCTTACATTTCCAGGCAGCAACCTTGTCACTTTTGATCTTTGGGCATGATGCCTATGTTTGTGCAGGTCCACCAGCGTCCCATTAAAGTCGATTTTACCCTCGACAGTGGTATTCCCATTTAGGTTTATCAGTAATACGGTGATGCCCTTCTGCAAAATATACTCGCCGATCAGGTTCCTAAAACAATCCTTTCTGTTTTATGAAAATACAGTTTTTTATTTCGGAATTTCACTATACTTACAGATTGCTTTGCGCAATGTGCATAAGCACGAATCTTTCTAGTTCCTGAAAATTTTGTCGACAGAACATAGCTTCCCATTAATCGGTGCCAAAGAAGAGCACTGCAAAAAGATTGACAAAATTTAATGAAAAATTATACAGCAGGACTAGAAAATATAGCTAATCAAGAATCCAGTTCAATTTTACTTAACCTGTAGTAATCTGGATTTGGAACAAAGGTGGTAGTATTAAGTAGACCATAGTTACCCCCAATTAACGACTGTCTGCAATAAGTCTTTGTATCGTAACTTGATGCCATGCCTAGTTGATCCAGATACCTGTTTATTCAAAGCCATTGTCAAAACTAAGTTTTCAAATAAGCAGCTACACAATCAGAAAAGTATACATTGTTATTGCTGAGAAAGCATCTGGAAAGTTCAGTAACTATAAACGCTAGTGAAATTTCGATTTACCAGAAACTAAACACGAAAGTATTTGTGACTCCATTACGGCCACTACTATAAGCTCCTCCAGATTCACCAACCCAAGCTGAAGCCGAGTTTGGTGGATTCTTCACAATGTTGTTGAGATCCTTGAACACACCAACTGTATTATCAAGAACAGAGGGATCTCGGATCCTTTCTATAAGGTGCTCATCACCACCTACAAGTAACAAAGGTGAATTTAGATTTATTTGATTAGAGCTCCGATTAATATCCATTTATCATATTAAATATATACCTGGGCCGAGATTATATATATGGTGTGTGACCACGTCAACATATCCATTTGCTTTAGCTATGAATTGATTAAACCAGCCTTTGTCAAAGAATCCTCCAGGAGCTATGATCTTAGGTTTGATACTAACTCCCTTGTAAATGTTATGTATTAAGTCGTGTAGAACTATCGTGTCATACGCATACGAATCGGGTCTAATTCTTGCCCCTACTCCATTTCCACACAATTCATTTCCTAACCAGAAACAAAAACAGATTTAACAAACTTCACAGCAATCTGAGATTATTGACGACCATAGTACGAGATTATTCTTACCTAGTTCCCAACCATAAATGTTATAACCCTTTTTGACAGTATAACGAATGAAAGATGCAGCGTTTGTAGAATCCCAAGGGCCAATAGCATCACCATTGGACTGTATTGATTTTCCATGGAGAGCATTTAATCCGAAAGTAATTAGTGCCCTGCGTTGAATTTATATGAACTGATTGTAAGATTTGATATTAAAATTGGTCGTTCTATTAAAAGCATATTTTCGTTACCCAGATCGATTAAAGAAGGAATTTAGTTCATCCCATCTTGTTAATGGCAGGCATCCTCGAGTGAAACCAAATAAAGCAGAAGAGCTTTTTGCAAATGGAATGCAGGGTTGTTCGTCATCTTCTGCTTGATAGATGACTTTGTCTTGCAATGTTCCACCCAATCTGATCTTTAGTGGTGAAAAAGCTACATCATCATCATTCAGAAAGAAAACCAAAAAAAAAAAAGAAGCAAGTTATGGTCCATAATTTTTATTTAACACCAAAAAGAGTGTCAAAACTAACTGATCATAAAGAAATTTTATAAAAGAATACCTTTTACAGCATTTAAGAAAACAATGTTCTTAAGATCCTGCACACAGAAACATGAAACCAAACAGTATAAATAAATAAATCAACTGTGACTTAAACCAAACTAAGGAATTAAAGACTAATAATGCCTTCTTCAATTATTTTCTTCTTGATTCTGGAACAAAAAAGAAAGAAAAAAAGAAAAAACACTACTCTACAACAAATCTGGAAATTGAAGAGAGAAGCACTGGGTTTCTTTCTTGCAAACACCAAAGACAAAACTCAAAACACTAAAGAAAAGAGAGAGAGAGAGAGATGATGTTTCATTTCATGTGATACCAAATTGAGCAGAGAAGCTTTGCCCCAACTACAATTACCAAAATCACACTTATCAGGTGGCCACCAGTCCAATGTAGCACATATGAAATCATTATCTGTCTTTGCAATGGGGCTTCTTCCATCTATGTAAACGGTGCCTTCAACTGGAACTGTTACATCAGCAGCAGCATTCACGTGACAAATGAAGAAGCTGAAACAGAGCACATACAGCAAAAGACAACACCACCACTTTTTCAAAAGCAAAGAACCCATTCCCCGGAACAAGGCTACTTTATACAAGCCTAGCCTCTTTAGATTCACGAAACATAGAAAATATTCCTTCCAGGTTACCAAATGACTTTGCCCATTAAAACTCACATGAGATGAGAGAGGTTTATATAGCAAGCAGCCAAAGTGTTGTTTGCGGGTATGGGTATGGGTTACTATGTTTTTTTTTTTTTTGGATAACTCATGGAAAGAAAAAAGGCATGGTAATTCAGTATTGAGAGAATTAAATTTTTCATGCCATATTTGATTAGTACTTAACAACTTTTTGAGTACAAGTATAATACTTTACATATTTGGTTCCAAAATTTCTTAAAAAACACACTTATCATTGACCGGTTTGGTTTCTCAGTTAAATATTCGAACAATTTCATTAAATTATCATCAATATGCAAACAATTTATTAAAATTAATATCAAATTAAGGAGCAATTACAAATCTTGTTGCCCATGGTGCATATTTAAATTCTTTAAGGAATAACATAATTTATTTAATCAAACTAAATTTGCCAATATATGTCAAATTGTGGTATCATGTGTTTTTTTTAAAAGATGCGATGGATATCAAATACGTGAAGTCTCAATTCAGCGTACTGTTAAGAATCATGACCATTTTTGGCTGATGTAATCGAACAAATTTAAAATTTGCTACCGTCTTCGGCTGGTGTGTTGAAAAAAAATTAAGATTTTGTCTAAAAAATAAAACACAGAAAAAGCACCCCACCAGTCACTCTTTAGCTGCTTCAATACTTAAAAACACAAATATACATGGAAAATTTTGAAATATTTGCTGACATAGATGTCCTGTAAATATAATAAATTAGAAAAATACTTAAAAACACAAATATGCATGGAACATTTTTTAAATTTAACATTGAAAAAAATAAAATATAAAAATTCTGAAATTTAGACATCATGTATAATATAATATACCAGTGGTATCCATAAGTGGTCATCTAATAACAGCATGCAGTGAGACCATTAATAAAATGTGCCTTGCTTCGGGAAGAAAAACTGCAGAAGAGCAGGGGAAAAGATAAGTATAATTATTGCCTGTGGGGTCTCATTTATTGATTGCCGTAGACAAAATAAGAACAAATTTAGATACGAACTTAGTTTTGTTGTAGGTAAGAAAACATCTAAGTTGGTCATTTTTAGAATTCAGTTTGAATGTATCCTCAATTCAAACTCAAATAATATACACAATCACTTAATTGGCCATAATAAATATTGGTAATCATATTTTTGTGTTAGTAAACATTTTATGAATGCATATGATATTCGTTAAATTAAAGAAGACAATTGTTCTGTTTATTGTTGATACGCAATCTTAATCATAACTCAATTTAGATAATATTTGATTAAAGTAAAAATTAAAAGTTTTTGGACGAATTGACCGATTGATGATATTAGAAGATACGACACAACTTATTCATAGCACTTGACTTAACTGATGAGATTTTCTCAAAAAAAAAAAAAAGACTTAACTGATGAGACTAGAAGATTTTGGACGGGTCATCGCTCGTTCAACAAATTGTGCGTCTTCTAGCTGAATTTTTTGTCAATTTGTTTTAGATTTTAAATTTTGTGTTGCTTTTGTGAGGGAATCTCCTTATGTGTTGACTTTTTACTGAATCTTTCCTTTTCTTAATTTTTATTTATTGTTGTTTCATTAAAAAAAAAAAAAGATAGCACTTGATTTTAATTTGTTCTTAGCCATTTTAGACTTTAGAAGATATTAGGACTAATTATTTTAACATAATAATAAAGTGAAACATAAGATAAATTTAAATAGAACTTTTCATTATTATGGCTAAGTGATTCGTGTAATGAATGATTAAGCACGTAACAGCAAATATTAATGAGGGAATTGTATTTTTCATACCAAACTTTTGATACCTTTATATATTTTGTATCATACCTTTCAAAATGACACATTTGATATCAAAATTGATCAACATTTTTTCAATTTAGGTTTGACACACGTGCCCATAAACCTAAAAGGATGAAAGAGCGTGATTTTGATTGAATCTCAACCCGGAGTAGAGCATTTTGATTGATAAAAAGAGCATTTTTTCAACATCTATCTTCATTCTCAACCCGGAGTAGAGCATAAACCTAAAAAGATGAAAGAGACCCAATCAGGAATAAGAAAATTCCATCATGATTTTGATTGAATCTCAATGAAATGATACATCAATGAAAAGTTAATTCAATAAGTTTATTGAATTTTTTCATTATAAGGAATAAAGAAAAGAAGTCAAAAGTCGGCTTTATTGAAAAATAGAAGAAACAACTTTTTCGTTACAAGTTGTAAAAAACCTGCTACAAAAAATAATAGGAAAAAAATAATCAATCGTCAACAATTCGAAGTGCTTTTCTTGTGTATTTTTGATAAACCAGCGTTTATATATAGATGTAGGAGGATCTGTTTGGGAAACCTTTGACATCTCTTCATCTGCAAATAATTCTCGATGTGAAAACACAGAGCCAGAGGCTGATCTTGAATAGGAAAAATAGCTGATCTGCAGGGTCTCAAAAAACCATTCTTTTTGCTAAGCGTATATAATAAAATAGAGTGAAAGGGTCCACCCCGAAAGCAAGGGGATACTAACTAACAGTTGAGTTCTCTCCGAACCGCAGGAGATAGTTGCCCATCATACGGATAAAAAATGAAGGACTTTTTTCTCATTTACTTTCTCCGTTAATTTTGTAAGGCCAGATTTTGTGTTATTTATATGGCTGTAAAGCTCTTGTCGAGAGCTTTATAATGATATAAGTTTCCGTTCATGAAACGCAATAAATAATCCGCAGAAAATTAACAAAATTTTGGGATATTAATCAAAATTAAATTATATCTCAAAATCTACAAGGAATCATGTCACAATAATTTTCATATATTATTAGTGCACATAAACATGCTATGATAAAAAATTTGAGCATAATTTTAAACATACCAAAAATCACTATCTACCCGTTTATGAAAACTTCAAATAGAGAAAATAACTTCAAAATAAGTATTAAATATTTTAATTAATGTATTTTACATTTAATTTTAGTAGTTATTTAGTAAATTATTTGAATTTTAATTAAATAAATTATTTAAATTTTGTTTAATCATATTAATATTATTTAATAAATTACTATCTACCAAGATAATTTAGGACCGAATGGAAATGTGTGCTCTTAAATCTTCCCCTGAAATAATGGTTATTCTTGCAAAATACCAACACTTAACCAATAAACAGAAAACAATCAATAAATAATTGGTTTAATGGAAGAGGCTACGTTCTGATCCTCACAATATGACGAAGCTAAGTTTGAATTCCTGCTGGCAGAGGTTTCCACCATGTAATATGTCTGACGCGTCTTGAAAAAAAAAATCAGATGGTCCAAAACTGACATTGAATACATATCTAGCAGTGAAAACGGATCGTTAATTAGACGTAGCAAATTAGGTAGTTAATTTCTTGAAGCTGCAGAGGCCATTGATTGTCATATATATGGTTCAAAGGGCGCGCGGCAGTGATGGTGCAGCCGGTGATTCATTAAAGACAGTGAGTACTGTAATAAAAGTACATATAGATTTGACTTACTATACTAAATCTGATTTCTGTAGTTTTGAGTTAAATTAATAAATGCAACATTTATATACATATAATTATTTGTGATCAACAAAACAAATGCAACATTTGTATATTATACATATAATTTATATACAAAAATGTTTGGTTAAGAATATTGGATTATGAGCAATAATTACATGGAAGTTGAAGATTATAATATGTAGTTTGAATCAGAAAGTATCTATTTTTTATTTTTTTTTGGATAAAGATATCGTGTAAAATCAAATAGAATAAATCAACCCGAGTTTATGCGACAAAATATTGGACAGGCCTACATGAGTAAAACAGTCAGGCCCAATTTGTCCTCGTTAACGGCCCCTAGAGCGTATTTTTAATTTGGATGATGATAATGTATAATTGTATATTATTATTCTTTTTCTCAAATCAAATCAAATCAACATTCAATTCAACAACCCAACATTTGGAAAACAAACATTCTGGGAGAGATGTTGAGAAGGAAGCCTACCAAGATCGAGGTCAAAGTCGAAGACAGAGAAGAACTCGAAGAAGCTCGGAGACGAGCCGCCGCGTCCTCCTCCTCCTCCACCACCGCCTCATCCCTCCTCCAACGCATAGACCGCTCTTCCCTTGACCCATCCTCGAAATCCCACCGCATCGGCCTCTCGTCTTAAACCTCGATTATTATTTGTTCTTATTCTAGATTAATAATAGAAGTTGATTTGGGGGTTTTTTGAGGACTGTAGAGGAACATGTGATTTTAGGGTTTGGTTAATGGAATTTTGCCGATTTGTATAAGTGCGAGAGTTCTTAAGTAAAATGAGATGGCATATGTATGTATTCAAGTAAAATGAGTTTTTAAGTTTCGGTTGCCTTCTTAATATATGTATGTTATTACTTATTAGGTGTTGCTCATCTCAAATAAATCATATTTATGTAATATAATGGTGTTCTTTGTTGCATATGATGATTGATGTTATTTATTTATAGTAGTAACCCTTTTTTTTTTTTTATTATCTGTTTTAGAATGTTAAGTTATCTTCTCAAGTATGTGTTCATTTTGGCGCATTTGCCTTTAGTTATGCTAGATTTGAATTGTCCTTCCTTCGTTGCTCCTTTTTAATCACTTTAAACAAATTTTGTGTTTGTTTTACTTGTTTAAATTAGGTTTTTACACCTTAGTCTTGTTTTATAATTCTGATTCTTTCTTTTATTTTTGAACTGTGTTGTGCTTGGGTCATCATCTTTTAGTGTATCTGCGCTTTCTGTGTGTATTTGCTTCTTCTTATGTTAGTGAATATTTATTGGATTTTAGAGTGGGGTAAACGCCATTAAACTTGGGGAAATGTTTGTTAGTGAATATTTATTGGACTTTTTTATATATATGCTGATGCTGATGATTTGGTGAGAGACTTGTTCATGTTTGCTAAATTTTAATGAAAGTTGTTCTAGTCGATTAATTTGACTAGATAATCTTCAAATATTGAAGATTGCCATTTGGGCAATTTTGTCAATAAGCATGCAAACCTTCCATTTTGCTTTGTATACCGAAAAGAGTTTTTGACAATTAACAGCTACAGCTAGCAACAAGCAGCCCCTCGAGGATGGATATTATTTATTGAGAATGTTGTTAGATTAGATATACCGCTTGCTTCCAATTAAAACTGAGAGTCTAGTGATTCAGTAAGGTTATATCTCATTATGGACCAGAATGGATGTATGATATTTACTTATTTATTAGATATAGATATGCTTTGGGTCTCTAAATTGCGCATAGGCTCTACTTGTTGTTTATGTAGTTTGTTCACACAAGAATCATATGCCAATTGCCATTTACTTTTGTACTGAAATGGTATAATGTGGTGGGGTGGGCGAGAGAATTGGAGGAAGGGAAATACGAGCGAATATCTCGGGCGGGGATAATAAACTTGACATTCAATGGTTAATGTATGAAGTCCAAGGCAAGGATACGTGCATAAACATGAAAACGAACGGACGTTCATGAATTGCCTTTAGTGGGCAGATTAGGTGTCATTGACATGATTATTTTTAAATTTCTCAGAATTGCTACAAATTTTATTAATAACATGAAAGCGAATGTGATTAGACAATTTATGTAGTCTTTTTACGAAGATATTATCACATTTATTTAAGAAAGAAACAGTTTAGATGGAAACGTATTTCCAATTACATTTTCTGCCCTGCAACCAGATATTATTATCATTTTATTGTTTCTCAAGAAAACAAAAAACCAGATATTATTATATTAATACTAAATGAAGGAGCCATGATTTCTATTTTAAGCACATATATAAAACACATTAAAAATCATACAACTAACATAAAATCCAGACCAGGTAAACTGAAAATTCTGCAAATTGCTCAAAAGCAGTTCATTCCGAAGAAGGATGGTTAATTTCCTACTCTATAGAGACAGACAACCTAAGTCTTTTTAATCCTATTACAACACACCCTCAATCAGAATAGACATCAACAGCAACTTCACTTCCTCTTCTTTGCCGGTGGTTGATCCTCTTCATCCTCATCTTCCTCTTCTTCTTCCTCGTCATTCTCGTCACCGTCACCGTCACCATCATCGTCGTCTTCGTCGTCATCATCATCATCGTCATCATCACTACCTTCATTGCCATTAGCCACGGGTTCTTCCTCGGGATCTACTTCATCATCATCAGCCCCTTCTTCACCACCTGAGAAATCTTCATCACCAGCATCATCGTCATCTTCATCTTGAGCATCGGCATCATCATCATCATCTTCTTCATCGTCTTCCGTATCACTTCTATCCTTGTTGGCGGGCCCAGGCTTTTCCGATCGATAAAGCTCGTTCAGTGGAAACCTGCTAATAATCATTACTTTTCACTCGTTTCACAATTTTATCAAGTTAGCTGTTTAGTGGAGAAAATCATGGTTACCTTTTGTCAGTCCAGTCTGGTATACCATTGGCTTCATTCAGCAGAGCTCCAGTCTATTAACATCATTTACATTGAGATTTCTATAAGTCATTCCAAAAAACAAACAAAAGCAAAGCAGACTTCAATGCCTTAAAGAAGTTATAATTAAGCAGGAAACAAGGAGTAATCAAAAGAAATTACATAGTTCCATAATTGGAAGTAAAACGGTAGCACATCCACATAGTGCAAATATCAATCTTAGTTAACTCACCAGCTATCATTCAAAGTGATTAGCGAAGAATCAGAGACATTAACGCGTAAAGGAGGGTGGGCCACAAGATTTTAATGAATCCCGACCAAACAGTCCACCTCCACTATATCACAACTTCAGGTATATTAGGTTGGTTTAATTACTCGTATCTTTAAGGCTATGTTTTTTCCTTTTGAATTTTGTGTTTATTATTTCATATTTATCTTATAATGTCTTCAAATCCATCTCTTTCTAATCAACGGCAACAAAGAAGAAGTTCTCATGGAAGCTCCACTTTAAATTGAAATGGAGAATAATGATATTAAAGTGAGAGAGCAGAGCATAATGAACACAAGCATTAATGTTTTTTCAATTAAACCATACAATGCAGCAAATTTTTAGCAATTCAGCCATGAAAATAAATATAGCTGGAAATTGCAAGCCATATTCCCCTCCAAATCATTTACATCTACTATTCTGTTCCTAACTAATCATTCCAATGAAACAATTTCTACAAAAAAAACATAACCTCGAAGAGGCCAAAATCAAATTTTAATTTAGCCATATAGGTGGATGTGGACTGACAGAATTTTCAGAAGTGACAAGAGATTCAATTTCACCTTTTAAGAAAGATTCAACACAATTGACAACAAGAAAGACACATTAAATGAAGGAAATCTCGCGATTAAGTGATAATTAAAGTTCAATTAGTGTGTGAAAAGCTATATACCAATTTTGTAGAGAAAGGGGCAGAGGCAAAACCCTAGAAGTGTAAAACTTTTAGACGCACAAAAGCAGACTGCTATAAAAGAAGTCGAGACAAAAGCAAATCTCTAAAACAACTCCAATCTTGCATAGAATAACAAAGTAAAAGGTAAAAGTTTAACTTAGAAATAGCTATTTACCAGCATAAGAAGGCAAACTAGGGATTTTTGAGCAGCCAAAACCACAGCGGTTTCCAAAATTGAGCATAAAACAAGTTGCTTCTTCAAAGCATACATATCAGAGCTCAATATTTTCACCTCCATTTATCCAAGAAAAAAAACAAAAAAGGAAAAAGTTAACCTAAAATCTTGTATTTTAGGAATACAACGAGGGTACTATAGAGGAGAGAGAAAGAATTGGGTAGGGTTGAATTTGGGCGTGTATTTCCAAAGGACTGTTGAGAAATAATATACTGTAATATTATTTTTAATGGGAAAACAAATAACTAAGACAATGTTGATAGTTGACTAGGGTTTTTGTCTTAATGATTTGAGGGTTTTGTGTGTCAGTGTGTGTGAATTGATATTTCACCGTTTTCATGGGTTTAGGTTGCGAATTTTTTCAAATTTTGATTTTAGATGCTTAGGATCGATAATATAATTGGTGCGTGTGTTTGGCCGTTGTAGTTTTACGTTAGACTGCTCACGCGCGTCGAGATCAAAATACGGTGGAGTGGAGATGCAATTTTGGAAGTATGGATTAAAATATATACCCACACCACATATTTCCATTAATAATTTAAAAATTTTATGTTTGAGCTAATTGAAAGAACAGTAAAGAGATGATTTGAAATGTTTTAATATTGAACTGATGGAATGGCGTAACACAACACATATTTAATGGTTAACAATATGAAAATAAATTTTTGTATGTCAACTCCATCACTATCTTTTCTTTTTTGGCTCAAATTAGTCATAACAACGTGTTGAATTTGGTTTTGAGTCCTTGCTATAGAAGAGTTGTTTACTTATTTTGTATGTCAATATTTCAAAGTAGATTAATTCAGATCTTGCTTGGACATCCGTAATACACATAAAAACAAAAAGATGATCGGTATGCATTATTATGTTAAACCCCCTCCCCCCCCCTTTTTTTTCTTGTGAGATTGATGTGAAGATTTTTGATAGATCTAAATATGACAGATCTAAGACTTTCTAATGAATCTAAGCATGCAAAACAAACTATGATCATACCTAAATTGAGGGTGATTCCGGTGAAGCCTCTTCACTACTTACTTAAGAAATTAAATATTATTATTCTGTAAAGCTAGAGTAAAACGAGAGAATGTTTCTTGAAATAAGGCTTAATTGAACGTAGGGGTGAAAATCGATCCGAGTTACTCGTTGTTCGACTCGGACTTGTGTTAGTTTACTTCCTTACCGAGCCGAGCTTAAACATAAAGTCAAGCTCGCTGGCATATTCGAAACGAGTATGAAAAGTTTCATGTTTGGCTCGTTGTGTTCATGAACACAGAAAATCGAATTTTGTCCCACCTTAAAATCGTATAAAAAATATTTGTTCATTTACTTCTATCCTTAAAATCTTCAGACAAGTGGTGGGTTTTACCTTTAATGGAGGTCTGGCTATATGTTTAGACGGAAGGGAAGAAGGAAATGTTGGAATTCGGGACACAAGGACATATTTTAATGGTTTAATCCTATATGAATATAATACATCATTATCTACTTACTTTTACAGCAAAATTGCTTTTTGCAGGGTGATATTTTTCCCCAGGACAACCTACCTTTAAATATAATTTTGGAAACTAATCCCGAGCCGAGCCGAGCCGAGAAGTTTGCAGTCAGAATATCTATGATACGAGCCGAGTTCAGACATTAAATGTCTAAATGGTTCCGAGTGCGAGCCGAGCCTGAACACAAATCTGCTTTCCCGAGCCGAATTCGAACAAAGCCCGGTTCAATTAGTTTGGGCTCGATTACAACCCTAATTGAACGTGTACCTTGATGAAGGTTATACCTTGTATACATTTATGTAGCAACACTTCCGAGTTAGACGCGGGAATCTTATGATATTTCCGAGGTGATTTTGGCACATTATGGTCCAATTAGAGCTTTCATTAAGGAAATAATCCCAAGTGGATGATCTCTGGGATCTTAAGGCAGCTTTTATAGGCTGTGATCATGTTTATAAATGTCCATGGTCTTGGATAAATGTGTGTAAGGAGTTAGTCTAGCTCGTCGATGACATGGATTGAACTCAAATAGGGGATGCAAGCTATAGATTAGGTCACATTCCACTTCGATAATATGTTTGATGAGTCCGCATATAATTTCTTCTAGGTACTTATTCTGCATTCTACGCGTCTTGGACCCTGCAGCTCATGTGTACCTTATCAAGTTGCACTGGGTCTTATATTTGTATCGTCTAACAAACTTTTATGACCCTTTCCAAATTCCCTAAGGCTATGTTTGATTCAAGGATTTCAGTGATGAAAGCGCTATGAAAAATGTTTTTTCTTGCATCCAATAACGTAACATTGAGCTTATTTTATTGTTCATTTGCATTTTACTTATCATTTTACTCACTGAAATCCATAAATCAAACATAGCCTAAGAGTTCGTAAATACCATTACTCGGAGCAAAACTATTTTTGTAGAACTAAAGTTTATTCATCTAATTCAAATTCTAAAGTTATTTCACTATTTGAAGTTGTATCTTCATCAGGTGTTACTAGAGTAACTAAACTTTTTCTTGCTTTTGGATTCGAGATCATTCAGAAATTTCAATTAATGAGCTGATATTAATGCACTGTTCAATCTTATTTAAAAACACTTCTGAAGGGAAAGGCTTCCTTTCAATATATGCAGGACAGAACGAAAACATAAATTTGTACAATAAGCCTCGCCTCATCAGATCAACCAAAATATGCACGTAGATCATCATCTATACTATCGATAATTTCCAAGTCTCGAAGAAACTCTGTGAACTGAGTTGGATCGTTCCCAGCAAATTCAGTCACTACATCAATTGGTGAGCCATTGTTTTCTCTCAGATTTTGCACATCAAGATGCCCTGAAATAAAACATGATAATTTCACCTATGCTGGTTAAACTGAAAAAAAGATCAATAAAACATAATGAAGATAAAATTTAAGAAGAATTAAAAGGGAGAGAATCAACTACCCGGCAATGAACATTGAGCCTGCTGAACATTCATTTGCATTGGCATACCTCTGGATATTGGATAATTAGAGGTGAATACATTATGGGACTGTGCATATGGTGCAATTCCACCTACATGATACTGTGTACTAGGATGGCTAGCAATCGAAGAAGAAATCGAGCTCGGATGCTGTTGCACCCATGAATTATCTGTGTATTCATTAAACATCATTCTTCTTGGATGAACATTCTGAAGCACCATACTTTTCCTTTCTGGAAGTTGAATAGAGATTTGATCCATTGTTTGAGAAGAATGTTGTAGTAATTGATTCTGTGGGTGTGGAAAGTCGAGCGTGTTTAAAGGAAGAACCCCAAAATCTTGTTTCGCAGCAGGACAAGGAGTTCGTAATCCAGTTCTAGCAAAAAATCGACTCAAAGTAGTACATGTATTCCCAGTACTAGTGCTCGTGTCACATTGTCCAGTGTTGTTAGAGAAATTTGTCATCGGATAACTAGGATTAGGTATTGGTGCGGAAATTGAAGAACCAACTAGGTTGCTGCTCTCTTGTCCCGTGACCTGATCTTTTTGCTTTTTTAAGCTATTCCTATACTTCTGATACATTGTAATCGAGGCAATAGTTAAGAAAAAGATTAAATGACATCGATCTTCAACTTACTAATGCAGGCATAATAGAAGATAAAGTAGGTGAAAATTACCTGCAGGTGGCTTGCTATGTTCCCTCGTGATAGATTTGGGTCGTTCATGATTTTTAGTAACTTCGATGGAATGATCTCTGAAAGGAGCATGACTAGAGATTAGTTACATGATAACACAAAAAAAAAAAAAAAAAAACGACTGAAAACGAATCCTACTCTTGTAGAGGAGTTTTCTACTTACTACCACCATCATTTACTCGAAGCCTTTGAATGGCATCTTGAAATTTTCTGTGCAATTCTGGTGTCCATATAACTCTCTTACTATGCTTCCTATCCTTGTTCGAAGGAGAAGGACTGTAGTTTGATTCTGACTCGTAATTTCTTGATTGGGAATCACATTGAGGCCTTTTAATTACATGATCACTTAGTGTCTTGAGATCATCTAGTTTAACAGGCTTCACAAAGTAGTCTTGAGCTCCATTTTTAACACCCTTCACCACTGTTTTTGTATCATTGTCCGAGGAAATCACTGCGAATTGAAATTGAACAAAACTCACTTAACTTGATCTTATGTTAAATAAAATGCCAAATTATGAGCTTACTTATGACAGGAATGTTGTTAAACTCGAATCGTAATATTTCTAAAAGCTTAAAACCATCCATTTCAGGCATTATAACATCTGTGATTACGATGTCGAAACCATCTTTGTTTTCCCTCATCAAGGCAAGAGCTTCTGTAGCTTTATTTGTAGCTATTACTGCAAAGGCAATAAATATATAATGAATTTGTATTAGTTGCTTTACTTGGAGATCATTTCAACAAAAATTTGTATTAGTATTAATTAATTAAGCGCCACCACCTTAAGATATATTCAAGATTATAAAATTCATTAACTACCGGTTAAAGAGAATTTTTTTACAACAATTATAAAGATCATATTATAAGTTCATTAATATGAAAAATCGTGACTGAAATCATTGAATTTCTATTAATTAAACAGAGTTCATATTTAACCCAAAAGAAAAGAGATAAACACAAACTGATTTACACAACACAGAACAATTAATACACAAACAATTCTTGGGCGACTGACCTTTATAGCCACATTGTCTAAGACGACATGAGAGGAATGTAAGACAAACCATGTCATCATCAACGGCAAGAACTCTTAAAACTCTATTTTCAGACATTTTTCTAACAATCACAAGATCTTACATTGGATTATATGACTAAAGAATTTTTTATGGCACAGAACTTTCTGGGTTAATTGTTTCCGAATTTTCTCTTCAACAATGAAGTTACTTGGGCATCAATTAAGGAAGGTGAATATGGACGTGAAGATTTTTAAGGATCTTGAAAATCTTGGAAATTTAGGAAATAATGGATTAAGAAAGGAAAATAGGATATTACCGTTGGTATGTTTCTTTGTTTAACTAGGGCTTAGTTTCAGGAGGCTTCTTAAAGCGTGGAATTATAAGTATGGTATTCGTCTCAATCCATTCACGCTTTTCCCATTTTTTTAACTTCAATTTGGTTCTCAATCGATGAAATTGGGCTTGTCGTGTTTAGGGGTGTTCACGGTTCGGATAACCGATTGAACCGAATCGAACCGAAATGAGTTCGGTGAAAACTGAACTGAACCAAAGCTATTCGGTTCGGTTTTCGGTTTTGAGATTTGGCCTAATTTTGATTCAAAGGTTAACATTTTTTGTTCGATATTATGGACTTTAAAATTCTTTAATCATATGCCTATTGATATGATTTTTCTTTTTTTTTAATTTATGTCAATTGAGGATTATTAAATGTTAGTTTTTGTAGTTGTATCGTAAAATTCATTAATTTTATGACTATGATATGAATTTTAGTTTAATTTATGTCATTTGATGATTATTAAATGTTAACCACTTTACTATTTAGTTCTATTTAATGTTTAGTGTTATGGTTATCTATTAATTTGATTTTTTTTTACGATAAATGATTTAGTATTTGATTATATAATTTTAATAAATTATCAATAATATAAAATTCCGGTTAAACCGAAACCGAACTGACCCGAACCGAAAATTTTCGATTAAAACTGAAAACCGAAAACCAAATTAAGATGTTCGATTCGGTTTTCATTTCGAAAAAATCAAGAACCGAAACTTCGGTTATCCGAAATTTCGGTTCGGTTCGGTTCGGTTTTCACCGAATGAACAGCCCTAGTCGTGTTCTTTTTATTACTAGAAAAGTGCAACACAGTTAGTTAATTTTTTACGTTACTTGAATTATATAATAATTTTTTTTAGAAAAAAAATTAATTTTTCATCATACATGGTGTCATATCACATAATAAGATTAGTTCTCTTTATTATTTTTTCATTTTAAGCATATCGTAGTCCTATTTATTATGCAAATTTGTAGTGGGTCTCGGAGATTTGTCCGCCCTTAGGATCAAGGAAATAAGATTAGTTCAATTTACAAGTTTTAGCTCTAATGTATGAATGTACTGAAATTTTGTTTTCTTAGTAAGTTTTCACCAGTAGTTAAAATTAGTTTCGGGGGATCTTTTTTTTTTTTTTTTTTAAATTCTTAGAAAAGTATATGAAATACTATTTAATTAAACAAACACATTGAAATATAAACCATCTTCTTATTTTCTTATTAATCAATTCAAAACATTAATTTCTAAATTTGTTGATAAACACATATCAAAATTGTAATTATGGTTGGACTATCGTCGAAACACTAGTCTAATAATTACCTATCAATGAGAGATGCACGTAGACCCAAGGTACGTCCAGCTCTGAGCTCCTGCCCAATTATTCAAATTTGAAATTTTTCTTTATTTTGACCTTCCGAATGCGCAACTTCAAAAATTAGGTATTGAAGTTGAAGAACAAAAATCATACAAACCCCACACAAATACCTCATATAACAATGTGGGATCAATGTTCTTGCTCCGTGCAATTAGGATCATTATATCCAACTTATGTGGCTGGCCTTGACTAACTTAGCAAACCCAGACGAACGAGTGTCGCCGCACAAGGTAGTAGTGGTTTTCTCTGATACAATCTAAGAACGGAACATTCTTATTGAATTGAAGCAGCCAATCAGTACTCCTTAATTATAATTAGCAATAAACTCCTAATTAAAGCCTTGTATTGTATGATGGAGAAAGAAATTAAGCTGAGCAAAGTCAATCAAGGTACATTAATGACCTAAACTATTTTTATCATTAGAACACATAGCAGCTATGTATACATATACATATATAGGTACAATTCAGATGCATGCAAAGATGAAGCCACAAATTAAAGTAGCTATGAGGAGTACCAGTACCATATATATAGACTAATCGAAAGATTGGATATATAGTAAATGGGATTCATATTTGAATTCAAGAAGACGAGGGAGAGGGGAATGTATGTATCAATCATGTATGTATGTATGTATGTATGTGACTTCCTTGGGAAAGAATGAAACATGACTTGAGTGATCATTTGACTTGATAAAAATTCCGACTCATACTAAAAATTATGTTATGATGATGATTTGAAAAGGTTAAATCATTCTAATTTTGCCATTTTCTCTCTCTCTGTTTTTTTTTCTTTATTCTTTTTCGTAAAAGAAATAAAAAAAAAATTTAAAATTGGGATAGTGTTTTCATTTTTCAAACTAAAAATCTGGAAAAATCCATGAGCAGCTTTCAGAGCGTCTGATTGCTTCATCAATACTTCCAATCTACCCAGTCAAACTTCCTCTCTCTCCTTCCCAGAAAAACCCTATTATTTCCTCAATTCATTTATATAAATTATCGATCGCTTTTTCTGGATTTTGGAGTGCATCTTTCTGGGGGGATTATGGCTCCGGAGATCGAGGTAGTGGAGGAGGTGGAATCCAGAGATCATAGAACGCAGCACTATTCCGATGAGTCGAAGGGAGCGATAGTGGAAGATGAAAGCTTGAGGAACGACGTGTACACGGCCGCGGCCTATGGCGACATGGACAAACTGCATCGTTTGGTGGAGAGTGAGGGTTGCTCCGTTTCCGAGCCTGACGGTCTTGGTTACTACGCCCTGCAATGGGCTGCCCTTAATAATCGCACCGCGGCCGCCCAGTACATTATTGAGGTATGATTGTTTTATATATTTTTACGGTTTTCTACATAGTTAGTCTGATGTCATGTAATTCAGTTGGTCTTTGTGCATCTCATGATCACTTAATTCTGGGTTGTTTTTTCTTTTTTCTTTTCTTTTGTGAGTGTGACAAAATTGATAGATGTAATTTGAGAAGGTTCTATTAAATGTAAAATGTTTATGTGATTGGATCAGGAAAAAAATGACTCTTGCTCAGAAATGCCCAACTTCTGCAAGTGACATCTCTACAAATGCAATTATTCTTATTGAATATTAGTGTGATTTTCTTAAGAGACTTTAAAGGTTATAATGATTGGGAGTTTTTTTTTTAATCTTTTTTGTCGAACCTGTCTGCATAATGTTATGGATATTAATATATTGGCAGCCCTAAATGGCAAGAAAGTAATTGAAACGAACAAGTTAGCGACATCTTTTAATATTACAATTTTTGCTGTGTGCGCCATAAATCTCAGGAACTTGATTATGAGAGAGAAAGGAAGGGCCATGACATGCAGGACATACTGTATATGTTTTGAAGCTTTACATATTCCATTAAAAAAAACAAGAAGCAACTTTACATGGTTTCTATTTTACACCAGTTTACAGTTTATGTATACTGTTGTACCCTTCTGATTTTGTTTTGGTGTATTATTGACAGCATGGTGGAGATATTAGTGCGCGTGACCATACAGGCCAAACGGCTCTGCACTGGAGTGCAGTAAGGGGTGCAATTCAGGTTGCGGAACTTCTGTTGCAGGAGGGTGCTCGGGTCAATGCTGCTGATTTTAATGGTTATCAGGTCTTCCTTTTGTTTCCTTATCTTTTTTGTTTGAGTGGAAATAATCATGCACTGATATGGGACTTTTTGGCAAAGAACAAATGATAATGTAAATTAGCCCTTGCTCTTAAGTTAGTAGGTTTCACTTTGTATTCTCTTTGGTTCGTTTGGATTTCTTTTAATTTTCAGTTGTTTTCCACACTCTATAAACTTTCCCTTTGTATTAATCCCTGGACTTGATCTGATTTCAGACAACGCATGTTGCTGCACAATATGGTCAGACGGCTTTTCTTTATCATATTGTCACTAAGTGGAATGCTGATCCTGATGTTCCTGATAACGATGGAAGAAGCCCTTTACACTGGTACTTGGCAAATGTAATTGTTATCCTCTGTTGGAATACATATCCAGGATAATATATTTTATTTATTGTGATTTTATCCCTGTTATTGAATACTTCATAGGCTTTGTTAGATCAAAAAGAATTGTACGGAACTCCTAGGATATAGCATCTAAAATGTTGGCAGAAAAAGGCGATGAATTACGATTTTGAAATCCCTGGAGGCAAATTTTTACTCTTGTCTTGCATCTTGATTTTGTAAATTGAATCCTTGTAAAGATATCGTCATACTCTATACTTAGTATTCCATATTCATTCCTTGTCTAATGGATAATGTTGAGATAACGCTATTACCTAAAATGCTTGTCAGAAGTTTTACGTTTCTGCTTTCCCTTAATCTTTTATGTCCGGGTTAGTATCCTTGTTATAATGCCATTATTCTCTGTCGAAATGTGGCCTTTATTCCGCATGAAAACTTCGATTTGTCTGTGCACCTCAAATTGAAATACTCTCAAAGCTATGTAGTTGGCAATCTGACTCATGTATAGTAATAAAATGTACCTTGATGATTCTCATTAAAATTAATTTCTGGTCGAGGGTGCTTACAGTCTTTCTGTTGCATTCGAGTGTTGCTTCTTTGGTTACTATCTGCTTCTAGAATTTATGTGGGTAAATTGCAAGTGACTGATGGATCAGTTAATAAATTGTTTGGAATGATGGTCAAGGCCCTTTTATAATCTCATTTTATATTTCATTTGTCCCGTTGTTCATTGGTTGAGCATTATGATTTAATTTCTTATCAAAGGTAGACATGCAATAGTCTTTATCGGTTATTACTATCTTTCTTGGGAGTTATTCTTGCTAAGATTTATATGTACTTTCTTCATTTGATTAGTCCAAACTTGAAATAACTACCAACCTTAGAATTTGTAAATGTTTTTGGGTTGACTGCAGGGCTGCTTACAAGGGATTTGCAGACTGCATAAGGCTCTTGCTATACCTAAATGCGTATAGGGCACGGCAGGACAAAGAAGGTTCACTAAAATGCTTCATATGTTGTCATTTTTTCACATTTCATCCTTCCTTTTGTCTAAATGCAACTTTTGATAGTGCGAATATGTATTACATTATCCTGCTACAGTAGTGTCTGATGCTTACGTTGCGCCATTTAGGTTGTACCCCTCTCCATTGGGCTTCCATTAGGGGTAACTTAGAAGCATGCACTGTTTTAGTACAGGCTGGGAAGAAGGAAGATTTGATTATAACAGATAATACCGGCCTTACACCTGCACAGCTTGCTGCTGATAAAAACCACAGACAAGTTGCATTTTTCCTTGTAGGTACTCTTTAAACTATTGAATACTATTATATTTTGAGAACATTATTGTAATTGCAGCGATATTGTAGCTTTCTTTTTTATGTTTATGTTGGTACTTTTGAGTTTTTGTAAACGCTGTTTGCATATTTTAAGAATATTACAATAATTATGTAGTCCGAATATTTTGTTATTTCTTATTCTTATAGTTATATATCTTTTGTTGTTTGCACTGATTTGCAGGGAAATGCTAGAAAGTTGTTTGACAAGCAGTGGGATGGAAATAGCTTCTTTGGGAAACTTTCGAAATTAGGACTTGCTCCATTACTTTGGTGTATAATCTTTCTGCTACTTGTTACATATATACATTCAGTTGTAATGGGTATTTCTCCTGAATTCCTCTTATCACCTGAACTGCATTGGTATTTTCGTGTGTCTAGTTATTAGGCAAATAACTTATGTTACTTGGTCATTTATGCAGCTCCTAATTTACCAAGATTAACAGCTGGTTTTGGTCTTTTTGCTTGGATGGGCGTATTCTCGGCTACAGCTGGACTATTTTTATTCTATAGATGTAGCAGGTAACTCTAGGTTATTCTTGCTATGTCTAGACTTTTCAGGGAGATTGTTATATTCTATTTTGTTTGCTGGGAGCTGGAATAAGTAGCTGGCATGTCTTGTGAAATTGTTCTTCCAGTTTGTTTTTACTTGGACTTGGGTGGAAGTTGTGAGGAGACTATCGTTTTGCAATGTTTAGACTGATTAAGATAGATCATTATATTCCACTTTGTTTGCTGGGAACTGGAATAAGTAGCTGACATGTGTTGTGAATTTGGACATGGGTGGAAGTTTTAAAGATACTTTCATATAAATATGTTGAATTGTCTTATGGGTATATCTTTTACTTCTATTTTAGGTGTGGCATTATGAGAAAAACAATAGTTATTTTGTTAATTATGAGCCACTAGATTTATTTAGTTTTGAGTAAATGTCTGTTCTGCGAATATCCATTTGGAAATCATGTGCAATATTTTCCTCTTGAGTTTTTACTTTGTTAATTTATGTTCCGATATTGCTTCACCATTCAATTATCATGTTACTATAACCAGTCAGGTCTTTTAACCATTTCTTTTAAGAATTATAACATAAAAGGATTTTGTTTGAGGATTAGATTCTTCTTTATAGTTATTTTTCCATGCTTATTTGATCCAAGACTAATAAAAATATGTACCGAGTGTATCTTTACTAAAATTGATTAGCAAGCTAATTTTTTATTGCCCTTTTGTATGTAGCAAGGATCCTGGGTACATCAATATAAATGTACACGACTCAGGGAGTATGAAAGATGATGTAAGTTGCCATCTGTTATATTAATAGATCTTTTCTCAGCAACTTTCTTTCCAAATCATTATATTGATATTATTAAGACTAGTTCTATCCTTCAGATTTCATGTCGTGGCTTTTTGTCTCTGCATCTACCTTGTTAAGTATTTAATTGAGCCTTTAAGTTGAATAGTGATAGCTTTCTTTTTCATTTGAAGGTTATTTGCATGTGTTATTTTTGGTTGCATTAACTTCATTAGTTTTTGCAGGAACCTTTGCTGAAGATTGAGATAAATCATCCGGCTTTGCTTGCTGGGAATTGGTCCCAACTTTGCTCAACATGCAAGGTATTATTGTTTTCTTATTTATGAGCGCATAATAACTTCTGTCTAAATATAAAGGTTATACGACTTTAGATTTATTTTGCAGATTGTTCGGCCTCTACGTGCAAAGCATTGTTCAACTTGTGATCGCTGTGTTGAACAATTTGACCATCATTGTCCATGGGTGTCCAATTGCATTGGCAAGGTGTTATGATGTTTCCATATCTTCCTTTCAAAGATCTTTACTCTCTTGGTGGCTAACATTAGCTTTAGCTATATGTTGAATTGATCTTAGAAATTGTGTTTCTTGTTCTGGACCAGAAAAACAAGTGGGATTTCTTCTTGTTTCTTGTTCTGGAAGTTCTGGCAATGCTGATTACTGGGGCAGTTGCTCTTACAAGTGAGATATACCTTACCTTTTTACCCTTTGGCCTTGTTGCAAAAATTACAGACAGTCCACTCCACTGTACAAATTTTCTTACCATTGATTGCAGGGATTTTGACGGACCCAACTGCTCCGTCCACCTTCGGTGCATGGTTGAGCCATGCCAGTAGTCAGCATATTGGTGCCTTATCATTTTTGCTGGCAGATTTTTTCCTCTTTTCTGGTGTTGCAGTCTTGACTTGTGTACAAGCCTCTCAGGTATACTTCCTGATTCATCTTCTATTTGTGTTTTCTTTTCCGAAAATATGTTTTTTTTAGTCTTAAATTTTATATGATTGTCTTTCATTTTTCTTTTTGCTGCTGAGCCAAAATGTCATCCTTAGTATAAGTTTTTCTTCTAAAATTCCTGTTCTTCTAAAGATTGCTCGCAATATTACAACGAATGAAATGGCAAACATGATGAGGTATAGTTACCTAAAGGGACCAGGTGGTCGGTTCCGTAACCCATACGATCATGGCTTCAAAAAGAACTGCTCAGATTTCTTGATAAACGGTTACAATGAAGATATCGAGGACACCGAAGAATCCGAAGGCATTGGTATGGTACATATGACACGAGCTGCCAACATTCAAGATGGTGTCGTCGATCATCCTCATCAAACGAATGGAAATGGGCATTTGGTAATTGATGTGAACAAAACCACAAATTCACATCAGGGACATGTTCATTCTTCTCATTGTAGCCATAGCCAAAATCACAGTACTGTTCCTTTAGGTTTGGGTGTCGGTTTAGGCCGAAATGGTGCAGTGATTTCGTGACAATGTGTATTTTTCCATCTGAAAATGCTTGCTTTGTACTCCTCCCCTACAGGCGGCTGGCCATGAACAATTTTGATCCCGCGAAATTGGTTGACTGTAATTCATGTAGAATTTATAGATCCTACGTTATAGAATCAGTTTCGTGAATAGACAAGTAAAGCTTGAATTCTGATTAATTGGTTTGTTTAAATATTTTTACTTGTACCTTAAAACGTTACTGTATAATATCATAGTTTTGTTTTTACTTGTGATTATTTGAGATTTGTCTCAACATTTCGTAATAACTGCAAACAAGTTCTCTATATAAAATCTGAACATGTAGCATAATTACTGATAGATATTTTGATTTCCGGCTCTTGTTTGAACTTAAAAAGGTATTGATAATGTAATATACAAACATTATATGTATATTGTATACTTTGGGTATGATACTTCAACAAGTGTTTTGAAAGTACTTGGAAATCCATTTGAAAATTACTTACTAAATTACCTACAAGTGCTAATGGAGTATTATACAGTTAATTTTAATTTTTTTGATAATTTGTAAATATATGACTTACTGAACAAGTTACAACGATTATTTTATACAGTGTCATATTTAAAAATTGATTTATACAGAACCTTAGGTCCAACTGTATGATTTTAAAATAAATAGATCAACATCATGTAATAATGATCAGTGTTTCTATGGGAAAAGAATTAAATCAGTCCTTTTAATTTTGACAGGGATGCGGAAATGAGACAGTTATAGTTTTAGTAAACAATTTACATAATTTTATATTTTAAGTTATAATTGTAGTTCTTTTACCGTCAATTTGTGTTTATATATTTCTACATAAACAAACAAATTTAAGATTATAACATATTTGCCCTAATAATTTGTAGGTAGGGAAATAAATGAACGAAAATAATATTTAAATGGATTATCACCGTGTGGCAACAAGAAGGACACCCCAACCCATTTATTTGCTTGCATAGCAGTTTAAGGACACTAGTTTAAATTCCAAGGAATTTAAGGCTAAAATTACGATAACTTAAAACATAATTTGTCGAAACTACATGTGTTTCATTTTTGCGTCTCAGCAAAGTTAAGGGACTAAAATTGTTTTTTTTCTTTTCGTGTTCTTATTCCCATGCTCAGTTCAATTACATTTCTATGTTACTGTTTCAAATTTTTTCTTTTTTTTTTTGATAATATGATCTGAATATTCAATCCATAACTTACCTGACCTCAACCCTAGCATAACCTAGGAACCAAATCAATGTAAACAAGAGCAACTTTAATATGTAATAGGAGGATATAATAATTAATAAGATCTGCAAAACAGTGAAATCTCAATATATATGTAAATTACTGTTTCAAATTTGAATTATTCAACTTTAATATATGTAAATTTGAAACATTAATGTAAACAGTGTTCTTTGAAACAATAATCATCTTTAATATTTTCCATCAACATTAATCTATAGTGATGATCTGTTGGCGTGATGATTCCCCAAGCACATGATATCCAAGGTGCATACATCCTTCATTGTTGGCGTAAACTCTAAATTTACCATCATTAGCTGACACCGCCAATATTGATGCATTAAGGTTGAGGCGAACTAAGGGATAGCCCTTCAATTCCAATTCCAATTATGTATGTAAATTAAAAACAAGAAGGAAAACAGTTAATAAATAATTATTACAAATGAAGTATTATAATTTAGTAGTACGTAATTATGTATTAATTAAAATACCTGAAAACTTCCATTTCCTTCAATTTTGTGTATCATCTTAGGCCTTCCGATGTGCCAAAACTTGAGGGCATAGTGATCTCCAGCAACGATGATCTTGTCATAGACATCAAACTTGACTTGATCGATACTTGGTTGGTGAATGCCTTCGTAGTATATGGTTGGGACATCGATATTTCTTCAGATTCATACATCTCCGAGTTGCCATACTTATCCATCCAGAATGTATAAAACCTTTAATTAGGCATGTACACATTAATTAATTAAGATCCATGGAATATTAAACACAGCTAGGTACAATTAATTACTACATACGTACCTCACAGTATCATTCAAATTTATCATAGTTTTAAACCGATAAGCAGGGCCTGTGATGGTTTCTCCGCACTCCCAATCGTAATTCCATGCTTTCATATATCCATCTACTGAACTAGAAATAAGGAACTAATATACAAAAAAATAGATGAACAACATTAATTATTATTATTAATGTCTAAATATGAGAAAATCAAATTAATTAAGGAATGCTAATGCTCACTCTGTCATGAGGTAAGATAAATGTGACAGGGGCATTGTGGCCTGTAAGTGTACGACTTAGATCTCCAGTAGCTACATCCCAAACCTAACAAGGAGTCATTTTATTTATAATAATAATAAGTAACAAATTACGTACTAATAAATATATACTATACACTAATTTTATGAATTGATGATGATGTGCAACAAATTAAAGTTGGTACCTTTATAGTCGTGTCCTCTCCGCAAGTTATGAAATAATAATTTCCTTCGACACTAGCAAATTTAATGTCCATCACACGACCAATATGCCCCTCCATCTTCAAAAGAGATTATATATATATATATATATATATATATATATATATATATATATATATATATATATATATATATATATATATATAGTTAGTTAGTTAACATTTCTCAATATGTAGTTAGTTATATTTAGAATTAAGTTGGTACCTGATGATGCAGTTTGGTCTTCTTAGTTATACCATTGTAAGAATATATGCTTACAACATTCTTGGAAAAACCAACTCCTGTTCGATTATATTCAAAATTTTATTTAAATTGATGGAAAATGAAGAAATACATATACATATATACTCCATGTCGTAGTATATAATTTTGAGGACGTACCAAATAAGCATCCATCAGGGCTCCATAATACACATGTAACCGATAAAGTTACATTTCCAGTCGTCAAAGCTTCCTGCATGGTAGAAAACTTGCTGCTTAAATATTTATATATATATATATATAAAATATGGATTAATTGTAGATTAATTTGTACCTTCAAAACCTCAGAAGGTGATTGAATAGGTCCAAGTTTTAGCTTATCATGAAACAATAGTTTTGTGTTTTTGAGCTCCCATAAGTATAGGGTGCTTGTATTTGTTCCCACTGAAATAATTATATAAACAGATCACATAGTCATTCATAATATATATTAATTAAACTGAAATTAAAGATCGATATGAAGCATTGAATACTCAATTACCTAGAAGTATAGTTGGCAAATCTGGATGAAAACCAAAGCTTGTTGGTGAGCTCATCACATTTAAATCAAAAATGTGATTCTTAGGCAAGTCCAATGTTAAATGATGAGACATCATCAGTTGAGAATGGGTGCTCATCGGTTCCATCATCGGCCTTTTAAGATGACGGTCTACCTTATCATCTGGTTCATGCTCTTGCTCCGTAAGTAATTAATTAAACGAACGAGGTTAATTAATTATTTTTTGCTACCTACCTAGCTAGCTACTACTTGGAAATTGGAATGAAATACTCCTATATATATAGCTAGTGTGTTCAGTTCGACAAGACATATATATGTCACAATAAGAAGCTTTAGCGACAAAATGAAAGATTATCTAGTAAAATTATTGTTTATAGTAATTATTATAAATGAAGAGAGAAAAGAAGCTAGTTCCCATATAATATAATATTACAAGAAGATAATAATAGGACCTCTGCGTGCAGGTGCAGAAGAAGAGCCAGCCTCATCCATTCTTGCCTTTCCTAGTGTACTTGGCTAAAACAATAAATAAAGATTAATATAATTAATTATAACGAAATCAGGGCTTCCAAAAATGCAAAAGAAAAGAATTAGGGGATCCAATTGATTTTTGATACCAAACAATAGGACACTTTCGATTCTCATCAACTTTTACATAAATACATACACTAATACCACAATCTAAGCAATTGTTACACATTTGCTCTTGTTGTCAAATCATTTACTTTAAATTCCTTGTCCTTTTAGCAAAAAATCTTTTGTTTCCACAAACTTTCGTCACTGACATGCAACGACATACGTTTATCATCCTAGTAATGAATTTACTTTGTCAGCTTTCTTGAAACTTTACATAATACCATAATCTAAGCAAAGGTGGCACATTTCTACCATCGTCAGTTTTTGACATCAAGTACCTCGTTCTTTTAACAATGAGGGGATTTTTTTTAAACGAGTTTTCGTCACTAACATGCATCAAAATCCTCTTATCATCCTAATGACGAATTTATTACGTCTGCTTTTTATCATTCCAATCAATTTTGGATAATCCTTGATAAATATACAAGAAACATTTCATCCACACCTTTGTAACATAAAGAAAAATGACTATTGAATTGGCTGATCAAAGTTAACATAAAATTTTCCTAATACTCTAGTATATAAAAATTTAAAACTCTAGTTGTAGAAAGAAAAAAATTATATGCTTTGTGAATTTTCATTGAATGGCATGTGGTGGATGGAAATATTTGTTAGACGAAGCGAATATTTGTAGGACAAAAATAAGGATGTTGTAGCCAAATGTGCATTTTAGTGACACTTAGCATAAACCATTGTGGAAGGACAATTCATGTGCATAGGCGACATTTAGCAAACAAGCGTGCCCAAAGAATGATTATGGATCGTTAGCAACTATATATGTGTGTGCCGAATCTATCAAAAAGCTGATGTCGGTACCAAATGTGCTACACCTTACATTATAGTACGTACCAAATAAAGATTTATACAAAAGACGAATGAATACCAAAAGTGTCGAGTACCCAACCAATTATGTATTTATCGGTAAAACAATAAAGAAACTAACATTTTGATTACATACCGAGAGAAACATTGATGGCAAACGTGATGGAGTCGCAGATGACTGTGGACATTTGTGGTCGGAAAAAAAGGTCATTATAAATGGATTATCTACGCCTTCACTTCCGCAAAGATAATGCTGCCAACTCAAGCTGCTTGATAAAACATTATGTTATTAATTGCAAAGCACAAGATCAAATGGAGTCGATCGAAGGTACTCACTCTTGGTAACAAATTAATATATTTGTATTATGAGCTTTTTGTCTAATAATAATAATTAATATACATTATTAATATGTATTATATATAATTATATTAGGTACAAGTACTGTAGCATACATATATTTAGTTACCTATGATGGAGGAGGACTTTCAACCTAGAAGCATGTAAATCAGGAATATGAAGTTTCCGATGGAGCAGTGGATTCATTTTCATCAAATTCTCGACCTCCTTCACTAGATTTTGTCTCATATTTCGTGTGTCGCCATACATGGAGTATTCAGGATTTTCCCTGTCAAATCCGATCCATGCATAAAATTAAAAGTCAATATATAAAAATCACAGTTACGTACGTTGTTGATTGAAATATATATTAATTGGATCGATCTATACCTAAAATTATCGAAAGCTATAAGCTTTGCCAACTCCTCGAGAACATGTGGATAATCTCTTTGTAAGAATTTGAGATCTTTTTCAAAGATCTTGACAGCCTCCACAAGATTATGCCTGAAATTCATTACACATGCAATTTTTCTATAAATTAATTAAGTATATAAAACATTATTAGTTAATTAGTAAGTATTGAAACTAGCTAGCTAGCAGATTAAAGTAAACATACGCGTCTAGGGCTTCTAAGTATTTCTGTTTCCCGATTGCCCAGAAAATCGTCCTAGAATGTAGATTATCTTCAGGAATGGTGAAACTTCTCAGGTATTCTTCAGCTTCGTTCCAACTGGCGGTTAACATCATTACTGAGAAACGCCTAAAGTTGAAATAAACTTTTGATTCTTGCTCGAGCCTGCATGATATATATGATATTGTTGCAGTACTATAAGATAAAAGATACTATATTATATATTAAGAGTATAAGTACGTCGAAATTAATTTAAGAATATATATATATATATATATATATATATATATATATATATATATATATATATATATATATATATATATATATATATATATATATATCCTAGCTAGAAGCTAATTAATTAATATACTTACTTTTGAGCGGCCTCAACGTAATTTTCCTCGTACAAAAATTGCAGTATCAGAAAAATGAGTTGTTCCATCGGAGGAATCATCTAAGTATATATAAAAAACTAATCATTAGTGTTAATTTCAAGTAGTCTAGTTCTTAATTAGTATATATAAACCAATTACTGTCTACATTCATCATCTCATTCTAACATCCAGATCCATAAAATGACACATATGTAGAAGCGAAATCAAAAAGCAATTACAAATCCCATAATATATATATATATATATATATATATTATATATATATATGATTTGTGAGGAAATGGTTAGTCCAATTAATTACAACAACTATTTTTTTTTTTATTTTTTCATTCACTTCAAATTTTACCAGTGTAAAGTTGGGAGAAAGCTTCTTAGTGTTTGCTTGCAACCATTTAAATGAAGCAACAATAAAATCTAGTTTCAAGAGAAGAAGAGAAACAATTTGAACCACATTGACAAAAATAGACTAGAAGAGACCCCAACCTTTATTTTTTAGTTTTTGTTTCTTGTTTTATGTTTTATATTTTTCTTTTTGATTTTTCTTTTTTTTTTTTTTTTTTGCTTTTTCTAAAAACTAGGACAATCAAATAATCCCTCACCACCTTTCATAAACAACAAATGAAAAACTCAAAAAAGAGATTTGGCTGAATCGGTGGGAGGCAAATCCTTTGAAAAACAAATGACTTTGAATTTTTTGAGGTTGATAACATTCATATAAGTCAAAACAAAAATCATGAATGTGAACATTTTTTTTTAATCCCTCTTAACTCTTTTAATTGTACAAGCTTAACTATTACTGGCAAACACACACACACACACACAAAACACACAGAGGGAGAAGGAGAAGGAAGAGGAAGAGGAAGAGGAAGAGGAAGAAGAAGGCTTACTTTAGAGCGGATGGACTCCAAGAAAAAATTGGCGAAGAATCTTTTTGCAATTGTGTTTGTGTGTTTGTATGTGCTTTTTCTCACTTACTCACTCTCTATATATATATGAAAAAATACTAGACTAGAGTAGACTAGTATTGTATGATATGATAGATATATAGTTATTTAATTTTAATTCTTGGTGCATATATATATATATATTTAAGAGACATAAATATTGCACTTTTAATTTGAGTTGTTTTTTTTTTCTTTTTCTTTTCTAGCATCACACTATGTATAATAACAACTTTTTAATTGGAAAACTCATATTACCAAAATCCAAGCCTATATTCACCAAATTTCCTGTAGAGATTACATTAATTTTTGGTATTAATTAGATGTAGTTAAATGCAAACAAAACTCTCCAAGCCCAAGCAAGCATACGACATTTGGTGGGTAGGGACCTTAAATGTGCCAGATGTGATTGTTTTGGT
The DNA here is from genome assembly GCA_003313485.2 of Penstemon barbatus. Taxonomy (NCBI): domain Eukaryota; kingdom Viridiplantae; phylum Streptophyta; class Magnoliopsida; order Lamiales; family Plantaginaceae; genus Penstemon; species Penstemon barbatus. The sequence goes on from CM064879.1 coordinate 4,395,248, forward strand.
GGGCACTACTGTCCAAATTCCTAGCTGTATATGTGGATTTCGATATTTACCAGATTGCATTTTCATTCTTTTGAAAAATATTTTAAAGTTTGACCTCATCAGCATTATCTACTATTAATTACTCCCTCCGTCCCATTTTAAGTGTCGTTTTAGAGAATTTTTTTTGTCCCAAATTATCTGTCACTTTAGAGTTTCAATGCACTATTAATGACATATTTTTCCATTTTGCCCTTTGCTTTTTATTACTCCAAGAGAGATAGAAAGAGAAAGATAGAGAGAATAAGAGAAAAAGAAAGAGAGATAATGTAAGGGTATTTTAGGAATATCATTTGTTCTTTTTCTAAAATTGAGACAATTAAGTAGGTGTCTTAATATGTGTGAAAACGCCTAAAATGACACTTAAAATGGGACGGAGGGAGTAATTAATTAAGATGCCACACCACTTCTGCCTAATGTACGTAGCTAGGAAAATAAATAAGTTTGTAATGCTTCCACTAGTATTTTTTTTTTTTTTTTAATCACGAATATAAAGTAGAGTAATATATTTCATTATACACTCAATTTCTTGACAATTTAAAACATACAATAGTAACAACAATATTCAAACATATATGTCACCATGCATGTGACACATTATTATATTTATTTTAGCTATATATATAAGTCATCAACATGTACATTTAATTTATTTTCACGTATGATAAACACAATTTCTAATGCATGTAAATAATTTAAATAAGTCAACGCATTTATATATTATAGCGTACGCAAAAAATCATGATACATACGTAATAAAGCGTTTGCCTATTAAAACTTACTTGCTAATTATTATGCAATCGATCGGTATAGAAATTTAACTTATAATTCGTACGGAAACTTATCATCCAATATGTAGTACGGAAACTCTCATTTTTAGCCAAAAGTAATGATTCGTCGCAATCTATATATGGTCATTTCATTTTTCTAATAAGATATTCTTTCATGCAGCCGAAACAAAAATAACTAAGAGTACGTGCAATGAAATGGTGACGCTTTTTAGTCACTGAACCAGATGCATTTGTCGCTAAAAGTGACTTTAGCGACAGATATTCCAACCAACGTGTTGCTGCTACATTAGGTATTCACAATAAAGAAAGTGATCACTCATAATTTTAGTACATGATACAAACCAAAACACCTCTTACAGTATGATCTGTCAATTTCAGATGAAGTTTTTGGTACAGAGATGAACCTGACTTCAAAACTAACTTAAAAATACAATGTAAGAAGATCACAGACAAAACAATGTCCATGAAATCAAATGCCTAAAAACTGGGAAAACAGACATACAAACAAAAGCTATAAATAAAGAAAAATCACAAAAGTGAGTTTGATTTTGAAATAACTCTGACATATAGGGGTGGGGTGTTATGAATGAAGCAGAAACAAACAAAAAATGATTTTCTGCCACTCCAACTTCTCCCCCAAAACTGGATATCAAATTCGCTGCCACACCAACGCAAGCGAATAATCCTATAGTAAAAGGTAACTCAAGAATCGTAGCCGGAACTTGATGTAACCTGCAGATTAATATTAATCATCATCTGAATTTAGACAGCAAAAGTCAGGTCGGTATTTAGATTTAAAGCAATAAACGTAGGCACCGTGTTTATCAAACTAAGATGCTTTTCAGAATAGAAAGTATAAATATAAAACGGTAAACATCAGGATTATATCTAAATTGTAATTTCCAATTCTCACTAAAATCTTGTTGCCTAAAATTAGCCACAAATTTTTTAAGGTTACTTCAATTATCTTTCCCTTTCTTACCTTTCCATTATAAGCATCAATTACTCATTCTTGTCTTCCAAATAAATACATCCAGACTTAAAAATAATATCCAAAATATTAAAACCTAAAAATTTCGTCACCAAAAATTTTATTCATCACATATATTCAGTACTTATTAGAAAGAGTTATATGCAAAAATACGCCCTGTGCTTTGCCTAATTTGTGAAAAAACCCTGTGTTATTTTTATTAGCAAAAAACCCCATTTTGAAATTCCTTCATAAATCATTAGGGGGGTTATTGCCAATTTTGAAGTTGACAGGGTGATTATTGTCAAAATTTTTAGCTGAGTAGGGGTGTTTTCAATTTTTCTGGTGGGGGTGTAATTGACATTCCTCCTACAAAATTTGTACTCCAGATTGGGAGGGGATTTTGCTGATAAAAAATAGCACAGGAGACGTTTGTGGTCATAAAAATACACAAGGGGATTTTTGCTAATTAGGCAAAACATAAGGGGTATATTTGAATTTCATTGTATTAGAAACTCTGAGGAGTAATGCCCATACAATCTGCTTTGAAATTTTGAGTCTTATAATTGAGATAATATAGCACATATACCTTCAATTAAAGATAGTGTCTTATCACTTACCAAGAATGCAATGAGCACAAAACCAGGCCAAGGATGCACCAATGACAGCTATAATTTCCAATTCTTCAATACGGGCGGGCATCTATGCATGTTCCAAGGCATAATAGAGTTTTGAAACTCGTCTCCTTAGTAGTGGCTCTAATCGAAAAGAAGGAATACTACTCTCCAACCTTTTTGCTTCATGCATCTCGTTCCATGCCTGTACTATCTCGTCAATATTGAATCCTAACCCTGTCATCATATTATCATATCAGAATTTTTCAATTTTGAATATTTAGGCAATACAGACATTAAGATACTTGTCTTTATAATACCTTCCGATGTGGTGTCATTGGAACAATGATTTTTTATCATAACGCCAGTATCAGTCGGAGAAGCTCCAGCAAGTTCAAATTTTTCAACAGAAACCTCGAAGCATTCTTGCCAAACAGGAAGTCCTAATTTGAACTCCATAATCGATCTTTCATAGAGTATGGTACCCCAAAATACATATATTTGAGACCGTATGTTCTCAGCTTGTTCTGCTGCTTCATCTGCAGATACATGTTTGAATAAGTTATCAAGTTTCATTTTTTGCAACAAAGTTGCGATTTTATTTGGCTTGGAAAGCTCATTTATCCTATGTGCCTCTTCTTCTTCCCACATCTGCATACCCTTTTCAACATTTTCCTCGGCCTTGTTGTAAAGTTGAAGAACATCAGTTGAAGGCCATGTTTCCAAATCAACATTAGTGCCGATTACGTAATACCAAGAGAGTTTTGCTTGCTCAAACTGCTGTTGTCCGAGAGCTAGAACGGCTTCATAGAAATCCGGTTTAATTTTCAGAGCTTCTTCGTATCTCTTTCCTGCATTTGTGTACTCCTTCTGTGCCCATTCATATGCACACTTGACCTGTGCAAGCACAGATTCTCTAGAAGAATCTTCGGAAAAATATACCCTTTTTCTTGCTCTAGACATATGAACATTACCCCAATTGAACAAAGCTAAAGCTGCCATTTCTTGGAACTTCTCTGCAGCAGTGTTGAAAAGGTCTTGAGCCTCTTCACTAGTGACGGTTTCTTCCATAGCTTCAGAATAAAGCTTAACTCCGATCTCGTGGAGGTCTAGATAAGCATCAACATCAAATCCAACGTAGTTCTTGAAAAATTGAGCAAATTGTATGATCCAATCACTTATACAAATGGACTCACTATTTTCATCCTTCCCTTTCCCCATATGCCTGTTTTTTAAAAATGGATCTTTATCTGGACTAACTTCGACTATATATAGCTTGACTGAACCATGTTCAGTGGATGCTTCGGCCCATCTCAGTTCTTCGGTTGTTGTGATTGTAACCAAGTCACCTTCTTGATCCCTATATTTTACGAGAATTGCTTTTGAGCTGGGATAACGATCAGAAATAATTTGCCTAAGTTTCAAAACATTGCAGTTAAGTGGGATCTTGGCCCATCTTATGTCTTCTCCAAATACTAATTTCACTGTTCTTTGAGGCTCTTCTTCTGCACCATTACTAATTTTTTCTTCCTCCACCACCAATTTGTCCTCGGTTTTCTTTTCCTCCATGTCATCCTCAGACTTCCTAACCACAGTTTCATCATCGGCTTTTCTTACCTTAGTGTTAACTTCCCTTTCCTTCTCATCTCCTTCTTTCTTATCCTCAGACTTCATAACCACAGTTTTGTTATCAGCTTTTCTTTCTTTTATTTTTACTTCCCTTTTCTTCTCACCTTCTTCTCTCTTATCCTTATTTTCCTCGGCTTTTCTTACTTTAATTTTTACTTCCCTTTCCTTCTCATCTCCTTCTCTCTTATCCTTCTTTTCCTCAATGATATCCTCAGACTTCCTAACCACAGTTTCATCATTGGCTTTTCTTACTTCCCTTTCTCTATCATCTCCTCCTCTCTTATCCTTATCTTCCTCAATCTTACCATTAACTTTCTTTTCCACTAAATCTTTTCTTTTCTTTTTCTTCGCCTTCTCTTTTGGTACCTTAGTTTGTGGAGGTGGTGGCTCGACATACTCAGGTAACGGAACCAAATCCATAGGAATTTCATTCACTCTCGAACCTTGTCTCTCAATGGTCTTTCTTACCCTTTCTGCAATTTCAGTTGCCATGAGATTATTCTGTTCCATTTTCAGAACAGATCCCACATCTCTAAGGGCCAAATCTAGCCTATTCAAAGCCTCATAACACCTAGCTCTCTTTAACAATGCCTTACTGTATTTTGGTGTAACTTCAAGGGCTAAATTGCATTCATGAATAGCCCTTGGATACTCACTAATACCTAACTGCATATAGCAAGCGGCCATGTTACTTCTGAGAGAGGATACATCTATGTGGTTCCTCGGAAGCAATTTGATGGCTTTTTCGTACTTTAACATGGCCCCTTCATAATCCCTTTTCTGAAAAAAATGATTACCCTCTTCCTTAAGTTCATTTGACATAGAAATGAATATTGTTGTATCTTTATCATAAGCTCTTGGACTATTTTCACTACCTTTACTCTGGGGAGATTTATCTCCCAAAGGTTTCTTGCTCTTCCCACTTTTCTTCCCCATACTAAAAATCCAGACAAATTGTAACTAACTTCTACACTATCCCAGCTAAATTTATCTCAATGTCTTACAAACTGTTATATATCTCAATAAATGTGAAACTTCAGAAAACATCAACAATCAAAATAAAACACCAATAGTACACAAACCACCAATTTGAATCCAAAATTATGAGAGACAACCGAGAAATCCCCAATCTTTACCCAGAAAATTCAGATAAATTCTGCACTATCCCACAAAAAAAATCTACTGAAATACAGAGGCATGGAAAAATCTCATCAAAAAAACCAAAGGGTTTTCTTCCCTAAAATCTCAATACACAGAGAGAGAGGTTTAGAAATGAAGATAAGGATTAACCTTTTATTCAGCTACAAGCAAAGAATTAAAAGATTTTGATAAAAAGTATGATGCAATGAGAAACTTATCTGAAAAGACTCGATCTTTATTCCAAATTGTATTGGGACTTTTGGGGGAAATCAAGAATATTGTATGCTTCTTGAAATAGGATTATGTGCTTGCAGATGTATGGGAATTCGAAGGAAAAGATAATTTGACTAAGCCACAAAAAATATTCGTTAATAGTATATAAATGAAAAATAACGAAAAAGAAGGCCTGCATCATTTTTAGCTTAATGAATTTAAAATTTTAAAGTGGGATTTGTTTATCTTTTGCGAAAAATTCAAGAAATGAATCCGAAGGGACAAGATAAATGTGGGACCAGGTTTCCGTGTATTCCAAGATTGTTGGGGACTTCATGTCTTGTTTTGATTTGATTGTAGTTCCTTAACGAACTCTCTTTGCAGTTTTCAGTTATTAATTTTTTTTTGTTTAAGAATAATAATGGTAAATAGAGAAACTATGTTTAAGATTATTATACTCTTTATTTTGATAATTCATTTATGAAAAATGTTTAAGTATGTCTTATGAAGAATGTTTGATTGAAGAGGATTACTTTGATTGTTTGATATGGATATATGATAATTAAATTTCACTGTATGGATAAATGATAATTAAATTTCACTGATTATATCAATCAAAATCACCATTTGAAAGTAAAAATTTATTACATTAAAATTGTAAATTTATAAGGTTTGGTACCAAAAAGTTTTGTTATACTTCGAGTAACAAAAAGTTGTGTGTTAGTCCTTACCAAAATTTTCTTTCATAAAGTCATATAAGAGTGAATCGCAACAATCAATACAGATATATTTTTGTATTCAGGTAAATATAAACTTTTATTTGTACTTGTTATAGTTTCATGAAGTACATTATTGAATTAAATTGCTAACTTTGTACAAATGGTCATTTAACTTAAAATATATCTTATGAAAACAATTAATCAATTACGCTTGTGGAACTGTAAACACTTAATTATATATAATACCATAAAATTTATTTATTTCATCTAACAAGACTATAAACTTGGTGATAAAATAAGTAATTTGACTCACTTTTATTAAGAACTCGCTTGAAATTTTAGTTAGTTAATATAAAATAACACTAATATGTACTGGTGCATTATTCTAACTTAATTAATTCTTTTGTTGAATAATGCAGTTCTAAACAAAATTTGAACTAAAGAAACAATGTTGTTAAGCTAGAACACGCCCCTGATTATTTCGTGTGAGCCACTTAATTAACTATGAATAAATTAATAAAGGTTGGGAAGGTTGAATTATTCAAGGGACATTCAGAATTATTTTCCATATATTGTGATTATTATTTCAGATGACAAGGTCACAAATCTTACAATTCACTATAATATACTACTACATATATTCATGATATCACATTCACAATGAATTGTTCGTTGAATATTTATAATTAAAGTTGTATTATGCCAATTACGAGACATACATTAATTATTAATGTGACGCAAACTTAGTTTATAAATACTTTAATTAAAAGTAGCAAAAAATGAAAAGGCTGCGTGGGGTAGCATACAAGTAATGTAAATGGCTCACCACCACGTTATTTATGAAAATAATAGTATATATATAGCAGCAGATCCATGTCCATTATGTCCATGTTCATCTCATGCATGTGAACAAAGTTAAGCAACGATCCAATTCTATTCTACTTGTCGGACACTTTTAATTTCCAGCTAACTTTGCATATCTTGCAAGCCAATACCTGTTCTCCCCACAAAGTCCACTTTTTTTTTTATTTTATTTGGATAATATAATTAATATAGTATATTAATTTGATCCTTTTATTTTTCTCCTATTTTCTTAGTTATTGATATACCTTTTAATGTGCGATTGATTAGGTTTCTCTAGTATAAACTCAAATTGTTCATTACTAGCTCAAAGTTGGCAATCTTAATTCTTACGTAACGAGATAATTGGTCGTACCCCATACAACTACTATGACTTCACGAATTCTTTTCTCATTAACACCATACCTTTTTTCTCTAAAAATAAATGTGACCGTAATTACTAGATTAAATATTTAAATAGAGGAAAATTAAATATAGTGCTCAACTCGTTCCCACAATATTACTAATAGCTAAACGAGGGTGTTTGACGAAATCGCTAAGTCGGTCCAATCGATCGACCCAACTCAAATCAACTACAATTTACTGATTGAAAGTTTAATGGGTTGATCTTGAACATCTTGAAAAAATATAGCAAGTTACAATCGAGTTTGGTTTTATATTTTTTCTAGACCTCATTCGACCGCACTTTATATAAATTATTATGGGTCTATTTGGATGGGTTTTGGCTCGGTTTCGCGGGTCTCGGTTTAAAAAAATTGGTTTGGGTGGTTTCGATGAAACCTTTGAGACCTCATTTGGATGGGTTTTGGATGTTGGGGTTTAGGGAAAAAAGTAGGTGGTAGGTGTCAAATCAATGTCTTTTTTAGTGAATTTTGGGGAAAAAAATAGGTGGTAGGTGTCAAATCAATGTTTTATAGGTTTGAAGAGTTTGAGTGATGGTTTTATAGGTTTGGTAAAAACTCATTTGGAAGGGTTTTGGCTCGGTCTCGCGAGACCCGCGAGACCGGGCCAAAACCCATCCAAATAGAGCCTATGTATTTTATTTGCTATTTAATTTAGTCCTAAAATTAATAAAATGAGAAATATAATTTAAATATATATTTTAGCAAGTTAGTTTCATTCTACACCCCAAAGTTCAAATATACTAAAAAAAAGTCGTACTGCCTCTGCCTTACGTAAACCTCAACTCCAAGTGTCAAAAAGAAAACCTAAAAAAAGTCAAAGCTAGAACAGAAATTTTAAAAAATATTATGTAAAAAACAAAAAAGTAAAGTAAGATTATAAGATTTTATCAAGCAAAATTTCATTGGGGCATGCAGGACTGTCAATTGAGCCGGACCTACCCCGAAATTCGATAGCTCGACCCGATTAAATTTGACTCGAATTCAAATAATTGTGAGCCGGACTAAATTTAAGCCATTATATTAAAACTGATTAATTTATGAGCCGAGCTTGAGCCTACTAAGGCTCAACCCGTATAAGGCCCGAATATGTTATTATCTTAAATATTACTACTATATATATATATATTCTTGGTAGTAAAGTTATAGTATACTAATTATTTTTTTCTCTTAAAATAAATCCTACAAATAATTATCCACCACAGGGGCGGACCCAGAAATTTTAGTCGCGGGGGGCGAGATTAAAATGGAAAATATAATTAAATTATTTAAAAAATTATGATTATCAAAATTTATTTTTAATATACCGATAATTCTTATGGTACTTGATATTGATAATATATCTAATCAAATAAGATAATAAAAAATATATAATAAATAATATGGAAAAACAATCACTAGACATGAGAAAAATATGAATCGACTTAAGAAGAGAGTTGAATATACATTTTTTCCAGGATTGAAACCCATTAACAACAAAAGTGTTTGATCCAGAAATTGCAGATGGCTTCGCAAATAGATAACATGGAAGGCAAAATGTTGCATTTTTTGAAGGAGAATATTCCAGCCAATCGGGAAATTGTTAATACCAAGAGGGAAGGAATTTTCTACCATGTTTATCAATAAATTCACGGGAATTTGGTGGATCAACTTGATAAGGACCGTGTCTTATATAAGCTCGCCGAATTTCATCTCTCTTATCTACTGGATAATCCCACATCATTAACCTTTTTCCTGGATCACTTTCTATATCATAATGATTTGGACCTTTATCAGTTCTAAGAATCTTTGTTCGCGGAGAATCTGAACCTATAGTCTGGCGTTTAGATAGATTTACGTCACAATTACTTGCAGAAACCTCAAAATTAGGAGAACTAGCATCTTGAGGACAATATTTTTTGAAGTAAAAATCAATTCTCCTTTTACTCATGGTAAACCTATTTGTAAAAAAAAAAAATTAATTTTATGTTATTAAATAGATTTTTCCGAAAAACCACTACAGCTGAAAAATCAAATACTTTATGTTTATAGTTATTTCTTAAAAAAATCTAGTTAAATCACTCATGTAATACTCAAGATATTGAAACAAATAAGAATCGAGCAAATCATTAAACATAATATAGATTTATGACTTATCTAAATAATAAAATTATAAATAAATTTAAATATTCATATAAGTTATAAAAAAAAAGTACCTTTTGATAATGACGTAGAGTGATTCAGTCGATTTGTGAAGAAAATCCCCTTTTTTTTATATAACTTGGTGAAGAAAAGTTGAAGAACATTTAATTTGAGAAGAAATTGGAATTCAAAATTCAACGTAATTTTGATTTTCCTTATTAAAAGAGAATTATATTAAGTGTTAAAGAATATTTTCCTTATCAAATTCTATTTAAACTAGGCAACTCTATTAGTGGGACTCCATTCTCTAAAATCTGACCACACATTTAATTAAAGTAGACAAAGAATTTTGATTCCTTTAGGAATTTAAAGGTACTAACAAGAATACATAAAGTACTACTATAATAATAATAATAATAGATATACACTGCTACTATTTTTTTTTGCTGGGGGTGCGGCGCCCCCACCCGCACCCCCTATAATACCGCCCCTGATCCACCACATATAAATTGTAATTTTGTAAACTGATTGCCAACACATATGAATCATAACAAAAGTTCCCGCAGGTCAAAGGGAAACATAAGCAACAAAAAGGAAAAACGAAAAAGTTAAAACAAATGGTGAAAAATTGGGAGTCTTGGCACTTTACAAATTTCTTTAATGTTTTATGTTATGGATTACTAGTATAAAATTTCTATTTTTTTGTGCATTAAATAAAATTAGTCTATATATTGCGTTTAAATAATGTGTAGTTTTTATATGTCAAGTGAATAGCTAGAGTGAGCAAATTCAATATAAGCCCGATATAAATCGGAAGCTCGAAAAATTACGTGAGCTGAGTTTGAGCCTATAGCTTTGAAACCCGATAGTATTTGAGTTTGAGCCTATAGGCATGAAGCCCGACAGTATTATTGTGTTGGGATTCTTACGGAAAAACGAGCCTCAGGGAGCGAAAATATAAAACTTTTTAGGCTTCCCTTGGAAATCTTGTCAGGATACAATCCGGTATATATATATTTAAACTAATATAAAATAAAAACAAATAAACAGATCTAGTTATACTTCGTTCCTTACTAATCTAAAGCAATGTTGAACTTTGTAGAAGTAGTCCTCTCATTTGTTTTGCACCTTTGGTCCCAAGCTTTAGGTAGCGGTCCACGTGTTGCGCCTCTACGAGTTGATACACCACAATTAAACGAAAACCTTAATAATTCTAATCAGCTAGAACATAGAAATTATCAAGATCTAAACTAGAGAACAAAAGAAGCAAAAATCGAAAACTCCTCTTGGAGAGAAAGATAGAGGAGACAGAGTATTTTGCAAGACTTATTTTTCACTTGTGTGTGTTTCTTGTTATGTTAGATATGTTATATATCTCCCATCTCATAATCCTATTAGAAATAGGATTCCAAGTCTTCTATTTTCCTACATGGGCCATGTCCTCTTAGTTGGAAAACTAAGTCTTCTAATTAATTAATGACACAATATATTTAATTATTTGAGGACCTATTTAATTTCAATTAAAAAGCCTAATTAATTAATTAGTTTCTCATTTAATTAAATTAGACTCTAAGCTTGTTTAATTAAAATATTTATATAATTAATTAAATTCAATTTAATTCATTAACTTACCAATTGAATTCCAATTTAATTTATAATCTTGATCCAATCCAATCAGATCTCGCCTTGCTCCAATTGGGTCGATCCATTTATCCTTTGTTTTCTTGTTTTCGCTTCATGTGTGTATGCCCCCGTATGTTCACCACATAACTGGTCGTGGGTTATAATTGAATATTCATTTAATTATGCGATATTAAATACTCTAAATCAATCGAACACTTTGTCGACTGATCATTCCACAATTAGCACCCCTGCCAATTTGGGAATTCTCCCACACTCCACAGTCGCAGTCTGGCCACAAGACCATGGAGCCCAATTACTGGTGAATTAATTCAATGAATCTTTAACCTTTATAATTACCATGTACGCCTTAATCCTTCCATTAGTTGGTCTCACAGTCAAGGCTACGGTTATGGGCTTTCATCGGTTTCCTTACTTGTCTCGACTATATGTATTCTGGTCTCGAAACTATTCCCTTTGACTTAACTTTTATGAGCTACTTCATAAAGCCGTCAGTTACATTGGCCAAGGATTTACTGAAATATGTTTCCCACAGAGATTCATAGGAAAATCTCCAAACCTATCAAGTCGGGTCAACGGATCCTCTGTTGATGATATGAACCTGCATACGCGTTCCTTTATACCCAACATGAACCCACAGAGACCTTCTGGTAGACTCCAGTCCGTCGGGACTAATATCAAAGCATAAACGTTCGTACGCCAGATAAACTCTATCACCTCAAGTAATAAGATCGTTCCTCGAACACTATTGTAAATAGGAATAATTTCATCCCCGATATGCGACTACCGCTTCCATGGTGAGTTATTTCCTAGTTAGGGTATTCAGTGCACTTGTCATCCCAGCAAGCCACCCACTTGTGTGTATCGACTATCTCAGTCACGCTCGTGGACCCCCATCGTTCTCCAGTTCATCGAAGTATACATACTCGTGAGGGTCTAACCGAATTCATTGATGTCCCATCTCAAATGAATTCTACAACCCTTGAATTAGTGTTAGATCACGGCTTTGGAGATCAGTCAACGGGTTGTCCGATAGCCGTGTGATCTAAAGATTTCCTCCCTATGTTAGATAATTATTCATAAGATGAAAGTGGTCATATAAATAAATGCATTTATTAATCGAATTGAATAGTTCGTTTAATTGTAACAAATTAAATGCAGTCAAAACAATTGACTTGCAGGACATTATTTTATCAGTTTGAGTATGAACAATTAAATGCTCGGCTCATAGGACCCGATAGACAGGCCTAATTTACCACCAATATCAAGTTCAACTATCAAGGTACTTTTTTCTTTCATTTATCGTTTGAAAAACTCTTTTTCAGTTTCAAATTTGTGTAACGAAAACTTATTAACCTAGTATTCAGGATATTTTTTTGTTTTCATTAAATCATTTATTTATTGAAGATTAGTTGATATTTTTCATTATACCATTATATTTTCATGAAAATTTAATAAACATATTCATAAAAATAAAAAGTTGTAATTATTCATTGCATTTATATTTAACTTATCAAATATCAAATAATAAAAATACATTAAATGTATGAATGTTGAGACCGTAAATCTGCCTCAAATCGAATGGACCGCAAAATATACTCTCAAGATTTATTAAATTGAATTTGTAATAGAGTATAAAAAATACAACTAATATTGAGTTGATTTTGGATAAATGAAAAACAGCACTATTTCGCACCGCGAAAACACATACTTAAATCCCCAGGACCATTCATCAACAAAACAAAAAAAATCCCCAGTCAATCAGCTGACATGGTTAATCCCTATTGGCCCAATATTTCGTGATCCAATCGATTTCATCACACTCAATAATCGCTCCCCTCTTCACCCACAGTTCCTAGACCTTTGATCAAAGTCTTGATTCTGGGGATATAAATTTAGGGTTCCCAAATTTTATATTTCACTATAAACATGAGAAACCAGTGGTGGTGGGTGGCCTCAATTTTCTATGTAATTATCTTCTACGGCGTCGTAGTCGCAGATCAGATCATCCCTGCTCCCACAGGTACCATAGTTTTAAATTTTATTGCTTGCGGTTTTTCGGTAAACAGTATGGCCATGCGCTGGTAGAGAAAAGAAAAGTATTTTAGGGATTTGAAACCTAGATTATCTGCATAATCACCTTGAGTATCTGAAAGTTCAAGCTTTCTGTTGACACAAGGGAGTTGAATTGCAAGTCTGATGGTGACTTATTGGCAAATTACATTTCAATTAGCTATTTAATTTTGTGATCAGCCGTAAATTTCATGACTTGTAGCAACTATTTGGATTTTCTAACAAGAACTCCGGGACTCTTTTGTGTGGGAGAGAATGAAAGATAACTAATAAGTAAATTGTAAAGGCAACAACCAACTATAAACAGTGCCACCAACTCAAAATTCTTACCACTTAACAATACTAGAAGGTGTTGCATATATTGTAACAAACCATTATATTATATGTGCTTCATTTTTGTCGGGCACGATATTTCTTCTGGAAGTGTAATCATTGGGTCAACACTAAGAACTATATTAGGACAATTTTTTATGTGTAACAACCTTATTATTAAGAATGCCCACTAATGATGTACAATTTACTTAGCTTTGTAACTAACTGACCTATTAGTTTTGGTAATTCAATCTCTTTTGATGGACTAATTTTAGAATAAAAATGTGGTATATGATGTTCCTTTCAATTTATATTCTCGTTCCCACCTTATACATGGGCATGACGTGATCTGTTTTAGTTCAGCTGTATCTTTTGGTGATTTTTTAGTTCTCAAAAGTTTGCTTTCTTCATTTTTTTCTTTCTCTGTTTAACGATTCACTATCTTATAAACTAATGATTTTTATCATATCATCTTTGATTATAGGTGGTACTTTTGGACGGAGCTCTCGAGAACCGAAATTTACAATTGAGTTCCACCCAGAAGACTCACCTTTCCATCCTGTAAGTGAAATATTGATTTTCAAAGAATATTTAATTTTTTCCTGGATCTCTTTATATTGTTGACTAAGAAATGCAGCATAATATTTACTTTTTGCAATCATACTAGAAATTCAGTGATTTTAGGGTCATATTTTATCTCATATTTTCTCAAAGTTGGTTTCAATGTGGCTCCAAACATCAATTTTAAAAATAAATAAAACCTAGTAAAAGTTTTTTCAAATGATAGGTTGTCTCAACCTCCACCTTGCTGTTCCAAGAGCAGTAGGGGATTTTTTTGCACGCTAGGCAATGTTATTAGTGTTTTCCTTATTTTACCGTATCGCATGATTTTAAATCAAATTTGCATTCCACTGTGGGTTTAGAATGAGATCTATACCATTATAAGTGTGCTATCAAATATGTTGTTGATGATGATGAGCAGATTTTTGGTATTTAAATAATTTATGTATGTGCACACTATTGTAAAGTGGCTTATTTGTACTTCTCAGGATGATGACCAAGAGTCCATTGTTATGCCTAACAATAATGGAGAAAAGTTTCTATGTTTTTTGCCTAAAGTGGAGAAATCTAAGAGTGGAAGGTTAGTTGCTCAACAGAATATAAGCAGCATGATTGTGGAGTCTGAGACACGTACGAAATTGAAGACGCCAGATGAGCTATTAGAAGTGCTGAAAGAGCTGTGCTTTATAAGGGTAAAGTATAAACAGTTCCAAAGCTTTTGTAGAAAAATTAGGGAATCAAGAACCGAACATGACGACCTTCTTACACTTTTTTTTTTTTTGTTAAGGCAATCTTTAGAATTTTCTTAATGTACGAATAAAATAAAATTTATTGTCAGCAATCTAAAATTGCTTAGTCTTGACTTCCTACATTACGTTTGCCTCTTTTAATAATATTGTATATACTTACCTTCTGAAACTTTGATGCAGCAAGAGGGATGGTGGTCATATGAGTTCTGTTATCTAAATCGATTGCGACAAATTCATTTGGAGGATGAAAAGGTAATCTGTTTCCATTGACATACTTTAGACATTGAATATCCATTTTCATGACTTTGTGTCTGGTAATCACTGTCCTATTAATTTTTCTAAAATGCTAAAGCCATGTGTGGGCATGGGTATCAATGTCCTCATTATTTGTCTACAATGTCATCGCCATGTGTGGGCGTGCATCACAGTAGTTATGTATTTGAATTCTTCCTACGTTGGTGTAAATGATGGTCAACCTGTAATATCATTAGGTGGTTCAAGAATTTATCTTGGGAGTTTATGATGCTGAAGCTACGGAAGCTTACAATCAGAATCTCTCTGATATATCGGTATTGAAGGATCCTCGCTCAAAAGATGCATCTCAAAGGTATGAAATTTTGAATTAAGTTTTATAATTAAAGACATCACACAGGAGACACCAGTATTTATAAACTACAGAAACATTGTTGGATGAATTACACATTGCTATAAGAATATGCAGGTATCATGCTCATATATTTACAAATGGAACCCTCTGTGATTTAACAAATGAGCCTCGGGAAACCGAAGTAAGTGCTTGCATTTGTATTTGCCTCTCTGATCAAACACTATTGGGTACTATACATCTCTACGTTTTTTCAGGTCAGATTTGTCTGCTCTGAACCCAGAGCTATGATAAGTTCGATCACAGAATTGTCAACGTGCAAATACGCCCTGACATTCCAATGTCCAACACTTTGCAAGCACCCGTAAGACCATCTCTCTCTCTCTGTTTGTGTGTGTCTGTGTGTTTTCAGGAGAAAAATAACAAACATGGATACTTGCACTTGCACATGCCCTATAGTGTGCTCAAAGGTGCATATAAACTGATGATTTGAAATTTCATTCTAGTTATAGAAAATGTGAAGCTACCATATTAAAATTTGAGTTCATTCTCAATGGTAATTTCATTAGATTGTCACTTTTTGTCTGTTGAGAAATGGAAATGATTGCGGTATACATATTTGAGCAGATGTTTCTGTGCAGATTATTCCATGAAGAAAGACCAGTTTCACATACTATTCACTGTAATGCTCTTCCCAAAGAGGAGCCAAAGGTGGAGGCAGACAGTTTAGGTGAAACAATAACAATGGTCACCGACGTTCCCTATTCTCCATCTTACAGCTCAGAAGAGCATGCAACTTGAAATATGGACCTTTAGAGGTACAACTTCTGTCAACAGTAAAGAATGATGCTGCTAATATACATTTTTTCTTCATTCTCTCTTGTAATTAGAAACTCTGCAAATAACTCTGTAAAAAGAGGTTCAATATCAATCAATTCAATTTAGTGCAAGTGTCATTGCAGGCTAAATACATTCTACAATGCTTATAATTTCATGTGAACGAAAATTTCTAGAACTAGGCATGAAGAATAGTAGATACATATCATGTTTCTTGCTATAACCCAAGAGAAGTTTGAGGAACACGAGGACGTAGGAAGGAAAAACATCAGTTCATCAAAAACTCTTCAAGCCATATAAGAACTCCATTCCTCTTTGACGGCAAGACATGTGAAGCAAAGAAAGAAACCAATCAGCTAGATTAATACTGTTAGATTTAAAATATGTAAATAATTCTTCCAAAAACTGCGCAAGATTCAAGAAGAAATGATCATAATCTCTAAACTATGATTCTTCCTATCATAATCTTACGAAATAAAATGGTATCCATTCAAATGATTTAGATGATTTTATTTCATACTCTGCTGAATGCAACTCTAGTTCTAAATCAGTAATCAGCCAATATGAAACATCTAAGATGTTCCAAAAGGATATGAATTTCTTTTTATCCTATTATAATTCTAAAGAAACTCTAATCTTCCTATTACAGTGTCATTCTTTTTCCTCTCTCATTTTCTTTTCATGCGAGGATGAATTTTTGTATCCTAACCATACTTTGTTAATATGTATCCAGGATAGATGGAAAGGATATGAGAAAAAGAACTAACAATAAATGACGATCCTAATATAGAACCTTAACTTTTATTTCATACCATCATAAAAGCTCCAAGTCCTTCCTGGATCGTTATAGCGAGCAAACAAACATACAGCTTCGGGTTTCAGATTGTCTCTGATAAGAGCAGACTCAATGCTTTTTCCTTCTCCCGAATGATATCCTCAGTTGGTTTTCCGCTGAATCTTGATACTGCAGCTATAACTCCTTTCACCTTGCTCAAACTACTTTCTCCTTTATCTGAAGCTGGTAAACTGTTTAACATTGACATTCTGAATTATGTATTGATCAAAATTCATACTGTTAAATACATAATATATAGTTTATTCTCCAGTATGTTACCCTTTCCTAACTTATGTTTACACGCTCAAGAATCACCAGATCTTTTTCTAGGAAGTTCAGCTCACTTTATTTAGAGTTAAGACATGAGTTTAACTAAATTTACTTGATCATATGTTAATCTGATGGAAGAACTATCAGAATGGACACTTGGAGATCTCAGGGTCCAATATCATGGGTAGTTTATCAGCTGTAGAATAATTCCCAAATAGATGTATATACCTTAAAGATGTAACTACATATTATAAAGCCTGAGCCTAATTTTTTACTACTGTTGAGAAATCTTACCCAGAAACTATGTTGAAGCCACTTGAACCTGACAGCTTGTCACCTTTTTGTTTCAACAACTATAAACAGGTCGTACTTTCTCACCTGCTGATGTCAGAATACAGAAGTAACATATATTTGTGTAAACAAAATATAGAATCTGCAGTATGTAATACTTGGTCCAATGCCAATTCATAAATATTAGATATTCTGGTGTCCCTGTAAATACTCAGATTCCAAAAGTCAGAGGAATTATATTGCATCATCGTAAGTTTTATTTCTAATACTCTTTCATTCTATACTTGTTTTACTATATCACATCCACTAAAGCTTCCACAGAAAAAAAATATTCATTGTTATCCTACTTTGAAGGAAGTATTATAATGAGGTGTAGAGAATATGACAAAGATTTTGCTTTTTTAAAATTTATTTCATGATGAAAGATAAAAACTCACCACATGGCTGCAAAATTCTGGATTACTGCCCATAACTGAAGTACGGTACCTGTGAAGAAGACCAGTTCAGGTTTCCAAGGTAGAAGAATGAACTTCATTCCCATAGTCCGCCTCGTACTTATCTCATAAGGTCCACTCTGTAGCAATTTAGTTAATCAGCTACAGAAAATTTAGAAATGATGAGTTTATTTCAGTTCAGATTTAAAGTAATTCTCATTGTGCGCGCGGTAGTTTTCCACATACGTAACGTGACCCGTGAATTGATTCGTTTACCTTTTAGCTTTTATTGGATTTAAGTTGAGTTAAAATTTGTGTGGATCGGAAGTGGGGGTGTCTGGGATATAAATGATTATTAAGTAAACAAAAAACACCCAATATGATAAGGTAGTTTAACGTTTAATAAATCTATCAAACATTAAATAAATACCAAAAAAGGACTTCAGAATTTATTTTATATTTATAATTTATTATTTGTATACATATTATGAATATGCAAAAATAAATTAAATGATATTGTCTTTTAGTTACAACGCATGATTCATCTATATATATTGTCAAATTGAATAAAATAAACTAATTATGTCACAATTTTTTTTTTGGGATGTCCCAAAACATCTCATTTTTTTAAAATGAGATTATTGTTATCAAAACCACGTAATGTAATGATTTGACCATAACAAGTAGGTACTTTTGAGAGAATAAATGTAAAGTTACCAAAAAGTTTCACAATTTTTAAGTAACTCTTAGATATAACTTTTGCAAGAGTGGATGGAGCAAAATAATTGAGTAATAAGTATTCAGAAAAGGCAATAAATATTGTGTCGATCCGACCATCTCGTTTTCATCTCACGTACTCTATTTGTAACCGGACATATATATTAATAATTTGTATCATTGAACTCAACATAGTAAGACTCCTCTAACCCCGATCCAAAAATATAGTAACACATGCATGCACGTGGATAAAGAGAAATAAAAAGTGAAAACTGCAGGTACCTGCAGATTGATTAACACAGTGCAACTGGTAATAGGGGATGACTGCAGGTACCTGATTGATTAATGTCGTACGCCGTCCCATCAATCCCTTGATCATCAAACTCTCCTTGTGTGTCAAAAGTTTTTGTTCATCTAATTGAACTTGAACTGTAGATAAATTATTTTTGTAGTTGAATGATTTTTCTTTTATCTCAATCGAAGGTGCTGTGTTATTGACTTATTTCAAGAAATATTAAACAAAAATATATGAGGAGAATCTAAATATGTACCAAGTGGGTTTTATTCGAGCTTTCATTTAGAAAATCCAATACATGTTATTGGGCATATTGGCATAAATGGCGTTTTAAGCTTCTTACCAAGGGGTTTTCCTAAACGGCCTGTCATCCTAGTCAATCCAATCGAAATGTCCTTGAGTAATATCTAGAAAGGTATTTCGGGAATAAATTTGATTCTATCTCCGTTCCTTTCGTTTGAAGAAAGGAAGGATTTCAATTGTGCATCCCATAATCTTGATTTTTGGGCCTCGCAAGCCAATTAGTCGACTCATGTCCCGTTTTCTATGCTTCATTTAAATTTAGTTATTTTATTGCCTTATGAGTCTAGTTGTTATATTTTAAAGTTCGGCTTGTGGACTTATTTTAAAGAGTTTATTATTGATATTAAGCAAATTGAAGAAAATTTTCTCTCTCGGGTTTTTACCCATCTTGGGTTTTTTCACGTATTCTTAATCTATAGATTTATGAAGAAAACTCATCTGCAAAATAATCAATATTCTATTCGGCTTCAGTTGACATCAAAGCCGCATTAATTTCTTGCTGGCAAGGTTCATGGTTCGTATGGGCAGGTTCCGAAATAGGAAGTCCAACACCATACACGTTTCGTTACGATGGAGATGCTTGAGGATCTACATTGAAGATGTATCCTGACCTTTGGCGGCACGCGAAAGACATCACAAACATCCAGTATTTCGAGAGCATTGCAGTCTGAAAAACCAACATCGAGACTTTGAGTTTCCAGTTGATCTGTCTGGGTTGCCAAATGAACTCGAGATGAATCTTCCTATTTATTATGAATCTGACAAGTAATATGTATTTCATTTTGACAAAGGACTTTATGATGAATATGATGTGGAAGATGTTCATTTTGTTAATAAAGAGCTTCCAGTTTATGACGAATCAAACGAAAAAGAATATGTTTCATCTTTTGAGGAAGTTCTATATAATGAATCAGAAGGAGAAAGTGAATCAAGTAAATATTTGACTTTAGTTATTCTTGAAAATAGAAAAGATGATATTTTTTTGTTATCGGTACATTTTCAGAACATTATCGTGTTAATTGGGCTAATTATATTAAGTATTTATCAAGGTCAAATCAAGATATTAGTATTACATTCATTTTTCCAATTGATTAAAAGATTGATCAAGATTCGCGATTGAATCTTCTCATGTTCTGATTCGCTCTCAATCCAAACTAGGGCGAAGTTCTTTTCAAGTGAGGAAGACTGATGTCTGATGTAAGAGAATCACTATATCTGATTTGGCAGAATATTGATAATCATATTTCGTAGATTAGTTTTCATTTTTAAATAATTTTATTGCCTTAGGAGTCTAGTTGTAATTTTTTTACTTATTTTGTTTCCTTTAGGAATTTATCAATTTTTAGTTAATTACTTTTTTTCAGCTATAAAATTTCGACTTGTAAACCTATTTTAAAGAGTTGATTATTATTGATATTAGAAAAATTGAAGAAAATTTTCTCTCTACCCATCTTGGGTTCATTTTATATTTTACCCATCTTGAATTCATTTTATAAATTTCAACTTTATAAATTTATTATGAAAATTCGCCTGCAGAATAATCACTACTTTGTACGACTTCAACTCTTCGAATTTCATGAATGAAGCTTTCTTATCAAAAAAGTACATAAAAGTGGGTCTTATTTTTCGTACGAAAATGAGTATGGTCATGGATTAAAGTTATGTTTTCAAGGTACATTCATTAATATTAGAAACTTTTCAGGATCCCTTCGAATTTTTTTGAGAAATATTTAAAAAATTGAATGTCAAAGAAATATGTTAAAGTAGAAATTACTTTGTATCTTCATTTCGATTAATTGAAAAGGATAAATTTTTCGATATTTTTGGTGGATACATATCTTAAATTTTGATCCGAGTGTGATAATGATAATCAACTAAAGCAAAGGAGAATGAGAGAATTTTGTGCTTGAGCGTGAGAAGAGCTTTGAATTCAAAGCTCGTCAAAGTTAAAGCCGCACCGTTTAGTCAAGAATGGTCTCCTCCTCCAAATGATTGGTTTAAAGTCAATGTCGATGCCTCTTTTCAAGATGGCGTCGAATTCATCTCAATGCTTGTCTGTAATTCTCATGGCTCAATTGTCTTTGCGTCAGTCACCTCAATTATTTTCTTAGTTCCTACAAGTGCGAAAACGACTGCCCTGAAGCATGCATTTATCATCATGGATTCCATTAAAGTTCACAATGTTCTCTTTGATAGTGATTATCACAATGCCGTTTTCATAATCTCCAACTTGAATCCCTCTTTTGAATGGTCAAGCCAAGCGGACTCACTTTTTGCCCACAACATTGTAACCCCTTGGCCAAAGTGGAAAACTAGAAATATTTCACGTCTTGGTAACAAAACGACTCACAGTCTCGCTAAATGAGGTAGAATGGTTAATTGGAATGACAATATTTTACTTATGTCTTCCACAAAATGTCTTCTGTGATAGAGCCTCTCCTCAAATTTTTATAATTATTTGATTCTATTAATGCATGACGTTATTTCTACCAAATAATATTAGAACGAGAGAATGACACATTATTTTAGTAACTTTACTAAAATATAAATATATATTTAGTTCATAAAAATCAAATTTTTTATAAGCATTATTAAAATCATTTGAGCAGCAAATTAATCTAAAGAAGGAGTAAGGGCCTGTTTGTTTGGCGTTTCCCAAAAAAATTTCGTGTTTGGAAAATGCTAAATAAACATGTTTTCTATTTTCTGAAATAATTTTTTCATCTCTCAATTTTCTCAAACTATTTTTTCAAAACCCAAACAAACAACAATTTTCTTACCTCTAAACAAAACTTATACAAACTTTACTCTGATTTGACATAAAGTAACCTATCTCTTATACAATTTATTTCACAACAAACATGATTTGACATAAAGTCTTACATATTTTACACCTACAACCTAATTCTTCCAAAAAAAACCTACTTCTACTTTATTTCTCAAATCACTCTCTCAAAACTCAAACAAACAACATTACGCAAATCGAAATTATTTCACAAACATCCACTACTCTCCCAAACTACTTTCCCAAACACCAAACAAACAGGCCCTAAGAAACTCAAAAGTGGGCTCACACTCAGCCCAAGCAGAAAGTAAACCACAATCCTCAAAAGATCCGCTTATAATAGCACCACCGTCAAAATGGCCACGGCCGGCGGAGCAACCAAGAGGGGCCGCCCTAGGAAATCCGACAAAAGGAATCGCCACCAAAAAACCAAAACAAAAAGTACCGCTCCACTTCAAAAGCAGCTCACCAACGTGATCCCCCTCCTCATATCTACCACAACCGCCGCCCACTCATTCCTCCTCCGCCACGACCTCAACCTCCTCCCCTCCCAATCCCTCTCCTTAGAATCCCTCCTCTCCTCCACCTCCCGTCTCCTCTCCCGCCTCCCCTTCCCCCTACCCCCGACCCCACTCCAACCCCTCCAGCACTCCTCCTTCAACACCTTCATCTCCTCTTCTCCCGATTACGATCCCAGATGGGTTCAATTCTTCAACCTCTCCAAACCCTCATTCACTCTTCTTCTCCGCCTCCTCTCCCCTTCTTTAACCTCATCTCTCCACCCATTACCCCCTAACACCGCCCTCGCCGCCACCCTTTTCCGATTGTCTCATGCGGCGTCCTTCTCCGCTGTCTCTCGCCGATTCTCCATCGACTCTCGCACTGCCTGTCGAGCTTTTTATGTGGTGTGCAAAGCCATTGTTGATAACCTTGGTCATTTGTTTGAGTTCAGCTCGGATATTAACAGAATTATTGTGGGTTTTGGGTGGATTTCTTTACCCAATTGTTGTGGAGTTTTGGGGATTGAGAAGTTTGAGGTGGAGGGAGATTTGATTGGTGAAAATGGGTTTCTGTTAGTTCAGGCTTTGGTGGACTCTGAAGGGAGATTTTTAGATGTTTCTGCTGGATGGCCTGGGAGTAAGAAACCTCAAGATGTTTTGAAAGGATCAAAACTCTTTTCCGGGGTTTATGATTCCGAGGAGTATTTGAATGGGCCTTCTTTCGAGGTAAATGCTGGTAGTTTAATTCCACAATATGTTTTGGGTGATTCATGTTATCCGCTTTTACCTTGGCTTTTAACGCCTTATAATGTGAAGAAGGGGGATTTGAGTTCTAGTGAAATGGCTTTTAATGGGGTGCATAGTAGAGGGATGGAGTTGGTGGGGACTGCGTTTTCTAAGTTGAAGAAAAGATGGAAGCTTGTTGGGAAGAAATGGAAGGAGCAGTGTATTGAGGCTTTTCCGTTTGTAATTGTGGCATCTTGTTTACTGCACAATTTTCTCATAAAGTGCAGTGAGGTAATGCCGGAGGAAAATGCTGAGAGTTTTAAGGATGCCGAGTTTCCCATTTTTGATGGAGAGGACGATGAATGTGGGAAGAGGATTAGGGATGCACTTGCTTTGCACTTAGGTCGTTTAAGTTAGAGATCATAATGTTGTAGCTCTGGATTACTTGTAACTTGTAAGTGTTCCATTTTTAGTTCAATGAATCTTGAGTTCAGTTGCATTTCTCGTTTGGATTTTCCGTTAATGTGCTTTATCATTTCCTCTTTCATTTAATGAGCATATCTGATGAGCAATTTAAATTTTGTAGTTGGTTGTCATCGAACGTCAACTCATCTAAAAGCTTATGTTGTTAGAGAGGAGAGACATATAATATTTATGATTTAACACGCCTCTCACGTGTAGGCAGAGTAGTAACACCGGTGTAATTTAGAATTGGGTGGCGGAGAGATTCGAACACAAGATCCCTTTTGGCTTGAGCTTTGATACCTATTGAATGTCCAACTTGATTTATATAATATTGAGGATTTAAAAATTGGAAACTTCACCCTTTCATTCTGCTAGTTCCTTACAGAGGTGTAGTCATAAGATGTTTGGGAGGGAAGAGAAATCTGGGATAAAATTTGGTATAATTTGTAACTCTTAGTGACTGTATTGTAATTGATCATGCTGCTAACTTTAGTGGAATCTAAATTACTATTGACATTAATAATCTTCTACAAAGATTTAAGTTTGTATCCTTCCTTCATAGATTGTGTGATAGTTTAGCTTAAAAAAGAACAGTAAGACTTAAAGAAGTATTAAGGACTAACTTTCACTAGTTCTAACTTTACAAATTTCTTTTCCTTTCAAGATTGCGTAAAATCCTTGTCATCTATCAATCAGAATAACTTCTTTGAAGAACAATTCCTAGTACAGTCAAACCAGCATGATATCAAACCGGCAAAGCCCGCCTCCCGTGGCTGTGCAATGTCCGTTTCTCGTCTTTCCAGCACCCTCAGGAACTCATCCGAGCTTAGGCTTCCATCACAATTTGCATCAAACATATAGAACACCAAATCGACCACATTATCAGTGAGAGAAATGCCACATACCTTAAGATCAAATGCAGAAAATTATAATTAGTACCTAAAGAAATAAAACAAATTAAACAAGAAACATCATAGATATATATGTTGTACTTGGTCAGCAGCTCTTCTGAAGTCCTGCTTTGAGAGTAGCCCATTTACTTTGCCATAACTGAATAGAGCCATGGAAAACGGTTCCAGTCTTTTTCGTAACTCAGAAAAATTCTTGAATTCTTCAAATGAAACACGTAGGTCTTTTAAGGAGGGCTCACTGCTTAGATCATCTACTCGGTCAAGAAATTTGTTTATGTAGCTCATATCAGCAGATGCTACCATTGATAATGCAAAATCTTTTGCAGAAATAGTTCCTTTTGACTTGAAATCATAATGTGTAAACTCCAATCTCAACATCTGTACATTTACCAAACAAAAATGAGCCAAATAACACAAGGGTGTAATTATTAGAGTGAATACAAGGGAGGGAGCGTTCTTGTGAAATAACATACCTCATCATGCAATTCTCTTAAAAAATGTACAAATTTTTGGCGTTCCAGACGTTGATTTCCATCTTTTCCAAAGAAATACTCAAGAAGACCTCCATTCTCGACAGAACCTGAAACTTTTAATCCACTTCTCTTTCCATCTCTGTGAGAAGCTCCTTGTCTGTTCTGAGTACGCATTAGAGCCATCACCTTCTTAAATTCTTCCTTGTCTATACCTCTGTGTAGTACATATAATGAATCCATTAACCCGTAAATAGAAACCGCTTGTAACGACCATGATTTAGAAACAACTGAAAGGTAGGTCATTAAGCATACCCGTCATTATCAAGATCAAACATTTTAAATGCAACCGAAAAGCTTGATTCTGGAATACTGAGTATTGTAACAAAAAAGATGTACCTATTACAGAAAGAAAGAAAAATAAACTTAGGGATAATATTTACTCAAATAGATGAGTATTAATCGTTTTGACTTGTGATGCTTATTTATTACTCTGGAAATGATATAAGGCCGTCATTGTCTGTATCGAATAGCATGAAAAAACCCGAAGGAGCACAATGAAGCCTGGTTGTAATCAATTCGCCTTTAAGATATCCTCCTCTGACAGTATCTGCTTCAGATGGAGGAAATACAGGAACAACCGCTCTCATTAAATCTGCTGGTGTCATGTATACTTCGCCAGAAGGGGTCCGGAAAGATGCAAAGTACTCAAATACCTTCCAATCAAATAGGTACGATATCAAAATGCAATTTTGTATCTTTAGTTTTGTTGGCTGTACTTTCTTTAAAGTTTACAATTGATTCAACCTCATAAATCCAACAGGAATAGACACAAATCCATTTGTATATATTTCAATGAGAAATTTACCTTTTCTGGAGGGCTTCGTGTTCTTATGCGTTTCTCATACTTGAAGAATACTTTTCGTCTGTACGTATCTGAAGAAAAATTGTAGTTGAATCAATATTTACTAATGTTTCTATCTTACACATCAATTAATGTTCTGTAAATATAAACAAATTCATTCCTCAAATCATAATTGAACAGAAACAGAGATATATATATATACCTTTGAACAAAAAAATAGATTTCTTCTTTTCGGGCTCCCTAATCTGATTACCGGAATCAGCATATGACACGAATGAATCTTTGCTGTAGAATGAAGAACAATACAAAGTTGAGGCAGTGATCACCACACCAGAAGAAATCCATCTCAGGAGAAAATCAAGAAAACATGAATCACCCCTCTCGTGTTTATGATTATTGTACAAGTATATTTTACGATTCTTTGTTGATGATGGACCCAATAGTGAGGAGGAGGAGTTAGAATTTGTGCGATAACTCAAACAACTTCGAATCTGTGTTGAGTGTTTTCTGAATGAAAATGCCCAAGAATGCATAGTATGTTTTGCAGTTTGAAAGTGAAGAACAAACAATTAATGTGGAATGGAAGTAGCTTAACTATTTAGAGAGAGAACTTTAATTCAATTCAATTCATGGTGTCTAAAAATGGAAAAGTGATGTGGAGAGAAATGGGGTACGGAATCAGTAGTAAAGCGAAAATGAAGCTGTGACTGTGAAAACCCATTTTTTACTCGGACTTATTCGTAACGCTCTTTAAGGTAACTTTTGTTTTTCTCTTCTTCTTTTCTTTTTCCCAAGAAAAGAATACTAGCTACGACTATTATTATATTTATTATTATTATTATATATATATATATATATATAAATATACTCACTCGTATATAATATTTATATATTCCATTAATGCAAAATGGTCTTCTAAGTTTGGGAAGGGTGATATACTAAACAATCTCTCTTCTCAACTAAATTTCTGAAAATCAAGAAAACAATAATAAAGCAAACATTTCTCAGTTAAAAAGACTAAGTCACTAGATTTTTATTTTAAAGAACTTGATTACATCTAAGATCTAGTAACTTTTGACTAATTACCCTTGGCCTATACACAAAATTGATAAACACATTTAATTCAAATGTCACAATTAAGTTTTTCAGTGTGTTGTTGACAGTTTACTAATGAAATTGATGAACATTAAATTTTCAACTATCTTCAACAGTGTACAGCTTCCTTTGGGAGAAAAAGAAAAGAAATGTGTACAACTTCCAAACTAAATGCAGTATGCAATAACAGAGGAATTATGTCAATACAGTAATTATTTGAGTAAAAGGAGATATTTTTGGGTAAGGTGCAAAATTGTCAATATCTGGTTATTTGACTACGTCAAAATTTTGGGAAGTTTTTGTTACAAAAAGAGAAGAAAAAAAAGGAAGTTTTAACACTAGGTGGGATTGTATTTTATCACTCGCAATATAAATTTTTTTTTTTGTCACGTCAAAATTGTCCCCTCGCATCCACATACGATAGCTTATTCGGGACAGTCTTATTTAGATTTAGTCTAGTAGATTTTTTTAGATCATCGGAAATATACAACATCATTATTGTGAGAACATCACATAATCACAATGAATAATTTGATATATTTTCAACCAAAAGGTCTAAAAATTTAAATAAGAATCTCCCAGTGTATCCCATTTATATTTAGTTTGGTCATTAGTTTATTTTTTAACTTTGGAGTGATGAATTTTGTTTGGATTAGAAAAAAAAAAATTGTCTTAAGTTTGGAAAAAGTTGTTCGGTATCAATTTAAAAATAAAAAAAAATGCTTGAATCTTGTGCTAGTATTGGAATACGGGGAACTTGTGAATTCATTAAGGTTTTGAATTTTGAAAGATGCATTTGAATTTATTTCTTTTATTGAAGTTATAAATATTTTTACCTTAGATTGAATATATGCGAGATATGTAGAAGCCACAAAAAAATCTTTCTTTTTCCTCTTCTCCAGTCCAATGTGACTCACCTTTTGACCTACTAATAAGTTTTTGGCAATATATAAGATGGGTAGGGTCAGGTTGAACGGATGTCGGCTCTGGAACCGACCTATGACGAGCCTACAACAAAACTGTACATTTTTTCTTTGGTTTTTGGTTTTGAGTAGTTTGTATCCAGATCCGACCCACAAATTTTTATTTTTTTAAAGTTGTGTCCAGGTCACAGCTGATTTTTCCGGATCTGGGTCCAGGCACTGTGATTATATTCAAGATCAGGTCCGGGTCTGACCCGACTCTTGACGGAGCTACGTGAGTTGATGCGATTTTATTAGCACTTCATGCCTAAAAGCTGCATTGGAATTAAATACCAAATCATTTAGAACATGGCATGGCAGAGAAAAAAGAAACTGAATTCGAATTTAATTAAATTAACAAACTTCCTCAATTCTTGATGACCCTTCCAACTACCATTTTGAATTTCATAAAGTGTGACAATAAAATAAATTAAATAGTCATATCCATCACCTTAACCACCACATTCATGTTCCTCCTTCCCTTTCGACCCTTTCTCAGTTGCTTCTATTCTTACATTAATAAATAAATATGCAACTACTTCACAAAACCATCCAAAAGCTATGAATTGGTACTCTTGGCTATCAAAAACAAACCTCGAGCTAACTTTCGTACACAAGTATGGTCTAGCTTTCGCGCAAAATGAGCTTCAAGAGGAGGATTTAGCCTACTTCAACCACGACTTTCTTCAAAGCATTGGCATCACCATAGCCAAACACAGACTAGAGATACTCAAGCTCGCTAGAAAAGAGGCAAAAAGAAGGCTAACCAGCTTTTCACGACTTGTTTTGGCAATGAACAAGACTAAGAAACTCTTCACCAAGAACATTAGCAAGTTGAGTTTTCATACAAGTTCATATCAGCCTCCCGTTTCCGAGCAATGGAGTGGAGCACTGAAAAAGCTCAATGATGTGAAGGAAAACCAGCAAGAGAAGGCAACAATGATCACATCTAGGAATATCACAAGGTCGGGGCCTTTAGATACAAAAACGCAAGCGAAGTTCATGCTGACAAGTAGGAGTATTAATGTGTCTGGCCCTCTAGATGGCAAGTTCCATGAGAGGCCCACGTACCCGAATTGGAGCCCGATGCTTATGGGGCCTGCAGATGGGAGAACAAAAGAGAGGCTGGACTTCTTCTGCAGAAGCCCGACCATATCTCGGCCTATAGATAGCTGGGGTCTAAGCCCAAAAGTGAACTATCGTAGAAGTGAAAAGCTAGGTGGTGGTGATGAGTCACTGTGGTCTTTGATGTTTCAAGATATGAAACCAACTTAAATAATGTGCTCTTAAGTGAATAACAATTGACCTAAGTTTCATCTTATCTGAAGCATTTTGTTTTCCCTTGGTGTTGTACTGCTAGGAAGCCTATGACAAGAATATATGATACTTAAGTGTGCAATATCAGAATTTCAACTTAGCAAGAAGAATCAGTTTAGAGCATCAAGTAATTTTGAAGATTGGCTTTCTCAAATCGTTATTTTAAGTTTTTAACTATATCACAAAGACCATCTTCAGTCATAACACATGACATATATCAATAAGCTTTATGACCAAGTACCAAGACAATCTCCAAAGTAAACCTAACTTCAATAAAAATGTTTACTAATGTACGAATGTAATAATGGGCATTTTACCAAATTTACCAAGCTTACGTATAGATTTAACATATGACCGGCAATAAACTAAGAGTAGATGGATACCAAAATTAGTTACAAGATCCGTAGCAGCTATAAAGATTAAGGGACTTATCAACTTTATAGAATGACTACCTTGATTCATACTTCTCAATGGCTTGAACTTTGAGGTAGCTTAAACGAGCCTCCAGCGTACAGCATGTGGTAAACTGGCCTA
Source organism: Penstemon barbatus (assembly GCA_003313485.2). Lineage (NCBI taxonomy): Eukaryota > Viridiplantae > Streptophyta > Magnoliopsida > Lamiales > Plantaginaceae > Penstemon > Penstemon barbatus. Next base: position 4,425,295 of record CM064879.1, read on the forward strand.
ATCCTCAACGTCAATACTATGCTAAGCATGGTACCTACACCACAAACTCCAGCCAAGATAAGGAACGTAACCCTAAAGCAATTTGGACCCAAGCAAGTAGAAGATTGCTGTTTTGCTGCCTCAATATCATATAGAAATCCAGCAAGTAGACTCGAGAAGAAATATGCACCAAGTGGATTTCCCAATGACATGAAATTGAAAACCATACCAAAGTTCTTTAGGCCAAAAAGTTCAGAAGCCGTGGGGACCATGATTGAAAATTGAACTCCGTAACAAATACCAAGCAATGAAGTTGCAGCAAAGAGAGTACCATCAATAGCTGAAGCAAAGAGAAGGTATGTAATTATCATTATTACTTGTGTGATTGTCATCCATATTGTTCTTGGGATTGCCTTTGATCTGCAATTAAGATATGTACATATCAAGCTTAGAAATATAAATCCTCGGTGATTAACCAAAGGACATTTCAAAGACAATTTTGGTATAATTGGATTTTTAGTCCCACAGGATCGAACTATCAGTTACAAAACTTCACTTTTGGTACCATTTTTTGTAAATGTTTGGCAGTCTTGGTCCTATTGCCTCTTTCCATCCAATTTTGGACTAAGAGTGAAAAACTAGGACAGTCATATGGGACCAAACGTGCAAACAAAAGCTATTTTATTTGATTTAATTGTACAAAAATTAGATGGAAAAGGAGGTGATTGGACCAAATGTGTGAAATATTCTAAAAAAATCTGGCCAAAAGTGCCATTTCGTATAGCGCGGGACTAAAAGTTGAAGATCCAATTCTGTGGGTAAAAGCGCAATATATCCGGCACAATCATACTAACCTGACAAGATATTCAGATACGACACCTCCACCAAGCCGGCCTATAAAATTGCAGAAACTAAAGAGGGATAATAAGATCTTAGTATCATGCATATGTTGAGCTATGCCTATTTGTGCCAAGTTATTAAGGACAGTAACACCAGATCCAACCCCAACAAAGTAGACCAAGAATAAGAGCCAAAAATCAGCTTTAACCAAAGCTTCAGTAAACGTAAAATCCTCCCCTCTTCTAGGTCTCCTCTTTCTCTTTATCGCACCTTCTCCTTCAGCAAGAAGCATGTCTATATTTCCGTCACTTTCATTAAAGCTTCCAAGGCTTGCAACTGACGGAGATGCCCCCAAAAGTGGTTCGGTTTTCTCTGCATCACCATTGTTGTGATCGGAAGGATAGAAAGTCATCTTCACGGGTATAGCAAGTGGGGCCATGAGAAGGAGCACCATAATAAAAAGAATCAAATAGGCGATGAGAGCATTTAAAGCGAGCACATCATTTAGAATGGTGGTGGTGAGAAGATATATGCCGAGTACTATACTAGCAATTTGAATGAAAAGAAAATGACCGCGTTCTGAGGAATTATCACCCAAAGCTGGAGTACAAGGTCTGACTAAAGACATCATCATAAGACAAAGTGTAGGAATTCCGAGTGCGAGGAAAAGCAAGAGCTTAGAAGAAGAGTTGTTAAGTAAAACGCTATAAATTTCAGCATACACAGCAGCACCGAGACCTCCATAGCCTTTGAGAATACCAGCAACTGTGCCTCGACTAAGAGGGAAGTTTCTCATGTTGGTTACGAGCACTGTGGTGCTGAACCATGCACTACTATTTGTTCCAATACATAATGCAATCCATAACTGCAGTGAGAAAGTAATTGTTGTTAGTAATGAATAATGAGAAAGGAAAAGGGGAAAGCAAATTTGGTCATCGTTGTTTAGAAAATATTCCAATTGTTAAGTATCTTTTTCCTAAGTGCTGAATGCTTTTAGATATACTAACATAATCTCGCTATTTCCACCTCTGAATCGCAATTAGAAATATTGAAGTGTGGCCTAACATAAAAATCTCTACTTCACTTTCATTGTGAGAGGGAGTCTCATAAATAGTCACCTACACTACAAAATCTTCATTGTCACCCTTAACCAAAGACCAAAACACACTGCCTGTAATACATCATCTATGTAATTGATCAACAATTCCAACATGCGAGCATTTTTGCAGTATTATTGAATTTCTAAACTTCAACTTTAAAAACATCTGATTACCTGTAGTCAGCTACATAGACTCCTATCAGAACAGAATGGTATTTAACATTTTACTGATTGTTTAGCTAACATGTTCTAACTTCCAATATTAGTTCAATTCGTAAAAACACAGGCTTTTATGTTGTTATGCTCCTTTTGTGGACCAAATATTGTGATGATGGAAAATGTTGGGTTACTGCTACACTAGAGCAACACCAAACTTTGGTTAGTTTTACAATAAACAGGCCATGATATTAATGTCTGTTCTTTTTATGTACAAGTTAATGATATTTTTTTTTTAATCAGAGTACATATTAAGCAAGCTTAACAGTAAGTACAATAAGACCACCATAAAAGCACTATATCATCAGAAACATTACATATATATAGATACAAACTCAGTTCCATCATACCATCCATAGACATGCAACATCAAAGATCAGATCTTTACAACACAAGCCAAAACCACAAAGTATATAAAAGTAAAGCATAAGGATGAAGAATCATACCAGCCAATAAGGCAAGGAAAAGACAGTACGGCTGAGAGCAAGCCACAGAACACCATAACCAAAGAAACAAGCTAAAGCACCAATCAAGAGAACAACCCATGGCGGGAACTTATTGCATACCAAACCAGGCAAAAGCCCAACGTTTTCACCTATGTCATTAGCCACCCCAAGCATAGTAATCTGCTTCTGATTAAACCCAAGAACTGATTTCAATGAATGAGAATACAAAGGAAAATTGTATGCATTCCCACCTGCTATTTGCACCCAAACTGCAGCTCCAAGCCCCACCCATGGGGGCCTAGTCCCCCCTTTCAAATTCACCATTTCTGTTTCTTTGTTTCAATTTAAGTTACATAGATTCAAACTTTAATACATTTAATAAGCGAGGATGTTCGATTCAGTTTTTGGATTTGGAGTGTATGAAATAAGTGATGTGATTGAGTAAAGTTGGGGGTAAGTGTGAGGTGGGTTTTGTACCTTTTCGGTTTCTTTGTGTGCCATTAATTTATTTATTACGATAATAGAGTTATAGATACAAACGGGCTGGAGTGAGTTAAAATTCAAGATTTTGATTTTGATGTGGGGTATTTTTCGTGAGTATTCTAATGGAGTTTTGTGCAGCACAGCTTGTGGGTTTGTGATGTCTCCAATCCCCTGACCGAGTACCTTATTCCTTGGAGATTTACTTTTTTTTAAAATGTTTCAGTTTTTACGGAAGCAGGTGTAGGTGATGTAGGAAAATTTTTGTATAGACCTGGTCTATGAGCTTTTCATAGACCTTGTAGTTGTAAATGAACCACATCATATATTTTGATGATGTCATATTCTCAAAATGTATAATGTGGTTCATTTACAACCACAAGGTGAAAAGCTCATAGACCAGGTCTATGCAAGAATTATCCGGTGATGCAAGAATTATCCGGTGATGTAGGTGTGTATGCCTCTTTTTTTTTTTTTTTTTTCTATTTTGTACTTAATAATGAATTATTTGGATAAGCCCAAAGAATAAATGCAAATTATAAATCTGGGCTTTCATTTCATTGGGTGAGAGACTTCTTTGAGCTCATTAACATTTTCTAGGCTTGGTCCTATGCTTTGCATAATATTTTTATTAGTATTAGTATTAGTATTTTTTTTATATTACAGTTACTGCTTTGTTCAAATAATATTGAATGGGCCACCTTTAGGTTAATAATACAACAAGTAGAGCGGCCTGTGAAAAGTACAATTCAAATACTGAGAGCCCAATTATGTAGTTTTAGGGCTGAAAGGTTAGTTTTAACTAGCTCAGTTTGACTTTGACATATAGACATAGTAGTATATGCTTTAGCTTGCTTTCTTATGAGACTAAAATTGTCATAATAAAGATTACAAAAATAAAGTTAGAATAATTAATTATAATATATAGTATTGTATTTATTATTGTCAAGTAAAACTCCATAATATATATTATTTGAGCTCAAATCCCCCAGAATAAACTAGTCCAACTTAATTTGTAGATCAAGCTCGGGTTTTCAACTCTAGTAAACCAGCTTTCTCATTATTATTACTATTAACTTCATATGTATGCTGAATAATAATTAAGTATTAATTAGATTATTGTTATTTTAATTGACTCTTTAAGTTATAAGATGTCTACAAAAATCTCTAGTTCAGATAGAATATCATGTAACACAAGAATTTTGAAACATAACAAAAGTATTTTAATTTTACATAAAATAAATTAAATAAAAGTTAGCTATTTGTCCTTATATTGGAAAAAGACACCAATATCATTTGTTAACATAACATCATATATGTGTAGCAGATACAATACAACCATATATATATATATAACACTCGCACATGGGCTGCCATGGCATATGTAGAAGCATCAATAAAAGAATTGAATTATTTGATTAATTCATGATGCTTATAGATTCAAGTAGATATATTCATTTCATTTGGGGTGAGGTACCCACCGCCACCTCCATCTGATTAAATTTTACTCAACAACTTTTTGGGATTCTGGTTTAATCCAATTAGTATAACACAAGTATTTAATTTCAGTAATTTTTCAATTTTTGTTGTAGTTTCATTCAACTTTTTACCTGTTAAATTACTAATTGAATATAACCAAATTAATACCTAAATTTTAAAACTGGCCAGACTGGTTCAAGCAAACCCAAACTGGACCTAATTTTTTGATTAAAACGTAACTGATAGTTGAACTAGCTAGCAAATTCAGTCCCAGCACGTTATAATTATTTCAATTTTTGGTTAGCTGAAAATATCAGTTTAGTTCAATTATAGCCCACAATCAAGTGTCCACCCTTAATAATTAATATCATGTTGTTATTAAAACAGTAATTTGAAAATTAGTTAATTAACCTATTTATTCAATTAATGAAAATAATACTAGTTGATAATTTGATGGACAACACAAAAGGCCTGAGAGCATTCAACTTTTTCTTTCTTTCTTTTTGTCTTTTACTACATACTGATCGATACAGATGTCTGTCTCCTAACATCTGGGTCTGAGTTTGGTTTTACTACTACATCAATTCATCAAATATGTATAGAGTTACGTACACAAGTGCTTCAACTTTTTTGAGGTTATAAAGATTGTAGTATTTAAATTTAATTTAATTTTAATCAAATTAATTTAAACATGCATTAGTCCAGTTTGTATAACTCCATATATATAGTTTCCTACATTTTCTAATTTCTTTAGTTTATTAAAATTGGATAAAAAACTATATATTTTATGAAAATTGTTTAAACTTGCCTGATAAGTATAACAATTCAAGTCAAATAAATTTTATTTGTCAGCCTCGAGTTAAATATGCAAACTTCATGACATAATTAAAATCATGTAATAACAATTACCTCACGTGATCAGATTTGAAATTAGGAAAACCAGATATTAGATACACACCTATATCATGTTAAGATATAATTTTAGTAGACTAATTCCTTCACAACTATTATCAATACGGTTCCATACTATATATTTGATGAAGAACAAAAAATTTATATTACGTGCATAAATATATATATATATATATATATATATAGTAATAGAAAAGAAAAAGAAACTAGATAATAACGAATTGTTATCTAAAATGCTTGCAGGCAGGCAGGCATTGGCCTACAAAAGCTGGCGATGGGTTGTGAGTTGTGAAAAATTATTTTATCCGATAAATCCAATACCACCTAAATGGGAGTCGGCTGTTCTTTCGTTGGGCCCATTTATTTGTTTTGGTGCAGTCGGCCATTTAATCAGAATTAAATGCAAAATCACCTCCTATATTTTATCAAATTAGCAAGTCTCTCTTGTATGTTTTTTTTTTAAAAAAAAAAAAGAAAAAAAGTCTCTCCTTGATTGATATAAACCCTTCAAAAGATGCGGAATTAAAAACCCTTATTCATAAAAAAAAAATTGACAATAATTTATCTGTTAACTTTAAAATTAATAATAACACCCTTATTCATTTACAAAATTTTGCAATAACCACCTTGTGTTATATAAAGAAATTCAAATGATCTTTTAACTAATAAAAAGATAACATGGGAAAATTTTACTAATAAGATAACACATATAATTTTTGTTAATTAAATAAAGTACACAAGGTATTTTTACATTTAGTTCATGTAATAAGTAATAAGACAAACCTATGTGACGTTCAGATGGTCCCAAACTAAAATCAAAACATCGGATAATGAAGATTAAAATGCATTATAATAATAAAATTGGTTATTACATCTTGCTTCACCATTAAGTAAACTAGTACAATTACTAATCTTCTTAAATTTCTCTTGTCCTGATCCAAATTCCATATGGTTGTTTTCTCTTTTCCCTATTTTCTAATGTGAGTTGCTTTATAACTTAACAAGTTATGGTATAGGTTGGATGGTTTGATTTGAATTAACAAATATATTTTATAAAGTGAAGCTGCAAATTGTGATATTAATCAATAGTGAAATAAATTTAATTGATCAAACTCCAAAGGGAAAGACAAAGGTCCCACCTTAATTTCATTTTCACAACCTTATCCAGAATTTAAAGTGTCTTTGTAGCTCACATCACATGAATCTCTAATGTTTCTTACCATTTAAATATGTTTATCAACGTTATCTTAAAGAAAGAAAAATTTATCAAACAAAACGTCACTAACATAAACTGAAAAATTAAACATAATATTTCACTATCAATTTAAGAAGATAGCAATTTATAATTCGTTAATAAATTTATTTGAATATTAGTAAATGATGTTTGAACATATAAGCTAAAAATAAAATTGTAAAGTTGATAAATTTATTTTAGGAAGAAATATCAATATAATTTTTTTATTGGATCCGAAAAAGATTCGATATCTGACCAAATCCGACCAAGATCAATTGAATTTAAAATATTTAAATTCGAGCACAATTTTAATAGGATCCGAATTCAACATATCTAATCTGAAATAAATGAGCTGGATCTAAACGAATCTGAATCGACCAGAATTCAACCCATTGAGACCCCTAAATAAAAGTCTGAGATTTTGATCATTTCCCAATGGTGGGGAAGACATTTACTTACTTTTCTGGACTTTATTTACTTTATTTTGGGATCTTAAAGTGCTAAAAATCATTAACCTTTGTGGGAGACATGCAAATTAATCTTTGGATTCTTTGCATATTCATAGAATTGAAAAATGTACTCTACTTTTTATTAAATGCTAATATTCATTCATGTTGATTGTTTTGATTTTCTTAATAATTAAGTCATAATAATTGCATTGTAAGTTTGACAGCATTCATAGCAGTCGACTGTTTTGTTAATACTGTATTATTAGGAGACTCGGTCCACTATATTTGAGTTGGGTCCCAATTTGTAGTCCCAATCCTAGCATAATGTACTTTTTCCACTCCCCAAAAAGTCCATGGTCAGAATTGCCAAGTATCACTCCATTCACCAGGGCCCGAGCCCAAAAAATATATTAAGTCCTTTAATTTTCTAGGGACACGGCACGGGAGCAAAACACTGAACAAAATATATCCTAAATTTTTTTTACCAGCAACGTTAGGCAATATTTCTGAAATTAGTCCACTTTCCCAAAGATGCACTCTTTATAATTTCTTAACATTATTATGAATTTCGACGAATTACTGTCAAATGGATCGAAATTGCATACAAATAATTGATCACCGAAAAGTAAAGTATTATAATCCCACGGTCCAGTAAAAGTTAAAGAACCTATGTTCTTTTGCAATTCACGGAGTTTCCTGCAAAATAATTGGCAGATAAATGTCAATACATCAGAAAACCAAGAGATTAAATAAAAAAATTAAGAAAACAATGATTTCGTCAATTAATTAACTATTGAAAGAAAAACGTAATAAGTTCTTATTATTAGAAAAAAGGGAAAAAAAAAGTAAGTAGAAAACCGACGTGAAGACCAGGAAACAGGGGTTAAAGGTGTACGAATTCAACGGAATCGCACACCTAGGGGATACAAAACGCAAATGCCAGGGGTAAAAAGAGTAACATAAAATGAAATTTAAGGGGAAAATAAATGAAGTTTGATGGTTATTGCAAGCAGATGTTTGTGATTTTAATTTAATTAAGTTGTTCATAGGATGCAAATTAGGCATAAATAAATAATACTGAGATCAATGAAAATTGGAATATCTTATCCAAAGTTAAATTCCCCTCAATTTTTTACGACTAAATTCACAACTACGAGTATCAGAAATTCAGAATAAATACACAAAGTCCAACTAAAAAACGGATCCTTGTCTGGGCTTTCGGGTACCGGAGTACCAGAAAGAACCCTTGGTCAGGCTGACGTCATGGCCACGCTCCGCCGATTTTTTTTCACTTCCCTCCTGACGTCACACTATTCTTTGGACATAACAGAGAGCCGGCTGGGGCGGGGCCGGAACTCACCACGGCGGCGCTGATTGTGCGACGACGGTCGAATCAAAGCCGCCAGAGCTCTCTTTACCAAATCCCCTTCGACAGTTCCGATTCGAACCAAGGAATTCTTCATAGCTGAACGCCTCATATTTAACCTACTTGAGCTCCCACACGACGTCGTTTGCGAATGGTTCGAAACCCGGTTGTTGTTGCCTAAACCGGTTTTGTGTAAGCTACAACGGAATGAACCGGGGTGGTTTGTTGGCGAACACATACACGTCCTCTTTGGGGTGGTGGACCCGGCCGGGGGTTTCTCGACCCGACTTGAAACAGAGATCGGCCGGTTCGGGGAACCAGGTCGGTCCGTGGAAAAACGGAGCGAGGGAGAGTTGTAGTTGTAGAGGTTTACGCGGGTGGGGGATGTGGGCCTTCTCATTGTAGGGGTTTTGCTAAAGGCGGAAGAAGTTGCGGAAGCGAAGGAGGAAGTGGAGGAACGAAACGACGGCGTGTTGGTGGAGTATTGGCGGTTGACAAAGTCGGACCGTACTACCGGTCCGGTTGATCTACGAGCTGAATAAGTCGCCATTTTATGCACTTTTTAACTGTCCAACGGAAATTAGGATTGATTTTTTCTTTTCTCTTCCTTTTTAGCAGAGAGGATTTGAGTGTTGAAATTGGCAAACCGAGCCTGAGTCAAGCTATGTATTTATACAGTAGGAAAAGGTCGTAGGGTAGGGTACGGTGGGTGTTGGGTTGGGTTGGGGGGTTGTCTGGTTTTGTTTACTTTTCAGTTTTCAGCTTTGAATTTTAGTAGTATTTTATTTTACTTTGATTCTTTAACATTAATTGCATTGGTGGTCCCTCGTTCTGGAGAATATTTTTTATTAACTATTCTCTTTTCTATTTAAAAACAACTTGCTTCTTAGCTGTGAAGTATCTACATAATTATTGCTCTCTAATTGCATGGTTTTGGTTTGGTAGCGTATGCGGACCTCTATTAAGTCTTGCTTGCATGAAAATAATATAAATTTAATATTGTCTTGCTAAAATTTTAAATCCTACCACCTTTCTTTTACTTATTAATAGTAAAGTGGAACGAATAATTAAATTTGATTTTACATTAATGAAAGAACTGAGAAAATGTGCAGTTTTTGTTATCCATCATCAATTATATGGTTTAGAATAAAAAAGTAAGAACATAAATTCTAATGTTTAAATTTTAACTTTATTTTTATTTATATGTTGCAAAATAATTATCTATCATAGATTAATGTCGTACGCGCGATGATGGAATAATTCGTTGTTTACATTAACATTTTCATCGTATCATTATGATAGGATATAGTCATCAACGAAATCATAATTGTGTCTATTACATAAATATTATACTAATTGGTTACCCGATTGTGTTTAGAGAAATAACTAAAACAAGTCAACTTAAAAATGAATCAAGTAGAATTTGTATTATATAGTTAAGTAAATTGAATTTACTATTCATGCTTTAACTATACTCAAATATTTCTTAAAACATTTCATTAATTCTTATTTGATTAAAAATAGATTGTGAACAAGTCCGGTTTGGCCCATAAAAAATTGCAATACAGTTCATCAGCGCTCATTCAAATTTCTTAACCTTGTAAGCATTGCTAAAAATCAAATTTGATGCCTTGTGGTCAAAATAGAAAATTATTGATATTTATTTGTAGATCCAAAAAGTAAAAAAAGAATCCAAAAAATTAATATTGCCTTGAAACTTCACAAAGGATGAGACCTAGATTCAACCATAGTTTATTGGGGGCGTTGGAAACCGTGGGCAGCCCGTAAAAGTGGGGATACGACAAAAGAGTGAGCCGTTTGATTATAACGAATTTACTGTGGGTCAAACGCAATCAGTGGGGATGCATGCCACGTACCGTATCTACCTTTAAGAAGATTCCACGTATGTTGTTGGGTACTCATTTAACTATATTTTTAAGTTTAGTTTTATATTCATATTTCAGAAAAAAAAAAATTATCGTATCTTTTTGTGTGCGATGCGTCATGTGTCCAAACTGTCCAAAGAATATATATATACTGCACATTTTGGTGCATTTTGTTTTGGTATGAGGAGTTGGGAATACTAATAATCAAAGGTTTATGTTTTGTAGTTAATAATAAAACATACTTTATGTGATGATTATTGGTCTAATGCATATGCAAACAATGATTTGCGAGTTAGGAATTAATGTGGGCCGGTCAGGCTGCATTTTCATGTGTAGTTATTAATTAGGTATGTGTTTTATAATTTTTTGATATCGAGTTAGGTTAAAAAAATAAACTAATAAAAGAAAATGAAAAATAAATCTACGGGCATAGAGCTAGTACCGAAATAATGGGAGTGGGTGCTTAATATTTACAATAATGATTCTTATAACTGTAAGTTGGAGGGTCTAAATTAATATTCCCTATGTCTTTTACTTATTAGTTCATTAACTTTATCAGTTTATATATACTCCCTTCGTCCCATTAATTTTGGTCCATTTAGGTTGGACACGGAGTTTTAGACATTTTGTTAAAAAAATATTTTTGTTATTTTTTTAGAGAGAAAGGGAGCCATGTTCTGGGACGTCCCAAAATAGAAATAGAAGCAACAAAAGTGGGACGGAGGGAATAGTATTGAACTACATAGGGAGATGTTATTTTTTCATTGATTTGATTTGAGAAAGATTAAGTTCTATTCTATTTTGCATTTATTTATTTATAATTTTATATGATGATGATGGATTAAGAACTGATTATGGTCAACCCAGCCATAGTTTAACCGATAAAAAGTAAAGAGTTAGTGTTGATTAATAGTGGATTTTTGGCATTTTGCACTCTGGAATTATAGAGTTTTGGTATTTTACATTTCTGTAATTATAATTTATTTGGTATTTTGCTCCCTATTGTGTGTTTTTGTGAGAAAATTCATTAATAGAAATGTATAATAGTCCTTTCGATTTTTTTTAGTACTTTGCACCTTGATAATATAGATTCCGCACCCTAAAAATATAGAATGCTGGAATTTTGCACCCTAAAATTATAAAATATTGGCGCTTTTCACCACGATTTAAATTTTTTGGCACTCTGCACCCTAAAAATATAATTTGTATGGTATTTTGCACCCTAATGTGTTTTCCTTAAAAACTCATGAATGTATTCTATGTAGAGATAAAACGGTCATTCATATGCACAACAATCATAACACGTTATTCTTAATTTATTTTACTTTATAATAACTTATTTTAATTTTTTCTCTCAATTAGATTAACATTAAAAAAAGACACTGTCTTCATTTTGTTTTCAAGTATCCTCTAGATTATTTATTTTATATATAAAATACACATTTATAAATCTAGCATGTTATTTACATTATTTAAATTATCATACTAAGTCGAGGTTGAAAATGCCAAATATTATATTTTTTGGGTGCAAAGTACCAAATTTCTATATATTTAGGGTGCAAAGTATCAAAATCTGTACTTTTAGGGTGCATATATAGTGCCAAAAATATTAAAAAATGACTATTCTACCCTTCCATCAATGAATTTTTCCTTCAAATCACACACTAGGGTGCAAAGTGCCAACTAAATTGTATTTCCAGTATGCAAAGTGTGTTAAAACTTTTAAGTTAAGGTGCAAAGTGTTAAAACCCTATAATTTCATGGTACAAAGTGTCAAAAACCCATTAATAGTTGTTTAATTATGAATTAATTGGAAAAACAAGCACGCTAGTATTCAAATATGCTTGTTTTAACCACAAACAGTTTGGCCGCTTAATTTGATTTTGCCCTGCAAACTATGAGTGAATCAATTTTAATTCAATTTCGGAAGATTCTTCAATCAATCAATCTCCATATATAGAGCAAAGTAGATTCAGTCAGTTATGTGGGCATTTTATGATCAGAGTCAAATGGAAAATGATTCAACGTTGAAAAATCTCGTCAACAATTTGAAGCTTCGTTTCAAGTGTTATATATAGTCTTATAGACTCACAGCACATTCAAAATCGAAGATCATTTCTACTAGTTTGGTAACTACATATATAAAATATGTTTGTTAGGGAATATGAGGCTGAGACCTATTAAATCGAATGGGTAGATAATATAACATTTTGTCTTGTGAATATTTTTGGTTTGGTTAATTAGAGATGTGACACATTCATAACAAACTTCAATTCCTCAATACAGTTAGAATTAGTATTGTATTTTGATGGGCTAGAATAACATATAGGATCAATCAATGAGCTGACAGATTAAATAATCTGTGAGCCCAGTATATGACAAATTATAATATGTTAGAACATTTTCAGCAGTACTCCTAAAATTCAAATTTTGAGAGTGTTAGTTAAGTTTTTTCAAAAAAATTGAACTCCAAGAGCTCTTGTATATTATATGGGGTTCTTAAGGAAACAAATGTGGATTCTCAAATACAAGAGGCCATGTAGAAGTGTATATATATTGGAACTTTTTTGTAGTAAAGTACAAAAATGTAGAACTTTTGTTGTCTCTCTTTTTTCTTTTTACTTTTTTCATTTCAACCTTTTTGAAAATAGGGCCGCATTTGGATTGCTGTTTTTTGTATTAACCAGAAATCTGATTTTCACGTTTATGTTGAAAAATAGCCAACGTTAATTCTTTTTTTTTTATTTTATTTAAGGCAGTGTTTGAATATGTTTATTATCATGTAATCGGAATTTTTTTCAAAGTAATAAAAATTAACATTTTTTAAAAAATGTTTTTTTTTTATTATACAACTAAATAAATAAGTATAAAAAATATATCATTATTGTCTAGTAAAACAATAATTAAAAGTAATATGTTAAAAAACTAATTGTTAGAATAAAGTGGCAGTGTGATTGTATAAAAGTAGTCTATTAATATATAAATTAGTTGTTGAGTGCAGAACACAAAGTGAGTAGGACTGTCAATTGAGCCGGGCCTATCCAAAGCCCGATGGCTCGGCCCGATTAAATATGACCCGAACCCGACTAATTGTGAGCCGGGCCGATTTTGAGCCATTTTATTAAACCCGATCAATTTATGAGCCGAGTTTGAGCTTACTAAGGCTCAGCCCGAATAAAGCCCGACCGAATAATACTGCTAATTATTTATATCAAAATTATTATGTACCAAATATTAAAATTAATTACATACAATTGTACAAGCCAAATGGAAAACATAAAGGAAAAAAAAAGGAAAAAGATAAAATAAAGTGATCAAGATTAGGAATTTGGAAGTCTTGCAACACTAAAACTCTACTTACCTCGAGTAAAATAAAAACGTATATCAATAATTTTATTTTTAGGAAGATGAAATTTTTTTATCTAATACAGTAATACAATTTAATGTTTAATATTATGAAGAACAGGTGTGGATTTACATATTCTTGTCTCATGTGTATTAAGTAAGAGTGGTTTATTCATATTAGTGCGTAATTCTTTTATTTATGGAGTAACATTTGTTAGTATTAATAAACCCGACATAAGCTCGATATAAACCCGGAGCCCGAAATATTATATGAGCTGAGTTTGAGCCGAAACAATTAAAAATTTTATGAGCTGAGCTTGAGCCTATAACTATGAAGCCCGATGGTATTTGAGTTTGAGCTAATTAAAGCTCGGCTCACAAGGCCCGATTGACAGTCCTAAAAGTGAGAGTGCAACGTGCATATAACCGTTCATTACTTAAATTTTAAGAAAATAGATCAAAATTTAAGAGAGTAATTAGAGATAATCTTACTAGTAACGTGTTGGACTGATAGGTGATTCCGACCCGGTATTGCATCCTCTTTACCAAATAGCAAATTGATCATGCATCAATCTGACTCAACCTGCCATAATATTTGTCACCAAACATAATTAATTTCATCAGTCATTGATTCTTTGGATATATTTTGATTTGGGTAAAATACAATTTTTTTCATTAAAGTATAAGGATAGTGTTAGTTACTCCCCAAAATATCAATTATAACACTTACACTTATTTGTTATAGTTTTGTCGTTTTTATTCTAAAAATACCCCCGCCCCTTTCATAATTTGTCAAAACAAATATCTCTTTATTAATTATGATGAATCCATTATTCACCAAACAACATTATGTTCGAATTTTTTCATTTCTCTTGTTTCCATTCCTTCCTTTTTTTGATCTCATTTTTTTTCTTTAATTTCATCTCATTTTTTCTAACCAAAGGTAACAAAAGAAATGAAGAAATTCAAAAATTGAAACATAATATTGTTTGGTGGATAGATGAATTCATAATTAATAAAGTTTTTTTCTTTTTTTTTTATAAAGAAATGAAGAAATTGAAACATAATATTGTTTGGTGTCAAACTTGAATTTTGCAGGAAAGAAACCCAGCATTTTGAATGACAATTCCTACCGAGAATAAATGAGATAATTATGACCAAATAAACTCATAAAAATATAAAGAAAAAATTTGAAATTGAAATTAAAAAAATTGAAACATGAATAAAGAAAACAAATTGAAACAAAAATTTAAAAAAAGAAAAAAGAGATGAAAGAAAAGAAAATTGAGACCATAAAACCAAAGGAAACAAAAGAAAGGAAGAAATTGAAACATAATTATTTGGCGAATGGATAATTCATAATCGATAAAAATTATTTTTTGATAAATTAATAAAGAAATAATTTATTTGTTATAAAAGGGATGAGATCATTTTGAAGTAAAATATTCAATATTATAACAGAAGAAGATAAGTGTTATAATTAATACTTAAAATGACAACTGATATCACCAATGTACTTAAAAGGAGAAATTGTATTTCACCCATTATCTTTGATCAAGTTATAATTTTCTTTTCACTTCTTTGTCTGGAGGCTGGGTCTATTTCCGTCACATGTACTTTTCATCTGGTGTTGGAAATAATTTGGTTTCGCTAAAAAGGCTTTTATTAATTATATTTACTGTTTACATAAAACCGAAAAATTGACACGGATTAACTAATGTATAATCGGTTAATCTCATAATCTAGCCACTACAATGTAGTCAGTTTTGGGCTTATATCATGATTTGAGACCTCATTGATCAACTAGTGGTCCAGTGGGTTGGGCCTTGCTCCGGAAAGTCGCATAATGTATATCGTTGTGAGTTTTTAGGCCTCAGTTAGATAATTATACTGGACCCACTCGTACCCGATTCAAATCTATTTAAGTTCAAATTAACTTAAAAGCTGGTACTATTACTTATCTAACCTCAATAATATCTTGGTAACACGTCTTTTACCACAAAGTATTGCACAAAAAGATTGAATTCTGGCGTTAGCATACAAACATTTCATAACATTTAATATTGATTTACAATATGAAACTAACAATCTAAACATATACAAGTCCCATTTTAAATGTTTCAAATACTATTATTTAGATAATGTAAAGAAAACACTTAATCACTTGAAGAAAAATACAAAATTTAAACCAAAAGACAACTTTTAAGTCGAAATGCTTGTTGCCTGTTGGATTAGGGAAGGATTGTATTTATATGTCATGAATGCCAACTTTACAATTTATTTTTATTAGTCGATGTGGTTGGATCAAATGGTAGTGACTTGCAATCTCTAGATGCGAAACTCAAATTTGAACCTTACTTGAGACACCATATTGAGGAGATTCTATATCCAATGTATTCTAGGATTCAAACTTTAAATACACAGCTTAGTAAATAAATAAAAAAAGTTATTCTTTTTAACGTCTATACCCTATAAATACCTCCTCACAATTCCTAAAAATTACACTAATTACTTGAATATTAGAATATAAATATTTACTTATTTAGTGATCAAATAAAGTTTATATATTCGATCTACTTAAGCATGGGCACCTAAAAAAAAAACCTATTTTTTTTTTGTTTGATATTTCAACGATTATGCATTAATAAACCAAATGGGAATAGGACAATTCCAGTTCCAAACTTTGTAACACTTAGGAATGAAAATCAAATCAAGCTATTCGATACTTGGTTTGAACTCGTTCGATAAAAGCTTATTTGAGCTCAGTTCGTCAAACAAATCAAATAAGCTTGAACAAGATTTTTCGTTTGATAATTTTTTAAGCTCGGCTCGAGCTCGACTCGATAAACTAAAAATTGAAAAAACACATATAAATTACCAAGTTACTCGATACTCGACTCAAATTCATTCCATAAAAGCTCGTTTGAGTTCGGTTCGTTAAGAAATTAAACCAAACTCAAACACGAAATTTCAAGCTCGATAAAATTCAAATCAAGCTTGAACAATGTGTCGTTCGATACTACTCGACTCGTTTACACCCCTAGTCACACTTTACCAAGTTATGAGTCTCTTTGTTCCATATATAGACAAATTAGATTTTATGTATATGTCAGCCTGAATTCACCGAGACCCAACCCAATACTTAGACATACGAAGATTGCCTAATCCATTTATGGAAGTTCATATCTGAAGCACTACAATACATACTGTATTGGTTATACATATACTTATATATATAATTCATTGCAAAATCAGATAATTGTTAATTAGCTTATTAATTTATCTCTACTTGTCTGTATTAAAGTACGCGCGCGAGATATATATAAACTATAAAAGAAGGAAATTCTTCTCCTACAACTTCCGGTACCAATATAGCTACCTATAGAGTACCAATTTCTTCAAAAAAAAAAAGAGTACCAATTTCTTCAAGATCAATATTTCCTAATATCATGCTTATACTATACATAACATTTTGTAAGCTTCATTTACTTTGTGGCCTTTCCGTATAAAAATAGGACAAGTAATTAAGTTCAAAATTACTGTAGATCTGCACTAATTAATTATATACATATATATATATGTAGACTCCAAATTTCGTGGTATAAAAAATGCAAAGTCACCCTTTAATTTATATATAATTAAAACTAATTATCCTCTAAAGCCATGATCAATTGGATTCATCTGAATAAGGAAAAAGGACAAGAACATATGGAAATTCAAATGGGAGGATATATAATTCCATAAACTCAACCTCTCCATAATTCTATATTTCTAACGAGAACATTATTAGCCAACAAAAGTAGGATCGATTAGTAGAGAAAGCTAGATTTGTACCCTAATAAATAAATAAAATAAAAAATAAAAAAATAGAGGATGTTAGACTAGCATTAAACATCAGCACTAGGAGTTGAATTCCATCTTTACAACTAAATACATATCTAGTAATAATTAATTTTCTAAGTTAGTTACGCTCAAACCCAAATTTATTAAATGCATTCGATCACCCACAAACCAAGTATACAACTTACACATACTTGTGATTTAGTTAGTTCCTAAGAGTTTCATTCGATCACAAATTAAGATAGCACTTGTAACTTGAAAATATAATTTGGGTTTCAAGTAAAGTCAATATTAGGTAGTAATTATTAGTCCTTTTTCTCATTGAAAAAAAAAGTCATCCTGAGTGCTCTGCGTTGAGTTTATGGCTATGCATACCAAGTATATATACTTAATTACGTTGAATAATTACTGAGAAGACTTCCATTCTTTGCTCAGGTCTTTGCTGATGTTCCCTTTTCTTGTAGTGGAATAGGTAAAAATGAAATGTTAAAATCTACATGTGTACTTGTGCAAAAACAATGGATCAAAAAGCTAAGAATTATGCCATGAAAATTACATAACAAAAGTAAATTAATTAAGAGATCTGGAATGGTAATATATGTTGATTTGATGACATATATAATTACTAGCAAGGTAGTGCATGCATGTTATAACAGTGAATCCAATTATAATAAAGAACTGTATATATATAATAATCATATATAGTACGTAAGAGGTTATACTACTATAAATCTTTCATTATATTGATATATAACTAATAGGTAGAACAATGACAAGATGGATACATGCAATTATTGATGTAAATTAGTAGAACATATATATATATGGTATACATATTGAGAAACTAGAAAGTCCCACTAGCTACCTAGATCTCCTCTCTTTCCATCCGTTCACCTGATCAGTTTCTCTAGCTAGCTAGCAGCACACAAATTATAACATTTTATGTATATCTAAGTCTTGAAAACATATACATATACATATATAAATACTTTGATGGGTTTAGGCTGCTGGTGCCACACTTGAGCCATCGTCGTCGTCGTCGTCATCATCATCGCCGTCAATCTTTTTATAAATATGAAAATTAGAAATTGCAACCACAATTTCTTTCACAAGCTTCTCGTCTTTAACGTTAACGACGACCATATCGATCGAGAGTGAGGGAACTGGGAATAAATACTACTAATTACTTACTTGGGGAATTCTACTAGGGTTAGGGCACTACCCCATTCCCTTTTATAGCTTGAATTAACAATTTTATTTATATTTAACTTTGAGGCAAATTAAAAGATTCGAGTAGAGTACGTATATATATACTTTTGAGATGAATTTAGCATATTAATTATGTCCATAGATATATCTCTCTCACCTCCTTTGGCTTCGTTCCTTCCTATATGGCATATATAATAAGGCATTGCTTGAGCTGAACTCATGGACACACGTGGTTATCAACACTTCACTCGCACCCGGCTTCATGAATTCGCGTGCGAAATTATTCCATCCACCTCAGCTCGATGATCAGACGATTATTTATATTTATTTATTTATATATTGGTCATGCTCATGGTCATGGTCAAGCTAAAGTCAAATCATTTCAACCCTTTAATTTCTCCTTATTAAATCTGCCTTTTTGGTATATATTGAATCGAGTAAGATCGATATATCTTTTCGTCATTATTTAGTAATTGTGTAATCGAGTTCAATCCAACTGCATATAATGCACGTGTTGCTTGTGCATACAATCCACGTTGTGTAGCATCCAATTAGTTGCACAACTATATATATTGACCAAGATCCTAGCTATTTAAACGTTATTGGTTTTTGTTTCAGTACTATGTATGTATGAAAAGAAAAAAAAAAGACCAACCCATAAATTCACCAAGCTTCTTATATTTTTTATTGGATACGGATATTTGACTGATCGGATCGGCCTAAATACATATTCACTCCTTGTGTATCGAATTATGGGTCTTTATAATTTGATCATGTCCATTGAATATCTAATCGAACAATTATCCAAATAAATGAGATCGGTTTCGGATGGAACCGAATTGACAACCGCCCCATTGACAGCCCTAAATATTATAGCTCGTCAACTGTTTTATCCCATCCCGAAATGGCCCATGAACCAATTATTGTGGCCCATTATTTATCTACTGAAGCCCATTTTCACTTTTCCTCATTCCAGAAAGAGGCCCTTTTATGTATATGGGCTGATTTTTAATCACTGTAGGTAATTTGTTTCGACAAATCAATGTATGAAGTTTAATAATCATAAAAAGAAATACTAAATCATAAATCAACACTTAATATTAAATCACATTTTAATTTTGTCGACCAAATCGAAGAGTTCATCACCAATTCCAAAGCCAAGCATTCTGGCCATGTCTTTAGCTTTCAATCTAGGCATGGGAATCTCATTGTCCTTCAACCATGTGTATACAACAAACACTTTATTCATCACAAACAACTCCAACGCCTCAGGGTTGAATACTACTCCCATTCTCATACTCATCTGTCATCGATCAGAAATTAAGGAGAATTAATTAATCTATTAATAAGAAATTTTCATGTGGGATTGTTTCAACATACGAATTTGGATACCTGGTGAGGTACAAGCATGGCAGCATAGCGTGCAAGCTCCCCTGCACGCCAGTCCAATAAAACAGGGAGCCATGGATACATAGAATCCAATCTAACAAACCACAGCCTAATATCAGGGAATTCAGATAATTCACGAGGATCATACTCATCTTCTCTAATGTAATTTATTGTAAATCCAATACTACGTTCTAGAAGTTCCTTTGGCTTCCCTGCAAACAAAAATACTGTAAATAAATACTCCACCCAATAGAAAACAAGAAAGAAAGAAAAAAAAAACAATTGCTTTGCTTACCGGAGGAAGGTGAGGTAATTCCGGTTGCATTATGAAATGGGGTCAAGTCGAGTCGATTTATTATATCATTGTCGATGACTACTTCGTATCGGCCTTCAGTTGGAGGCAATGGGGGAGGTGCTTTTGATGTTTCTGTATTACAACCAAAACCAAAACCAAAATATATATAAATATGAAAATAAATACTCAAATATTTATGACTAAAAATTAATTAGTTCTTGATATGATATGATATGATATGATACCTTCATCGTCAAATAGGGAAATGTCGAAGTTGCCTGATGGATTGAAAGAGACGGGAACCGAAACTGGCCTTTGGGATTGAACCACACGCGAGTTTATTGTAGAGGATGAGTACTGATTCCATAGAGGAGTTGAAGAAGGCGCAGTGGACTGTTTGAGTGGACAAGGAAGTGGATAAAGAGGTCTTGTGGAAGCAGCCATTTTGGGATAGGGAGTTTCCTTTTCTTTTTTCTTTGCAACACCGAATAATTTCTTTTTATTTGATTCACAAATCCAGGTTTTTTGGACCTGGTCCATATCTAATGGTTTGGCAATTGGCATGGCCCATATTTATCTGGGTTTTTTGTTTTCTTGTTCGACCTCCTTTATAGCTTCATTCTGGGCCCAAGGTTTATTAGTTATGGCGATGGGCCTGTAATTAGGTTGCTTTCAACGCGGTGGATTTTCAATCTGAAGACTTTAATCCTATTAGAGAATTTTATGGATTGAAGAGAATATGAATCATTATTAATTTTGTTTCGTTAATAATTCATTTATTTAAAAATATAAGTATTAGTAAAGAACATATAACTTTTTTTAAATGAACTTACAACGTTAAACACTTATTGTAGAAAAAATACATAAGTGAATTTTAAAATTGGAGATTTTATTGCATTTGAAGAGAAAATATTGAATTCTAAGAAAAAAATAGATATCCGACCGAACCCAAACATAACTCGAGGAACTTGGATTTTTAATCACATGTACGTTTGATTGCGTGTTGCTCTAACATATTTGAAACTTCATTCACCATTACTAATATAAATAACATAAATGGATAAACGATGACGTGTTGAATGACATCAAACTCAATTAGGACCTTTTTTTTTTTATTTATTTTCAAAATTTGATGATATTTTTATTGAAAAGAAGATCCGAAAGATTTACCGACAATATCGACACAAATCGGCAATGCATCCATCATCAATGATTATAAACAATCTATACTATAACTAAAGGACCACCTAACATCATCGTTTAAGAGAAAAGCGACATGACTGGACTTGTTTATTATGAAGATTTTAGGAGAGACAAGTTCAAGATACAAACTAGTGCCTGATAATGAGTCTTTACACTACTAGAATTGAGAAAATTTCATTCTAGACTTAGTTTGGTTAAATCCGTTAAATTATAATGACTATAGTATTGAACTTATATTCCGAAATTAACTAGACTATACTTAAGTAAATCCCTAAACAAATTAAATCTTAAATACGTTCTAGCCTTTGAATAAATTAGATTTTCAAAAAACTTATTTTCTAAATTATTAGGCATATCCTAGAAGGTTGATTAGAGTTCAAATTTCGGAATCATATATAGGACTGCATAGAGAAAGTCTTGAGAAGTTAAAATACAAAAGAAAAGATACCAATCATAAGTACGACAAGAGTCTCCATATATTCAAATCATGATCTGGAGATTGGAATTGACAACTAATCAATTTAATGAAAATATTAAAATACTACTTGGTTAGGACCTCCATGTATTGATTGTATCTAGAAGAAAAACATTAAAATATCTCGTACATTAAGATGCTAGAACCAAGAATTTTTTAAAAACTTTTTTCTTTTTTTTTGGAATAAAGATGCTACATATATACCACGGTTGTGATGGATGTTCCTGTAAGTTTTGCATTGGTATATATATTATATTCAAGTTCTTCCAGATCCACAATGCTTATATGGGCTAGTGATTTAAATAAACAATTTAGTAATGTAGTATGTTTGGTTCTTTTTGATAAATTTTGATATTGGCGAAATTATACTTTTACTTCTATAAGATTGGATCTTGAATACTTTAGTTCCATAGTTTAAGAAATTACACATTTAATCTCAATTTTTCTTAACAAAAAAATACTCCCTCCGTTTCGTTTAATTTTTTTTGATGAATTACCATAATAAAAACAAGAAACAAAATTACAAAAGATCCACCAGGGGAAACCCATGGTCACAAAAAACAGAAAGAGGCAGAGAGGCCGCGTCTAAAAAACCAAAAGAGAAAAAAAGATCTGCCCATTTAGATAGGTTATGAGCAGCCCAATTTAGGTTTAATTACAAAAGATCTGCCCATTTAGATAGGTTATGAGCAGACAAAATTACAAAAGATCCCTCCGTTTCGTTTAATTGTCGCTTTGGAGGATTGCACACGAATTAAATATTTTCATAAGTAATCACTTTTTTGAAGCAAAAAATCCAAAATACCCTTTTAATCAATTAAGCTTAACAATAATAAAATAAATAAACTAAAATAGCTTAAACGTTTATATATATATATTTATTATATATAATAAAATCTTTAACTTTTCTTTGGTTGAGATTTATGTAAAAATTAGTTGATATTGTCTTTTGTTATTTGTACTTTTTTTTTTTATTTCAAGATAAGAATTACGTTATCTTTGTTGATAAAATATTGTATGACTAATCACGTTTCCATTATATTAACTATAATATTTAGATTAATCTGATGCTATTGTATATTTTTTAGTCACTGAATTTATATCAATTTTTAAAGTTAACAAGGGGTTATGTCAATTTCTAAAGTTAACAGGGGGTTACTGATAATATTGTAGGTAAAATGTTGCTTTTGCATTATTTTGTGGGGGTATAATTTTATAATGACTTGAGAGGGTACTTTTTAGCTAATAATAAATAAGCACAAAGGGGCTTTGGTAGGAAAAAATCACAAATGAAGGATTATGATTGTTAGACAAAGTACAAGGGGTGTTTTGCAATTTACTCTAAAAATTTTCGAGGATTTCCCCATCAAATTGGTGGGGAAATTTTTTCTTCACAAAATTTTCCTGCAGGAAAGTTGAAGGAAAATAATAACTTCCTTTCCTTCTATCCAAACAACAAGTGGGAAAAAGAAAAAGCTGACTTTCCTTCACTTTTCTGACAACCAAACAATACATTATATTGCACTTTTGGTCTAATAAAACACTCTTTGTTTAACACTTTCAATATGATAGAATTATATCAGTTTTACATTTTTTGTCACAAATGATGCAATGAGACTAAATTGGTACTAAAAGTATAATTTCGTAATATATGGAACCAAAAGTGTTTAGCCCTATGAAACTACAAATTAAATGCAATTTCCAATTTTGATATGTATTAAGGTTCATATTTCATTGGAGTGAAACGATGAATTACATTCGAACATAAAAAAAAAAAAAATTGTTTAATTACACAAACAAATTGCGATGGAGAAACGTGTAGCAATAATCAAAATTTTTGATACATTGTTTGTTAAGAATGTAGTATGAAATTGCAATGGAGAAACGTGTAGCAACTAATTAACTAACAGTGATTAAATAACTACAAGCAGTATGAAATTAACCGTTTTCACATTTTAGGTCAAATTCTAACTGTCCACATATATTAATAATAATTTTGTAAGTTCACTGCTCACATATATATATCAACAATAATTTACCAACAGGTGATTGGTCTAGTGGAACTGGTCACTATAAAGTAGCGGACTCATGTTCGAATCCCTGTTGGGAGAGGTACCCACTTTATGTGTCCGACGCGCCTCAAAAGGGATTAAACCCTTGGGAAACCAAAAAAAAAATATCAACAATAATTTTGTTTATTCAATTATAACTAAACGATGTGCAGGCCTACTGGAAAAAAGTTAATAAAAAGGGGAAAAAAGATTAAAAAAATGGTGAAATAGACTGGAGTATTGAAACTTTATGAAATGATGTTTTTCAAATATTTTACTTTTTAATGCAGAGTTTTAGGTAAAAATAAAAAATGTGAAACTTTTATATATTTTTATATAAATGCTCTTAAAAGTAGTGATTGAGAGTAGTATTAAATTATTATTTTATGTGATAAAGTATTAATGAGAAAAATAACTCTATTCATAGAAAAATAATGTTATTTTGAGACATCATAGTAGTAAAAAGTATGAATCTTCAACTTTATTAATGAAACTCGAATAGTTTAAAAGATTTATTCCAGTGCACAGTTGCACACCTACATTTAGGTATAAAAGTTAAAACAGCACCGGATAAGATAATGTATAGTACATAAACAATGATATCATCTTTTTGCATCTAAAACTTCGAATCCATTTTGTGCTAGCATTGCATCAATCTTCTTGAAACCAATATAAAATTTTACATACTACTAAATAAATTCCAGTTCCTCCAATAAACTGAAAAGATTTGAACAATGGAGAAACGTG
Organism: Penstemon barbatus; assembly: GCA_003313485.2. Taxonomy (NCBI): domain Eukaryota; kingdom Viridiplantae; phylum Streptophyta; class Magnoliopsida; order Lamiales; family Plantaginaceae; genus Penstemon; species Penstemon barbatus. Next base: position 4,450,235 of record CM064879.1, read on the forward strand.
TAGCAATAATCGGAGCAGGAATAAGTGGGCTTCTTGCTTGTAAGTACACATCACAAAAAGGCTTTAATCCAATTCTTTTCGAGGCAAAAAGTGAAGTCGGTGGACTTTGGACTCAAACCCTTGAATCCACTAGACTCCAAAATGTTAAAGAATTTTTCCAATTTTCTGATTTTCCATGGCCTTCTTCTGTGAAAGATACGTTCCCAAAAAGCACTCAACTTTTAGAATATCTTCAGTCGTACGCCCAACACTTTGAACTTCTTCCATATATAAAGTTCAATTCTTTAGTCATTAACATAGACTATGTGGGAGAATCTGACTCTGAGGATGAGATCCAGTCTTGGGAATTGTGGGGTGGAGTTGGAAAAGCTTTTGGGTCCAAAGGGAAATGGAACATCAAAGTTCATGATACAAAAGAAGATTCCATAAAGGTACAATCTTTATTATCTGAATAACCTTTTTTTTTTTTTTTTTTGAATGCATTTTGAATATGGGTTTTGTAGGATTATGAGTTTGAATTTGTGATACTCTGTACTGGAAGATTTAGTGGTTTACCAGAAATTCCAGAATTTTCTTTAGGAAATGGGCCAGAAATATTTTCAGGCAAAGTACTACATTCTATGGATTACTCTGCTATGGACAATGAAAGTGCTAAAGAGCTCATTAAAGGAAAAAGAATTGCAGTTATAGGATCTGGGAAATCAGCAATTGATATTGCATTTGAATGTGCTGAGGCAAATGGTAAAGTTAATATATTAAGTTGGTATGAGAGAATTATACATGTTAATGCCTAATTATACAATTACTCGATTTTTCAGGGGTCGATAATCCTTGCACATTGATCCAAAGAACAATTCATTGGATGCTACCAGATGCTCAACCTTGGGGAGTGAGTTTCGGTTTCTTGTGCTTCACTCGATTTTCTGAGCTATTGGTTCATAAACCCGGTGAAGGGTTCTTATCTAGTTTTTTGGCAACATTACTTTCACCTTTGGTAATTAATTAGCTTCTTTCTCTTAAAATAAAAGATGCCTCTTCAATTTGGTGATCTAACTCATATTATTGTCATATGTTTAGCGATTTGCAATCTCAAAGTTTGTCGAAAGCTATGTTAGATGGAAACTTCCATTGAAAAAGTACAATCTAGTTCCGAAAGAGAGCTTTGTTCAAGAAATCTCTTCCTGTCAAATACTCTTTTTGCCTGAAAACTTCTTCGACAAAGTGGAACAAGGAAGCATCGTTTTTAAGAAATCGCAGCAATTTAGCTTTTGTAAAGAAGGTTTGATTCTTGATGGAGAATCTGATGTCTTAAAAGCAGATATCGTGATTTTTGCTACAGGATATAAAGGTGATCAAAAGCTCAGGAACATTTTCGCCTCTCCAATGTTCCAAAATTTGATTGCAGGATCTCCAAACTCCACAATTCCTCTCTATAGGTAATTTTAACACTTTGTGACGAAATCCCATACCGCGTTTTACTTATCAAATATTTGTACCTTTTCAGACAAATGATTCATCCGCGAGTTCCACAAGTAGCGGTGGTAGGTTACTCGGAATCTATCTCGAATCTGTACACGTTTGAGATGAGGTGTAAGTGGCTATCGTTCTTTCTGGATGAGACATTTGGATTGCCAAGGATAAAAGAAATGGAAGAGGATATTGAGGAGTGGGATAAGTATATGAAGAGATATGCAGGAAATGGTAAGTTCAGAAGATCTTGTATTGGTGGTGCACATATTTGGTACTATGATCAATTGTGTAAAGACATTGGATGTAATCCCAGAAGAAAGAAGGGATTTTTCTCAGATTTGTTTGAGCCTTACGGATTGCCAGATTATAATGGAATAGGTCCTGGATTGTAATTTATGTCTGGATTTGGATTAATTACAATTTACATCCATCTCCCAGAGGTTCCACAGACTTGTATTGGTGGTGCTCAAATTTGCATAACTTTTTTCTGTTTTATTGAATTTCAGTGAGTGGAATAATAATAAGTAAAATATTTTCTTTGCTCTATATGATAGAAATTTTGTATTTTTATGGTTAATCTTGCAAGTAGTTTCAGTTCAGTCTCGATATTAATAGGAGTATGCAGGAAAAAAGAAAGTTTCAGATTTCATAACCACAAAAAGAGTTTATTTTAAAAATTAAATTTTTTTTTTTTTTACTATGATGGATTTTTTTCTTTTTTTGATGAAGTCAGAGTTTCACGATGAACTGTATAATATTGGCCGAACTCAAACTAATTATATGGCAAGTGCTTTGTGATTGGATGTAACTTCTAGGAAAGTGATCAATCTTAAAATAAGTGTAATACACTTGCTTGGTGATTGAATGGGTTTGACCAAGCCAGACTTGAGCAAAATTTTTCCTTTAATTAAATCATGAAAAAGATAAGGGAACAACATATTTCAAAGAAAATAAATAGAATATGAATACTAATGGGCTGTTATCTTGCATTATTATACTATTGTACGCCAATATTACTTTTTATGGGCTGCGAGATTACCTAATCTGTCAGATAATATTTTTGAAGGACCACATTGCCCTTAAGAACAGAGAATTTGTTTACACTCTAAAGTCTAATCTCTATAATCAATATTATTCAATCTAATATAGTCTTCTTTAATCTTATCATCCGACCAAACATCTCCTAAATGTATTTGGACCTTTTGAAATGAAAGTAGAAACATTAAACAACAATATTTATTCCTTATTTCTTTTCTGTGTAAAACTAATACTCCTATTTAAATTTATTTAATTGAAGAAATATATACATTGAGAATTTACTAAACATTTAATACAAAGATCGTGACTCTCATCCAATTTTTACGAAATCGTCATTAGTTTTTTTATAATTAAATTTAATAAAAGCAATGGTGAGAAGTCTTATTATGTGGCAGCCCCTCCACCTTCAGTTCAATAATAGATGGAGAAAAGGGAAAATCAGCAAAGAAAAGACAAATAAAGAACCCGGCCCGAAGTTCTCAACCCACAAAACACACCAGGACCAGAATTTGCTCTGAAATTACATTCATATCCTAAATTCTGGAAATCCCTTCACCATTTGGCCATCCACACAATTAATTAATTAATTACCTTCACAAAATGAAACAACAAAAGTTTCCTCCACTTCTCCTTTCTCTGGTGAAAACACCTGTATATATAGGTTTGTTTATATACCTATATACAGCACCCTACAAGAAACCATCAACCAGAAAGGAGAAATCAAACCCACCTTCATAATCATCATCATTATCAAGCCTCTAAGACAAATGGCCATTGCCGCTCACACCACACTCCCTTTGCACCAAAATTCTGCTCTTTTCCCAAGATACCCTTGTCTTTTGCAAAATTGTCACCTTCGTCCTCATCCCCGCTCCCCTTCTGCAAGAATTCGAGCCAGCTCCGCTATTGCTTTAGGGCCTGTAATTCGCTTCTCTTATTCAATTTCATTAATTGCCTATTTCTTTACTTACGAGAATATAGCATCAAAATTCAACATCTAGTAGTGTAATTTCAGTTCAAGATCAATTTTTATTGTTATATATACTTTACATGTTTTCATTCTAATGAAATACCATGCTTCACTGAGTACTTTGAGTGCATCGTTGTGCTAAATTTATTGGGGCCTCTAATAGGAATCAAGCACTGAATCTAAAGATGCTTCTGATGTTGACTTATTTGCCTGCCCCATTTGTTATGAGCCGCTAATAAGAAAAGGCCCTTCAGGTTTCAACTTGTAAGTTCAAACAATAAAGTTTATTTACGTGAAACGGTCTCAGTCAGGTCTTAATTAAGTTCTACTTTGAGGGCAGGCCAGCAATCTATAGGTCGGGATTCAAATGCAGGAAATGCAACAAATCATATTCGAGCAAAAACGTTTATCTTGATCTTACTGTCACTTCGGGGACAAAGGAGTACAATGAGTTCAAACCAGTTGGAACTGAGCTTTTCAGGTATGAAATATTGATCGTCATGAGCCCATACATTGGCTTGGATTAATACAATCCTGTTCTATGGATATTAAATGCTTTGATCAGTTCTTTTCGAATTGAAGTTTCATCCTTTTCTTGAATCATTGTGCTAATTTTCCTTTGATGCTTCTTCCATTTTCCCCAAATTTATGACCTCATTAGGCAAATATTTCTTTGGTCTAAACCAAAAAAAATTCAGTCAACGAGCTCATGATTCGAGACCTGGGCTTTAGAATGTACAAAATGTCTGCTATCAAGTCTAACAATTGGTCGTTTCTTTTTCCAGGAGTCCGCTTGTTTCATATGTATATGAGAGGGGCTGGCGCCAAAACTTCAACCGTAGTGGCTTTCCTGGTCCTGATGAAGAGGTAAATTTTGTTTTTCTTGCTCTTATACCGATTTAACATCATGTTCAGGGGAACTCTAAAATCTACAAAAATGAAAAAAGGGAAATTTGTATGGGACAAACTGTCATGATTGTAGCTTTTAAAACCATTCATCATATTTGTAAGCTTGCATAAATCTGCTATAACAAAACTCATCATTATATGCTGTCACAAAATGTCATGTTCTGGAAATGACAAGATTAAATTCTCTATAACCTGAGTTAGTTTCCGAAAAATATTAAGGGGAAGTAGTAATTATTTGTATTTGTTTTTTAAGAGATGTTTACATTCTCATTTTTTGTATGTCCCAGTTACATTATTTTGCTGCAAGCATTACTTTAACCTGGACATATGCAAACCGCATAGCAATATTTTGGAGGCGATAATTCATCTGCTTATCCACTAAAACTCTCACTGCCTTAAAAACTATATTTGGAAATTTTGGGTGCAGTTTAATATGGCCCAGGAGTACTTCAAACCAGCAGAAGGTGGAGTCCTTGTAGATGTTAGCTGTGGAAGTGGTCTATTTTCCAGGAAATTTGCCAAATCAGGGGCCTATTCAAGAGTGATTGCACTTGATTTTTCTGAAAATATGCTTCGCCAATGTTATGACTTCATAAAAGATGATGATTCCATCTTAAGCTCGTGAGTTTTTCTTCCTCAGTTCAATTCTAATATTTCAATTGTTATGTTAGATGTTGAATGTCTAGATTTCAAAAAGTTTTCTGTAGCATGTAAGAGGAAATAAAATTCCCGTATAATTTTTTATTTGATAATGTATGCAGTAATCTTGCACTTGTGAGAGCAGATGTTTCGAGACTTCCCTTCCCATCTGGTTCAGTTGACGCTGTTCATGCTGGTGCAGCCTTGCATTGCTGGCCATCTCCTTCCAATGCAGTAGGTTTTCTTTGCCTTCTTTTCTTAGTTGTTCGTGATACGCTTTTCCTCATTAGAATCTTTAATGATACACTTATAGTCATTATGGACTTGTTAATTTCCTTTATGATTTCTTCACGTTACTTTCTACTTGTATGCCTGCAGATAGCTGAAATTAACCGAATATTGCAAAGTGGTGGTATTTTTGTTGGAAGCACTTTCCTACGAGTCAGTCCATCAACTCCTGCTCTGCTAAGGCCTTTCAGACAGGTGCTTTCTACTCTTTTTACATATTCTTGAACAACTCGTAACGAGTGTGATATTTTTAAAATGCTAGTAATTCCTCCCTCTTGTATCAGGAATTACATCGATAGTGCTCTATGGTGCAGAATTAAATTATATTACATGGAACTATTATACAAGTAGCTACTTTTTCCTGATAACTCAATTTTTTCATGCTGAAGTATTCCTTTTTTCTTTTAACAGAGGATCACGAGGGACTACAACTATTTAACAGAAGAGGAGATAGAGGACTTGTGCTTGTCATGTGGTCTTGTTAATTATACCAGAAAAATTCAGCAATCCTTTATTATGTTTTCTGCACAGAAACCTTAAAACTTTTTGGTTGTTTCTGGTATGTATTTTGTTGCTAAGGTTAACACTGCATATAAACAGGTCATGCTGGTGCTGCTATGACTAATCTGAACAAGATATCGGTGTCATTATGTAGACTAGTTCAATGGATAGGATGTCATTCAAATAAATTTGAGATTGAATTTTTTTTTTCAAAAGTTTGTGGCAATAGGAAGAATGTAGTAAAATACTATAATACTTGTTAAAAGTCTTGACCAGGCATGTCTATTGTAATAAAATACTATAAGAAAGAGGCTGACTGATTTGTTTCTATATTTATTTTTGTACATGCTGCCATGTCTTATATGTTGCCTGTCAGTTTCTTAACTTTATTGTGGATCAATTTAATACTTGTGCAAAAAATAGTCTAAGAAAAATGAATCATATTTTATAATATAAAAAACATGATGACCTTGATTTGGATGGATGGATGGATATTAAGGCGGTGTAAATGTTTTGAGTTGAATAATGCATTATTTAAGTTTTGTTTTATCTTTTTTTGAACTTGAAAGAGCGTTTGAGAATGTTTGATTTTTGATCTATTAGAGTTTGCATGAAATCATGAATATTCTGTAATCAAGTTCAACATTGAGTTGGAGTAAGCTTGACCACTTGCATACAATTTGTTATTTTTTTTTTTTTTTTTGACGGGTTAAGTTGGGTTTCAAAATCCTCGTTCAAATTTGTATAGTCATGTAAAACAAATTGAAGTAAAATTAGATTTATCGAACTGATTCAAGCCTTTTACTTGGTTCTCGCTCTCTCGAGCTCCTTTCATTTAGAAATTCAGTATCTTTTTTAATGAAAGATCAGAAATATAGCAGTAAGTATTAAACAGAACTAGAAAAATACCAATAAATTAGAAAGGAAGATTTTTAAGTGAAACTATATTCTCTAATATACTATTATATTCATTCATAAATCTACAAGAAATAGTAGCGGATACAAATTTCTCCAACCGAATAGTACTTTCCTCTAAGAAACTAAAACAGGGGATGTTGATTTCTTCACATGCTCGCCCATAATACATACAGATCTAGAAATGAGTGTTTTAATTTAATAACGACTCCTTCGGACCTTCCATTAACTATTTGTTGACTGCTGTTTTACTACATATCATCATTTTCAGAATTATGTAATATAATTTGATGATGAGGTTAATTGTCGTCTTGATGCTTAATTTATCTTAATATATCACAGAAGGTTAATTTCATCTGGTCATGACCATATGCTGTCATATTGTATTATCCTTTCCTTTCATAATATACAAGTATAAGGACATTTCAAAGATCCACCACAAAATATATATAATCAGTTTGACTCCTTTCATTTATCAGGTCAATAAACGACTCAGACGCATTCAAACTTTATTATTGTTTTCGTGTTGCATCATTGCATTGCATGAATGAAATATTGTTAGCCTTCTGTGCCGCCTAAAGATTCAAAAAGAAATTTAAGACCAAGTCACAAGTGTATATATATATATATATATATTAGTTAATGATCAGATAGATATCGAAATGTAACAATATTATGTAGATGGCTGGCCGGCTTAGGTGTTGATTAATTTGCACTATATTTACTTATCTATAGTCCACTTCTGCATGCCTTCTTCTCTCTCTCAATTTTCCAATAAAAAAAGCATTGCTTAGGCGTAAATCACAGAAATGGATAATAGACAAGCATTTTCAGCTCCACCAAAATTGCACGAAAAAGTTCAAGTAATAAACCTATATTGGGAGGGGCTATCATTGCCATCATAATACTTTTTGTTGGAGGCTGGTTGTGTTTTTGTTTCAGAAGGAAGCTTTGTGCAAGTTTCAAGTCATACGGGAAGCAAAAAGGTTAGCCAAGCTCCATTTCAACTCAAATATTAGTAATTACTACTATTTCTCAATCTCTAAGTGCTGACATTTTGCGGAAACAGGAAAACTGAATGCAGAAAAATGAAGTTAAAGCACTTTTCTTTGGAAGAACTACAGAGGGCAACAAAGAATTTTAGCCAAGAATGTTTAGTTGGTTCTGGTGCTTTTGGTAACGTTTATCGCGGCACGTTTCATTTGGAGGGAACACTAGCAATCAAGAAGCCCAATGCTGAACAATATACAAGTACAGAGGAATTCAGAAACGGTACACAAAATATAAGCCTTAAGAGATAATCATATTAAATAACTGTGTGTGTTTTCATAAGTCAATTCAATGTGTTAACTGATTAATTTATGCTTAAATTCCTCCTGGAACCAGAGGTGAGGTTACTATCAAAAGTGAAGCATCACAACCTTGTTGGACTAGTCGGATTCTGCGAAGAAACTGGTAAACGAATTTATGAAAGTCAATTTATTACATTAATTCTAGCGTACAATATTCGGAGTCCAACTATTACAATCGGATAAACCAGTAAAAGAAGCAAAAGTTAATTATGCACTTCATTTATCCTGCTTTCTACAGGGCCAAAGGCAGCCAAAATTTTGGTCTATGAATATGTGACTAATGGTTCTCTACTTGACTACATAATGGGTATGTTTTAACTTAGAACTTTTGAAATAAATAATAATCCATCATACTGTTTAGATATCATATTTCATATACTAATGGTAGGGAGGGGAGGAAGGAGTTTAACTTGGAGGCAAAGAGTAAATATAGCGATTGGAGCAGCGAAAGGTAACTTCTCATTTCTCAATTTATTTACAAGTTATCAAATTGCATTACTTACTTGTTAACATAATCAGGGATTGCTCACCTACACGAAGGGATTCACCCGAGTATAATACATCGCGATATAAAACCGAGTAATATTCTAATAGGGGAAGGATTTGAGGCTAAAGTCTCAGATTTTGGGCTTGTAAGGTCAGGTCCCGTGGGGGATCAATCACATGTTAGCAGTTTGGTTAAAGGGACACCGGGATACCTCGACCCTGCATACTGTGCAAGCTTTCATTTGACTCCACTTACTGACGTGTATAGCTTTGGGGTCATACTTCTCCAACTTATTGCGGCTAGACCTGCAGTCGAGTCGAGTAGGAGTAGTACTATTTCTCACATTATTAATTGGGTAAGTATATACGATGATTTCAACATTATAAATGCAATATTTTGTCTAATAAAAGGAAAAAACCAAGTGAGAAAAATGAAATCCCTTTAGACTATGATGATATGTTACTTAACGTAACTTTTAATAAAAAAATGCAGGCAAGACCTAGCGTTGAGAAAGGCTGCATTGAGGAAATTATTGATGCCAATCTACTACTAGAAGAATGTAACATGGAAATGATGTTGAAAATGGGACAACTCGGGTTAAGATGCGTGGTGCCAGTGCCAAGGGAAAGGCCTACAATGAGTCAGGTTTGGCAAGAACTTGAAGCCAATCTCAACTTGGCACCTAAGTATCCGGCTCCATTGGATTCTCAAAGGTTTACTAGCAGATCAATTCATGAATCAGTTAGTTGTATTAGTAATCAATCAGAACATGACCACTCGCAAAGCATTGTGAGCATAGATGGCATTGGACTTCAGAGGTTTCATGTAGACGTGGATAGTGTCTCTTTCCAAAGTGCTAGTTTGAGGTGTCTAGAAATTAGCATAGACGAAGATTTTAGCATACCTCGATAATGCAATAAAGTAATTTGCCTTGAATATATACTACATGTTATTATATATATGTACAAGTATATAACTGCTTTCTTATCGATCCATTTAAATTTCGGTTGGAATTTATATGGGAAGTAGGGGATTTTTCTTAATCGAGTTCCTCTTGCCATCATGCAGAAGTTGTTGCCAAATGATCAGGTATTAACAATAGTGATGATCATATCAAGTATGGATTAAAACATCATGTAGTTGTTCACTAGACATCGCCTCCGCCTAGATATGTAAACATAAAAGTGAAACACCTAACTGGTAAGAGAGACGAGAATGATATTCGGACCACGAAAGAGAAAAAAACGCCCTATAAATATATATATATATATATAGAGAGAGAGAGAGAGACGATAGATTCACCCATTTTATATATCAAACTAAACTGGTCATTGGAATATGGACGAGTATTACTGACCTAGCTAACACACCCAATTCTATACAAGATTTTCCTTCATTTAGTATGAACCCACTCGACAAGAACTGAATGAATTCCTAATTAAATCCACCACAATTTCATGTTCTACGTACCCAAAATGGAAAACCAATAAATTGATGGGTTCTCACATTTAATTTTTTGTTCCTTCTGGTCAAGACATAAAAGAACAAAGTCCACTGTGCATGCTAAATGAAAAATAGAAGAGTTCCTCATGGTCCAATTTATCTTTCCTATTTAATCTACAACAAATCGACATGTTCTTCTGTCGGCTGATTATTCTTAATAGAAATACCAAATTTTTGAATGCTAATGAAACGTACCTCTTTTTTGAATATATGTATGTATGTATGTATGTTTTTCATCATATTCCCGTGTCACAAATAAGGCCATCTCCAATGGTTGAGGGCCAGCCCGGGGCCCTGCCTTATCGTCTCAAATGGTTGGGCTCCGTGGGGGAATTAATACAATTTTTTTCCTTTGCCCACTCTCACCTATTAATATTATACTTTTAATTTTTTTTTAATATTAGTATTAATAATAGTAATTATATTAGTACTCATAATTTAATTATTAATTATATTAAAATATTAAAATTAAATAGAATAAATAATTAAATAAACTTAAAATTAATACATAATACGCAAACAAACATTTTTATAACAAGGAAGAAAATACAAGAAAGGAAATACAACAAACAACAAAGGAAATACAAGAAATTGAAAATACGGGAAATACAAGAAAGAAACACATGAAAATATTACATTTTACTAATTTCGTATTTTTAATCCAAATTATTTGTATGAGTGTTTAATTAAATGGACTTTTTCTATATTTATTAGTATATCATAATTTTATTTATGTGTTACTTTAAATAATTAATCATATTATATACTCTATAATTAAAACCTATCACATTAATTAAAACAACACATAAATTAAAAAATACATTAATTAAAATAATACATTAATTAAACAACACATTAATTAAAACAACACATTAATTAAAATAAAACACTAATTAAAACAACATATTAATTACAACAATACACAACATTAATTAGATTTTAATTAAAGAATATTAATTAGATTTAAATACACAACAATATACAAAAATACATAAAATAAATACATACATACACACATAAATATACAACAAAAGAAAAAAAAAAAAAAAAAAAGGGGCCAATCAGGTGCCGCCACTTGGCGGCACCTGTTTTAAAGAGGGGCGCGTGAAAGCACGCGCGCGCCCCTCTTCTTCTCCAACAAACAGCCGCAGCCCTCACTCGCGCCCGTTCCCCTGTGCGTTCCGCCCCGAGACCGCCAGCCAGCCCAATCCACCCCGCCAGTCGTCTCGTCCCGCGAGCCCGCACCGTCTCCAACCGTTTTCTGCCGCAGCCCGAGCCCGAGACCGACCCCGCGGTGTGCCATTGGAGATGACCTAAGTATCGTTCAACAAATAAAGCATGTCTAGTACAACATTTCAGTACCTAATCGCTTTATTTTTTATGATATATTCACCATTAATTAATGTAATAAATGAAACTGAAGGCAAGTAGAACTAATAAGTGATCATCAATAACTCTTCAGCTAAGCTAGATATGCATGATACATAATTAATAATACCAATCATCGAGGTACCCTACAGTCATAAATTCCACATATTTTTCATAAATTCTTTTAAGACTAATGTCCCACATGAATTGGAAATCAATATTAATTTCACCTTATAAGTTTTTGGACAATCCTTAGCTCTTGAGCTAATTTTTTTCCAAACCATTTAAGTGGTCTTAGCCCAATACATATTGTGAAATCTAACATGTAAAGTGGGTCACCTCCTTTTGTGATGGACTCCTTCTTGTACGCATAAAATAATAAACTTCATTATCTTCCGACACACTTATTTCATGCTCAAAATTGGATTGCAATTGACTATATAGTTCAATCACATTAGATTAGACTATCCGAACACCCCCTTAGTCGGATTAGAAGTCTAGGTTTCCGAATACACAACCTTGTAGTTTTGTGGTTTTACTAGACAGTTTATACAAGATAGTTTAATGAGATCGTATAAATGATTTAGTTTTAACTGAATAGCTCATTGATCATGACGCAATATTCGAACATAAACTCTGTAGAAAAAAGAAAGCTACTTGAATAATGTAATTTGTTATTGTTTTGCTTTTCTTGTGTCCTAATCAGTGGAGGAGATTATTATTTAAATTTAGACTTTCAAAAGATGAAAAATTAATTCGATATGATGATGTGCTTTATTATGAATGTTTATTCTTTTATTGAATATGAATTATATCGAAATTTTCTGTACGTAGTAATGGACTTTATATGTATTAGAGTTTAGGTTGGAAAAATTAAATTTTGAAAGTCCAATTTTATAAATCAATAAACAAGTAATTTAGTAATATATTTATTTTTAATTACGGCCAAATACAGTTTTTGTATATGAGATATTTAAAATTTGTACCATACCAAAATATAAATACAATATAGCTTTTATACTTACCAGAACCTTCGATTTTGAGAATAAACCCAAAATTTTGGGACGATACGATATGGTATGGTAGGATTCTGAATACTATGTGCACCCGTAACTTTCAGTTCGCCCACGCGTGAGGGTGACTGGGGGAGTGTTAAGACTAGTTTTTCACATGAATTGAAAATCAAGAATTAGTTCGTCTTGGATAATCTTTAGCTCTTGAGCACTTTTTATGACAAAAAAAAAAGATATTTATGTAGCGAATCACATGGGGTAGAGTTTTCTTTAAATTAAAATAAATCATTGCAATTAGATAATACTCTCATCAGAGAGGAGAGGAGAGAGGGGGCAAAATATCGATCGCATTACGGCATTTGAAGAGGAAAATGAGAATGAGCAGCTACCCAATTTGTTATGCCAGTACCAGTACCCACCGGGGACAAGGTAAAGAAATGGAGGATTTTTTGTTCCCCAAAAGCAGATACACGGAGTAGGATGCGTCGGCATCCATGTGGGCATTCCTCCACGCAAGCACACGGGGGACCCAGACATGGACGTCCACGTGGATATGTTGGACACGTCGGCAGAGGTGGTGGCTTGTGGAGGGGCCGTACGTCGTCTTCGCATTTAATACCCTTGTCTCCTCCTCCTCCGCATCTTCTACATTCACGCATTAACTAAACTTGGAGTTGGAGGTCATTTTTTCCTTGAATTTTTTATTAAATAATGACTGGACTGGACTAGTATTTTTTTTTTTGGTTTCCCAAGGGTTTAATCCCTTTCGAGGCGTGTCGGGCACATTAATTAAGTGGGTACCTCTCCCAACAGGAATTCGAACCTGAATCCGCTACTTTGTAGTGACTAGTCCCTTCCACTAGACCAATCACGTGTTGGTACTGGACTAGTATTTGTTTCTTGTTTAGTTTAGTAATTAATTAGTACGACTACTTTTGTTTGGGACATTGATGAAGAACTGATATCTAAGGTCAATGTCCTCAAGTTAACAATTCAATAATGAAACTAATTAACTACTTACTTGGGAATTAATTCTAAGCAGCCATGTCCTGTGTCCTAAGTCATATATATTATATATATATACTACTCGTATGAATTTTAATGTTCAAAGACCAAGAGAAGAGAGCTAGACATATATACTTATATGTTTGGGGTTGAAGTTTTCCAGTTTCAAGAAAATGGAGCCCTCATTAATTTCCCTAGGATACATCATACTTATATGTTTGTTTTCTTCCCCTTAATGGAATTAACCTTTACCAACAATCCCTCTTCATTCATTTTTCAAAAAAAAAATTCCCACTTTTCAATGAAAAACAAACAAACTGTAAACAAAACTGAAACCAACCAAAATACTAATACAAGTCCAAATAGCATTTAATGTAGTGCCATGTTCAAGACCTAACTTGGGGCCCCTTATGCTTTCCTTTCGATGTATCAATGGTATTATCTCATTTGAGTTGAGTGTAAAATACACACACACACATATATATATATATATAATTATATAAGCAAGAAGTGAGTCCTTGTGTTGAAGATCGGTCATTCATTCAAATTCTTACAACAATAAACACATACTCTGCAAAGAATATCCAAATCAATTCCGTTATTCCTTATTCATTAATTAATAGGAGTACTATATATATACTCTGTCCAATTTCTTTATTGTCTCATTCTTCTGCACTCTCAAAAACAACTACTTCTTCTCATAATGAGGTTGTTGCTGCTATTACCTTTGCTTCTTTTATCATGTCTTGTTCTTCAAGCTCAAGGTGCGGATTCGTAATTTCTTTTTTTCTTTTTTTATATATTATAGATTCTAGATACTACTAAATAAAATATTGTTATTTTATATCTAATTTATACTGACTATCATCTTAATTAAAGGTATACGCTTGATCAGAAAAGAATATAGTATATCAGACAAGCAACATAATATCCATGTAAGTTTACTATTAGTATAACATATATCTTCAATACACACACACACACACACACTATATATATTTTGATGGGATTTTCAGAAATGTTTTCTCATTTCTTTATTCTTTTTTGTTCTATATATTGAATAGGAAATTCTTTTAGGGGAAAAGAATAACGATGAATTTGAAGATGTTATTTTGAGGAAAGACAAGCATCTTTCAGGTAAAAGTCATGATGAGAGAAAACTTTCACACCATTCTAGCTTCATTACCAAGAATCCATGAACATGAAGATTATTATTATATATGGACCAAGAACTCATAGTCCTAGACAAGACACCATTATTAATCTTCTCTTTAGTTACAAGTGATATAATATATATAGCATCATAACCATTTAAATTTGTAATCAATAGTGGGAAACAATTCACCCTTTGATCTTTTGAATGGTGAAGTAATTAATACTTTACATATATTTAGTGAGAAAACAGTACTATAACTAGTCCTAATATTTTCAAGTTATCAGTAATTAATACGAGTATATATATATATTTATGTGTACGTTTAATTGTTATTGCTGCAGGGAGTATTAGAAAACTAACTACGACCCCTAACATTGCTACCACTACCACCACTCTTAAGGTTGGTTACAATTACAATTACCACATGATCATTTGAAAAATATCAAATCTTAATTTCTCTCCTTGTTTTTCTTACATGATTTTTGCGGCAGAACGACAAATTGGAAGAAAATAAAGCTCACCCCTTGACTAATGAAGAGTTACAAGGAAAAGAAGAAGACATATCTGTTAATTCATCGTCCAAGTCCGAGGTCCAGGAGCCATATCCGGACTTATTAGACGTAGCTGGAATGGATTATTCCCTGGCAAGAAGAAAATCTCCAATACACAATTAAGAATATTGAAAAAAAGTAATTTGTAATTAATTAAGGACAACAATACATAAATGCTGCCATTTTTGTGGATTTAGGTTAGGAGTTGATCTATACATAACACTCCGTCCCATTTATTTTGCTCCCTTTGCTATAGTATCCGTTCAAACTTTTCAATCTTTTAAGTAACTCATCATATTAAATTATTCTTATTTGTGGAGTATTAAACCTTTTAAATATAAAATATGTACGATGTCATGTGATATTATTAACTTATTAATGATATAAATTAATTAAATTATTTATTATAATTTTATAAATTTAGTCAAGTTGATTGGTCAACTGTAAATAATTCGGACGGAGTCAGTGTGTAATAATGTATATTTTAGATAATTATGTTCAAATCATAATAAGCACTAGAAAAGTGCTAATGAGATAGTGTCTTAATTTGTAATTTAATGTGTGTACTCAAGTATAGTAATTAATTAAAAAGTATAGTATGGCAAAAGCAACAGTTTTAATTAATAGTATATATGATTCTCCTTGTTACGTTCATTACTAGTTTCTGAATGTGTGTTTATTTTGTTACTTCCAAACAAGCAATAAACATCAGATTTTGGACCACATGGTCAAATAGAATATATTTATTCAGATGTATGTATTTAACTATTTATTAGATGCTATTGCATTTTTTTTGGTTTTGTTTTTAAGAAACGGTAACTACATCATTATATCATTAAATTCAATTTATTAATTAAACTTCTAATTAATAAATACATTACATAGAATTAATATCCAACTAATAATTATATTATTAAAATATAAAATTACACACAACTTCTGATATATATACCCAAGATCTCTAAATTTTGGGACCTGGCCGTGCTATCAAGCAGCCCCCCCTCACCCACCCACCCACCTAGGGGTGGGTGTTTGGTTCGGGTAACCCAAACTCGACCCGTCCCGTTTTAAAAATATCCGAACGGAACAAGTGTTTTTTGGGTTTGGGTACCCGAACTTGAATACCCGTATTTTATTACGGAAATATGGGATGGGTTTGGGATTGATCTCTCCAACCCCGAATACCCGAATCTGCCTATATAATATTATTATTATATAATTTATACACTTTTTACTTACATAATTAATTAACATTATCTAATAAATGAACTTTTTTACTTTACTTTAGTATTCCTTTTAAATCTTACATTAGTTATTAGTAATTAATATTATGGGTCATTATATGATTTTAGACTTTTAGTTGTTTTAAAAAATTATAACTTTTACGAAATTAAAGTGTAAGCTTAGATAAATTATTTTGGTATTAATTATAGATAGTATTTGGATTGAATTTTTCTTATTGAGACTCGATGTGGATCATATTTTATCATATGCTCATTATATGATTTTACTTTTTTATCGTGTTTGGATATATTTAAAATAGTCGTTATGATAAATTGATGATATATTTATGTGATAATGAGCTAAAAGTGATACGATTTAGCAAAAGGAAAATGACGAAATATAATTACGTAATATTGTAATATTATTTTGTGAGGTGGATGAAGAATTGATGAATAAAAATAATATGGGACCCGTAATCCCGTCCCGCAATAATTTGGGTACCCGCTTCCGGGTACCCGAATTATTACGGGACGAATTTGGGATGAAAAGTGTCAATCCCAAAATTTATTATACCCATATATCTAGCCCCGAACCCGTTCCAAATCCGCCCGTGCCCACCCCTACACCCACCCATTCTTTTTTTTAATGTACGGATTTCAGATACTCTCTTTTATTTTTATTTTCTTTCCCTCTCAGCGACTTGTCTTTGTATTATATGATGATGATGATGATGGTGATGATAAGAAATGTATTTGGGTATGGGACATCCATGATCCTTGTTTTCATGCATTGAATGCTTGCGCCCATCATGGCATGTGGGCTCATTACCCTCTGTTGGGTCATACAAGCTTGGGCCCAACCTCAAAGGACCACAAAACGTGAGTTCATTTTCAATTTTTATATCATTTTTGGCCTTCAACCCTGCATTTATGTCAAATTTATGTTCCTAGTCTAGGGCATTCGGGATGGATTCCGGGGACCCGTCCCGTCAAGGTTGGGATTTTATAGTTTAGAACGAAATATATGGTGGATTTTTGAGTTTTGAAAATCAAAAACCCGACAGATTAAATTGGGACTGGATTTGGTTATTGTCCGACACCCGATTGAAAAAATCAAATCACGAATTTTTTAATATACAAAATAATATATCCCTTTTCGAGCAATCTCTTACTCTCAAACCCTAAACAATTCATGACTATAAAGAATAAAATAAGCCATGATGACAATTTTTCATATCTCTCATTTATTTCTTCGGTAAATGTTTGTTTTTTCTTGATTTACAAGGATTTAATTAATTGTCACGGATGAAGGAGCAAAATTATGAAAATGTGTTACTTCTATCATATAGGAGTTTTAAAATTACTATTTTCGAGAAACCCAAATCCCGATCTCGAAAACTCGATATCTATCGGAAACCCAAAATACCGGAACCAAATCAATTCAAACGAAATTCGGGTAGTGAAAATCAAAACCCAAATCTCGTCCCGATCCTACACCTATCATGGTCAACCTACCAAAACAAGACCTTCGCCTCAACAATACTTCCGGTAATGGAAATTTGCGAAAATGGTTATGTAATAAAATTATTTATTGATTTAGTAATATTAGTACATATGTATATAACGTATTATTTTCTATTTTATAATAAAATATTTTATTAATCCTTAATATAATTGTATAAGTGAGAATTTTTTTTAAAAATAATTATTTTATAATAATTATTTTACTAAATTGGGAATTTGAGTGAATATTTTTAATTTTTGTAAAAAACAGTTGGTTAAAAGTTTACGAATTTTTTTTAGTACGAGTTGATTATGAACATGTGATTATTTTCATAATGTCTAATAATTTTTGTTCAAGTTTTTTTACTTATGATAATTAAACGCAATTTATTTATTTATCCTTGTAATTTAATTATGATATTTTAAAATTATTAAAATTACGGTTTAAATGTGAAAGTTGAATATATTTATATGTTAATTTATGTTCTACAATATTTTTCTTATAATTAATCATAATTTATTTACTTTAATTGCAAAAGAATTACAGAAAAACTTGAAAAACATTGATACGTTATTATATTTTTATTTTAATAATATAAATATACTAATAAACTGATTATAAGTTTCATGTAAATTAACAACATTTTCATCCATCATAATCAGAAATCTTACAATAAACACCCTCCCATATATAAAGAATAACCAAGGGCATAATTGTCCATGAAAATTGCTACAACAATATCAAGGATAAAATGGGGTTTTCAATCAAATTAGGGGAATGACGTCAACAAAAATTAACGGATATAAGATTTTTGAAACCTTATGGGAAGTCATTGTAATTATAATTTTTTGAGGGGATTGGATTCGAATTACACCAAACCTCATGAGAGGTTCCTGTACGTAATTAACCCTAAACTAATTTGACAATTTAGTCCTATTTCAACCCAAATTAAAATTTTCTTACATTATGGCTGCCAAGTGACCCGCCTCTTCCACGTGAAAAATTGACGTGTACTTTAATTTAATAAAAATTTGCAAAAATGGTCCAATTACTAAAGCTGGCTAGGAAAATACTTATCAAAGACGACCAATATGATATTTTCTTACCATAGTTACATGCTTCAAAAAAAATATAAATATCATGCAAACCATATGTATACATAGAAGTAATACAAACCTTGCTAATAAGTGTTAAAAACAAATTAAATTACGTATTATTATGGTGAGTTTGGCCCAAAGATTATATAATTACTTTTATAATAATTGATTATAACATAATTACTACTGAGATAATTGCTTCTATTATAATTGATTTAACGTTTGATTTCATGTTTGAAAATAGATTATAGAAATGTAGTCTTTTATCTAATTTACAAAATTATCCTTGTTGAAGTGTTATATTCAATAATATTGTTTACCTATCACAATATACAATACTATTATTTAAAAACTAACATTAACTATTAGTTTTTTTAACTCAACTGTAAAGTAAAATAAGATCAATAAGAAAGGAATAAAATAGGGAAAACACTATGCGTTGGCAAAAAGCATGCAAACCCTCAGCTACTTAAATATACAAAAACAAGGTTAGATTTGGAATTTTCAAAATATTTTGAGGGCAAAACAGACTTTTGCCTAAAATAGATATATAGCGTTGGCAAAAGCTAAGTCCTCAGCTACTTTTGCAAGACCTTTGTTTTTCAGCTTGTCAATCGTGAACGCAGTTTAACTTTTGAGAGGCCAAACAGTGCATTTTTTGCGTTTAGATGTCAATAGTTATTTTGGGTTGTCTAATCGTGAGGGCAAACAACTTCTATATGTATAACTTTTACAATAAAAATCAATTGGTGTGTAAGGTAATCAGTGAGGTCATCTCCAATACATAGGGGTTTCACAGTCCAATATTGTCCATCTTCACTTTCGGGTAAATCTGCAACCCTTTGAGTACCGTCTCCAACCATAAGAGGTGTGAACATCAATTAATTAAAAGAAGAACTTCCCCACTCTCACCTTTTATTATCAATAATAATAATAATAATAAATTTAAAATGTAAACTACCCATGTTTATACTATACTGTTGTTAAATTAAATTTAAATATGAAAAACAAATTTTAAATATTTATATCTTTTGGCTAAAATTTACTTTCGTAGCAAATTCATAAATTCAAAATTAAATCTAATAGTGTTACATCTTTAATTTAAAACGTTATTAAATCATTTGCAAAAAAAGAATTAATAATTATAACTTTTAATTTTGAATTTATAAATTCATTAAAAAAATAAAGATTAAAGATTAAGGCATATTTAATAATGTTTCCATTTCTAGTTTTTTATTCAAAAATATTTAATAATGTTATAAATTCAAAATTAAATCTTCAAGTAATAATGTTTCCATTTCTAGTTAATTTTTTATTAATAAGCATATTAATAACTATTAAATAAATAATAATTGGGACACAACCCAGGGGTATTCAGACCGTCCGATGTGTGCTACCCAGGGACATGTCCACTCACACCCTTGTGGTTTGGAGATGCCCTCAAACATTCTTCCTTTTATTGTCTTTTAAAAGAGATTATATTCTTCATTTTGCATATAATTCTTATTATCTTGTTGGTGACTAAACAATTCTCTATATTTTGGTCAACTTGTAAATTTATTAAAATTTTCATGGTATTATCTTTTATTGGTAATTTAAACTTTTTTTTCTCTATTTTATTTAGTGGTAATGATATATTTTTTCCTTTCCTGGAAATTTAATTAACATAAATCAAGGTGTTGATATCCGTTATCCATTTCACCCTAAGTTCATTTAGTTATTCATTTTTATAGTGTTTGTTAACCAGCATTTTTCAAGAATTTTTTGTTTATGTATACTTCACTTTCCTATTGTTGATATAATTTTGTATTGAATTATAGAATCAGAAATATATTATAGGAAGCATAGTGTTACCTTTATACTACACACACTAGTGACACATTCAATTTTTTCATATCTTGCATAAGCAATATTTATTTATTTTTTGATTAAACATGATTGGATCTTAAATATATGTATTGAGTATTTCTACTTTTAAAAATTCTGCTAGATTATTACTTTATCTTAATTTAATTTTCTTCATTCTATCAAAAATGAAAAAAAAAATATCGAGTTTGTTAGATTTTAGTACTTCGCATTACATTATCTCAAATCAACTTTGTCAATTGATCGGAAATTAAAAAAAAAAAAAAAGAAATATCAAATTTGCTATTAAAAAAATCTTTGGCCTCCCCAAGCACCCGCCCCCGTTGATAAGTAAGATTTTTGTGAACTTCAAAATATCGTAACTGTGGCTAAAACATCTTGATATTATACATTATATTCATTTTTAAAACCAAGTCAACATAATTTCAGTATTATGAAGATATATATTAATATGCAATGTCATTATTTGAGGGATCGAATACTTATTAAGTCAACATTATTATCCAAGGGGTCGATATCATAACGGCCACTTTGTGAGTTGTTACGGAGTGTAACATAGCTTTTCTTTGTAGCATATAGATAACATTCAACTTGACGAAATAAGTACTCAAGAGTAAGTATAAACAGGTATGCTAAAAAGTCAAAAGTACAATTTCTTCCAAGTAAAAGACATGTCTATAAAAAACATGTAAACGAGAAAAAACACTCAACCACCGTCTAAATAATTTAATTTAAGCTCTAAAGGAGATAGAGATCATATGATAAATTTACTTCATATATCAAACTCTGTACTTTAAATATATGGGGTCCATTCACAGTGATTCAATAAAAGGAACCACACGATTGAGCATCGCAACATTACAAATGAGGATGATATTTGAAGAAGAAAAAGAGGAAAAGTTTTCGATCTCCCAACTGCGCCATAAACAACACTGCAATATCCGCAGAAACAAACTTGACCAGGACCAGGGTTAGGATAAAGGTAAGATACTTACAAATGTAAACAATAGAGGTAAGTTACTTACAACTGCAAACGTAAATCCGAGTGCACGCCTCTCAAGAGTTGATTCCAACATTTTATTTTGCTTACCTTTCTCTGCACAACTCATAGAAGTAGAGAAGCAAATGGCTGTACTAGAATATCAGCACATGAGACAATTAAAAGTACTTGTGACGACAACACAACATCAAAAAAACCCAGACCATATCGTCCACTGAGAAGCTTTTCTTCATAATAAGAATTGGACAAAAAAAATATTGGAAGCACAAAATGTAATATATCAATGTGAAGACATTACCACCACCAACAGTTTCAATATGATACTGGGAGCTGCCTCCTACCAAATCATTAACAAACGTAATAGAAAAAAAATAGAATTCAGTAAAGCTGTCAAACAAAATAAGAAAACGGAAGGAAGCCATACCAGCAGAACAATGGAGGCCATATACCAGAAGCATGCTTCAACTGCTACCTTAATGTGCTAAATACAAACAACTCTATATTCGGTGCTCCTCTTCCACATTTTCAGCTTAGAATCCTGATTCCGAAAGCTCTATATGGTCCTGATCACACCAATTTCAAAACACATTAATAATTCAGCAATTTTCGGGTATAGAAATAAAGGAGCTCAGAGTTACGAAACAGGGGAATGCAACATTACTAACATTTTAAAAGTGTGCGACGCATAGGATGCTTACACATTAGGAAAGAAACTGATGCTAATATTCGTTTTAGAAAAATGGGGTTGGCATACAAAAAAAGGTTGAAGACTTTCAGTTAGCACAAATGGTAAGTTTTTATTATTTACTAAAAGCATTGGACAAGCAGACAAATGAAATAAATATTTTCAATATTTTGAAAATAGATAGATTAATACTGAAGGGTGGCTGCAAATTAGGGGTCATCCCTACGATAAATCAGTACAATTTTGCATCCATCAAGCCCCAGCTAGATGCCAGCAATCTGTGTTAGTCATACAGACAGGACTGTTAAAATCTTTGGTTACAAAGTACATGGAACTAACTAGCAAGAACTCTATTTCGTATTAGAAAATTGAGATAGTGGTTTTTTCAATACTAGGGTCAAGGAGTTGTTACTTTCATAATTAAATAAAGCGCATTTCAAATCAATTGTTTCTTGTAAGTGGAAGAAACAAGATAGTAGATGGTAAACCTTAATCTTTTTACTAATCTCAAATGTTCCGAAATACTCTTATCATGCAATGTGAACTGAAATCAATTGATTCTTGTGATCGAAAGATTTGAAAGGAAAGAAGTAAACAGAAAAGATTTCTCGAATCCTACAGCAACCGACTCTGTTTGACTTCCCAATGTTTATATTAGAGACCCTAAAGTTACATACTGAGTTAAGCATAATATTGCATAGATTAAGAACTACATTCAAAGTTCTACCACCTTACTCTCAAATAATACTTTAAACTAATTTAATAAACCATGGACAGAAAAAGTAAAAGAAAAAAAAAAACTATTGTAGGACAAAGTATGCAAATTTGGTAATTAGAAAAGAAAAAAATTAAGAACACCAATTACACAAAGAGGAAAACAAATTTCAGGTGATCAAATATTTTTTAACCAGAAGTTTTCAGGCAAAACACTAATTACAAAATTAAACATGAATAGTACCTAAATTTAGTGTTACTTATAATGACATTTTTCAACCCCAAAATCGGTACCATGTGGGTAAGTCCTCATAGTCATAATTGGTCACATGCTAAAGGAGTGTAACAACTGATTACAAGTAATATAAAACTAGATAATACAAAAGGTGAACAAGTTTTCAGGATTTATGATACTTCACACTTTCTAATGTGGACAAAGCAACCAAGTACACAAGAAATGTGTTTCATCCTACAGCTTCTCTAAAACACGGCCTATGTTTTCATGTTCCTATCTTCTTTCGGCTTTTCCTCAACTTCTGGCAGGTTCCTATATCTTTGTAAAGTAAAGCTTCTTAGATACCTTCTCCAGAGTTGAAATTAATAATCATGGCTCTGAAATTCTTTAGAACTAAAATACTCATTAAACTAAAATAAGCTAGAACATGATTGCAAGACATGGGCATAACATGACAAGGATACATTAATTATCTGAAAGGCAGTGCGCTGGAAACATGTGAATGTATATGTCTTGTGTCTGATAGCTATAATCATTCAATGCAATTTGAAATCTTTAGTACTATACACCGTTGGTCACATACCATTTATCTAATGAATACATCATAACCATTCTTATTATCATAATCTTAGTAAATTATGTCCTATAAACACCAAGTTAATGGCGCATAGTGCCAGCTCAAATAACGTGCGATATGTGCCAGCACGAATAGTGTGCTCTATGTGCCAGCCGAATGGCGTGCGTTGTATGCCAGCGCAAATACCGTGTGCTATGTGAGAGCGCTATCGCATATAGCGCGCGGTATAGCAGAAATTATACATAAAAGGTAGAAGGTTAGGCAGTGCACACTCTTCACTAATATGGACTGACATGATTTAATCTTTTTACTTCCACATGACTATAGACAAATAGGAAGTTTTGGACAAGAGTTTGCATATGCCTAAAACTATGTGATATAGGAGTATTCGGCAAGTGCATAAGCGTATCCAAAGATCGTGAGTGTATGACAGGTGTCCAACACGAATACATAAATTTCTTCACATTGTTGTTGTTTCTTAATGAATTGGTTATGTTTAGCTCTAGTTTGAGAGCTTTGTAACATTTTAATTGAGTTTTCAGGTGAATTTCTTGAGTAGAAGAATGAAGTTGTAGGACACTGCAAGTTAAATATAGGTTTGGATGAAGTCAAACTGCACAGTATCTATAGCCAGTAAAGAAGCAGGTGATGTCGCCAATAATTGTGAATTTTGTAGATAGCGCAAGTCACTTGTTAAGAAGCTTAAAGAAGGTATAGTGACGGGGAACTTTTTTAGGTTGTCTTGGACATTAATAAGCAGTACCATCTAGTATGCAAATTAAAAAAGATGGTCAAACAGCTATGTAAGTGACAGCTGCAAACATATCTAAAATTTAAACCGTCATTTTTACAGTATATCTAGAAGCAATCACCAGAGGAAGATAGTTTACTAAAATGTAAAAAAGTATCAGATAGATATTTATTTATCAGACCAGAATCAAATAACCAGTCTTCAAAGATTGGCAGCACTCGGATAAGTTAGTGATTCCCACGCTCCCCACCCTTTGGTCTTGCAACTAAGCGAGAGAACTGCAGCCTTAGTGGGATGAGTTAGGGTCCTCCCTGTCAAATTTATATCCTGCAAGAGTTGATCAGACTTTCAAGTGAGTTAGGGACATTAAAAGTAGGCAACGTTAGAGGCTTATATAGTTGCAGATATATAACGTACACTTGATAGAAGTGTCCACTAAAAATACTACTTAAAGAGTATGAAAAGAGAGAACATGACAAGGATACATAAATTATCTTAAAAGTAGGTTCAGTGCATTGAAAACATGTGAACACATACAAATACATGTCAATATTGTGTTTTACTGCAGGTGTGGAAAATTCCAATTCTATCATGACACTTGTGCCATTAAAAAAATATAATTTATAAAACATTCTATAAATCTTGTCTCAGATATAATCATTCAATGCAATTTCAAACTGAAGCACTAAATCCTGTTGGTCGCATACCATTTATTTAATGAATACATCATCCTATTACCATAATCCCAATAAATTATGTCCTACAAACACCATAGTAGTTATGGTGCATGATGCAAGAACCTGTCCTGGGGCTATAGCAATTGGACCTGTAGCCTCCATACGATGTTTCTTTTAGCATTTCTGTTTCATGGGCCAAATAGTGCTGTACCGCACATAGAGTGGAGCTGTGCACTATTGCACAGACAGCGCACATAGCGCGCACTATTGCACAAACAGCGCACATATTGCACAGACAGCTAAGCGCGCACTATTGCACATATAGCGCACACTTTTGCACAACTCGAAGTAGTCAGAGGCACATAGCGCAGCGACACGCAAAAGGCTTCCGGGGCTATAGCGCATAGCGCGGGCTTTTTGAAACTGAAGCATATTTTATATTTTTTTCTGAATGATAATTATAAATTTCAACTTAAGAGTCTAAGATATATAAAAACAATAAAAGTTATAAAACCAAAACATCTTAGATAATTAATTCCAAAATAAGTCTTTAATACCCTAATATATTAACCCAAAAGTATGATATCTAAATTCTAAATCCTAAACAACATCAATCCTCAAGCTCATCGCCACTTGACTAAGTGTGCTAAGTGCGTCGCTAAGTGCGCTAAGTGAATAGCGCGTGCACGTGGCGGAGCGACGCGCAGGGCCTGGGCTATAGTGCATAGCGCGCTATAGCGCACGCTTTTAACTACACTGACACAACTAGCGCACTATGCGCGCACTATGCGCAAATAACACACATAGTGCGCACTAAAAGGTAGAAGGCTGGCAAGGTGCTGCCTGTACTGCTCGCTAGTACCTACTATGGACTGACATGATTTGATCTTTTATGTTTCACATGACCAAGACATATTTGATAACAGTTTGCAATATGCCCGCAACTATGTTTTATAGGAGTGTTTTGCAAGTACATAAGAGTGTCCAAAGATTGTGAGCGCACTATTCGAATGCATAAATTTCTAAACATTGTTATTGTTTCTTAATGTACTAGTTGAGTTTTACCTCTAGTTTGTGAGCTTTGTGTAGAAGTTTTGAATTGAGTTTTCAGGTGAATGTCATGAGCAAATGAATGAATAGGTAGGACAAAGCAAGTTTAAAATTGGTTTGGATGAAATCAAATTGCATAGTATCTAGACTCTAGAGCCAGTAAAGAAGCAGGTGCTGTCGCCAGTAATTATGAATATTGTAGCTAGCGCGGTCACTGGTTAAAATGCTTAAATAAGGTATAGAGGATGGGAATTATAGACTTGGACATTAATAAGTAGCACAATCTAAAATGCAAATTAAGCAAAGATAATCAAGCAGCTATGTGAGTGACAGCTGCACACAGATCCAAAATCTGAACAGTCAATTTTAAAGTGTATCTAGAAGCAATCACCGGACAGATAGTTTCCCACAATGTGAAAAAACTTCAGATAAATATTCATTATTCATACAAGAGTCAAAACCAGCCTTCAACGACTAACAGCAACTAGCGCTCCCCACCACCTGATCTTGCAACCGATGGATAGAATTGCAGCCTTAAGTGGGATGAGTTGATGTCATCCCCGTCAAACTTATATCCTGCAAGAGTTGATCAGCCTGACTAGTGAGCCAACAAACATTGCTTTGCAAGTTTATAGGAGAAGCACGGACTTAAAAAATAGGTGATGTCAGAGGTTCATATGATTGCATATATATAAAGCACACTTGCTAAGAGTGCCCACTAAAAATTCTTTTTGAAGAGCATGAGAAGAAATAACAATTAAGAATGCTAGAACGGAGAAAAAATGAATAACATACTAATCGACTCCAACAGGCATATTACTACACTACACATGGAAAATGAAACATATTCTACTAGTATATAAAGAGAAAGAATAGAAGACGAAGCACAAATTCTCAACAATGCAAATAGAAACAGTACAGCCAACTGCTTCAGTTTGGGGTCAATTGCATGCAGGTCACAAATTGATAGCCAAATACCAAGACTTTCTCATCAAAGACGACTCATTTTAATCACATGACTAGGAGAACTAAGAACCACACAAATCTGATATACCAATTTTAAAATTGTGTTTTACGTATAATAGCATGTCTTACCTTGCAGGCAATCCATTGCAGTTGCCGCCTGTGCCGGAGTGTCGAATTCCACAAAACAGAGAGCCGATAGGCCTTCACCTGGCTGCAAAGTTCGACACTGTTAGAAATTACAAGAAACAAGCATAAGAAATGATCAAATAGCCCTTCAACATATCTTTACCAGTCTTGACTCTCTTGTCACGAGTTGTAGCCCTCTATAGCCAATAAAAGGGCGAAAGATATCTGGAAATCCAAATGAAGGAAAGAATAGACATGAAAATCACACAAAAAATAAGAGTAAAGCACCATTTATAAAAAGGATACCGGACGCTTCTCTGTGAGTACACACAGCAGGAAAGCCTTCCACAAAGAGTGTGTTGGAAGCATCAGGAGGGAGAAGGATCTCCGACCTGATCCCACCAACTCTGGTGGAGGCATAGGAACTTGGCTGAAACATTTAAAGTATGTTAAATCCTTAAAAGTATTAAAAAAGAAACAAGAGAATTGCACTAAATGATTTAAAAGAATATAAGAAACCGATACCCCATTTTGACGGTAATAATCGAATGGTAGGTTGACTTGGTGCCTTGCCAGGTCACCCTGATGTGAGCCAATAGGAAGATCTGCATCGAGTGACAAAAAAAAAAGATGAATAACTAAAAACAAACATTATACATTTCATAATATTTAGAAGCAGCCAAGTAAGTGAAATTTTATGCTGCAACATAAAAAAAGGATTGAAATGCTTGAGTTGAAATTTAGTAAAACAAACATCAATAGGACTTCTATGCTTGTTGTACTCTGAATTTTCCTTGCTCCCCTAAATATTGGTAGTGGCTAGATGATCCCGGGAAATGATTAATGATCAACAATCAATTTACACTAATAATAGAAATACAGTTTTGGAATTTATCAAAAATTTAATCGAGTTTAGGTGGCATGGGCAGATGAGGTAGGAAACAAATGCAGCCACATATTTAGAAGAATTTTAGGCAACAAATACAAAAAAACTCATCATAGATTTTATGACTCTCTGCATTTCTGCAGCACTCCACAGAAGCCCTAGCTCGATTAAAATTCAGTTATTGAATAGTCGTACATAAAAAGAAGAAATAAACAAAGCACACCCTAATCCTCCATCAAACAAGGATACACACGAGTCAATGAGCCCAGCTGTCATGGGCAAATGAGGTAAGAAACTACTGCAGCCATAGATTTTGACAAATTTTAAGCAGCAAATGCAAAGACATTTATCGGAGATTTTTTCACTTCTTCCCTGTCTGCAGCATTCCACACAGCCCCACCTCTACTAAAAACGACAGACGTATGTACAAAAGGGAAAAAAAAAACAAAGAAAACCCTAATCCTCCACCAAACAAGGATATGCATGAGCAAAACAAGATGAGAATCATGAGATATGCACAAAGTCTGAAAAGCATTTAGAGACTATAGAGAAAAAGGAGCAGTAATCCTTACCATAAACAGCACCTACAGTGAGGCTTACCCTGTCATCGTAGTGTATTGGCATATCATAAACATTAGGAATCATCTCTGCAAATGGCGGAAGAAAAAAAGTTCACGAAATCCAAACATACAAAACTGTCTAAGCGGCCAAGTAATTCAAATTCTAGCAACAACGCAAAAGTGGGCAAGTGGGTTTAATTCTGACATCAAAATTAGTATGCCAAACTAAACCGATATCCCACGTGCCGCATTTCTTGCTGACGCTAAACGACAATGTAGTTGGTCATGCAGACATGGTAAAAAAGCTATGACATCAAAACTACTATGACAAACTCAGTAGTGTTATACCATTTATAGTACTCCCACCTCCCACTAATTTTTTGTCGCGATCGAATGATCTAAATCATGATTGGCCATCAATAACCTAGCCAAATTAGTTTTTACATTATCTCAATCAACAAATCCAACTTCAATGGTCTCAATCGAGGTAAAGAATCCATTATTTCAGGAAACCAACAGGAAAACCTAAAGATCATAACTTTTAACTTAATTTTCCCCAATGCAGATCTCTCCAAAACCATAGCTAACTTAATCCAAACCCTATCTCACTGATTCCATAAACTAAACCCTAACTCAACACCAAACAAAGACATGCATGGACATATATTAAAAAAAAACGCATATGTATAATGTAAATAGGCAGGAAATCAATGGAAGTCAAATTCACCAAATTCGGAGCGTGAGCGTTTTCCGGTAAGTTTAGGAGGACGAGAAGGAGGCCCCGACGCCGTTGACCAGCTCTGGCCACCGTACTGAGAGTTCGCCATTGTCTGATTTTCCCTTATTTTTTCTTCTAGAAGACAAGTCCGTATGAATGTGTGTGTGTACGTGGATGTAATCTGTGCTTGCAAATGGCTTTTATAGTCTCTGTTCCGTCAATTCCTAAGAGATGCCGACTGTTTCTTTTTTCCCCAACCCTCCCTCTTTTCGTTATTTTTATTTTCACCTATCATTGTTTTTTTTTGGTAATCCCAACCCCCTGCTTTTATGTTCAGTTCTTCGTTCATTTGTTACATGAGAGAAATTATTTAGTGTAATCGTTGCACCACGTCGTCAAGTACACGTGGTGCAACCCACCAATACACTTGGGACAACATGTTCTGACAATGTGAACATAATATTTTAAAACTCTATTTTTTGGGAGCATGGCCAGAATATGGGGTGATGTGAATTAGTACTCCACATGTTCAAGTGTATTGATGGACTGCACCATATGTACTTGATAACGTGGTGCAGCGATTTCACTAAATAATCTCTCGATCTTGGAGGCCCATGTTATATTCTAAAACGACAGGATGAAATATTTAGTAAAGCTTTCATTCCCTTGCCAAAGTTGATTATTAATAAAGCATGGAGGATTAGTATGGCAGTTTGAGAGATTTCCTTACACTACAAGAAAAATGAATTTTAGTGATAAAATATTAAGTGACATTGTTGAAATTGTCACTTTTTACATATATTTAATGATAAGAATATTAGTTTTGTCACAATAATAATAATGACAAGTGCAATAGTGACAAAATATATTTTTAAGTTGTCACTAATGACTATTAGTGACAAGTTTATGGGACTTAAGCTGTCACTATTGATAATTAGTGACTATTGTCACTATAATTTAGTGATAACTTTTTAGTTGTCACTATTGAGGTATCACTAAATGTCAATAGTGACAATTTTTTTCACATTTCTTTTCACTAGTGTGCCTATATACATCAGTTTTTGTCATTTACTATTTTGTCACTAAAATTTAAATTTTTTGTAGTAATTAATTGACATACTTGGAAACTATAATAAGATCAAATTAATTATAGTTCATACATAAGGGAAAATTTAATGTATGCATTCATCATGGGCATTAAATCATCAGCAAATAAGAAGGCTAGTTCCTATTCAGTAAAAAATGACTCTCAAGCTTTGCTAAGAATGGAAAATGAGTAACAAAAATTTATTTTGTGAGCATTGAAATACTAGTATTAAGGCATTAAAGATAATTTCAAATATTGTTATTCGGAAGTTTATATCAAATTAATTAAATGGGAGCTTAAGGTGTAACATAACCAGTTAACCAAATAATTAATAAACTTTGAGTTAGTCTAGAAAAAGATAGTTTATCTTTTCTTCTTGTTAAAGTATCAATGAACATTTTCTACAAGGAAAATGTATTAATAAACAAGTTATTTATAATTGAACATAATGTCAATGCGTTTAAACTTCAAATAACAATATCTAAAAATTCATTGATTTATTATTTATTGCAAACCATACAACCAAAAACTTTGTTTAACTTTTATTGTCAAAATAAACCGAGTCCTAGGATATATACACCAAAGTGCAAGTAACTGAATTCTTAATTATCAAATAATTTCATTTTTAGAAATTTATTTTGATAACATAAGGATTAAGTTAATTTTACTTTTACTTTTCTGTCAATTACAAAAACCATTTGAAGTGCGCCACTATATAGGACAACAATAACCCTCAATAAATCAACCACATAAATAAAGAAAAATGAAAATTTCAGAACTCAAATGACCTCTTACCTTTCCTTTCAGCCGTGTCTTCACACACACACACACACACACAGAGCCTTCCATTTTTATCACTTCCATTCTTTTATCAAAATAATACTACTCCACATACACAAAATATATTTAAATGCATAATAAATAGCATCTCACATTTTCTCTCTCTCTCTGTCCGGAGAAAGAGAAAAAGTGAAATAATCTGAGATGGGCTCAGGCAGCAGCCGGATGGGCTCCGGTGGGCCTCGTCGGGCCGGACCACAACAAAGCCGTTGGCCCACGATCAAGCGCACCATCTCATCCCTCCTCGTCTGCGGCGCCTCTTCCTCCCGTACGCCCAACGATGTATACATCTATCTGTAGATTTTATTTATACACATTCCAATTGTATTGAATTATTTTCCTATCAGAATTTCATTTATTTGTTAATGTACATGTCCATTGATAATGAGTTGCAATATACAACAGGAGAATCCTTAAGGATTCCAAGAGTATCTACACAATCAAAAGGATACAAAGAATATCTATACAATCAAATAAGATCAATCTAGGATATTTCTCTGAAAAACTGGACCACAAAAATGACCATGGTATAGTACTTAATATCTGATATAGTTTGTCTTCGGATGTCTGTAGTTTTAAAATCATCTAAAGGTTATAGACGAGATTTTATCTAGCCATGTTCTCAGGATATCACTCTAATTACTTCCTTATGCATTCTTTTAACCAAGATAGGTATTTAGGTGATGTTTGTCATTTTGTTCTTTGTAGATGGAAGATTATCCAGCTGAATTACTGGTGAATTCTGCAGAGCATGGTAAAAAATGTGAAAAGTTGAAATCCCCGAGAAATGATTCTGGTTTGTCCCTGAGCAATGTAGCTGATCAAAATAGCAACAAAGTTGAATATGGGGTCTCATCTGAAAGTAGTGACAATCCTTCTCGAGAAGTTGGCACAAGTAGTAATGTCAAGCCAAGTGGTAAAGGCAAATGCTTGTCTGAAAGTAGGGAGTTAGTTCCTTCTCATCAATTCAATGCTAATTTTAGAGGTACTGAAAGTGCAAGTACTTCCTATCTAGATCAACCCTCTCCAGATTATTTCTCTGTAAATGAAATGATGAATTGGATGACATGAGTCGCAATATCGAAACCAATGGAGACCAATCTCAAGTTGGTGAAAGAATCAGCAATTCAAATGGTCTGTTTTCTCATGATCATGGAGAATCTTTCATGGATGAAGTTTCAGTCGAAAATAACTTAACTCGTATTGATTCTGATTCTTCTGTTGGTCCTGATTCGCTAGTAGACTTTCATACCCCACAGGAGGTAGTATCAGAAAGGGAACAAAATAGGCAACATGGGAGTCAAGTACAGGTTGATTTGGTGGGTATATCTTCGAATATATTATCTGGTAATTCTGCTGAAATAAGAAGTCGTGAATTAAGAAGAAACAGTAGAAGATTATTTTGGGATGCTTTCTCTAGACGCAGTTCCAGGAGACATACAGATTCAAGAACCTTTGTATTTTCACCTGATGACTCTGATCATTTGAGATCTCACGACAGATGGCTCCTTGATTTTACTGGTGACTTCTTAACTGATGACGTTGGTAGTAGACCTCAGGGCAGTAGTAATGAACATCGATCGAATTCAAGATCTGAGGTATTACTCTTTTGAGGTTTTAATGAATTTTCCCAGGGAAGGTAATAATTTCTAATTTTGTTTACAGATCTGGGAAAGACTTCGTAGTGGTCTTGATTCTACCGATCGCCGAAACTCAACCTGTCCTAGAGGGATACATTCTGAGGGCTCCTGCTCTTGCCAATCAGGTTCATCTGCTGAGGAATATGGGACACGTGCTGGCATTTCTAGAATAGTTATGCTTGCTGAAGCCTTGTTTGAGGTATTCTTCTTGATTAGTAAGTTTTTATCAATCATATTTTGCTACAAACTTGTGGGGTTATGGCAAGTTACCTCCCTGTGATATGTCTAATGTGCAATTTACCCCCCTGTGATATGAAAACAGGCATATTACCTCCATGTGATATATAATGATGTGTGTTAAACTCTCTCCTCGTGGAGGTGCTGCACACATGCTTGCGACTGTGACTTCATTTTGATGTGGAAAATGACCAATTTAGCCCTACATTTACAAAATATTGGGCACTTTATCCCTCTGTGATATTGTCTAATGAGCACTTTACATCCTGTGATATCACCTAATGTGCATTTTGCCCCCTGTGATATTACCTAATGGGCACTTTACCCCCCTGTGAAATGCAAAAACCAAGAGGCATGCAGTGTGCTTCTTTTACAAAAACACAGGGAGGTATCTTGCATTTTATTTTTCAAGGGGTGGTAAATTGCCTTTTAACGATAACACTGGGAGGAAATCTGCTACTCACTCCAAACTTGTAAAGCATTTAAACCATTCAACAAAATGTATGCATGCATGTGCAAAAGAAAATAGTAAGGAGAAACTTATTGAATTGTTTTTTTACATCAGATTTGCAGTTTGTTTAGATAGTTCTGGTTTGTATTCAATCATTTTCAATAATATTCAGGTACTTGATCAAATACATCAACAGCCCATGTCGCTTTCCTTGTCAATGGTCTCACTTCCAGCTCCAGAATCAATTGTTGACTCTTTCCCTGTGAAAACTTACACAAAGAGAGAAAGAACGGAATGTGCAAATGATGTTTCACAGTATGTTTTCTTCTTTTCAAGGTCTCATTATCCTTTAGTTTTTCCTTTATCATAATTAAAAAAACCATGTTCCCATGTTCAGGTGTTACATTTGCCTGTCCGAGTACGAGGAGGGAGACAAAATACGAGTTCTTCCATGCCATCACGAATACCACATGTCATGTGTAGATAAATGGCTCAAAGAGATTCATGGGTACGTAATTTGTGCTGTAATTGTAATACCTTTATGCTATGAGTGCCCGATTTTTAATCCAAATGATGATTCTTCAGCGTGTGCCCTCTCTGCCGGGGAGATGTTCGTGATGGTTTCACAGAGGCCTCTGATTCAAACTGAAGATCTCTCTTTTTGGTTAGTTGATTCTGTATATATATAGCTGTATAGAAAACATGGACCTTCAGTACTACTCAAGTAATAATATATTCTATTACCATTGCTGGGTTCAATAGTTCTGGATTTTGTTGCAATAGTAAGTGAATTTTGAAGCCAGGGCAAGGAAAGAGAAGAAAAAGAAACTATGTAATACTTTTGGAAGTTTTGTTGTAATATCATGAAGATCAGAAGCGTGATGGCTTTTCAGCCTCTGCTCGAACCATTTGATTTTTAAGTGTATATAGAGTTAGGCGAGGTCAGTTGTCTGATTGTCGTTCATGGTTTTTGGTTTTACATGGGTTCATAGATTTGCTCATTAGTATTGGCAATGGCCATGAGATATATGGTCAAGTTTACATGTTTGTAACAAGGTTTGCATCCCAAATTCAGTCATCTTATACTATAACTTCGGAGACGTTGGAATCTCATTGGTGTATTCTATTAAAAATTAGTGAATAAGATTTATACAATTACTCTTCCTAGTTGAGAGAAGGGATGAACATGTTCCGAGAGCCTCTGTGATGCTTTTGATATAGAATGGTTACTTTTGGTGAATGCGAGATTACTGTGCTTGGTAGGCTTTCTGTTCTATTTTCGGGATACAAAATGCAGCAGTCGAATTCATGAAGCAATTTTGCATTGTATTAAGCATTTACCAGTTGTAATTTTTCTGGTAACTTACCAGTTACATTTTGAACACCATTGCTAACCATCTGGATCTGGTGGTTATCTGCTTGGGGATCGGATTGGAGCCAGATTTCCTCCAACTTTACAATAATATGTACCTCCTCATCATATTGGTTTGTATATTTTTCGAAATGACACAAGAGTAAAAACGATGAATGAAAATTACCACAATTGGTGAACTTTTTTTCTTCTTCTTTATAATAAGCAAATAAAACATAGCTGAAACACAGAAGTTCAACATTCTCAAGTGCTCCTCTGTTTTGTTCTTTTATCCTTGTAATTTTGGTTCTAGGTTGTAACTTCGATCCTGCAACAAGGGCAATGGCCATTGTCTTCCAACCAAGGCACCAAACAATTTGTGTGGAACTTATGTGCACATGCCAACTGCATCAATGTACGCCCCCTCGTGGCCTGAAACTGCTCCAAGCACACTGCACATTCTTCTTGTTCTGACCATTTCCACCTCGATTTCAACCAATTTGATACACTTCTCTTCAGCTTAGGCTCTACTTTTTGCAAGCCTACTTGGATCATGTGCCTTTCTTGAGTAGTTGGAGTTCTGAATGCATAAACTTGAATATAAATATGATATTACTATTTTTTCTTATTAGGAATCTTTTGATTTTTACCTGTTGGCTTCAGATCTCCATTGTGCTTGTAGCCTCTCATCCAATCTCTTCTTAGCTTCAATTGCCTCTGCATCAAGCCGGCTCTCATCGCACGTTGCCTGCACCTGGCTAATTGGATTCCTCTGCTGTATATATACGAATAAAAGAATTTTAACAGATTAAAATAAAATTTTGAGGATATGATTAATCTTGGTACCTTGAAAGAGGTTGAGCTTGCATACAAACACAAGGAAGGGCGCCTGGAAGAGGTAGATGTAGTTTGATGAGATGAATCATAACAACTGAGATTGCTGCTTTGATGAAATCTTCTTCTTCTTGCAGCTTCAACTCCAGGAAGCACACCAGCCATTTAATTCCAGCACCAAATTAATTCAATTGATCTCACAACTAATTAATTAACTGTATTTAGAAATGGGTATTTTTCCAGGAATTTTCAAAAAAGAAAATGATTGTTTTCTTGATGTTCTCAGGATTGTGTTGAAAATGGGACAGATTGAACATTGAAAGCAAATGGAGGAAATGATATATACAGAATAATTAATTTGGAGACAAAAAAACCGGCCCTACCGTTGTTGATTCTGATTGTAGCTTTCTTCACTAAAAATCATCAATAGCAACATACGAAAATAAAAAAGACAAAAAAACCGGCCCTACCGTTGTTGATTCTGATTGTAGCTTTCTTCACTAAAAATCATCAATAGCAACATACGAAAATAAAAATCTACAAAATAGTAGTATGCGGGTGTGTCTCTACATGCAGGAAAATTCTTATCCACATTGGGTTTAGTCGAACCCAAAGTAACTACATGGCAAGTGCAATACACTTGCTTTGAAATTGAATTTAACTCTCAGAAAAGTGATCAATTAGAAAGGAAACATAATGGAATCTTTTTATTTCTAACATGGGCAGAGGTGGATAAGAAACCAGACATACATCTTAGGACAACTAAGGTTATCGAAGCCTCGAACCATGTCATGTGATTAGCCTAACGTTCAACATTATTTGACTATACACGTATTTATATTAATTTGTTCAAAGAGTTCAGGAAAGTTAACACATCCAAACAAACAAATAACGATATTTATAAGCAACCTTTTTTTTTTTTATTTGAATTAAGAGAAGTTGCCTAATGCTAAATGAGGCGAGATCTTTAAAGAAGAAAATTTTGTGCGTGTGGGGCAAGGCAATGGTATTTTTCTCAGGAGGATCATACCATTTTGGGCAATGCCCATGACCCTTCATTGCTCCCTATTGAAAAATAACGTCTCACCAACTTCGGCACGGATGATGTTCAAATAATAAAATAACCTAGAGATAATTAAATTTTTGAAAGAGTGAATAGCCCTCTCATGGACCAATTTTTGCACTTTCGTCCCTTTTAATTTTTTTATCAGATTCGTCATTCTTATAAATGTAGTGTAACACGTTCGTCCCACTTAAATTTTTCTTACCAGATATGTTCATCTTATTAATGTAGTGTGATACATTCGTCCCTCTTAAATTAAAATTATACCCATTTTCGTTCATTTTAGGATATATTGTGAATTTAAGAGGGACGAATGTGTTACACCACAATGACTAGAGAGACGCATCAGTTAAGAAAAATTCAAGAGGGACGAGGGACTAATCTGCTACGGAAAATCTAAGAGAAACAAATTTGCAAAAAGCCCATAAGAAAGACTAAAAGTGTCGTTCACTCCTTTACAAAAAGGAAAATTCTAGGGTGCCGCTACGTTAGGTGCCGCTAATATCACATTATGTGGTATTACCACACAATGTGTATCACATTCTATGGTACATGATCACATTACATAATATTAACCCCATATATTTAGTATGACCCCCACATCATGTAGTATTTATTCCAAATTATATGGTATTACCACACAATGTGTGTCACATTCTATGGTATAAATTATACTCCTTATACCATAATACACATTGTGTGATAATACCACCTAATGTGGTATTAGCGTCATCTAACGTAGCGACACCCTAGAATCACCCGATTATTTTCGATGTAATTATTTTAAGCAAAATTATAAGCTATTGTAAATTCAATTACAACATTTTCGCGCCATATATCATGGAATCAGATTGATGGATTGTTCATGGTAGTTGCTCAAGCTCCAATCTGGGATGCTTAAAATTAGTTTAATTTATATTTTCCTTTTTAGCTTCTACTTATATTATCGATCACATTATTTGACAACTATGCTCAACATTAATTCGGTTCTGAATTCCTCGCATTACGGAGATCAGTTTTTTTTTTTTTTTTTTTCTCCTGATATCCAGATTAGCCCATTTCACTAATCTAATTTATCAGCTTATTTCAACCATATCCGTGTATATATAGGTATGAGGTAGGAATAGGATGCCATTTTGTTCGCTAAGGATCTTATGTCCCATTATTGTGTACCACTATGTGTCACACTCATAAATATTTGTCACATGTCAAGTTCAGTTAGTATGTGTAACACCTGATTATTTTTTCAAGTTCTTCATCGCATACATTCGGTTTTAAATTCTAACATCTCGATTATCTAATAATCCCATCATCATCTCCGCCCCAAATATTCAACTTTAACATCTCGCATCTCTGTAATATATTTGATGGAAAGCTATGGAAAGTACATAAACTAACAGCTATTAATAAATTTGAGATTGGGTCATTGAAATCCTGTATTATATTTTGATCTGCAATTGATTTATTGTCTTACCAATTAGGGTTCTAGTTCAGAAATTTGAATTCTTTTTGGGTCATTGAATGTCGTATTTTATTCCAAGTGATTGAAATTTTGCAATAAATTTATTGTCTCTCACCATTCTAATTAGGGTTCCACAATTTCGCCAATATTTGTTGTATTTATAAGAATCTAAAGGGTTAATTTAATAACATTGACAAATACTTTTAAGCGACGGTAAACATTAATGGTAGTAGACGGTGGGTCTGTTAGGAAAGAAGTTATTGCTAAATGAGAAGTTATTGTGTGTGGTTTCTATTTATTGAGTTTGACACGTGGCTGAAAGTATGAGTGTGACACAGATGTGGTACACAATAATGGGACAGAAGATCTTAAGCTCATTTCGTTATTACTTGTTAGTTTGTTTGGGCAAATAACGGAATTTGGAGTTTATGAATAAAATAATGGATCACGATCATGACTTCATGAGGACTCGATCGGCTCTAAAGAAAAGGATGGCCCAAATTGCCCAAGACAACAGCAAAAAAGGAATCCGTTTTAGATTTCCAACTTTTTATGAATTTCTTCTAGTTCAAATTGATATTTCTCAAAATATATTCCTCGTAACATTGTAAGAACTTGTGGTCAGGTATCAAGCATACTGCATACACGATGATTATCTGATTTTGTGCTTATGAAATCAGTTAGAACAAAGATGGGGCTAACTTTATTTCAAATAACACGAGTTGAAGATTTGAAATTAAAAACTTAATAAATTATAATATCACTTATAAAACTTAGGGCTAAAGCAATTATTTTACCAATTTAGACATTATTTATCTAAAAATAAAAAGGAAGTACAAAAGTCCCATGTGAAAAACATTCAAGAGTTGCTCCTCCTAAATTGTGGTGAAATAATTGACTTGAATGGAGAAATTCAGGTGCCAATACATAGTTAGAATGAGATCATTAACACCGTGAGGAGATAATTGACTCAAACAAGATTAAACCTAAATACATTTTTAAAAAAAGAATGAGATCGTAAAGTTAATTTCACCTTAAACATAGGGATTATATACGATCTTCTCGATGTATTATTTTAATATATCAATCATATATATATATATATATATATATATATATATATATATATATATATATATATATATATATATATATATTTATCTCTAGACCCCAACAAAACCAGATCAGACTAAACCATACCAACACACACGGAATAGTCTTCTTCCTTCCGTCTTGGTTTCACACTCTCCCCAAATTCCCAATCAAACTAAGTCTAACTGACTGACCTATATTAATTAAACTCCGTGCGTCAAAAATTATTAATGCAAGATGGAAGACGACGATAACAACACCGGAAACTCTTCAGCTCCCTCCCTGAAACAAAAGCTCAAACAATATTCCTTCTGCTGCTTCGGGCGGCGCCACCTCCCTCCCCCTTTTCCCTCCGACAACAAACCAACGTTAACTTGGGTCAAAACTAAAGGATCCCACGCACACTCTCTATCGGAATTGAAAGAAAAGTGCCGATCCATCTTCGGTTTTTCGGCAACTAAGCATAACAAACACTCTTCCGCGGACTTTAGGTACGACCCCTTGAGTTATTCTTTGAATTTCGAAGACGACGGCTTTAAATATGACGATGACGCCGTTCCGTTTAAGAATTTTACGGCTAGGTTGCCGCCGTCTCCCTCTTCCGCCGTCGGTTGAGGGTTTTGGGGATTTATTTACTTCTTATTTTAGGTAACGGACAAGCGTTTTTTTTTCTTTTTTCCTTTTTTGGTTTTCAAGATAATTGTTGATACTAATTGTACATAATGACTTGCGCCGGCGTTTCATTGGAATCTTTTATTAAGTCATCCAATTTTAATTTTTAGGTTTGGAAAAGATTAATTAATTTAATTGTCAGCTAAACCTGTTTTCTGTTTTTCAAATTAGTGCAACACATAACTTTTATTGAGGAAGAAGGTCTTATTTAATTCATTGAGATTATACACTACACTACAATACAATACCATCTCTTAAGTAACACATAACTTTGACTTAAATTTATTGAAAGCATTTGATCCTTAAGATTATACGGCCGTACGTAAGCTTTTTGGGTGGGTTAGATGTATGCCATTGCCATCCCATTTAATGTATATATCGATTTGGATTGGAACAAAAAAATCTGGTCCAAGAGGATTATAAGTACTGTCCTCCGCAACAAACTTTCAACAAATTCCTTGAATCAATACCTACAATTATGGCACAACAAAACACTTACAATTTAATTAGCATTTCACAATCTTTCACTTTTGCCAAGACTAATTGATCATTAATTATTTTGTAGAATTGCGAGATTAATGTTTGCACTTAATTATCAAACATCCAAATCTATCGTAGGCAGATGTGTCATTGTTTCGCAATAAGTTTAGAACAAAAGGGAAGCTTCCGATTGGAAAATTCCTACAATAATAATATTAATAAAAACAGTTTACTAGCAGGGAGTTAAATCATCATGCATGATTAACTCAATTATGAAATTAATTTGATGTGACAATGACAAAGGCTTGGTTTATGAAGGGCACATAATTAGTTTGGAGTTCTTCAAGAGGGATCTGCATATATGCCTTAATTAGCTTGTGACAATGGAAAGTTGGTGTCATTGCCTCCAATTGCACCCATGAATGAAAATGAGAGACCTCCGTAGAGTATTATTATTAATTATCACACTAGCTCTGATAAAATTAACCCTTTGCACTCTTCGGTCCGAGCTGTAAATACACAGTCTAGTAGATCAAAAAAAAAAAAATTAATTAATCACACAAAAAGTTACTTCCACAAATTAACTCCAGAAATAATTGTACACATACACGTACCCAATGTTATTGTGATTAATTTGTCCCCGGAATGTATTGAATATATATGATGAGCCACATCGTATAAAAAATTAGCAGATTATACCAAATATAAACATAATAAATTGTTAATTAAGTTACAAGTAATCTTGTCAAAAACTTTTAATTATTCAATATCTTAACAATTATATTTAATTTAATAGCTTGAAGTTGAATTTGTGATATATATCGAACAAAAAGAGCAAAACAACTTGACAATCTAGACGTACATGCACAGGATATTTAAGTAGTGTTTTAGCAGGCAGCAAAATTAATGTGTTGTAAGGGTGGTAAACGGGTGGATTGGTTCGGGTCGGGTCACTTAATATAGGTTAGGTTGGGTTGAAAATAGATTTTAACTAATGCAAAGACCAAATATATATTCCAAATTATAAGAAAATTTATAAGAATTGCACAAAAAATGTACTCTAAAGGAATCTTTAAAAAATAAGACTACCAAAATTTTATAAGTTTGGACTCTCAAATATGAGAGTCCAAAGTGAAATTTTAAAACACATATTAATTAATAAAGAAAATAATACATTACATATAAATTAAAATAGTTGCATCTAAGTTCCTAATACGAAAATTATATAGTATATCTATATAATATATTATATACTATATGATACGACGACCAACAAACCCCACAGACATGTCATATGGTTATATATATATAGTAGTGTAGTAGTATATATGTATGTTATCATAAATCTCCTCGGTCCTCAATTTCAAACTCAGGAGTGAAATGCAAGAACACCCTATGTATTAATTATACATACTTAATTGACATAAGATCTACTATATTATTTTTATTTACAAAAAAATCCCATTAATTAACAAGCTAAAGACATTTATCTTTCGACTCTACAATTAATGCGTTTTATTCACTTTAAGTCCAAGTATTCTTAATGATTTACAACTAAAAGAAACAAATATGCTCTTATATCTTATTTTTCTTTGAAATTAATATAATGTAAAAGTCCAGTAAATTAATACTAAAAAAAATTAACAATTATCCCCCTAAACTTAAAAATTACAATAAACTCTTTTTGTAACTTAACAAGTTGACAATAAATTTTCTTGTGCTCAGTTTTTATTTTCAGATGTGTTTAGTGAGCTAATAATAAAATGAATAAATGATAATACGAAGAGTTTTTTGCTAAAAATATTAATACAAGAGGCTTTTTAGTAATAAAAAAAATAAGGGAAACTTTATGTCAATTAAAAATAATATAGGGGTGTTTTTTGCATTTTGCTCCTAAAATATAATAGTATTCACACTGACACTGTCTTCCTTTCTAGTATTCAAGATTAGAGTCCTCGATTGACTCAGATCGTCAGAGAGATTCTGCATGCACCCTCCGCGCCCAACTCTCCATTTTTTTTTAATATTTTGTACTCATATACTACTAATTTTATTTATACAAGTATTTC
Source organism: Penstemon barbatus (assembly GCA_003313485.2). Classification (NCBI taxonomy): domain Eukaryota; kingdom Viridiplantae; phylum Streptophyta; class Magnoliopsida; order Lamiales; family Plantaginaceae; genus Penstemon; species Penstemon barbatus. The sequence continues at coordinate 4,493,313 of CM064879.1, forward strand.
AGAAAGGGAGAAAGAAATTAGAAAATGATGTTTATCACATAAAGCTCACACCCTCAAAGAAAGAATCTTCTTCCCCCATTAAATTCAGGTCGGTCATTTATCTTAAACTACCATCTTCTTCATAAGCCAGCCCACTTGTCTCTATTTCTCTTTAAATCATTTCAGTTGAAGTGGCTATAATACAAGTACAAGAGATATCGAATACAAAGAAACCACCTTTATATATATTTCATTGGGATTTTGTTAAAAATCAAATCTTTATACCTGGTCTAAGCAAGAAATTCATAATACATAATAAAAATCCAATCTTTATAGCTACATTAGCAAGAAAAATCATCCCACATATATAGAGTTGCATTATGGCATTTGATAAAAACGCAGTACCCAAAGACTTCCTTGCTTCTTCAAGGAGGCCCATTGCTGGGTTTTATCCGGACCCGCTTCGTAATGTAGTGGGTAATCCCAACACCACCCCTGCACTTTATTGCCCATCCACGATACCAGATTCCACTTTTATGCCTTTAGGATTCAATAATGGCGCTCCTAAGGTCAGTACTGGTAATTATAGTCCATTGCTTGCAACAAGGGCTGGGGGTAATGCTTCTGATTTCTCTAGTGATGAGTGTAGCGATGATTCTGTAGCAGGAGAAATGGTCAAGTTCTTATGTAGTTTTGGTGGGAAAATACTCCCAAGGCCAAGTGATGGTGCTTTGAGATATGTAGGTGGGCAAACAAGAATAATTAGTGTAAGAAAAAATCTTACTTTTGGTGAGTTGGTTAAGAAAATGACAGATATATATGCTCAACATGTAGTGATTAAGTATCAGTTACCAGATGAGGATCTTGATGCTCTTGTGGTGGTCTCATGTACAGATGATCTTGAGAACATGATGGATGAATACGAAAAGTTCATCGAGAGGTGTTTGGATGGATCACCTAAGTTGAGGATATTCTTGTTCTCGTATTCGGATCTAGAATCTTCTGATTTAGTGCATATTGGGGATTTGCAAGTTGGTGAGCAAAAGTATGTTGAGGCTGTTAATGGGATTATGGAGGGGAATATCGGTTGTATTGGTAGTGATGCTGCTTCTTCTTCTCAAACTTCTGATTTCAACGGTACCGAGGGTGTTGATTTCGTAGGCCATAGTCATGGGGAGGTTATTAGTATACCATGTAGTTATGGATTATCAGCTATAGAACATTCAAGAATGATGTGTTTAGATCCTAACCCCGTAGTATACACCACGGATGCTTGTTCTGCTCCGTTAAGTATTCCATCAATGGTTAGATGTGGTCTTCCTGAGCAAGAGGTAGGGAGATATGTGCCTCTTAGTGTCCCACAGTCGCTACCTGGTGTGAGTTTTCCGGTATCTTCACCTTATGTGCCGGCGGCTTATATAGATCCTCGTCAAGAAACTTTGAGCCGTGCAAACTATGTGCAACATAACCCTTCCCAGATGGGGTTCCCTGCATCATCCTTTGCTAGCACGAGGCCTATTGCAGTTCCAACAGTTGTTCCCATGCAACAAGCTCGTTTGGAGCATTACCCTGCAGAAAGGAGGGTAGTAGAGAGGGTTCTCCAACTTCCAAATGGACAAGGATACAATCCAAGTCATACTCAAGTTCCGATAAAACAAGGGGGATTATATGATCGGTTTCAACTTCCAAATTCTGAGCAGATGGCCCTCTCGGAAGGTTTTGGAAGTGTCTTGCCTGACTCGAGGTCAATGTATCATGGTCTCCACTTGGATAATCAAGGACTACCAATGACAAGGCCTATTGTAGCTGGAACTCTCGGAGAAGAGAATATTGTGCAACTGCCTCGACCACAGGCTCATGAATCTGTAAAGATTCATACAAACGGGATAGGGGTCTCACAATATGTACATATCCCGCTGCAGAGAGAAAATCTTGAACATTCTAAGGTGACGCTTCAGCAGAATTTGATGATGAGTAGTGGAGCACAATCTCCATATGATGTGTTTTCACCTAATACTCCTCAACCTTGCCATGTTGATGCTGTCCAGCATTTTGTTCCTCAGCCACAATTCAAAGTTGTACAGGACACAACAACAATTCACAACAGATCATATAATAATAATGTTGTTCATGAAGGCCTGAAAAATTATTATGGTAAAATATGTGGAGGTGTTCCAAAAGATGATTCTACTTCATTGGCGCTTGATCGTTTGAGACAAATTGACGGGAGGTTGGAAAATCTCCAGATACGCCCTTCTACAATTTTAGCGAAAAACGAGCAGAACAAGTCTGTTCTTGATCCTAGAAATGCAGCAGAATCTTATCAAGTTTCAGTGCCTCCTCCTCCTCCTCCTCCTCCTTTACATAATGTCAATTTGTACCCTCATAGGGTTGTTAATCCTTTTGTTGCAGATGCTGCTGCTGCTGAAAACTCTGTACATCCACCTTTTGGTGAATGGCAAGATACCGTTCCATGGTCCCAGTCAAGAATACCTGGTGATGAAGAATGCGTTGCATTTAACGAAAACAACCCATCATATATATCTCCATCAAATAAAGTTCCAGATAACTCGGCCCCATCACTATTTAGCAACCAGGATACTTGGAATTTACGTCCCGAAGTTCATTTCCCCCCTCCTAAACATAGCAAAATTCCAATAAGAAAGGAGAAAGCGGTCCTGTCCAATAAAGGTTTGGAATTATATGTCCATTTTTTTTGGGTTCATATTTGTATTTATATATAATGTAAGTATTTGTTTAAATGCTCATTTCATTTCTAATTACTCATAAAGGTTTGGCAGAGGAACTGATAAAGCAAGAACTTCAAGCTAGTGATTCTCCTCCTATAGCCAAGCAAATCGGGGAAGTTCAACTTGCTAATGTAGAAATACAGCAAAGAGATAAACTTGAGGTTTTGTAATTTCCTCATCTTTCTCGAATGAGCATATTAATATAAAGTATGAAAAATATAGATAATTATGAGGCTTATTTGTTTAACTATTATTTCCATTCAGGACATTAAGACCAAATTGACAAAGAAAATAAATCATGGTATCCCTGCATCCGATAGCATTGGTCGATTACAGGTTTTCTTTCCCCCTTAAAATGATCCTAGTTTGTTCTATTTCTTATGAACTATTCTCTTAACAAATTTATTCGTTCTGTTCTGGCAGATAATTAAAAACAGTGACCTGGAAGAGCTACAAGAACTGGGTGTTGGTACTATTGGTACAGTGTATCATGGAAAGTGGAGAGGCACCGATGTAGCAATTAAACGTATCAATGACAGATGTTTTGCTGGGAAGCCATCAGATCAAGAACGCATGGTCGGTGTCCTGACTCATTGTTATGTTATTGTACTATAAGTTTGGCTTATAACTGCAGTTTCTTAAATTAATAATAATAATAATAATAATAAACAGAGAGATGATTTCTGGAATGAGGCAATAAAGCTAGCTGATTTGCACCACCCAAATGTGGTTACTTTTTATGGAGTTGTGTTTGATGGTCTTGACGATTCAGTTGCAACTGTTACTGAATACATGGTGAATGGTTCTTTAAGGAATGTTTTGCAGAAGAGTGAGAGGTAATGCAATGACCCTTTCTATCTGTCATGATTATGGGATATAGATTTTCTTTTTGTTGTATTGAATTCATAAATGACCATTTTTTTCGCCTGAATAATATTACCAGGCCTCTTGATAAGCACAAGCGCGTTCTAATTAGCATGGACGTCGCCTTTGGAATGGAATACTTGCATGGAAAGAACATAGTACATTTTGACCTGAAAAGCGACAATTTATTGGTTAATCTCCGTGATCCACAAAGGCCAATATGCAAGGTTGGTGATTCAATGATGATTGATGTCTTCAGTTCCATTTGTTCTTATGTTAAGTTCGTACTGTGTCATCACATCAGTACTATTCAAATGTGATCTGGTTTTCTGTTTAAGATATTTGTCATGTTAATGTTTAAGTACTTTTGTACATGCATCGCTTAAGTTTGTCGTTTCTCTTAAACACTTGTAGGTTGGTGACTTGGGGCTGTCAAAGGTAAAGTGTCAAACACTAATCTCAGGTGGTGTAAGAGGCACCCTTCCATGGATGGCACCCGAGCTTCTTAATGGCGGTAGTAGTAGCCTTGTCTCGGATAAGGTATTTCATTCTCTCTCGTTTCTCAAGCTCACATAATTAAAATGGGCAAAAGAATCATTGTACCTTTTCAACAATTTGATGTTTCGTCTTTCCACACAGGTTGATGTGTTTTCATTTGGAATTGTGATGTGGGAACTTCTTACGGGAAAAGAACCATATACAGACTTGCACTATGGAGCCATTATTGGTAAAATGACTTAAATATTTTGATGTATTTCTAAATGCTATATGAGTCAGATCTATTACCTAGAGAACATGTTTTAGCTGTTTTTGCTTACTTTATTTGCATGTATTGTGGTAGGTGGTATTATGAGCAACACATTGCGGCCTCCTGTGCCAGAAACGTGTGATCCCGAGTGGAGAGTTTTGATGGAGAGGTGTTGGACATCCGAACCATCAAAAAGGCCTAATTTCACTGAGGTTGCCAATGAATTAAGAGCCATGGCTGCTAAGCTACCTCCAAATACTACAGCCATTTCCATCAGCGAATTAAATCGAGTCCCCAGTTCAAAGGCTGATCGATATATATAGTGCATGCATGTTAATTTTCAGGTTTGATCAAACTTAGCTTGCATTAAATCAAATTCACACATTTAGATCAAAAGGTCTCATTATTCTTCTTTGATCCGTTGATTCCCCTATCTTGTTTGGATGCGTAATGTAATTAAAATCTCATTTTTGAAAATTAACCAATTTTATTAGGCTAATAATCATGAAATGAAAAGTAAAGTAAAGGGGCTAGGGTAGTAACACTTTTTAGTTAGTTCTTATTATGTTATATGTAGAATTGAAGATTATAAAGAATTTCTCAATATTTGCAGTAAACAAAAATTTAAGACCATGGCTGTCTTGGGTCTTTTCCTAGTTTTATAAATAATATTTTTTGGAGGAAAATTCATTTTTTATATCAAACTTTTATCTACTTTATACATTTGGTACCAAACTTTTGAAAAAGACACATTAAATACCAAAACTGAAGGAATTTTTTTCACATTTTCTTGAGCTTTTTTGGTATGCTTAAAATTATGTTTCAATTTTTTGACCATAGCAATGCTTATGTGCCGTATATCACATTTGGAAATTATCGTGGGATGATTCCTTATAGATTATGAGATATGACTTAATTTTGATTAATATCCCAAAACTTTGTTAATTTTTTGCGAATTATTTATTGCGTTTCATGAACTGAAACTTATAACATTAGAAAGTGCGAAATAAAATGTGCGAAAAATCCTTTAATTTTAGTATTAAATGTGTCTTTTTCAAAAGTTTGATATCAAATATACAAAGTAAATACAAATTTTATATGAAAAATGCAATTTTCGAATTTGATAATGATTAGATATATTTATCTAGTAGAGTTATAGTTATCTTTCAATTCTAGATATTTATTTACTACTACAAATGAATGAATAGCTATTTATTTTTTTCTATTCTAAATAAATAGTGAACTTTAATGAGCCGGATTTTGAATTGCAACCATATGGTCAAGTCGCAAATAATTGACATCCAAAACCGAAAAGTATTCCTTATTTTGAATTCTACACACTGTTGCGTGTTTTTCTTTTTCTTTTATTATTAAAAATATACTGTAGACTGTAGTATATTATCTATCTATCTATCATCTACCAGGTAATGGAATTGAATACCAAAGCTACTTGGTCTTGAACTTCTTAGATATTTCGGTATTTCCCTTGGATTTCGATTTTTCTTCCGCTTCCTTGTATTGTATTGTATCCACAAACACAGAAGAAACACGCTTAAACACGGCCACTAAAAATATGTACTACTATAAATAATCGTCTTCTTCTTTCTTCACAATTAATTAATTAATTATCATTACGCACAATTGCAAATTAAAGAAAGAAAATCATATCTATCCCATGTCTATCCCTCAAGAAACACCGGCGGCTGCCGCCAGAGGATGCGGCTGTTTCCGGAAGTTGTGCTTCTCGTGGGACGACGGCACAGAAAATCACTATCTATTGAAAGAAACGTCGCACAAGGAGGCATGGCTTGTGGCTAATCTAAAAAGAGTAAAGGAATTTTCGGAGCTCGTGGCAGGGCCTAAATGGAAGAATTTCATTAGGAAAATCGGCAAGCTATGCAATCATATTCCCAAGAAATTTAGTAATAATAAGCAAACGACGCAGTTTCAGTATACTCCAGAAAGCTATGCACTTAACTTTTGTGGTGATCAGGATCAGGATCAGGATCAGGAGGACGACGGTTTTTTGATGCACAATTTTTCGTCTAGGTTTGCTTCTGCCTCTTTGATTAATGATCAACACAGGAAGACCGTCTTGTGATACATAAAATAAATTCAGGGAGAAAATTTGTATTCTACAGCTAAACATAATCTACAAATTTAATTCAACTACTTTGTTATTGGCTTCCATATTCGTTAATTAGTAGTATGGTTTACTTATTTTAAAAATAAAATAAACAAACAAATAAAAACGAAATTCAATGTCAAATGAGTTATCGTGGATAATTTAAGAATACGTGTTACGCGTTAGCACAGTCAGTTTAACCATTTCATGTTTCCTTAATTTGTTTGCTTGCTTTGCGCCAAAATTCTTACCAAATACAACATCCAAACTCAATTAGTCAATTCGAATCATTGTTTCAAATTTTTAGAACCCAAAATTAATTTAAATAGTGTTTCAAAAAAACAACCAAACATTTCTTAAAATGCCAAAGCCCACATAGAATCGGACAAATACCAATTCATATAGAGCCTTGTATACCACCTTGACTTATAGGCTCTATTTAGAAGGGTTTTGGTTCGGTTTCGCGAGTCTCGTTTTTAAACAAATGAATTGGATAATTTCGGTGAGAATTTTGAAACCCCATTTGGTTAGGTTTTGAACGTTGTGTTTTGTTGTTTTATAAAGCTGAAACCCTACTTGAATTGAGCATGAATATTGGGGTTTGGGAAAAAAAGTAAATAGTAAGTGTCAAATCAATGTTTTTTATATGGAGTTTGTGGAGGTGATATGTGTCAAACCAAAAATTTATGAAAGTTTCATGGATCTGACGAAAATTCACTTGAAAAGATTTTGACTCGATCTCGCAAAACCGCGCGGCCAGATCAAAATCTATCCACATAGGCCCATAATGTCTGTGTATGTAATAGACTCAAAAATATTTAGTTTGAGAAATTTATCGGTACATGTAAAAAGTGACAGAATATGCGAGATTAAATTATTGGCATAACAATATTATAAGTTTTTATTTAACATATTTATACAATGATGAAAAATTTGGGATTGTGGAGTGCCTGACGATCTCACTATCCAAATATCAATGTTGACCAGCAAATCAACATGTATTGGGAAAAATCTAATTAACAGGTAGTAGCTGGCAAATTATAGGGAGTTTGATTTTAGATGAAAGAAGACAAGTTAAAGTTATAGAGCTTAACCAGCCGCCTTTTCCAGTACAGCTATGTCGCAGACTATCATTTTGACTAATCCACCCAATAATGCCATAGATTTTGGTCCGCTTGTAAAAAAATGTTCATGTCCATATTCTTACTACAGTTATTTTGGTTTACAACCAAATTCTGAATGGATGGCTTGGCAATGAACGAAAACTATTACTTCAAGATTAAACTTGAGTCATATATATATATTCTACTCATGCTGCGGCAAAATCTAAGTATCGAATAGAAGTACTATAAATAACACCAAAACAGAAGCTTTGTCGTCGCCAATATCTCAATCAAACAAAACAAAACTATCGAATGCGATACCTTCCTACTGGTATACTCATTACATACAGCAGCTTTAATTCTCATTGCATTGGCCTAATTTCATTTCCTTATCGACTCGGATCAGAGTACCTCTAAACAGACTGCAATTTTTCACTCTGGCGCCATTCTTAACCATATTCTCTGATTATCTATAGAGTGTCGCTACTCGATATTAACAAACAAGGAATACTTGTGTCACTTATCCAAAATACTCTTCACAGTAGACGCTCATTGGCTGTTTTTATCACCTGCACCACTATTTAATCCCAAAATCAAGGCAAGGTTCCCCTAAAAAAGTTTTGTCATGGGAAACGAGAGATATCGGTATATATATAAACCTACTTCTTGCGCTTGCTCTTCTGAGTAGATGAGGAGGACGTATTGCTGTGCCAATTCCTTTTCCTTTGGTTGATGAACCAATTGTTGATCTGTTTTAATTGCAAACCAGTCTCTTGAACTAATCTCGATTTATCTTCCTCCTAAAAACAATATTACATACAATGTGAATCTTATCAATTAAAAGAAAGGAACTGAGATGTTTTGAGGTCTATATATAGTTTGCTTACTGTTGGATAAGGCCACTTGGAATGTGTCTGCCACCAAGTTTTCAAGACAGATGTAGTATCGCCCGGAAGTTTTCCTGCTCTTCTTTTTCGCAATATTTCTTCTCTAATGTCCACAATCTTCTCCTTATACCCCTAACAAGTAAAAACAAAAACCTAACTTAGTGAACTCAAAATAACATTATGTAGTAGCTAAATCATCGTCATAAAACTTTATGTTGTCTCACCTGTTTAAGCTCGTGTTTAAGTTCTTGTCGCACGCGTTCCATCAAGGATCTCTCAACTTCAGTGGGTACTAGAGGACCAAATCCCATGTTGTCAGTCCCATCTAGACTTTCATCAAACATGTTAGTTTCACTCTCAGCTTGGTCCTCGTCATCATCAGACATCGTCGCTCCTGTACCTTCGCTTGGCGCTACCCCTGTCAAGCAATTGTGTAACAAATGCATCATTCTGATGTAGGAGTCAAAGAACTATATTTAAATGAGATATTTTAAATGGATCAATGAATTTAGCTTAGTCTTTAATTGTAAACGATTTGTACTAAGAGGCTAAGAGGTGGTTGTGTGTTGTAAGATTAAGAGGAAAGTATACAAAGTTCACATACCAATTTAGAGTTCATCTTGATGGATTCAACTGTGCAATAAAAGATGTAAAGTAGAGACATACACAAAATCAGGGAATTTATTACCTGTCAAGCTTTGCAAAGATTGCTCGAGCTCCCAACAAGCCATGACTGCTTCCATCGCATGAACTCGGACATGTTGTTGCAGTTGCTCTTTAAATGAGGAGAGCAAAAGAACATAATGTGTCTACATCAGAAAGAAAGACGAAAAAAAATGAAAAATTAGTAAATGACGAGTGGTCACAAAATTGTAATTATATAGATACGAAGATGGATGTATGGGGGGAAGAAAATTGATCCTGATTATTAACAGCACTGGGGGGTGAAGCAGGACTAATTTCCAGTCTAGTAAAGATTATTGACCAATTCATTAATAGTTTTTGTTAATTTATTAAATTAATCGCCACTACTCACCATCTTAATACAAGGAGGAGAGAGGAAAAAAGAAAGATATTTCAAGATACCAAAGTTCATGTGGAGATTTAATGAGTTGATCAGTTCGTAGAAGAAAACTAGTAGTAAGTGGCATTACATCAAGAAATAGATTCTGCAAAGCACTAAAAAAATAGAGTTCCAATTATTAGTGTTGTGTACTGATCAAGAACAACAGGATTCCTATCAGATATTCCAACACACATTGATTACAGATATGGACTGCAACATATATAACTGAAAGTCGTAGATCATACAAATATCAAGACACACCATATTTGAATAAGACAGCTCATGAACCTGGTCCTCTCTCCTACTAATTCTCCACTATCCTATTTGAATTATCATATATGCTAGTACATACTATATAGTTAAAAGTTATTGATTCCTTACACTGCTAAATGGACAGCAATTAAACCTGAAATGCTAATGACCAAATCAAATTCCGAAGAATTCAAACTATATTCGAGAAAGAAAGAAATGGTTTACAAAAGCAACACTAACAAGGATAACTCCGACACAAGGGAAGATGGCTGGGCAGCCTTAATTTAATATTCCATATGTAAGATATTAGCAGATGAAATCATAAAAATGAAAATAGACGAGTTTATCATCAACTACTGTTCAAAATATTAACAGACAACTAAAATTGGAATAATACACAAAACTAAACTCAGTCAGAGTGATGGGAGATCTAAAAATTCAATCTTGGATAGATATATAGCACCAAATATTAATTTAACTGAGCCAAAATTCTAAAAATTTCACAACAACTAACAAATATATCCAAGTGATCGACATGAAGAAGATTTGCAAGAAGTGAATTATTAATTAGTGTTTGTAAAGTACCATGAAATGGTCAAGGTCTTTATCGTCGAGGGGGTGTTGACCGGCGTGTCCAAGAACAGAATACTTAGCGACGACCTGTGGAGACTGAGCAAGCTGGGCATCAATCCTGGGAAGCTGGTCCACGGGCGTAGCTATGCGGAGGCAGGACACGTGTGCCGACAGTAGCTGTTCGTAAAGTGGGTGACTAAGAATATCGGCTTTGCACTTGTCTCTTTCCCAGTTGCTGCTGTTATTAGTATTATTTTGTCCTCCACCAGTACCGCCGGTGGCTGTGTCGAGGTCTTGGTGGGGGAGCCAGTGGTGGAGGGAGGAGTTGTTGAGCCAAGTGGTGGTGGTAGGGGGTGAGGAGTGGGGGTGGTGATCGGGGAGGATGGAGCGGAAGAAGGAGGAGGAGGAGGAGGCGGCGGCGGAGGGATGGTTATCATCAGAGTAGTGGAGGGGCATTTCTTGGGAGAGATTTTGGTGGTCCTGGAATGCCATGTTTCAAAATAGTTCTATATATTATGAGTCTGAGTCTGAGTCTGACTTATAATTATAAAGAGTAGCTGCTGCTGAATCTAAAATATATATATATATTCCAGACGAACAAGTAGGGGTGGGCCGGTGGGGGTACTAGTCCGGTTTTCCTAATTTCCAAAGATTAATTAATATATAATAAATATGATTGTGCAATCGGGTATAGTACTCAAGATTTTAGATTTTTACAATATGATGCATAATTTATGGGTTTTCAGTTGTGCTTAAGTTTGTTATATTTTTTATTTAGAAAAAAAAAAAACAAAAAACTAGCCTTAATTAACAAGTATGACTTAAGTATATCATTCAAATAATACATCCGCGGACTAATTGCACGCCATGGGACGACTAATGAAATTAAGTAGTCTAGCTAGATATTTAAATAAAAGACATGGATAGCAAGAATAAAAACAAACTAGCAACACCCTTTTGGTGCGATTATAACCAAGACCAAGACGGTGTACAAATTTGAAAAAGAAGAAGAAGAAAAACATTTATTTACCAAATGAATTACGGGGGAAAAAACCATTTTTGCTAATATATTAGATATAAACATTAGACATTTTGTAGTAGTGGTATACTTGTCCGTATAATCTACATATAAAATTATTTGAATCTGAATCGAATCTTTATTAGTATTATATATATATATATATATATATATATATATATATACTTGGAAGCTAAAAATTGTAAACAAGTCTTTGCTTTAAAGGGAGGAGGAATAAATATAATAGAATGAGCAAGAATTAATAATAGGGTGGAGAAAATGAGCTAATAATCTTTATTACATTGCTTGCTTGATTTGTCAGGACGACGGTATTTGGTGGGGAGTGGGTGGTAATTGGCAAACAAATGCCACGTCAATCAATCATATACTACTATTTTATACTTTGTATTTGCCTTTTTGGCCTCCTTGTGCAATAATTTATACTCCTCTACTTTTTTAAATGTCGATGTTTCTTAAGGTGTTGAATGAGACAAATTTTGATGATTGATGGTGTTCCTTCTTTTCTTTCTTTTCATAAAAAAATATGATGCCGTTCTTCCAAAACTAAACTATACCATTACTAGTAAGTAATTTCTTTGTTGATTGAGTTGATACAAAAGAATTAAAGAATAAATGAGATACGTGAGTAAGTAATTTCTTTTGTTTTTGTTAGTTTATAAATTCGAATTAGTTTTGGTGAAAAAATGCAAGATAAACTTTGATATATTTTACATCGAGGAATTTGTTTCATTGGTTTCCAAGTACAAAAATAGCATTTATAGGTTATGGATTCAACCCTCACTGGTGTGGGTATTTTCTCTAGTTTAATACTAGCATTTATTATCTAGTTTAGAACTAGCATTTGTAATTAATTTACTTTGATATCAATGTAATAGATTCAATTCGTTATAGTGTATTCACCATCTAAACAAAATGCAAGTTAGAGTTCATGGGTGCGCAAGTCATGTGAGGTCAAAATTTTACACAGAAATTATATAAAAGAGGCAAAAAATTATAATTGACAACTTCTTTTAGAATCAGCTTATATTCAAATTAAAAATCTGCTTTAATGAAAAATATGAGATATTTAGTATTTTTTCAATGCATTTTATAATTGAGGGAAATTTGATATATAAATTAACATATTTCAATTAAATTTAAGGAAGTAGAACAATAACAAGTAAAATAACTTTCTACATGACAACCAATTCTAGATAAAATCCAATTAAGCTCATTTTATTGTTTAGCAATAATGCTGATGATTGCAATGCGTCATTATTACATCTTGCTCAATCGAAATTAATTGTCTTAACAAATAATAACAATCAGACAAAATCAAGTTTAGCTATTGTTTCTAAGAAATCAAGATTAATAATTGAGTGAAATGCAAACCCTGTACTTTGTCCTATTGACAAAATATCATCCATCCTTTTATTACAAAATAATCTGCGTGTTCCTTTCATCATTATTTACCCCTTCTCAAACCATAACTAATGTGGTTTACTCATTAGTGACATTACTCTTCATAAAATGTAGGGAGAGTTACAATTATACCCCAAATATAAAATCCCAACACATCCTTGTCCACATAAAAAAAAATTGCAGTAAATTCTCTTTTAACTTTGATAAACCTATGTTCAATTAAAAATATAACAATAACATTTGATCAATTTAAAATTTTGACAATAACTCCGATCATTGTTAACTTTATGAGAAGATTAATTTAAAAAAAATCAAGGAGTTATGGGAATTTTCTAGATATACATTGAGCTATACTAATTTAATACAGAATTCTTTGCGAATAAAAATAATAAAAATGAATTATTTTGCAAGCGAGATAAAAGTGAAGGAGGTATTTATAATATTTCACATTTTTAACAAATCATTTGGTAGGAAAAATGAAGAGATAGGCGGACAGACACTTTGTCGCTCAAATCCACCGGATAATCACATAATTTCCGCTAAAGCAAAACATTGATCGACCCTGGGTCTATACTGACAAGAGCACCGTAGGTACAACTGCCATGTGTCAGTCCCGAGTTTCATGGACCACCCAACACCAGTGGGGACCGCCTGCATCAAAACCACGCGCTGTAGATGCATGGCTTGCTCAATCTACAAACGTACGTATATACGGTGGTATACTCGTATATGCATTATTCATACAGCAGTTCTATTTGAACCCAGGCAGTGCGCCTATTTTCTGCTGCGCCACGGCTGATTGAACGCCGGCGGTTAAAGGAGGGGTGGGCCCAATTCGACCTGGATTATTCAGTCTAGGTTAGTTTGGTCCCCTACCTAGTCTGTCTCTTCTGTTTGTTTCTCTCTCCTCATCATAGATTCATTTATTACTATTAATTAATACGAGTGGGGCCAGCTGCCATGCATCTGCCGTCCGTCACCAAAGGAGAGAGAGAATTTAATATTCCCTATATTCCTTTTTAGGAAAATTCTAGGTCCCGCTACGTTAGGTGCCGCTAATACCATATTAGGTGGTATTTATCACACAATATGTATCACATTGTATGGTATGACCTCCACATGTTACAGTACATGATCACATTACATAATATTAACCTCATATATTTAATATGACTCCCACATGATGTAGTATTTATTCCAAATTAGGTGGTATTACCACGCGATGTGTATCACATTCTATGGTATAAATTATACTCCTTATACCATACAATGTGATACACATTGTGTGATAATACCACCTAATGTGGTATAAGCGGCACCTAACGTAGCGGCACCCTAGAATTCCCCTCCTTTTTATATGTCACTTTTGAAAGAAAAAAAAAATTTAACAATACATGTTACTTTAGAATTTAAGATGGACTTAAATGCTAGTTTGACAATTCTTACCCTTCTTCAATTCTAAATACTATATTTAATATCTCCCAATTTTCAAAATATTTACTCATGTTTCTCAAGGGTAATTTTGTCTAACTACCCTTTAATTTTCCTAAAATCTGGAGCATTAAATGATTTCTTAATCTTTATGAAACAACCTTAAACAACATGTAAAAGGGAATGGAAGGAGTATTACTAAGATTTATGCTACTCCTATCTAATCTGTATTTGAAATATTGGGACAGTATGAATTTATTTTGCCTTCATATTCAATCATTATTCTTCTTTTAATTCAATCAATTTAAAATTTTATTTAAATTTCTAAATATATAACTCAATTATTATTCTTTGATTTAAGGGCAAGTTACAGGTACTCCTGAAGTAAGATGAAAATATGAAAATCCCTCTCACGTATTTAAAATAATGAAAATACCTTCATTTTATGCATATTTCAATTTTGCTCCCACTACAAGAAAAATGAATTTTAGTGACAAAATATTAAGTGACATTGTTGAAATTGTCACTTTTTGCATACATTTAGTGATAAGAATATTAATTTTGTCACAATAATAATAGTGACAAGTGCAATGGTGACAAAATATATTTTTAAGTTATCACTAATGACTATTAGTGATAAGTTTATGGAACTTAAGTTGTCATTAGTGACACCCTTTCAGTGACAACCTAGTGACAATAAATATTGTCACTATAATTTAGTGATAACTTTTTAGTTGTCACTATTGGGGTATCGCTAAATATCAATAGTGACAACTTTTTCACATTTCTTGTCATTAGTGTGTCTATATACATCATTTTAGTGACAATATTAAAATTTTTGTCACTTTGTCATCTACTATTTTGTCACTAGAATATAATTTTTTTGTAGTGTCCTAAAGGATTATTTGTAATATTTATAATATTTTATAAAATTTTAAAATTTGAGTGTAATATCTCGATCATGTATAAGTAGTGAATTAAAGATCAATACTTGCAAAATACAATTTTATTAAGACAATATTTTCAAAGAAGTCACAATACCCGTAATTAAAGTTCTAATAAGTCTTGTAAACAAAATCAAGAAAAATATTGATGTGTTTGAAATCAGACAACCATGTAACAACACTGTCTCCTGTCCCATGTTATTGGTAGAAAATCCGGGATATCATAATCGATCCTCGTGAAGCTTAAACATATTTGGAATACTTTCAATAAAAAGGAGAAAATAACAATAATTGTTGGGCTAGAGAGATGGTGTTAGATATAAACGACACTTGCTTGTAATAAAGTGTCTTTAATTATTTCATAATAATGATTGATTAGATTATGTATTAATCACATAAAAGCTGAAGAGATTATGTTTAGCATTATAATAGTAGTATGTTTTTTGGAGATAATGTTGAAAATTGATAACAAGAGTCATACATGTACATACTTAACTGGCATTGGGGACCATAAAAAGGATCATTAATTATTGATCCATGGATTTAACCACCATAACTGAATTTAAAAATCTCATTAGTCTTATAAATGTGATTTGCCTAAACTACTAACAAATGTGATTTGCCTAAACTACTAATAAATGAGTTACTTATATCATACACTAGTGGATTTAATCCATTGGGGTTGGATGAATGCCACATGGGCATGAAAAGACAAAAAATTGTCCTTACATATCCATGTGGCATTCATCCAACACCTGGATGAATTAAATTTACCGGGGTAGGTACTAATTTTCCCTAACAAATGTTAAGACTTAAGGTATTGATTAAAGTTAAGTGCACCTTTAATTAAAATAATTAGGTGGTGATATATGCATAAGTGATTTATAATCTTTGCACCGACGGAACGCACAATAAACTTTTAAATTTCACAAGTTCCAGACATGTAAATTAATACTGGCTATGCATGTTTGAGTTGTTGATTGATTTGGTTTTGTAGATTTTAAAAATTAGGACTTTCTATACGATGCGACATTAAACAATCACGCAATAATTTCTTTTAAAGAAAACATTTCAAGGTAAAAGAATTTCAATCATCATTATATTTATTTTTTTAAATATTACTCCATCGTCCCATTTATTTTGCTCTATTTGCTACAGTATCCGATTAAACTTTTCAATCTTTTAAGTGACTTATCATATTAAAGTATTCACAATTGTGGTGTATCTAATATTTTAAATATTAATATATAGGATGTCATATGATATTATCAACTTATTACTGAAATTATTTTTTATAATTTTTATAAATTTAGTCAAGTTGATTAGTTAACTGTACCAAGGGATAAATATAGGAAAATTCTTGTCCAAACCTGGCTTGACCAAACCTATCCAACCACCAAAGCAAGTGCAACTTGCTTTGTGATTGGTCACTCTCCTAGGAGTTACGTCCAATCTCAAAGCAAGTGTATTGCATTTGCCTTATAGTTACTTTGGGTTCAACCAAACCCGATGTTGATAAGAATTTCACATAAAGATAATTGGGACGGAGGAAGTATTTGACATCTAGCAATCCACTTTCTTTCTTTTTTCTTAAAAAAACACTTTATACTAAAATACACGGCAATCGCTTGAGGATTAAATTCGGTTTTATGCATGAATATATATACTATTAAGAAAAAATTAAACTAAAACACAAACCGTACATTAATTTCTTTAAAAAATAAACATCAATATTATTCTATATCCTAGAAGTATTAGTTAATATTTCAAAAATCAATTCAACTACATTACATATTTTTCTAGATTTTCGAAAAAAAATCATCATTTATACCCTCGAAAAAACCTACCAAAGCCATGATTTCTTTTTTTTACTTAGTTTAGAATAATAGAACTTGATATATTTTTTCATGTTTAATATTCTTATCGGTGAATTTTAGAGAGGACTCAGTGATTATATCAATGTTTTTATAATTGGACCAGACAATGAATTGGTGAGCCGACTGGTTACTGGTTGAACCGATCGGACCGGATGACATCATAATGATATAGTATTAATATTTAATTTTTTAAACTATATACTATAATATTATAAAAGAACATGTTCAAACCTAAAAGAGCATACACAAATATAAATATGTATTTAGACCAATATACACTCATCCATTACACAAACTTTTGAGCTTTATGCAATGTATGATTGAAAAAGAAATGAAATCGCAACAATTATAACATAACAAGTTCAAATTCCATTAAAAGTTTTTAGGTAGTTGTTGCACATTTTCATGTATAATTTGCACATATTTCAGGTAAATGAAATCTCAGATTTTGTTATATATATAATATCATCTTATTTGTATATTATTGAGAAACTTATTGAACTAATTATACCTGCCATACACAACCTTGAAAGTTTGAAAACTAACCTTATAGTAATGGGTTATTAGGCAATATTAAATAATAGTTATATAGATCTTTTACACCACTTGTTAATTTATTTATTTGTTTTGTTTTATATGACAAATAAATAAATCTCAGCACTTGACCACTTATCTAAATTAGACACCATTACATATACATTAATATTAAATGAAATTGATGGAGCGCTGAATTAACATCAGGATAGGCCCAGACCCGAAATGATAAGCCCATCTATGTCTTGTAACCCTATTTTCTCTTCATCTATAAACCTAAAATTTCCACTCAATTTCCTTCCGACCTCTTCCTTTTGTCACACATCACAATCACAATCACAATCACACCAAAATTAAAAAACCATTAAAAGAGATGGTTTATGTTTATTGCAAACTGTACAATGCCTACCTTTTTCTTTTGTTCGATTGTTTTCAGTGATGCGAATAAGAGTCACTCTTTTTTTTTTTCTTTTTCTGTTTTAATGTGCGAACTGTGGGTCAAACTGGTTCATCGGTTTGCCGGTTCGCCAGTTTTTGACCTGTTTTCAACGGTTCACACTGGGTTTGAGAGGCGGCGGTTTTTGTGTGTTGTCCGGACCGGTGAGGCCACTGGTTCGCGGTCGAACCAGTCGGATCGATCGGTCCAATCCGATTTTAATAACATTGGATTATAGAATGCATTGGTTTTGAAAATTTGGTAGTCCTGAAACGAGATAAATTTTTCGGGAAAATTCTTGCTTAAACATTATATATAAAAAAATTATATGGCTTGTTTGTTTGGTGTTTGAGAAAGTAGTTTGGGAGAGTAGTGGAGGTTTGTGAAATAATTTCGATTTGTGTAATAATGTTTGTTTGAATTTTGGGAGAGTGGTTTGAGAAATAAAGTAGGTGTAGGTTTTTTTAGAAGAGTTAGTTTGTAGGTGTAAGATGTGTAAGACTTTATGTCAAATCCTGTTTGTTGTGAGATAAATTGTGTAAGAGGTATGTTACTTTTGTCAAATCAGAGTAGAGTTCGTATATGTTTTGTTTAGATATAAGAAAATTGTTGTTTGTTTGGGTTTTGAGACAGTAGTTTGAGAAAATTGAGAGATGAAAAATTTATTTCAGAAAATAGAAAACATGTTTGTTTGGCATCTCCCGAAACACAGTTTTTTTTTTGGGAAATACCAAACAAACAGGCTCATAGACTTTATTGTTATAAATCACCACATCACATGTTGTCATAATTCAAATAAGAATGAGATTTATGTAGATATTGTAGCCGTAAATCCACAACATAATTTACGACTACAATCGACTACAATATCTACATAAATCTCGTAAACCAGATATATGCAACAAATTTTCCATTGTTCAGAAAATTCTTGGGATCAGGGGACCATCCATCTGCAATAAAAAACCAAACAGGTGAAACATGTACAATGGGTCCATTCCCCATTATTTGCATGAATATATCCTCCTATAATTTTTCCTTTTTTTTTTTATTTTTTTATTTTTATTTTATTTGAAAACTTATTCTCCAAACGAAATTGAATCTTAATGGTTGATTACTTATCCTTTTCTTTTCATTATTTTGAATCTATTTATTTAAAGTAGGGCTGTCAATGGGGCGAATTTCAAGTCGGATCAGAACCGAATTCGGTCCAATTTATAAGAATAATTGTTCGATTTGAAATTTGATGGGTCTGATCCTATTATAAAGATCCATAATTCGAAATAAATGAAAATAATATTGATTTAGGTCAATTCGATTCGTCAAAGATCCGTATCCAATAAAAAAATAAAAAGAATGATATATATATATATATATATATATATATATATATATATATATATATATATATATATATATATATATATATATATATATATATATATATATATATATATATTATTTTATAAAAGTAAGTATCATGAATAATATTACACTATCAATTTTTTAAGATAGTAATTTATAACTTATATATAAATTTATTTAAACCAATATTTTCATCTAAAAATATAAATATTAGTAAATGATGTTTGGACATGTGAGCTAAAATTAACTTAAATTGTAAAGTTAATAAACTTGTTTTAGGAAAGATATTATATAATTTTTTTAAATAAAAATTTTATTGAATCCGGAAAAAATTTGATATCTGGTCAAATCTAACCAAGATCCATTGGATTAAAAAAATCTAGTCCGTGTACGATCCAAACAAGATCCGAATTCAACAAGATCCAATCCGATATAAATGAAATCGAATCTGCACAAGTCTGATCCAACCAAAATCCGACTCATTGACAACCCTACCATTTTGGTAAAGAGTTTCTATTCAAGGCCCATTTATATAACTAACAGTAGTTGAAAAGAAAATAAAATAAAAGCACGAGTCCACCTTGTATGTAGTTAGATTTTTCACTCAAAGTTTAATTTTGTCATTTGTTACTTTGAGGGAACTGAGTTCAAATAAATATTTTTAAATATTTTATCTATTGAACTTTACTCGAATATCAAATTCCTTAATTTGGTTCCAATTTAGAAACTTCTAGTTCAAAAAGGTTGCATGTTAAGTAAATAAAAATTAATTCTCGTTTCAATTTTGTATATTTTATACTTTCCTCCACTTCAACTCTCGTAAAACTAGAGTCCTATTAAAAATGACTCAATGTCAAGGTGATTTAGATTTGGGCCAACGCTGATTGGGCTTCGAAATATATAATATGGCCCAAATCGACTAATCGTGTTTCAAATAGTATTCTCCAGTCTGAGTCTTTCCAACAGTTCAGCTCCCATATTACCCCAACAATCCACTTAACATGTACATTCAACAAAAGTTGTAGAAAATAAAATAACTAATGTAATTCAAAAAATCAATAATCTGACCTTTAATTGGGAATTCGGCGATATCATCAATAAGGGAGAATTGAAGGCTTCAGGTAGGTTCTTTTTTTCCATTAATTTGAGTTTGGTCCATCTAGTTTGGCTTTTAACAAATTAAGTCCTACATATTTTTAGAGTTAAATTTAGCAGTAAAATATTGTTGGAACAGTTTGGTGATAGGGACGGAAATTAAACCATTTTTCTGCTTTTACTCTCACAAATATATAAAAAATAAAAAAATAAACTTTTATTCAGTCTTAAAGAGTACCAATATAGTAGAAAGTTTAATTTTGATGAAAAGACCACTTCATCATTAATAGTCTATTCTGGTCCAATAGCGGAAAGCCCAATAACAATTTTATTTAATTTGAAGTTCGCTCTTTTTGAGGCCGCCTCACCATATGTACGGCCCAGTTGGCTGTTCTTATATTTACTGAGGAAATAAAAGAAAACAATAATTATTCTAAACCTAGGATTCTCCATGCATTACGTCATCACAGGAAGAATTGTAAGGGCAGTTAGCAGTCGTAATCTCTTCTACTCTTGGAAGCTTCTTTTGTAGATATTAATTCACTCTTAATTTGTTACCATTTTTTTTTTTGTAGAATCATTTTTAATTTGTTATCATTCAATATTTTCTACCCACTGCAACTTCAAGTCAAAGAATACTTCTATTTTATGTGTGCGCCACATAAAAAATATTCCATATCTAGCTAGAACATTTATATTAAACTTCAAGTCAAAATCTGTATTTAACATTTCAACTTTTATATTTGTGATCTAGCTATGGTAGAAGGATAATCTTGAAAAGTGATTGTTGATTTATTGAATAAACATTTTTTTTTTTTTTTGAGAAACATCGAATACACATTAGTTAACTAGATATTCAAGATACTATGTATTTATTAGTGATCTCGATCCAAATAATCATTGAAGTATATATATTGACTAGTAAACAACTACAGAAAGGGATGGGCTAAAACTGAAAAAATAAAACTACGTCTGTATGAATTGATTGATAAGGTATGTGTGGTAAATAAATAATATTTTTTTTCTGAATAACACAAAAACTACATCGATTGATAATAATATCATATCCTTGTATCTTGATCTAGAAGGTCATCACTATCCAATAGCAAATAGAGTCGAAATTAATTATGACATCAATAAAGAAAGGTTAATAACAAATTAAAAAGGAGTGTTGATGTGACAAGCACATAGTCTACATAAGAATATCGAAGTAACTTAGGGTGTGTGGATGAGTTTTGGCCCGGTCTCGCGGGTCTAGTGAGACTGAGCCAAAACTCTTTCAAATGAGTTTTCGCCAAACCTATAAAACCAGCAAAAACATATTCAGAAACTCACACTCAAACTCTTCAAACCTATAAAACATTGATTTGACACCTACCACCTACTTTTTTCCCCCGAATCTCACTAAAAAATACATTGATTTGACACCTATCACCTACTTTTTTTTTCCTAAACCCCAACATCCAAACTCAATCCAAGTGAGGTTTCAACTTATTCAAACCACAAAACCCAATAGTCAAAACCATCCAAATGAAGTCTCAAAGGTTTCATCGAAATCACCCAAACCAATTTTTTATACCGAGACCTGCGAAACCGAGCCAAAACCCATCCAAATAGACCCATCCAAATTTATTGATAAAACCTTTTTTATTATTGATAAAACCTTTTTTATAGAGCTTACAATATTGTCAAAGCAATAATTGTTGTTTTCGTAGCAAATTAATTGAATCATATAATTTTTTTTTTAAATCTTTAAGATTTAAGAGTATATGGATTCAAAGATGTGGCCTCTAATTAATCATGAAATTTAGAAGCAGTTGAATATTTTCCTGCAAGAAAAGATCAATTTATCCACATCCCAAAATTTATTTTGCTCACCTTCACAACCATTGGTATCGAGCATGGAGGTTCTATCCAAGTGTTTTTTAACAAATAAGGGAATTTTGATTGGGAAAGGATAATGAAGTTCAAGTCAAACAAACAAATTTATTTAAATCGAGATTGCATCTTCCACGTATTATGTTGATTTAAAGAATTTAGTAGTAATTCTTTGTGGTAATAATATAGAGAAGGAGATAGAGATGTAATGAAAAATATGATACATTTCTTCCCTCAGTTATGCAAATCGATCTCGAGTTAAGAAATATCATGGAAAATAGGGAAAGGATTTCATTAAGTGGCTATTAAGGGGATTGGAACGTCAATTGAAGAAAAGAAAAATTGTGTTGACTATTCGGGAAAAAATTAGAAATTTTGAAAAAATTACTTTGACAGCAACAATTGTTGATCATCCTTTTATAGGTGTCCAATCTATCTCTTGTGCACTTCGACAAATCTCTAGCTAGACTGACGTGAATATATTATAGGTAGACAGACCAAATAATCCCCTATTAATTAGGTCTATGTCCTCAAGAATTCGAACCTGTAAAGTTCTAGATGAAGCAAATCTTCTTAATTAACCACTAGGCCAATACGCTGGGTTCAGTTTTCATTTATATTGTTCAAGATTTTCTGTATCACCACATGTCACAAGCAACAAGCATAAAATAAATATACACGCACGTGTAACGCACGCATTTTTCTTTTTTTTTTTAAAAAAAAGTGAAGATATGCTAACTTAGGCAAATTGCATTTTAGTCTCACATGACTCGTTTCTTAGCAATTTAGGTCTCACGGTTTATAAAATTATACTTTTGATTCAAAAATTTTAATATATTACACTTTTGTTCTCATCACCCCTTTCCATTCAATTTGGAATAAGAAGTGCAAAATCGAGTAGTATGGAACTGAGAGTGCTAAATGAAGACTATTTGGTGTAATTTTGTTAAGTGCGAGATTAAAAGTGCTAATTTTTTTTTAAAAACAAAACTTGAATTAAAATTATAAGTTTCAAAAATATGAAATAAAAAATGTTAAGGATTATTTAATTACTTGGAGCAGTTGTAGGTAATGAATTTCTACACCCTCACCTAAACTTAAATGAGAAGTCAAATAAATTGACTTTTACGATATTTTCAACTATGTTAGAGCAACTCTAGTCAAAACAAGCAACTCCCTCCTTTTGCATGTCTGTTTGTCTTGTCTAGTTTATCATCTTCAATTGAACTAATAATCAATACATTTAATTTAATTCAAATTTTTTACTCTCACTTAATAATAACAATAACAATAAAAATAAAAACAACAATTATAATGATAATAATAATAATAATTTATCCACAAGATCAACGTGACATATACTTGAAATCATATATGATGCCTCGTGGCAACATTCAAAATAAAGAAGTCAATAGCCAATCAAAAAAAATTAGTCGAACATTACACGGGCCATTTTCGAATTAGGTGTTTCTTTGTAATCGTATTTGTTTAGTAGTTTATTTGTTCTTTAAATTGTATTTTTAACCTAAGTTGTAAATCTGATTAAGTCGTAGTTTATATATATATATATATATATATATATATATATATATATATATATATATATATATATATATATAATTTAAAATAAAAAATTGAACAATGAAATAATATTGACCTTTTTTTCCTAAATTTATTGACACACACATAAATTATTAAATAAAACTAAAAAAACAATTGAAATTAAAAATTGAAAAATGAAAAATGAATTAAAAAAATTGACCTTTTTTTTTTACACAAGAATTTAAAAAAAATTTACAATTTGGTACACACATATAAATTATTTTTATAATTAAAACTAGAAAAAATAATAAAAGGGCGGCCGTCAATTAGTTAAATTGTATTAACTATACACACATTGCTAATTGTTACTATTAGTGAAAAATATATAATAATTATTTACAACTTAGTTGTGAGGAAAGTGAGGGATATATAGTTAGATTTAAAATTCGATTGAGCAGAAAATATTTTTAGTTGGTAAAAATCATAATAAATTTGTAACTTATAAAAGGTTGATGAATTTGAGTTTTGACTAATACCATGGCTTAATCTACAGCACAAGTCGTTAACAAGAGAATATGATAGTAATTGCTATATATAGTAATATAAAAAGGCTTTACCAAAAATAACTCCTAGTAGGCACGTGCGCCAAAATTGATTGGTTGTTAATTGTTAATTGTTATAGAAGATGAGGCGTACGTGATGTCAGCCTGAGAGAATGAAGATTGAAGCATAATTAATCTTCCAATATGCTGTGCTTTTCCCGTTTTCCAAAAGTCAAAATCTAAACTCAATACTAATATACAAGTATATGGTTTGGTAGGCCACTTCCGGATATCTTTTCCCTTATCTTTTGGTTTTTTTCCTGACCAAAATATGTATGTGATTTACTGATTTATGTTAGTAATTACTCTAAGCACCTTCCAGACAAAATTAATTTAATAATTTTATAGTACTTCTCTACAAAAGTTTTGATAGCTTTTCAAATTGGACTATAATATACTCTTTAGTTTATACAGGGTTTTAGGTAAGTTATTCTAATGATATGTTTAATGGATAAATTTTTATGATATATATGAAAATATGCACATCACCCTTATAATAAAAGTTTTTGTACATGTGTGACCGAAACTTCATTTTTATGTGAAAAATAATTAATTTAACCCTAATTTGATTATTACATATTCTCTTCATTTTAGCCTCTTGTGATATTGCCTATTTAATACTTTACCCCCTATGAGGACGATAGAAAAAATCAATTAAGAGGGAGATAATAGTTTTTTTTAAACAATAACACAAGGTGGTATCTTACAATTTTAGTTATCACAATAACACAGTGAAATAATTTGCTATTAATTCGTTTGTATAGTTCTTTCTTCTTATTTTTGAACAACACTTGATATAGTTGAAAAATGATATAAATTTATTTGTTTATTAGTTAGTATTACATTAGTGAAAGAATGTAATTGAGAGGTCAATAGACGAAAATTAGGATATAGATAGTTGGCATAATGCTTTTGAAGTTTCTTGTGTCAATGCATGCCCCATGGCAATGGCATATACTATACTAGCATGTAATTCAATCTTAAACTAAAACACAGTTCAAAACTTAGACTTCTAGCTATTCTAAAAGGTTCAATTAAATACATTTTTTATGTTGTTAACAAATCTTGATCATTCTTATTCAAGAATTATTCAATTTTGGCGTTTTCATTTGAAGATATATATACTATACTACTATTAATTAAATTTCTAGTGTACTTCGGCCGGGTTGGGTGAGCGTGTATCTTCCAGAATACACACACAACACAAGCACACAATTAAATTAATACTCTTGCTTTGCATACGTCATCAGCATGACGATCAACTCAACTTCTCGATCAGTTTGAATTGAACTAGCCATCCCATTCATTTGTAATCCTTTGGCCTTGTTAATTAATGTAGTAATAATTTAATTAAAGATGTATATATACTGTGAAAGGCTCTTAAAAACTGAAAAAACAAATAAAAAAATGCACTAGTTGAGGGGGTAAATGCAAAATACTTCACTGTGTTATGCAAAACCTGCAAAAAAACTACCTGTGAAACTTTTATTGTATTGTGCCAAACTTTCTTATATTTTCAAAAATCCTGCAAAAAACACTCAATTTGTAAAAAATAGGTTGTTTTGGATCGACATATTTCAAGAAATCATTTAAAAAATACTTCAAGTTGTTCCCTACAACTTCACGTGATATGTTTTAAAAATGTTTCTTGAAATATGTCGATTCAAAATGACCTATTTTTTACAAATTGGGTGTTTTTTGCAGGATTTTTGAAAACCCAATAAAGTTTGGCGTAATAAAAATTTCACAAAGTAGTTTCTTGCAGGTTTTGCATATCACAAGAGAGTATCTTGCATATTTCCATACCCATAGTTGAGAGTATCAGAACTAGGAAAAGTATTTAATTAATGTTTTTTTATTATTAAATAAATACTTAAGAGCACAATTCTATTCCCACCATTTTTTATACTAATAAATAAAGACTGTAAAAAAAGTCCAAGCCAAGAGAGAGAGAGAGAGAGGGGGGGGGGGGGGTTGGGGTTGGGTTCCGTCCCTTATTAGCAAATAATTGTTTTGCCACCACTCTTTCTCTGTAATTTCCTTTCTCCGCAAGAAACTTCAACCCACACACCAAACCCAACCCCTCAGCTCTTCTTCTTCCATTTTTTTTATTTTTTTTATTCTTTCCCTATTCTATAAAAAAAAAATCCTTTTATCCATACATATTTCTTTCTGATTTGCTGCTCTTGTTTCATTTATTAATTAAAATGGAAGGAGGTCCATCATCAATGATTAATTATTATACTAATAGTAATAGTAGTAATGAAGATGGATTAGAAGATTATCATGGATTACTAGACCTTCCTCCTGGGTTCAGATTTCATCCCACAGATTTGGAGATTATTATGCACTACCTTCTCAAAAAAGTCATGGATAATCGATTTTCTGCCAGAGCTATTGGAGAAGCCGACTTTAATAAGTGTGAACCTTGGGATTTACCAAGTAATTAATTATATCTTTATTTATTTTCTTCAAGTTTCAATTTTGTTTCTGTTCTTTTGCTTTATTATGTTATTAGTAATGTTCTGTTGTTAATAGATGCATGGTATCTGATCATATGATTACATAAAAATTAAGTTGATGTATATATATATATATATATCTTGTTTTTGATCAATTTTGTTGTTGACTTTAAATATGATGATGAATAAAAAATTGAAGTAGCTAGCTAGTTTAGTTTGGTTGATGAATTAAAAGGTGGTAGTTATTGGAATTGGTGTTTGTTTTGATTGATGATTTGGCAGAGAAGGCGAAGATGGGAGAAAAAGAATGGTACTTTTTTTTCCGGAGAGACAGAAAGTACCCAACAGGGATGAGAACAAATAGAGCAACAGAGTGTGGATACTGGAAAGCTACCGGCAAAGATAAGGAGATTTATAAAGCTAAGAATTGTCTTGTGGGAATGAAAAAGACACTGGTTTTCTACAAAGGCAGAGCTCCAAAAGGAGAGAAAACCAATTGGGTCATGCATGAATACAGACTAGTACACTCCACCTCAACACCAAAGGTAAGCGCTCGCTCGCTAGCTATACCCCCGGCCCCTATACATACATATGTACATATTTTTGCTTTCATTTCGATCCAGCTTTAATCAAGAGATCGATTATATATATATATATATATAACAGGCGGAGGAGGAATGGGTTGTTAGTAGAGTCCTTCACAAGAACAATATTAATACTAATACCGTCAAAGGAAGTCACGACTCCTCATTCGTGGATCATCTCTCGGGCACCCCTACTCTACCACCACTCACAACAGACGACTATTCTTGTTTAAACCAAATTTTTAGTCCTCCTAATAATTATTCAAACCTTTCCGACCCCAATCCCAACATTCCCCTATCAACTATCATCATCTCTTGCTTACCAATACGAAAACGGGATATTTCCATTTGAAGGTGTTACTGTTAATGATCAAGTGATGACATTGATGAGGCCACCCGAAATTAGAGAACTGTGCAAAAAAGAGAATTTTTCGAGTACCAACTCTGCGGTAATTAGCCATTCACAGGAGACGACTGGGATTATTAGCACTCAAGAAATGGGTAATGAGATAACATCAATGAATCATATCCAAACTAATAAACAATTAAACAACGATGACGATGATGATGATGATGATGATGATCAACAACTTGAGGGCCTAGCTTTCAGTCCAGATATGTCTGATTTGGATTCATTGTGGACTTACTGAGAAGAATATATATAGTATATGTAAAATCCTCTAATTGCCAGCAGCCCAGTATTTTAATTCTGCAGGAAGCTGGAAAGATTGTTCATTGTTCAGAAATCAATGTACATATATAGTTTCTTTCTTTATTAATTAATTTCTCATATTCCCTTTCTATGTACATTAATTCATTCCCCTTGATTTAGATTTTAGGATAGATCTGGTCGACATTGCTAACATTGTGTAAATGTTGATTCTTTTATTTATTTTTACGAGTGATATTAATTAGTCCTTTGCTTGCTTATTTTCCTTTATAATCCATTCCAGGCTATCTGGCTATGACATGTTTTAATTATATATAGCTTCATATTATATATCAAATACTTTTACTAATGGATATATATAAATGGTTCCTAATGATTGGCTTGCTTTGCAAATATACAATCAATTCATTACATTCTTGATATATTCTGTGAAATTAATTATGACCAGGTACTGTACTGTACATAGATCACCCCTAGATTTACGTACCCATGCTTATCAATTAGTTTGATTGTTC
This sequence comes from Penstemon barbatus, assembly GCA_003313485.2. NCBI lineage: Eukaryota > Viridiplantae > Streptophyta > Magnoliopsida > Lamiales > Plantaginaceae > Penstemon > Penstemon barbatus. Next base: position 4,522,032 of record CM064879.1, read on the forward strand.
ATTCAAAGCTAAGCTTCCGATCCATTGGTTAATTCCATGCTTGCACGTATGGTAAGGATATTTTTGTAATTTAATAATACTCCATGAAGCAACAAAGACAATAATAGACTAGTAGTGATAACATATATAATTTAATTCAAGATTATTCCGAGTTTTAATTTTTGCATGGGATATTCTGGTAATTAAGTAACTATTCTCCTAGTCCTTGTGTTTGGACCATCATCACCAACGAGAGTTGAGTGTAAGTAATATAATAGTGCTGGTAATTTGGATCACAACCCAAGACCCAATCTCTACTTGTTACTGGGCTTAGTTGAATTGGGCTGGCTTGGAAGGTCCAAAGTAGATCTAAGTCTAACTAATAGTTAGTAATTAGTATGGGTCAAATATATATGATCGATCGATCTCAATATATATATACAGCATTTCATTTGATGAGGACATATTTAAGTATTTAATTTAACAAGATGACATAAAAACCTCCGATATAGCTATCTGACTGACTTTATGAAGTATCAATTACTATATAAATAGTTTATGTTGATTAGAGATTAATTAATTAAGGCTAATCCCCAAATAAGTTTCAGGAACCAATCACCACCTGATCTGATCTGCACATGACTACCACCAGGAAGGAAGGACGCATGTATCTCCTCAATTATTGGATCATTGTGCTAAAATAATTAGAGTCATCCAGTTTATACTCGCACAATCACAAGATTAATTAATTAATATAATTCACACAATTCCAAGAATAAATATAAAATATATTTACAACTTAATCACTAATTTAGATTCAATCACAAAATATATGTGAATCTATAGTTAGATATTAAATCACAAAACAAATTATTTGAGTTTGACCCAATCCAGTCTCAGTTACAAATTTTCATGATGTTAAAATCTATAAACAAATTATTATATTCCTCAAAATACAGTTTAATTGCACTTGAAGTGAATTGGTGCAAGCAGAGTTGTGAACGAGCACAAACTAAAGAAAAGAAAATGGACAAAGTGTTAATATTACTTTTTTAAATCGAGTTGTTTAATAGCTGGAAATTAAATTGCTCTTATTATAACAACATGTGATCAACTGGAATTCATCAATCTACAACATAAAGACACTTTAAACATTTTCTTTTATTCTTAGAGGGTCCTATAACGACTCCTATATATCCATATTAAACATTTCTTGGATATTCAATTTAAGGTATTAGAAAATATTATTCAACAGATCATTCAATATACGTTCAGTTCTACCTGTTTAATTTCAACAATCATGTGAGATGTTTGAAAAGAATATTACCCTTTTTTTTTTAATGTTTCTCCTTCTCCGGATTGTTTTATAAGATGTTTACTTCACAAAAAATTCTGTAAATTCTTATGTGATGCGATCTCATGGTAGAGTTCTTACGTCACTCGGGGATATGATACAAGAGAGACGACTTAATTGTTCTTCATTTCCGGAGCGGTCAAAACAACAAGTCCCGACTCGACCTAACAGAGTACTTTTCAGCTAAGCTCGAGGTCGCTTGTAGAGGCACACATAGTCATAAACCTTATCAAGAAGAAAACTGTAGAAAAATCCCACATGATTTTCATGAAAGCAGGAGGACAACCAGTAATAAGCAATCAGGAGCAAATCAATTCTAGAGCATAGGCTCATTAATCTTTAGGGATATACCCAGCAAGGTAAAACAATTTTAATCAATATATTTATTATTCGAAGACTCACTCTCAAATTTATGCTCTCGTAATTATATATCTGAATCACCCCAAACCTAGTTTTTCCTTTTTGGTTTTGCAGGTACTATTCTTGTCGGATGAGACGATCAATTAGTGAATCAATCCAATTCGATCTATAAGCCCGACCCACGCAACATTCAAATATCACGAGTAAATAGTGTCCTGATCTAATTGAATAATAAAAGAAAATTCCCAGCCAAACTAACTAATGTAGATAGAGAGTTCTAGTTCTATCTATTAAAAGACAGTTTTTGTCCGCCGTCTAATTTTGTAGATAAAAATTAAGTAGATTATCGAATTTCATTATATCTATAGAGTATAGAAACCCTATACTTAATTATCAAAAAAAAAAAAAAAAACTCTATTTCATTTCCAAAAACTGAAAACGAGGCTAAAAAGAATTAAAAGGAAACTGTAAATACTGGAGTTATTGTTAATTATCATCACAGATATAATCATCAAATAAAAAGAGAATGGAACAACAAAATTTGAAAGAAATATAACTCTATATTTTAATTTGTCCGTTATAAGATCAAAAAAACTAAAAATAAAAAAAAATACATAGACAAAATTGAGACTGATTTTACAAATTGGCACTCATAGTCCTGTGCATGTATCAAAAACCAAGGCAGAAGGACAACCAAACAACCACATCATTGATTCCCGTTGCCAAAAGAAAATTAATTAATTAAAAAAAAAAACTAGATAGTTCATTCAACTATTATTCTGAACATCCCGAGTTATTAAATTATTAAAAAAAAAAAAAAGGAAAACAATAAATCAAACCTTAGACATAGATATTGAAAACGCAACCCCCTGCATCTCCTCCCCCTCTTCATCATCCTGATCTTCTTCTTTGCACAACACCAACTGCGTGTTTGTCCTCGTGATCCCCACGGCGGGAGAGGAGGGCGAGGAGTAACCGGACGGCGACGCCTGCGCCGGCGCGTTAACCATCAAAGCGAGGTTGCTCTCGCTCCAGGCGCGTCTAATCGGATAGGAGACATTATTGTACCGAGAGTGGCGCGTGCAGTGTCCGCCGCGGGAATTATGCAACGCGCATTTGCAATTCTTATGGTAAGGGCGGCGCTGGATGCCCATATCTCCGCCGGAAAGGCATCCTTCAAACATGCCACGGATAAATCCGTCTCCAGCTGCCCCCGTAGCCATTGATTTAACCTTTGAATATCTCACTCTCCTCGATCGATTCGATCGATTTGAGATGTTTTACAGGAAAAGGAAATTAATCCCTTAAGATGTGAGATTCCGGGTCTGAGGGGTGGAATCAACGGTGGAGGGGGAAATGAATTTGATGGTAAATACTTAAATATGAGAAAAAGAAGGGGTGCAAAATGTGTTATTTTTTGTTAATAAACGTGTACACAGCGGTATATGCGGCAGCAGATGTTTTTTACACCACGATTGCTCCTAGACCTAGGAGTACTCTTTAGTTAGTGGGCCCTCAGTCAAACTTAAACTTTTTGCTAATGATATTTTCTATTGCAAAATACCAAGGAATTGTAGATGCCAAATACCAAGGAATTTGATGCTAATGAATGTTTTGTTAATATTGAATGAAATTACAAAATTAATTGGTTCATCAAGCTCGAATTGAATCTCAAATAATTTTATTCTGTACATTCCCAAAAGAAAAATCATATAGTGGTATTTTTTATACGATTCATTTGAAATGAGTACTACAATTTAGTAATGTATTTGTTGTTTCGTTAAATATATAGTTAGACAATTAATAATTGTGTAGGAGGCTGAATTTTATGTTGTTTTAACTTTTAATTAAGATGGGTGGGTCTATCTTATCTTGATTAGTACAAAGGATATATTGCTTCGATTCAATTTAAACTTTTAAGTCCTTGTGCAAATCACTCATCAACAACCAATACACTTTTTTAAATAATATTTATCAATTTAAGAAACCACAATTCTACTCTTGTTTTTCTAGTCGATCGATATTTCTTTTTCCAACTTGTATTTTTACACCAACAATAATCATACATTGAAGGAGTGAATAGCAAATTACCTTCATGTATATTTGTTAAAAGATCATGTGGTAAATAAAAGGGTATGCAAAATATTTCCATGTCATTTTGTAAAAGAAGCATATTGTCTCCCTCTTGATTTTGCATTTTCAAGTAGAGGTAAAATGTCTATTAGACATTATCACATGGAGGGTAAAGACAATATCACAAGGGAGAAATAGGGTAAATTGTCCATTATATTGGGTTAAATTTACATTGTTCACATTAAAATGAATATCACTAGCATTTTTTAGCGTGTGGAGGTAAAAAAAAATTCCTACATTGACAAGTAAATTTTTTTTCACTTTCCAAAATTAAAGTCCACTACAATACTTGAAACACGTTTCTTAAGTGGCACAAAAACCAATTTCTGAAAATGGGAGCCAAACAAGTCATACGTTTGTTAGAATCGAGCATAGCATAATTGTTGAAGAACAAGAAAGGAGACAATAGAAGGAGAGTATTTAGACTATCTAATAAAACAAATCCAATGGAGTCACGACATCGTTTTCCACAAAAGGTGTAGAGATATCTTTTTTGACTAAACAATTTGTAGGTTTCGCCGAGAAAACACATAGAACTGAGAAAAAATATTTGTACTTTAGCATTCAGCATGTAATCAGATGCGGTTCGTTTTGATCAAATTCAACTAGAGCTTGTTTAAAAAAGTCAAATTAATTAAAACCGGCCTTAAAACCGACTTTAGGTGACCCTATATATTTTCAAGTGAAGCTGGAAACATATATAATGCTTAATTTGAATTCGACAACATGCAATTCAATTACGGTACATAGCATACCATAATAAACCCGATTTCATTCCAGTTAATTATAACCAGATCGATCTTTGATTTTTATGCGAATGTGTAATTACTAAATTTGTACTTGGGGATAATTATCGTATCCATAATTCTAGTTCTATTGAGTTGCAGTGAATTTGAGTTTATGATATAAACTTAATTGATACTACATGGAAAATTAAACTTCACATGAATCAAACTGGTTTACTACAGAATTGGTAGTAGTTTAGACTAAATAAACTTAATTTATATTGATTTAATCATTTCCACTACCAAGCAAGTTTCGTGAATATCATGAATTGATTTACGAAAATTTGCAGAGGCTTAATATTCAAACCTGCCACGTCTAAATATATTTTTGTTTTCTTGTGTAAATTAATAAGACAGCTACTCATTCATTGAGCTATTATTCCTCGTGTATTTTATGTCACACGTTTGTTCTTTTGTTTTTCTCTCTTTAGGTAAGCTACCTGGATTCCTTTTTCACCAAGAAAAAAAAAACGGAAAATACAGAGGGGGGAAAAATCGAAACTCAAGCTGAAAAACGGGGAGAATTGGAGAGGAAGGTGAAAGAGATCCATTCTATTTCTTTTCAGAATAAAATTCTATTGAAGGATATTTTTGTCATTTGCTCTGGAAAGCTCACCTGTCTTTTGTGTATATAGGGAAAGGAATTATGTGCCTATCCCTGGATGAGCGACAAGTGAGAGGACAATTTTTTATAATTCCTATGAATATAATCCATCGGTGTAGGATGAATGTCACCGGAAAAAGAAATCTTCAAGCATATTTTTAATTAACAAATATGAGGCCGGTCTTCGCAGTTCAAACCAAATTTAAGAAGAGGGGTTTTCCAGATTGGTATTGGCCTTTAAGATGGAATGAAATGGAAAATCTCATCTCATCTCGCACTAGTATACACTTTCGCTGAGACTTTGAATGCCACGATACTAAATAGAAATTATTATTATTATTATTATTCTCACTTAGGAGGGAAATTATGATTGAAACACTAGACAAATCCAGGTCGAGCCCTGACCAACGAGCACCTCTAGCAGGCTTAGACGCTGGCCAGCGAACTCCCCATTTGACCCATCTTGACCATCTGAACTATAGTTTCCCCTTGGTCTATAAAGGCTCTCTGTCGAATCAATCAATCGCTCGATTCATTTACATCTTTAACTTTACTACTATGAATTATGCATATACAAAAATAAAATAAAATGAAGGTATTATCTTAAAAAGGCCTCGAATGAAATTTAAGCACATGTTTAGTTTGGCCTATAGTACTAGGCCCAAAGTATTGCAGACCCAAATATGAATTCAGGTACACATCGAACTACTCCATTATGAATGGATCAAACCAACAATGCATAAGAAAGGTATCAAAACCACCTTGTATCCAATAAATATCCAATAAAATGCAAATATTTCTGTCTATCAAAAATTTCACAAGATCATTGTAAATTTGTCCAAATTCTATAAGGGAAGGAAAGGGGTGGGGCATAAAAGCTACAAGAACAAATTCCGAAACCTGAAATTCAAGAGTTCATTTAACCTCGAAAACCACTACTTCATTATAGTAATCCTTGATGCCCAACCATAAACTCAGTCCAGCTTCACCGAAGAAAACAAGTAGTGCACGAACCAGAACGAAGAAAGGAACCCAACCGTGCCAGTAGCAAGCATAATCGCTAGAACCATAAAGAGTGAATAACCGAGATAAAGCGTAGCAGAAACTGGTCCACTTAAACTCTTAAGATCAAATACCAAATAATTAACAGAGTAAAGAAATATATATAATGCAACAGAACCAGAAGCAAAAAACGATTTCCACCACCATTTCCAGTCCTCCACACAAAGATGCATGTAAGTCAGAACAAGTGACACCTCAGCACAAACCACCACCAAAAGGGTCAAAACAATGAAAAGGAACCCAAAAACATAGTACACACGACCCATCCAAATACTCGACATGATGAAGAAAAGCTCGATGAAAAGTGTCCCAAAAGGAAGGGTACCTGCCCCAAGAACCAATAGCCAAGATGGGTACTTTTGAGGCGGGATTTCTCGTGGGATTTGATTAGTTCGAACGGGATATTCGATATGTGGTGCTTTTGCACCAAAGTAACCACCAACGAGGGTAAGTGGGACTGAGATACAAAACCACATTAAAATGAGTATAACGAATAATGAAAAAGGAATAGCTCCGGTGCTTCCACTACCCCATAACAAGAAATTTAAGGTTGTAAGAATAAGGAAAGATATACCGGGGAAGAAACAAGCGACTTTCCACGAAACCGAAACCCATCCTTTGTGGTCCCCACAAAAGATAGTCCTCCACATACGAACGGCTACATATCCAGCTGCAATTCCAAGAATCATATAGAAAAATAACATTCCGGTTATTAAAGTCCCTCGTGATGCAGGGGACATAAACCCGAGGGCGGCAAACAATATTGTCACAACAGCCATACCAAGAATTTGAACACCATCTCCAACCATTACACACAAAAGTGATGGATTAGAAGGTGCCCGAAAAACATCAGCCACAACAAGTTTCCATCCAGATAACTCTTCGTTCATTTGAGCTTGAGCTTCCTTGTCAAGCTCTTCATACCGAGTAAGATCCCTTCTAACTGTCCTCAAAAAGATCACAAGCACAATGCCGGCCAAGAAAGTGATCACCATGAGAGAGTTCAGAATCGAGAACCAATGGACTTTTGCTCCCTCCATTTTCAAATACGCATCCCATCTCGATGGCCACTTTATGTCCCTTTCCTCGAATGACACCTCGTATGTAAAAGCTAATGGTTCATTCTCCTTAATAGCCATGGCGACTGTCCCTGGATCACATTTAATTGAAGCTGGATACTTATCATATATTTTCAAATTCTTTAATGAGTCGGCATTGTGCTGGAAACTACAGGGCACCACTTCAAAACCAACAACCATGTACCCTGGTGTTTCTGATTCTGAGTTCCCAACAGTAGGGATCATCTCAGCTGCATCACCAGTACCCATAACACGAGCCACATTTGGCTCTTCGTATTTATGAACTAGGACTTTGAACTTCAGGTGATTAAATATATAATAGTTGTCCTGTAACTTAACACCAACAGGGTAACCAGTGAACCTCAACATAAAACCCTCCTTCTGAGTATACCGAATTGCGGGTAAGTTATCTAGAATCACATTAACTTGATACATTTCATCAATCCTCTTTTTCAAAAGCTTAAACTCATCAGCTGACAAAGGCTTGGTTTGACAGAGAAAAATCTCGGTTTCGTTCGTGTACATCTTAAACCTATATGGAGAATTTTCAATTCTGTCACCCATTAAAAGCTCGCCGAGATTTTCTGCGCTATCTTTAACACCCTCTTTTGGCTTACAGAAGGGCAAACTATAATAGCTAAAGGGAAGTTCAGTATCAATTGAAGTCAAAGAATTGACTTTCATATTCAGGTAATCACCGACACCATACTTGTGAGGATAACTACCAGGGAGATAAAAGCTTTGCCCTAATTCAACATACACCATGAAAATAAGCAAGACCCAGATCGTGAATTTGTGGAAAGATTCCATCTTTAGTGTTTTCATGACAGATCTGGATGGCCCGGATCACGAAATTAAATTTATATATTCCAACAATCAATATCAGATTACTGCACCAAAATAATAATAAAAAATCAAAAATTGAGTGACAGATACATTAATCGATTCTCAAGAAATATGAAGATATACAATGTCAAATGTACAAATTTATTCAGATCTAACCTGTTCAAAACCCAGTGAAAAAGGAAAACTGAAGCGGTGGAGAAGCAGATTTGAAAATTCACATAGAAAAGAACAGAAGCAAGGTGATACACAGATACAAGAATGATGTCACGATTCGATATCTAATGTCTTTTTTCAGCGTCGGTGAATGATGTGAATATTAATACAGAGTATATGATATTTTTCTTGGAATTTTTTAAAGCTCAATTTGTGCATTTATGAATTCTGTGAATTTAGTGAATGCCTTAATGCAGAAGAAGTGGTGGTGTTTTGAGCGTCTTTTTATTTTATAATAAAAAAAACGCGTTACACATTTTCTCAGAGTATCACGCAATAATGTTTATATAATTGGACAAAATCATTATTCCTTTGATTACGTCAGTTACACTGTTACAATGGTAATAAAATAATACTATGCCGTTTGGTAGGTATATGGGATTAAGGTGGATTAGATCGGAGTCGGATTGAAGGACATATTAAAAATGCGTTAGGTAGATTTGATTGAGTCATATTATATTAAAGTAATCAATCGCAATATGTTTAGTGGAGTTATGAATTTAGGCGTATATTAATATATTTTCAATTCATCGAAATAATTTGTATGATACTTATAAGAGTATCAAGCTTTATTCAATGTTTTAGTTCGAATGCCTCCATGTAAATTGTAATTTTGTGATTTATTTATGTAGAATGTGTTTTCATTTCAGAGATTTAAGAAGAATTTATGATATGTTATAGGTAATATGCAAATTTGAGGTTATAAGTGATATTTCACCGAATTCATATTCACCCGGAGTAACTAATACACCCATGCCTAGATAGATTATAATATAATCTCAATACCGAATCGTAAAAATTTAATTCATTTGATTCGATAGTAGTAGACCAATGCTACCAAACATTGTATTAACACATATTAATACATATAATATGACCTAATATCCTACCAAACGGCCATGCCTAAAATGAAAATGTCTTAACATTTTAACGTCCTAATGTTGCCTAGAGACAGAGTGGTAAGATTTGGGTTAGACAAATTAATGTGATCAATACTATTCACCTAATGGAAAACAAAATGTAGATAACCAAAGTCACATAAACCCATATGAATTGTGGAATTTGGGAGTTGAGTAGACCAAACCAAAGGGCTAGTAAATAAATTTTTCTATAATCGTTCAATAAAGCTATCGAAACACTAAAAATAGGTATCAGAAGTTCAGAATGTCATAAAAATACATTTTTTTTTTTATAAATAATAAGATAATAACTATTATTACAAATATTAAACTTTAGGGTTAATTACAGGTACCTCCCCTGAGGTTAGGTGTAATTACCGCTCAATCCCCTCGGACAATCATAATTACAACCACCTCCCCTGAGGTTTCAAAAGGATTACAAAACCCTAACAGAGACTAACGGACTTGGACGGAATGTGTGAATTGACGGTTATGCCCTTCAGTTTTTTAATTAAAAAAAAAAAAACCCAAAAAATATCTTGACCCGAATTGACAATATTGCCCCTGCTTCATTTCCCGCTTCAAAACACATACACACACTCACACACTTACAAGAAAATCCTCACCATCACTCAAACCATTCATCTTCCCCACCATTTTCAATCACCACCAACTTTAAAAACTATCAAGCCCCATTTTAGTGTGTTGAAAAACCGTATTAAGGAGAAAGCAAAAGACCCATTCCCGTACCGTTTCTGGGCAGCAAAACATCCAAAGAACCGAAGGTAAAATCGAAAATTGATCTTTTATTTTCAATCGATTTTTGTTTTTTTTTGTTGAAAATAGCTTAGTTAAGTAATACTCTTGTATATTCTAAAAAAATGAAGAATTTTCAGTCACCTAGGGTTTTTTTGGCACAAAATTTTGATCACTGCTTTTTTTTTTTTTGGAAAATATCTCTGAATATTTATGTGATAATATGATTATGTTTTGATTTCATAGTTTTGATTTTGATTGGTGTTGTTTTTGTTGATAAAACGAAGGAAAACATGATTATGTTGTTGATTCCACCTGCTCCTACATTTAAAAGATTTTTTTTGGGTTTGGAACCATTGAAGATAGGATTTTTAGCTGGATGTAGTCCATTCTTGGGCTTTGATGTGTGTCACTTAAAAGGACCTCATAAGGGGATTTTACTTTCTGCCATTGGACTGGATGAGAATAATGGTCTTTTTCCTTTGGCATTTGCTGTGGTTGAAAGTGAGAACAATGATAGTTGGGGAATTTTCTTTCACTGCTTGGAGAACATGTTGGGAGACTTCAATGAAGAAAGGCCTTGGACTTTCATGACAGACAGGCAAAAGGTATGAACTTAGTTGTAAGATATTATTTCTTTGAAGGTTTAATATATTAAGTCTCATTAGTTAGAAGGACTTATTTGTAATATTTGTAAGCTGGTAAGGACTTATTTGTTATGTAATACATGTACTTGGGTTTAATTGTATTTTTACTGTGTGGTATTTTTCAGGGGCTTGTTGAGGCTATTCTTGAGAAAGTGTCTACTGCTATCAACAGAAAATGTGCCAGACACATATATGCAAACATGAGGACCCTCTATCCTGGCTTGGTGGTAAAAAAATGGTACTGGGCAGCTGTAAGGGCATACAATAGGGCCATGTTTGACTTTGCCATGAGAAAGTTAAAAGAGGTAAAACCCCAAGCTTATGATTGGTTAATGGCAATAGATGTTAGTATATGGTCTAGACATGCTTTTAATACTAGGATAAAGAGGTAAAATGAATGTTTTTTATTAACTCATTCATTGCATTTGCAGGTAGCTGAAGATGGAGGTGCTGGACCATCAAATGCTGCTAGAGGAGTTGATTTTGATGATGATATCCCACTAAGTCAAGTGTTTAATCAACTAAGGAGATCAAGAAGTGAAACTGTGGTGGTGAACACTCAAGAAGCCCCCCCAATCTCCCAATCCTCACAAGTTCCACCTGATGAATGAATTTGTTGGATTTGTTTAAGAATTTATGTTATTGATATGGTTTTTGATGAATTATGATGTGTTTTTGGATTTCTGTTGATGGCATTTAATTAACATCCAGTTTATTGTGTGTTTGTTTATGGATTTCTGTTTTGGTAATATTTGGGCAAAATTTGGATGTTATTTAAATGTTTTGGATTGTAAAGGGGGATATTAGTAATGTTTTGTTAATATTTTGGATACAGATGTAATGGTATTTGTAATGAACTATACAAGCTATTATGGCTGGTTATTTATCATATGAATCATTTTGGCAAAAAAATTGTGTTTTTATTAATGCATTTGTTTTATGGATTTCTTTGGTATTTTATTTTGTATAAGCTATGAAAACAGTTGAATCTTTCTATGGATTTCTTTGGTAATTTATGCATTTTACTTGGAATTTATTTTGCAACAACCTTGAGAAAACCAATTATTCTATTTTGAAACTAATTTCCTGAATTTATACACAATAAAAATTTATTTTAAGGATAAAACTAAAATACAACATTGACACCCTTTCATTATCCTAAACATTACAATAAACCCCCTGTCCATGCATAAAACTAAAAAGGGTAAAATTGTCCACGTAAAATGCTACAGTAATAGAGGGGTAAAATGGGAAATTCAAAAAATATTAAGTGATGACGTCAGCAAAAACTAACTGATTCCTAACGGATGTAATCCTTTTGAAACCTCAGGGGAGACGGTTGTGATTATGATTGTCCGAGGGGATTGGGCGGTAATTACACCTAACCTCAGGGGAGGTACCTGTAATTAACCCTAAACTTTAAACTTTAAACTTTAAACAATTGAAATGTTATATCTTTCAACTCTTAGCACCTAGTCCCCTCGATTTTGGGCGCCTTACTGCAACTAATGGGTCGACCATACCCTGAGAATCCTTACCTAACCCATTGCCTTCAAGAAAACCCATCTTCGCCATCATCTTCGACCCAAACCCCTTGGTATGCTTCTCAAATGAACCAAAATTATGGATCTCCTCCTTTATCGATTTCACATTTGTTCGACTCTCCATTTTTGTCGATTTACTGATTGTCCTAGAAGATCTGGCAGATCGTCTGATCGACTTTGGTTTAGGCTGCAGTTTCTTTGCTTCGTCACTAGTTTCAGGAACCCGAGCCCCTAATCCAAGTGATTTAGGCCGCTTAAACACTTCTATAGGTTGTGCCATACCTTGACCTTCCTTGCCCAAGCCACCACCTTCTACATATCCCATCTTAGCCATCATTTTCGATCCAAACCCAGTTGTGTGCATCTCAAATGCCCCATAGTCTACTAAGTTAGGCACACTTTTGTTCTCATTGCATGTGTCTTTTGTTTCGTTTGATTCAATGGTTCCGAGTTCCACCTTTTCAGTATTTAGAATACCACTTGAGATAAAGGATAGGGGTTGATCAGCAGCATAGGAACCTTCTTTTCTAGTCCTCTTATTCTTTTTTGCTTCTTTCTTATTTGATTTGTCTCTTGCAACCTTCTTAGCAGCATGTTTATTCACTTTAAAAGGCTTCCCATTAATGAATGAGAAATCCTCATCCTCATCGTAATCTCCTATCATCTGAAAATCAGAATAGCAATATCTTTGTTGAGTGTGACAAGAAAATTACAACTTATGCAAATACCTTCTCCTGTGTGCTGTGTTCTTGTCACTGTCACAAATCTCACTAATGTGTACCGAAAAATCATGAAGCTTACACAGCAGTAAATTACGATGGCAAACAGATTGTTATCATGTTTACAGACCTAAAAGAATGAAATGCAGTAAGAAAGGCACTGGCAACCCGAAAGTAACACGAAGCATCTTACAAGGCCTAGAGTGAACTAAATAACAGTAGTGTTACATTGGTGATTAAGAAAAAGACCAACCATTAGAACTCATGCAATGAAAAACAGAAGTGGGGAGAAAGAATGTGGATAAGAAAAATGTGAGAGAGAATATACATTATAAAGGGAAAAAGGAAAAAAAAAAACTTGATTCATCATTCAAATGCTATTTCTGAATCAACAGTTAATACCACAAGGAACCCTATTTAAATATCAAAGACGAGTTTGCTTTCTATCTTACCAAATTTGTTTTCTGAAGATTTACACTGCAGTGCATCATTCTATCCCGATGCTTTGTTGAAATCGATTTTTTATTATGTTTCCTTTTCACCCCTGAAATTGCAAACTTAGATTATATAATATGGCCTTCAAGCCACATATTCAAGATGAATATAATAAATGTACAACACAAAAGGAAGTAAGAACTCAGATGAAATACAAAAAACTCAATGTGAAAGAGAATTTCAAAGCCCATAAACGTACATTACTTTCAGTTAAAAATTCAAGAACTACCTAATGAAACAAAGAAGATTAGAGACTGACACTTGTAATAATTCAGACCACCCTAACGACCCCAACATAATTGTCCACCTACAACTTGTATCAGAATGTTAAAGCCCAAACTGACCAGTAGAAATTATCAAAAAACCTTAATACACCATTCGAATTCAAACTAACTATTTTCCTACAATAGATGAGATATAAAGTGTTACAAACTTCCCAACTTAAAGAAATGTTTTTCCGCGTACAATGATGGAACATGGCTCACTCGATGAGTCTGAGCTCACCAAGCAAGAAAAAACAAACTATCAGGACAAACCCAAGCCACACACAAAAACACAGCCAAAGAAAAATCCAAATACTAATAGCAAAAAATATAGTAATAATCAACTTAACACAGTATTAAATTTATGAGAATCCAATACCAAGTATTTTCCTTGACTTTTTGCTTTTGCGAGCTTCAAGAGGCCAAGACTGTGGAACTCTAGAAAGATGTTTCCTTCTCCACGAAACACGTGTTGGTTCCTTAACAAGCATCAAATCATCTATTGCAGATGACGAAGCAAAATGACCACTTTTTGATTTTTGATATTTCGTGCGATATTTTCTTCCTGATCCAAAATTTTTCATGACATACCCCCTCGGTGCCTCCTGATAAGAAAACTCACCAAACCTCTGCCGAGTTTCATAATCACCGTAATCATCAGATAAATCAGGAATTTGTCCAACCAGTTGATCAACATTAATGATGTTGCCAACCCCGCCAATTCCTTCAAGGTAATCTGCAGCCATCTCATCATCAATGTCTGAACCACTATACCACAAGCCATCCCAATCTGATTTTTCAAAACCATCTTCTGAGACAGAAGAGCTGTAGCTTTCTTCATCAATCAAATCCTCATCATCCTCATCGCTGATATCCTCAGTATATATTTTAGTGCCTCCAATTAGCAGATAACCGGGATTATCCTCTGTTAGAAAGTCCTTACCTACTTCAGCATTTGAACCATGCACACATTTGGCATCGGCATCCACTTCACCTTCGTCATAGAAAGATAAGTTCATAGAAACACTCTCTTTCTCTTCCATTTTGGATGAAGATCCAATACCATTAGAAGTTGTTCCCACTTCATCAGAAAATCCCATACCCCTATTTGAGCTCTCATCCATTGTAAAACCTGTAGTGTAGTCATAAATATATTCCACAGTTTGGGATTCCTTAATATGTCCTTCATCTACATAGGCAACAATAGGGGTCTTTCCTGAACCAATCAACAATGTGGGATCTGATATGTCCAAATTGCGTTCTTGATTTTCACCTCCATCAATAAATGCATTTTCCTAGAAATCATCCAATTTTAATCAATAAATTGCTACATGTCTTTTTAAGATGCCTTATGTGCATCAAGTGAAATATGATCTAGAACACGAACTCAGCTTTTCCTGGAAGTGTTCTTTTTATGAACACAATAAAATTCAAATTCTCATTCATCATGAAAATAATAAAATATATCCATATTACTCATTAAACATTATCATTCAACAAATTACAAACAGAAATACAACAAGAAGTATGAACAATGCACACTTTTTAGATTAATTTTTTGCATATATCACAGCTCCTATGCTCAGAAACTCATAATACCTGAGGGTACACGCAACGAACACCATTTTCTCTACTCTGCTTCGACTGCCTCCTTATACCCGGAACCGACCCGGTTTTTGAATTGGTATTGATCCCTTTTTGGTTAACGGATCTTAAACCATGCTTCAAACTCCCATTTCCTCCGTTAATACCTTTACTCCCTACACATTACAATCATTAAAAGACATAAAAAGAACATGTATATGCGCAGTTAATAACTCCCATAAAATTAAGATAAACAGACACCTCTGGAAGGAGGAGAACTGAAGCTCGACCAATCGGATAATACGCCGCCTTCTACAAACAGGGAGCGATTCGCAGAAACCATACGGTGCCCACGGCTTTTCGATTTGTTCAGCTTTTTTCTCTTATATCCACCCATTAAATTGGATATAGATACAATTTTCGTATGACTATGTTTATCTGTTATGTGTGTGTATGCGTGCGCGCGCGTGAGAGAGATGCCGGCGGTGGAAGAAGTTTTGGTTTCAACTCGGTCGGTCGGGTGGAGGAGGGGGAGTAATCATATGTGACCGGGTACAAAACTGAGAGTGGTCTTGGTAAAGATCCGATGAAAAGTTGGACAAAATCCGATTTTGCCCGATTTAGATTTGAGCCAGACCCGAATTCGACCCGTTGACAGCTCTACAGTAGTCAAGTCAGTCTACACAAGTTAATTGGACTTGGAGTATCCACTTTACCAATATTGGGCCTTTAGCGGGCCCGACTGGAAGTATCAATAAGTCCAGATTTTCAGCCAATGGCGGCAATTTGTCCGTAAATTTCAGCCATTACTCCCCCCTCCGTTCTCTTCTCAATCAACGAACTGATCGATCCATCCATCCATCTTCCCTCACAAATCATAAAACAAAAACAGGTCACACCTTCAGTGTGTGTGTGAGTTTTCAGACATGTTGATGAACTACTCCCCAACTCTGTCTCACTGCTGCAATGTCTACCATTTAACCCCAAAATTATCTCCTAACTTTGTAACTTCATCTTCCCCATCTTCTCCTTGTTCTCTTCCCACTCAGCAACTTCTATCACACCATATTTATGGTCACAATATTATCAAGAGAAAACCATTGCGGAAGGTCTGATTCTCACTATGAGCGTGTCTGAGTGTGTTCAAGTGTTTGATTCTAGGTGTAATTTATGGAAAAATAATACAATTATATGTGCACAATACACATATATATTCTTTTGGTGTAAGGCTGAATCTTTTCTGTTTAAATTGGTTTGAAATTTTGAAATTTGACATGTTAGGTGCTTCATGTTGGAAAATATATATATTCATATATATAAGTTTTATCATATTTTAGGATGGATTTTTCTTTTTATTTTGGGGTGAACATCAAATTAACAAAAGAAAAATAGAATTATGGAAGAGTGTTATATTTCTATACTTATGTGTGGAGCAGGGACTCAAGATTGTAAGCTCCAAAAGTGAGCCATTGAAAGTGATGATATCGGGTGCACCAGCTTCAGGGAAAGGGACTCAGTGTGAGATGATTGTTCAGAAGGTGAGTTGGAACCTTTTTTATTGTCTTCATAGTAGCGGCTTCTATATTTCAATTTTCACCTTTCACTTTTAAAAGGATCATTCTGAAGCAGATTTTACATCTGATTTTTGTGATTCAGGCTTCACGTGTTGTAAATGTCTATTAGTTCTCTAATTAACACCCTTGTTACCAAATCATGCGTAAATTAGTCAAGAAACTTTCTCTTTGCACTTCGTATTTTGTGATTTTCCTCCTTGGTTTCTTCAGTTTGGAGTAGTACACATATCAACTGGAGATCTTTTACGAGCTGAAGTATCAGCTGGCACAGACATTGGAAACAAAGCAAAGGAGTACATGAATTCTGGTCGTTTAGTTCCAGATGAAATAGTCACAGCTGTATGAAAAAATTATCGTAATTTTTTTATTTTCCTTGGTAAAAGACACCACATTTAACACTTCATTTTGTAGATGGTGACAGCACGACTATCATTAAAAGATGTAAAGGAGAAAGGATGGCTTTTAGATGGATACCCTCGGAGTTCTGCACAAGCAGAGAGTTTGGAAAAACTGAATATTAGGCCTGATGTATACATTATGCTAGATGTATGTGTGTATGGCATTTTGCCTCGATGATGCTGAGCTGTTGCTCTTATCAAATTATTTAAATTTCATTTGATTTTATTTTTACGTGAGACGTCTTTTATTCAGGTTCCTGATGAGATATTAATTGACCGATGTGTTGGTAGAAGGATAGATCCTTTAACGGGAAGGATTTACCATGTAAATAATTTCCCTCCAGATAATGATGAGATCAAAGCCAGGCTTGTTACTCGTTCTGATGACACTGAGGACAAGGTAACCTACCCAACAGTGATACATGTTTTACGTTTCTATATGCATGCTTATAGAATTATTTTTTTTCAAAAAAGGGCTAGAATATATAAATCTTACAGCCTGCAAAAATAATTGGAGAAAAAGAAAGTGCTGATTCACATGATTTAGGTCTAGTTGTTTTGACTTTGAACCATCCTTGGAAGAACAATTCTGAATAAAACTTCATTGTACTAAAATTTGGAACAAGATCTGATATTTCTATACTTCACTCGATGGTCCTGATCTTTTCATAGAAAGAAGTCTTGAATGAGTCAATATTGATTTCCAGGCTTCAATGGATGATTAGGAGGAGATTTATGAATAAAAAGGTTGATGTGCCCAATTTCGTGTAACAATTTTTTTGTTGTTTTGAATGCAGAATGACATCACTTCATTTCTGGATCTTTTTCTTCTTTGTATTGTTTTCTTGATATGGCTTGTTTTGATTATTATACAGCTGAATGTCTTCATGGTTTATCAGGTGAAATCACGGTTGCAAATATATAAGCAAAATGCAGAGGCAGTATTGTCAACATACTCCGGTGTTTTGAATAAGGTACTGCAAAACTCTATGATGGTGCTTAAATTACTATTTCTACTATAGAAATAGAACTGTTCCCATGAAATTGTTATTGCTTAGCGTACAGGTTGACGGAAACCGGCCTAAAGAAGTGATTTTTAAAGAGATAGATTCTCTATTGACAAGATTGCAAATTGATAAAGATGAGGCATCTATATCAGGTTTAGTTTCTTCTTTACTTTACATGGATTTTATTTGTGGGTTTTAAAATACCAGTGATCCTTGATAATGTAATTCCTGCAAGTTTTTTAAATCCTTCTATTTTATTTGTAATATTTGTTTTGATATAAGTTGCAGTTACATTTTAGGTTTTCATGTTACCTTTATAATTCAGCCCAACATTACATTTCTGGGCAAGTTTTGTATTTTCTGATAACATCTTTTCATCGAAAGAACTTCCTTCTACTTATGTACAGGTAAATTGAAAAGTAACGAAAGCAGTTTGTCATCTTCTGACAAGGTTAATTTACTGATACCTGCTTAGACGTTATTTTAATTTTCTCTTTTGATGCAATTTCGAAAATTGAAGGTACTTGTTATCTTTAAATTTTCAATCCTTTGGCCTGCAGAAGAATTGGAGAGGAATTCCTACGAGACTGAATAATATCCCTCATTCTAGAGAAATCAGGAAATATTTCTACGAAGATGTATTACAAGCAACCCAAAGAGCAATAAGAGATGGGAAAACTAGATTAAAGGTCAAACTACCCTCCTCTGTTTTAACTACTTTGGTTTATTTACAAGACAATGAATATTGACTTGACTACTTTGAACTGAAGGTGGAAATCAATATTCCAGAGCTAAATCCAGAAATGGTGAGAGAACTTCCTTTCTTTATAATTCTTCATTCCTCGATTCTTCAAATGTTTTGAAGGCAAATACTTTGTTGAACAGGATGTTTATCGAATAGGTACCTTAATGGAACTTATCCGTAACCTTGCTCTTTCATTTGCTGATGATGGAAAGCGCGTCAAGGTCAAAACCATTGATTCACTTCACATACTTCTCTAGCAGTTACGTATGTTTACTAAATCTTCGAGTTTCTTTTAGGTTTGTGTGCAGGGGTCCATGGGAGAAGGATCACTGGCTGGAATGCCTTTGCAACTTGCTGGGACTCGAAAGATTTTGGAGTTCATGGATTGGGGTGATGATGGTGCCATGGGTAACTTTGTCAAGATTGGTTCTATAGGTGGCAACGAGGTTGATGACCAGGATGACATGTTTATCTTAGTGGCTCCCCAAAATGCAGTAGGCAACTGTATTATAGATGTAAGGAGTACTGGATAATAATATTCACGCTTTCTATTCCTAAAAGCACCTCAATTCATTTGTTATTATTCAAATAATGCAGGATCTACGAGCTATGACTGATGCTGCTGGAGATCGTCCAGTCATACTTGTTAATCCAAGGCTGAAGGTTAGTTTCATAATGAAAAACTGAAATTTCTTATTCAGTTATATCCCGTTGCGTTCTTAGAAGGTGATTAATTGCTTGCATCCCTAAATTGTTAGGATTTGCCAGGTTCAAGTGGTATTATGCAAGTAAGTACCCAAGAATTCTGTAAATGTATATTCAAAATCATCATCTTTTCTTCGACTTCTTATTAATGATCTACCTACAAGACTATGGGCAGGGATAAAAGATTGGAATACGCTGCTTCTTTTGAGATTTGCTACCATTTCCGGTTACTCTACTATGCAGGGACACAATATCCTATAATGGGTGCCCTCAGGTGAGATTATTACTAATGACCTTACTTTAATTATTTATCCTATGATGAATTAGTTTTCCTTCCTCGAGTTTACTATACAATTTATTGAACTAGAATGTCTCACCCGTATGCTTACGAGCTATACAAGAGGGTTGATGACGAATCTCCCAAGAAGAGAAGTACGTTATGTTGACAACATTTGCAGAAAGACCAAGTGGAGATGAAATAAATGATTCTTTTGAAGGAAAATCCAGGTAATTCATGGAAACAATTGCATTTACAGTTTTTTCTTTCCATAATTGGTTTCTTATAATTGAAGTCCAATCCAATGACACTGCTTAATAATTGCAGAGGTAAAGACAAGAGACCGACAGGAATATGGTAAGAATTCTGAAAATTATATTACATTGATATGGTATTTGATGATGATGAATGGTTTGTTTTAATACACACTCACACAGGGGCTTCTTGAGTGGCATACTTTGAGACAAACGAGAGGCTTATATCAGCTAATAATGCGTAGTATCAGCATTGGCAGTAGATACAAGCTTGTACGAAGAAATGAATGAGTTCAGTAAAGTTAAATAAAATTGTTTAAACTTGATCTGGTTTTCTTATTAAACTGGAAAGTATGATGAACTTTTTTATGGTTAAGTATACTTGGAACGGTTTCAAGGAAGTCTATTGAGAATGTATAGGAGAAGAATTGTTGTTTATGTACATGGCTGAGTGATAGTTATATTGCTAAATTTTGGAAAATATCCGTCCATGGGCTATATCTTATTTTCCATTTTATTTCAAGTTAAGGAGCATGGTTCTGTACTTTTAGTCGAGTCAAATTTGAATTAAGCTCGATTAGTTTCACCGTATTACATGTTTTAATATCCTTAGCTAATAATTAAATCGAAAATTGATTCAAAATTATCAAATAATAAATATTTGTAAGTTTGGTTTGTTGATTATATAAATGGGGAAATATCACTACCTACCAGAATTAGCTAAATGAAATATTATGGGCCAATTTAATTGGGTCAAACTTCATGTGCTGGACACATAGTGGAAGAGTGATATTAAGTGAGATTTTATATGTTAAATTTAAAATACGATTGAATTAATTTGGTTATTTTATTCGAGTTTTAGTCTAAGAATAGTTATTAGTTGTCGATATTTTAGTTATGATGAGTATGAATGTGCACACGGTTAATAATTTAGTCGAACCTTGCCGAAATTGAATGATTTGGTTTGTATTGAATACCAAGTCGAAATGTCAATTTTATTTTCGGTACAAGCCTGATTAATAAATCTTATTCCTTTCACCTTGCCGAAATCGAACATTTTCATTTAGTATTGAATACCGAATACAACTCTAATTAATTAATTAATTAAGGGGCCGTTTGGTATGGTGTATGGAATTAAGGTGGATTAGATCGGAGTTTGGTTGAAGGCCATGTTAAAATACGTTTGGTAGATTTGATTGAGTCATCTTACATTAAAACAATCAATCGCAATATATTCGGTGGAGTTATAAGTTTATGCATATATTATTATATTTTCATTACTTAATTGAACATATTATGTTAGTTAAGATGGTTATCAATTCATCGAAGTCATTTGTATAATACGTATAAGAGTATGAACTGATCAAGGTTTATTCAATGTTTTAGTTCGAATGCCTCCATGTTAATTGTAAATTGATATGGATTTTAGTTTGTGATTTATTTATGTAGAATGTGTTTATATTTTTAAAGATTTAAGAAGAATTTATGATATTTTAAAATAGGTAATATGTAAATTTGAGGTTATAAGTGACATTTCACCGAATCCATATTCACCCAGACTAACTAATCAACCCATGTCTAGGTGGATTATAATCTAGTCTTAATACTGAGTCGTAAGAATTTAATACATTTGACCCAGTATTTGAATAATGCTACCAAACATTTTACTAACCCGTATCAACACATATAACATGACGACCTAATATCCCCTATTAGATCATACCAAACGGCCCTAACTGCATTCCTTTTTTTTTTTTTTTTTTTTTTTCAGTATTATATTGGTTGGATTACGAACTGAACAGGAAATACAGAAATTATTTATTTTTTTAAGTTGAAATTTTAAAAGCCGATAAATATGTCTCACTTCATATTTTAATCCTCCTTATAAAAAGCCCTAGCCTCTGATTCTCTCACTTGCGCTGAAGTTCGTACGTCCGTCCGCGTCTTCCGGTTCTCCTTCCGTCGGCCGTTCATATCTTGGCAAGGGTCCCCTCATTTCTTTCTTTTTCCTTCCTGCTTTATATGTTTCGAATAACAGTACACATTCTATTGAAATTCTCTTTGTCTCTATTATGTAAGCTCCGTTTAGCTCATTGATGCGTATTATTGGCGCCACAGTCAGATTTTTTTGAGGCTGTGATGATTTCTTAAGCTAAAAATCAGATTTTGAGCAAGCATGTATCTTGCCGTGGCAAAATCAGGAAGTCTGTGAGATGGGTCTTGTCTAATTTTACTCATTTTTCTGTCTCATTTGGCTACTGGTTTTTGCAGCCATGGCAGGTTTAGCCCTTGTTTTCTTTCTGATGATAAAAAGCGAATGTGAGCCTCAGAGTCTTCCTTTGAATTTCATAAATAGTTCTTAATGAAGACCCAAAATCTCATTAGTTTAAGAATGAGACTGCACTTTCTTATTATACAGTGAGGTAAGGGTTCTTCAAGGGTGGTTGCCCCTCTCTGTGTGAATAATTCGCAGACGAATGATTTCACAAACTTTCAATCTTAAAAGGCAAAAAACCAACATCCCTAGTGAATAGATAAAGAAACAATAATAACAATGCCAAAGCAATATTGTGAGAGACTGAGAGTTGAACTCATGACCTCTTTAGCTGGGGCCATGGTGCCACAGTTAAATCTTTTTTAGGCTGTGATGATTCTTTTCACTAAAAGATCAGATTTTGAGCAAACCCGTATCTTGGCTTGGCAAAATCAGAAAGTTTATGAGATGGGTTTTATGTGATTTTACTCATTTCTCGTCTCATTTTGCTACTGGTTTTTGCAGCCATGGCGAGTGTAGCCACTGTTTTCTTTCTTCTGATGATAAAAGGTGAATCTGAGCCTCAATGTGTTACTTGCGGTTTTATTTCTGTAATAATGCCTAATTACAGGACTCTTTGTGACCATTAAAAGATGTCTCTCACTTCACATTCTACTATCCTCCTCAGTGAAAGCTCTAGCCCACGTTCTCTAATTTCTCTCACTTGCGCTGAAGTTTTGCACAAAGCCTGTGTCGTCCTTCCGCCTCTTCCGGTTCTCGTTAAAATCTTTCGGGGGCTGTGATGATTTTTTTAGCTAAAAGATCAGATTTTGTGCAAGCATGTGCCCTGTATCTTGGCTTGGCAAAATCAGAGTCTGTGAGATGGGTTTTGTGTAATTTTACTCATTTCTCTGTCTCATTTGGCTACTGATTTTTGCAGCCATGCCATTGTTTTGCTTCTTCTGATGATAAAAGGCGAATCTGAGCCTCGGTGTCTTTAATTTCCATTCTATTTCCTTTCACCCTTTTCGTAAGGAATCCTTGAAATGAAAATGAAGCCGATTTGACAGAAAGACAAAGCTAATCAGAAAAATGAAAGAAAAAGAGAAGAGAAATGAGGCTTGGATCTGTTTTAAGACGGCAATAGGAAGCATTGTAAGCCCTGGCTGCGATAACACTGGTTGCATAAACGACACAGAGGGTACAAAAGACTCTCAAATATAACAAGCCATCCGGGTCGCCCCACCATGAGAAAGGGCAAAACAAAATTCAAGTAGTAGTTCAGTGAATATTTATGTGGGCAACAGTGTGCCATGTATCATTGAACTGTTGTGAAATTTTCTTGCATACTGGAACCTTTGGTATAGAGTTGCCGGGGATGTTTTTATTCACTTCAAAATGTTTACGATGTTGGAATTTTCGTATTTAGGTGTCATAATCAGATGTCCAAATTATGTTATAAATTATTTATGTTTTATTAGCATGTTGGTTGGTTGATATGTAGAGTGCTTTACAGATAGTGTTCTAGAAGACCTTCTTAAGTGATCTGGTAAAATTATCTGTTGGCGCTTAACATGTTCCCAGAAATTAGTACACAATTTTGCTCTTATTGTATATTTTTCCAAACAAGTGGAGTCCAAAGCAGTGTGGCTATAGTTGGTTATATCAGAATGTATGCCGACACAGTCTGTGAGAGGTGGCCGGGGGAATGCCTCTAAAAAAAATTGTTTATGTTGTAGTAATTGATTATGAAGAAACGAAAGGAAGTTTATTGAGAATGTGAGAATATGGCTGAATGTATTGCTAAAAATTGGAGAAAATATCCCTCCATGTGCTATGTTTTATTCTTCTATTTTATCAACTAAAAAAGTACAGTGATTGTGCATTTTTAATTGAGTCAAATGCTATATTGAGTCTATTGATCTAATTTATGTAAAATTATTATTTCATATATTATTAGTATCAAATGATAAAAATTACTTATCTGTTTTTTTTTTTAATTTATCGTTTTAGAAATTTCATAGTAGGTTTAATTTTTTATATCAATTTTACACTTCTTATTAATGTTATTATTGTTATTTAATTAAAAGGACCTTTGGGACTTTTACTTAAAAAAGTGACTATTTATTATTATTCTTAATTCGTGTTTAATCATTCAAAGTCAATAAAAAAAAAAGAAGGGATAATATACTAATTGTTAGTACAAGTGTTTTTATTTTATTGCGTCTTAGTATTTTGGAAAAAAATATATTATGATATTGTTATTTTGCATTAATAAATAAAATTTAGAATTTGATGTAACTTATATTCAAAAAGTTTGTGTTAAATTACAATTTTTAATTTATTATAAAGAATACTCAAATTATATACCATCTCGATTTTTTTGTAGCGGACTGAATCGTTAGATAATTGAATCCGAATAGTTCGATTTTATGTACTATACAAATTTTAAAATTATCGTCGGATTAGATATCAAAAATTGGTGCAATTCAGTTACATTGAATGCAACAACAAATCTCTAATATTATGGTTGTGCACGATCTGCTAAATGGTATACCAAACTAACATTTCGATTCAATATACGAAATAACTTATCCAACCATTATACATTTCGATTTTCGGTATTACCGGTATATTTATCGAACCGAACCGAAGCTGTAAACCCATTTTTTTTCTTCTTAATTCCCAATTCCTAAAAGGTAAAGACAGCGTTCCAATTTTCAATCCAAGATTCACTTCACTCTTCTCACTTCTTCTAGGGCAGTGCAAAACCCAAATCTTCCTCTTCAATTCAAAATCCCACCGCGCCGGCGCACCACCTACCCCCATCGCGCCTCCACTATCTCTCTCGGCCCAGATTTGTAATTTACATAGGTACAGTCCAAATTCTAAATGCTCAATTTTATTCTTTTTATGATTTTCTCGTAATAAATTGGGTTCTAATTGCATTTAAAACCCAAAACTTGAACGATGCTAAAGTAATTTTTGGAGAGGGGACTGAGGCTAGGGGGTCTCTGATGTATTCTTTATAATTTCTATTCAACTTCATTGGATGGTTAGAGTGGTAGGAAGCATATTATTATTTACATTTGTATCCAAGACAAATTATTTTTGATTCAATAATTATTCGTTTGTTTTGTACTGAATCAATCCAACCTTACTGAATCTGTAATTTACTGAACCAAACCAAAATTTTGGGTTTGGCAAATGGTACGAGATTTCAAAATACTGAACCAGCCGGTATAACGAAATTTGGTACGGATGGTTTGGTTTTACCGTTTGCACGGTCCTACCTAATATAGTAGCGTGAGCAGAAATATTATACTTTCATATTCTATCTATTTACTGATTCTGATAAGTAAATTTTTTATTTGTTTTACATTTGTTTTGTAACTATATTCATGATACTTGAATTTTCAACATATATATATATATATATATATATATATATATATATATATATATATATATATATATATATATATATGTTGCTTTTGTTTAGAGAACGTTTAAGAATGAAATGTCATAAAAATATATTACGATTGAATCTAAAAAGTATCAACTAATTTGTAAAAGAGGGCCCCAATTTTAAATATCGCCTAGGGCCCCGTATATGTCAGGCCGGCCCTGCTATAATGTAAGCTCTGTTTAGCTAATTGATATTTTAAAAATGATTATTTCATGTTGTTGGTGTCAAATGGTAAAACAATAAAGCATCTATGCTGATTGATAGTATAGGTGTTTCTATTTTATTGTATCTTAGTTCTTTGGCAAAGCTTTTTATGATACTATAGTTTTGCAATAATATATTAAATTTGGGGTTCGGGGCGTCAGAGTTATATGGAAAATTAACTGGAGGTGTCAGTTTTTTTCCCTTGTTCTTATTCTGGTATTTGGGATCAGCTTAATGATTGTTTCTCCATATTTAGGAAGCTGAAGAATTTAGAGGAAAGATGCCTCTTTATGATTGTATGCTTCTGTTGAAACCCAGTGTGCGGCAGGAGCCCTTAATGGATTTGGTTACAAGGATTGGGAAACATGTTTACAGAAAAAACGGAGTTATTACCAATATGAAGTCCTTTGGAACGGTGCAGTTGGGTTATGGAATAAAGAAACTCGATGGACGATACTATCAGGTGAATATTGACGTTTATGGATCTGCTGTTCTTTTGAATTTAATATTAAACTGCATCCTTTATTTGGTGATGTTCTCAGTACCTCTTTTTTATAACATGATCTGCATAAATCAAAGTTTTTAGTTGTGAAGTTGACTTTTTTCCTGCAGGGTGCTATGTGTTATCAGTGTATTGATAATAGACTTTTGAAATTAGTTTTTAGGCAATTATAGTTAATGGAGTCATTCAGTTCAGTAGTGTAATAAGCAGAGAGTGTAATGATGTTTAAGTTTCAAGAAGTATCTAGTTTACCTAGTTCCCAAGCTCCGACATATTAATATTAGCTCTAAAGCATAAGGAACAACCCAGTATAAATGGCAAAAAGAAAGACATTCTTAGATGATATTAAGATTCAAAGTTTTGTGTCATATTAGTTGCAGTTGAGAACTTAAAGTGATCTTTTGCGGACATTATTTTGTGCCTGTCAAGTTTTATCTTCTAGAAATTTCAACCCCAAAATAGAGTAACTGAACTCCAAGATCCTTAGGAAAAAGTTGCACTCGCCACATCAATTTCCAAAGGATCAGTTCAGTGGTTAAGGATCTACTTGAACACCTGGGATTTCTATGATTGAGTCAGTTCACGTGCTTCCTCCAACCTATTTAACTAAGTCTAAATATACCCCTGAACATCCAAACTTGTAAAACAATTTCTGATAGGTAACCGCTTAGTTAATAAGCTCAGGTTGGTCATTTCTGCCTCCAGCCAAGTTATTGCACTTGATTCATAGTCTTGTATACGGGGGATGATAGACAAGGCTTGTTCTTACTGTTTTGGTTATTCCTGAACCGTAACTAATCTCCTTGATGAAATTGTTAAGAATCTCGAAGAAGGTATGCATTATGCACTTTATTAGGCTGCGTTCTTTGGGACTGTTTATAAATGCTACAATTTCAGTTTCTTTTTTGTAAGTTTTATGCATACCTCTGAAAGCCTGAAATATTCTTGTTGTATATGTGTTTCCATAATTTTAATTCACCAAAAAAATGAAAATTTCTAAAATATGGATGCGTACGTGCATATGACACCTGTAGTAACTAGTTGCAAGTTGCATAATCTTCTGCTGGTGTTTTTTTCAAATCATTGCATGTAGTACTGGCTCAAGTCCAGATCACTTTAAAATTCGACTACATGACCTGACTTCCTGGCGCAGCCAGATAGGAAAGAATGTGTACAATAAACTATTCTGGCAACTATTGAGGATTCTTTGTTGGATGTGATACATGTCCATCTCTTCAGAGGTAAGAAAGTCATAGAGCATGGTTTATAGCTCTGTGAAGCCACATATTGGAATTCCTTGCTAGAACTCACTTTTCAGATCATATTCTGGGGTTTCTGTCAATGATAACCATGCCTTGGGATTATCTATGAGGAGGAGAAAATGGCAAGGTGGTGAAATTTAGTTGTCTGGATGGCCCAAAATAAAGCCAGATAATGGAACTTGGTGATTAGCTAATTATAAAGTTTTTCCTGTGTCCTATGTTTCTCATCTGGTAACATAACTTAAACATCATTAACTATGATCACTTGAGTCTGTATTATTTTCAGTCCTTTCTTCTGCTCTTCTCTAACAGTCAGAGGAGTGACGGTTCATTTTGCTAATGTGCCTAATTTAGTATTTCCTTTTCTGCTGTTTTATGTATACTTTGTCAGTATACAACTTTTCTGGTACTTGTCTAGAATACTGTTTGTTCATCCTGATAATTTTTAGGTATATCTTGTAGGGCCGACTAATGCAGATGACGATGATGACACCACCCAGCTTTAACAAAGAGCTGCATTATCTGAACAAAGAAGACCGGTTGCTGCGGTGGCTTCTGATTAAACACCGTGATGTAAAATTTGGACTGGAACTTTATAACGAAGAAGATGGTAAAAGTGAGCTAAGGAGTTTCAGGAGCAATGCATATGATGATGATGACATGGAAGACGATGACGACGATGATGATGATGATGATGAGTATGAAGGGGAGCAGTCTGAAACAAACGAAGAGTGATGGAGGACGTGGCTAGCTACATCATATCTTTGTTTTTGTGTTTCTTTTTTGGTGATTATAATTCGCTATACCAGTTTTATTATCAAATGAGACATGGTTGTTTCTTTCTTCTATGGCTGTTTGAACTATGGTTTGGCATTTTATGTAAACCACTCTGGTAATGTATTTGAATGCGGGTGGCTCCACCCTCTGGTGGAAGGCTTTGTCCGTTTTTTTGCTAGTGATTCAAGACCAATAAACTGGACGGGGGCGAGATTGTATAACAAATGCTGAAGCCATGGTGTATTTAAGTTAATATTCTTGCAGGATCAATTTTTCTGAGTTAGGTTACAATAAATTTTCTTACTATACATATTGGAAATTAGATTGATATTTGATCCAGGCGAGACGGTGTGAAATGGTGTCACTGTTCTTTTGTTCTATTCCAAGCTCATTTATGCTTTGTAATTTCAGAAAGAAAAAGAAAATGGTAATCGTAGTAGTTATTGGTGGATAGGATTTCTTTGCCGTTTGGGGGCTGTACATTCACAACTGCAAAACTTCTCTAATTGCGAGAACAACTATATGTAGGTTGGAAGAGGGGATTTGAGAAAGTTGGTTTTAAATTTGAGTTTGGAAATGTGATAAACTTAATGAATGGAAGAGCTAGCTCGAAATTGATTTTAAGAAAGATGGCTAATGACTCGTTTGAATACCATGGACAGCAAAATTTGTACATGATAAACTCAAGGCTAACATTCTTGCAAGCACATTGACATGGACGACACTCCTACCCTTTTTTCTTTTTATTTTTTCTAAGAAAACAATCAAATTTCTTTTTTTTTTATCAGATGCTTCAGAGGTTACAATATCCAAAATATTTCACAAAACATGCAACCTGCCTCCTTTAATTTATTCTTATATATATATATATATATATAATTATATATAAACTTGATTTAACCGTACGTAGATGAGATCAAGAAATTATAATTCAATTATGTGTGCCACTGCCAGCTACGTACGCCAATATTGCCGACTTGGACTCGGCAGGCAAGTCAACGGTTGTTTATATGCTCAATTGCATTCCATTCATTTGCTTTGTACCTCAAGGTCATGAAAGAAGAGGAGGAACAAAGAAAATTAAGTGGACAAACTTTTGTGGCTTAAAATTAAGATTATGAATAATATTTGTAAAAATATTAAATTATCCGAGCTCGATCATGATTAAATTTCTCGGAGCTTTAATTCATGATAACATAATCCTAAATAAAACTCTTACGTGAGCATATAAAAATTTATAATGAATATGGTATAAGAACCTTTTATGCTTACAGGCTCAAAATTATTGGAGTAATTGTTCATGGACGTGCATATAACGTGGATTGTATTATGTGTGAGTTTGACCTCTAGCTCCAGCGTATGGTGGAGGTCTTTGTTTTCTTTAAGCGATAGTTTTATATCACTAGGGATCTTTCTGGATAAAACTTGATGTAGATGAGTTGGTTTAATTTTTGTAGCGAGAAATAATAGATATGTGATTAATACGAAAAAAACTAGGGTTAAAAGAAATTTTATCCATCTCTAAATGTACACCCAATGGATTATTTGATCCATATTGATGCAATGCGGCCGGATGAAGAAGACTGGCGCCTACAAAAATAAAGAGGAGTAAATGATGAAGACTAAAAAAATGATTTGAGGAAAGATTGAACTTAAAATTATGTAGAATTTGATTTTATTGTTACACTAAAATAGTTCAAATATGTTTAAATGAACCGTACTGATCACGAGTCGAATTCAGATAACTTGATCTTTTTCATTTGTTATTTAATTTTACTTAGATTTCCAAAATAAATTAAATAGTTTGTAATAATTATAATTAGATTTTTTTTTTTTATGTATAAATAAACCCACTAATTCGAATTTTAAAATATTCACTTCGAATAGAACTTCAAATAAACAATTTTTACGGATAATTATTAAGTAATTTGTTATGATTTGTTGGTCTATCTTGTATTTCGCCGATAAAACTCGGTGAATCAAATCAATGGATGCGTGTCATGTGTGCCCAAGGCCGAGCCATCACTGCAACCAAATTCCCATGCATTTGGCATATATCCTTGCAATTTTCATATACAATTTCCTTTTTTAATATTTCAAAATAACACTTTCTTTTTTATAAAATATACAATTACATAAAGTCATGTTTTGATAACGCTAACTCTCAATCATTACTTTTAATTTTAAGAATATATATATATATAAAAATATCTAAAAATTTCACATTTTTAACTTGTACCTCAATAGTAAAATATATATATATATATATATATATATATATATATATATATATATATATATATATATATATATAAAACACTCTCCTAATTAAGACTTGACCTATTTAGATCAACACCTAACCTATGTATGACGCTGCTCCATGCCAACATTCATATTCATTATGGCATATGAATCGAGTATTCTTCGAGCCACTATTGTGTTTTATCAAATGATTGAATCCAACACCAAAACAATATACTCTATATTAATGTAAATATGAAATCGCTTCAAGATTATAAAAATTAAAATTATATTCTTATGATCTTATCCAACTATGTTACGGAAAGTCATTCTTACAATTTTATCTCTTTCGATTACATATAGAAAATCACAAAACTGTTTATATATTTGCTTAAAGTTCCCAAAAAGTTAAAAATTATTCTTAAATTTCAAATACTTCTCGTGTTCAATTTAGTTTGATGGGGATTTCTAATTCGGGCTGCTTTGTTCGTTTTTCGCTGTTGACCAGTGTTTATAAAATCGGATCGGTCATTGAACCGAAAGCCCTACTGATTACTGGTTCGATCGGTTAGATCGGGTCGATCACTGGTTTGATCGGTATAACCGGTGTGACTTTATTATTATGTAATATATATATATATATATATATATATATATATTTATTTATTTATTTTTTTTTTTTAGATTATCTGAAATACAATTATAATTCAAAAAATTATAATTCTTTGTCAATATAAATTTTTATTGTTTCATGCAAATAATCAAAATGTCTTAAAAATTAAGATCAATGTCAAAAATATAAATCTCAAGTATCCCTCAAAGATACATACATTCAAAACAAGACAACAAAATTAAAAGTTCATCTCATTTTCAAAGTTTTGGCTTATTCAATTGGGTTCTATTGTTGTAACTTGATGTTTATATGGTAATTGATTTGCATAATTTCATACACAAAATAATATTATTCACAATGATGAGAATATGGTTATGTACTTCTTTATGTAAAAAAAAAATGTAATATTGCATCGATTGTTCCTCATTGATTGTTAAAACAATAAATAATGAATGTTATTCCAATTAAAATATATAAATGTAATTTTATAAATGTTAAACAATATTTCAAATAAATAACAGTAACAAAAAAATCTCTAAATTAAAAAAAAAAAAAAATTTAAGTGAACCAATGGTTCACTGGTTTTACCGGTTCGAACTGGTTAATTAGGAGATTGGTTTTTAGGGATAAATCGAATCGAATTGAAGACCGGTTAGCGATTAAACCGGGCCAACCGACCGGTCCTGTCCGATTTTCCAAACACCGCGGTTGACGCGTCAAGTGTCAACCTATTATTAGTCATACTTAACACAATTATTTTCTTGTAAATTTGTTACACAGTTAGAATTGATATATATATAGCCCAATAAATCAATATAATTGTGGTTATAAATACATATTTGTTTAATATCTATATCACACAAAAAATTAATTACTTTAAAAGAATATTCAATAATAATGTATAGAAATTAGGAAAGTGTCCCTTTGCATCCAATTTCACGTGCAACAATAACCTCCTCCTTTTTGAGGAGGAAAATCCCTTAATTAATACTCTTAAACTGGTTGTTTAGTCCTCTTGGCTATTTTATGGAAATTGGAAATTTCCTTTTATATACCCGTACCGACTTAAATTCCAAATTTATAAATCACACCTTTACAATGCTAAAAAAGCGGCAACTACTACAGTTCAATTCAAATGTCCCTCCTCCATACAAAAACCCGAATTGTATGTAATTTCCCCCTCTCTCTCTCTCTCTCTCTCTCTCTCTCTCTAACCCGCAGATCTTCATTCCTTGGCAATGGCTTCGGAGCCGATACTGAAGAAGGTGGATAGCGACGGAGGCTCGTCGGAGAGCGAGGCTTCCGAGTCTGGCTCCGAAGACGTATTGCCGCCTCCCACCAGTAAACCGAATCGTCGCACTCACGTAAGAAGCAACAGCATCGATGGAGGAGATAGGCTTGAGTATTTCGGTTGGGTTTATCATGTCGGAGTCAATTCAATTGGGCAGGACTACTGCCATTTCCGATTCCTCATTATCCGAGGGAAGCACGTTGAGATGTATAAACGCGATCCACAAGAGAGCCCCGGAATGGTATGTTGTATCTTATTCTTCTTTTCTCTTGTTTTATCTGTTTAAAGTATCCATTCGTCGTGTAAGTGAATCTGAATAAGTATAAACAGGGAAGAAACAGAGGAATGACATGGATTACAAGAAATTGATTGTTTGTGTTGACGAAATACGAATTTTCTGTCTATTAAATCGAAGGAGTCATGTGCCGCCTGCATTAGTTATTACTTCTTTTCAAATATAAGTTATTTGCCATTTGCAGCTGTCTGCTTACTTAGAGTGGTTCCAGGAAAAAACAGTGGTACAGATTGGTGAACAAGTGTAAGCAATGTTGATTGCAATTTGTATTGGATTATGCATACATTTTCTCAAGATGCAGTTCATCTGCATGCAACTTCTAGTGTATCAGGAATTCATAAATTGCTGTGAATGGAAGGAGCGTTATGAGAAGACAAATTATGGATTGTTTAATTGCCTAGAGATAAGACATGATGGAAACAAGGAGAAGTGTTGATGCATTGTAAGACATGATGGAAACAAGGAGAAGTGTTGATGCATTGTAGATAAATTTGTCTGCAAGATTCTGCAACACTCAGGATTAGATATTGTTTCCTTGCATAGGCTATGAGCCTATGAAGAATTACTTTTGATGTCGAGGGATGAATCATTATGGAGAATTCTGAAAGACTTTGACTGCACACATCTTATATTAACTTGTTTTAATTAGGCCATATCACATATTTGAAATAGGATATGCATATTTTGACTTGTTCCACTGTTCTATGGCAAAGGCCTTCTCTAAAGTGGAACCATGTAGGCTTAAACTTTTCTAGTCCGGATTTTTAATCTGATACATTAATGGGTTTGGACCATATGTTTGCTGGATCTCAAACTTTTTTCTTTTACTTTCTGTTGAATTCAGTAATTTAATTTCTTAGTTCCATGTGTTTCACTTCATGACTGTCTATACATTTACTGCAGAGACCTATTCGTAGAGGTGTCATTGGTCATACACTTATGGTGGAGGATTTAGGTCGTCGAAAAGTGAGCCACGGTGTAAGGCCCTACATATCTTCTTTGGATCTTTTGATGGCTCCACAAAGCTATTCTCTCTCAACCTATCATCTTAATAGTCTGAATCTATTATTTCATTTGTTATCTCCTTCATATTGATCTTTTTAGTTTTATTTCACAGTACTTGGAACAGTTTTGATGCCTTTGAGATAACAAAGCTGATTTTTCCCTCTCTCAATATCACATATCATTTTGTAGGATGTTTATGTGCTAAGATTCTACAATCGGTTGGATGAAACAAAAAAGGGAGAAGTAAGTGACACGTTCATTATATTTAATTTATTAAAGAAAAAAATAGTTTATACATGTGAAAGAACCATCATCATTGCCATAGTCGTGATCATAATCAATTATTGTTTCTTTTTCTTAATATCACTCATGTTTTGAATTTATCTTTAAGATGATATGACCCTTTTGACATTGCATCATGAGCGTGCTGTTCAAATGCTGGTCAGATACACCTATATATACCTTTGGCCTTGCGGATTTGTCTATTTGGTATCCTTTGATGGTTATTTGGAACACTTTATTTGTTCCCCTTATTCTTATGAATCGAAACACACACAACACTATTATGAACTATACACAACCCATATTATGAACTAAAGTTTGTTGGTAAGGCTCAATGATTCCTTAATGCCCAAAATTGGTACTGAAAATTATCCTTACTAGTAGTGCAGAATATTTGTTTTACCTTGTATATTTTGACACTGCCGAATGCAAGGGTTGCCTCTAAAAGATTAGTAAAACAAGGCCAAGAGTCCATATTTTTATACGTTCTGTTCATGAAGTAAAGATCAAGCTTCTACTTCAATCTTCTCCTCAACATATATATCTGGGCTTTTGTTCTATCTGCAGTCATTGTTTTTGCATGGGGCACTCATATGTTTAAGTTGCTAACGTTAAACAAATATTTTATTGCTGCAAGATTGCTTGTGCTACAGCTGGTGATGCCCAGAAATGGATGGAAGCATTTGATCAAGCTAAGCAACAGGTTAAATAAATGATAAAAACTCTTGCTCCTGGTCATTCCAATTTTCTTGGAATGGGAGATTGATATATTTGTTTTTATGTGTCTGATGTTAACTCTTGTTTGTTTGACAAGTATGACCATATTAACTTTATTTTACTGTTTTGTTGATGTACCACCCTTTTTCACAGCCTAGACTTACTGAATATTTGACATGCAAGGGGTGGGTGTTGGAAAACACTGATAATATGATTTATGAACTATGCACTTGTATTTATTAATTGTAAAGCTGAATTCCTGGTTAAAAGTGGTGGTGAAATTGAGCTATTGAATTTGCTAAAGGCTTTATGCTTAGATTTGTTCTTAAAATTTCTTGGCACATGATTTGTAATTTATTCCATTGATATAATATGTTTCCTTGTTATAAATTTGCCGTGCTTAAGAGAATTGACTGAGAAGCTTTTTACTTATATTTGTGCATTGTCTATCACCCTGTCTATTTTTAATTGTAGGTAGAGTACGAGCTTTCAAGAGGTGCTAGTGTGAGAAACAAGCTGAACATGGAGGATGAGTATGTTTGCTCTCCCAAGTATTAATTCTTGAAAAAAGGAATCTTATTTCTCTGTTTTGCATGATGAACTGGAGAAGATAACTCTTCAGACAAGTTTCTTGTGAAATAACTTCATGCTTAGTCGCTTCTATCACCTTCATTTCTATTCCAATAGGACAGCATAAGGCCTATGAATTAGAAAATCAATCAATGAGCTAGAAATTGTTAAACTGACAGCTTTGTTTTACGTTCGTATCCGTCTTTACTCTACAAGGTGTTTAGTTTCAATATACTTTGTATAACAAATTCGAGCTCTGCTATTTTACATTGGAAAATTCCGGTTTGCTTTGCTAGATTTTTAAATTCCACTTATATGTTTTATTCTATTTAGACTTGCATTTTAAGTTCTACACAATATAAAGTGAAATTCTTTTTTGGAAGGATTAATCTGGAGGGACATCGACCCAGAGTACGGCATTATGCCAGTGGACTGAAAAAGCTAATAAGAATAGGACAAGGTGAGGTAGCTTTTTATGTGGTTAGTAATTCTAGCTATGGTCTTATTCAGTTCATTGATTACAGTATTGTTGTTATTGACCATTATTCCATATGAAGTAATTCTTGTGAAGATATGAGGGAACCCGAGACTGACTGAAGAATTTATTGTAATTTTTTTTTATTAAACCTCTGGGTTGTCTTTTTGTTATTATATGTGGGAAATAATATATGTTGGTCTTCGTCTTTATATGGAGGTAAAACTACAGTGACTAAAGTTTTTCTTTCTATTACATCCATTTTTATGACAATTTCATATGAATGGAAATATACATAAAGAGGGTGGGGGAGGTTTTCCAGATCAAAAGTTTGGTTTTGCTTTATGCTGTTTGATCTCAATACAGATTCCACACATATGCACACATACACACACAGATGCGTGTATATATATATATATATATACAGTACATATATATACTATATCTATGTATATACTGTATATATGTTATCAGCTGAATAAATATATAAAGTTTTCTTGGCCAGTTTGGCTTTGCTTTTAACCTTTTCATAGTATAGGTTTTAACAACTCGCCTATCAATGTGAGCTTTTATTGTAAGCAAGTCCAAAAGTTTGTGATTGTATCAGTGTTTGGAAATTGACTAATTGAGTTTCTTTTACTTTAAAGTTATTTTATATATATGTCCAAATGTCTAAAGTGTTTACAGCTTCTCCTTTTTTTAAAGAATATTTTGGTTTCTCTATCACATAGGCTGTAATTCTCTAAGAGCTCTGTGGTTTAACTTTTTTTGTTGCTCATTTATTGTTTTACTCTAATAATTCTAAAGTTTGCTTGCGAACCTCTTTTACTGTGGCCTGTGTAGGGCCGGAAATGCTTTTGCGCAGAGCCTCAAGCTCAAGTTTAGGTGGCGATGGCAGATTGGAAGCGTATTTTGATGAAGATGATGGAGATGTGGTTGAAGCACATGAATGGAGATGTGTTCGTACAATAAATGGTATGTGCCAATGGTCAATACCAAAATTGTCTAAATTGATGGATTGGATATTTTTATCAACTTTTGTTTCATCTAAATTATATGCTTTTGTATTATCATCCTCAACCTCCAACCTTAATATAATTCTCATTTATCGTGTACAATACATTTTCACCGCATAACTGTTTTCAGGAGTGATTTAAAAGGATTCAGGATTCCAAATTGGAGTTAAATATAGTGCATGGTGCGTGCCAATGGTCAATACCAAGATTGTCTAAATTGATGGAATGTATATTTTTCCGTACACCAAATTCATTATTTACCTTATTATTCTTATCACTGTTGTCAGTGCTAACTTGACCAGATGAACTAGAATGTCTGGTTTGCTATTGCAGCATTCTTTTTTAACAGTTAGACATCTTAAATTAAAGTTGAAAGTAGTCATTTTCTTACTTGCTATTAAACTGGGTTCTGGTATCCATCTTAAGCTAATCAAATGTTATCCTCCCTCGCTAAATTGGACTTGGTTCAACATGGCCCTAGGTTTGAGACGATATTTTGTTTCTGATATATAAGTATAATGTGAGAGGAACTCAATAAAAGTTGTTTAAAATAAGCATGAGCTCCAAGAAGCAATTTGTAATCTGCGTGTATAGAGCTTGGACTGAACAACATCTGAATTAGAATGAACTCTTCCATTTCTTTAAAGTACCATCAAAGAGTTTCTTTAAATGTTATCTCTTTTCTGGTTAAAGAACTTATTCTGTTTTGTGACCACTTTAAAATTGCAAAATTTTGTTCTTTTGGTGGGTCATCTTGCTAGAAAATGTTGAAATGCATTATTCAAATGTTTTAATTTCATTTATTTGGAAATATATTTTGAAACACCCAATTTTCCTGATAAACAAGATTCATGTTTTCCATCTACCAGCAACAGCTAAATAGTACAGTTAGTACGATTCGCGAACCTGCTTTTATCGCACGCCATCATTACTGTGGCTGCCAAAGTAGGACATGCTAAAGCTAGTGATCTATACAGGGTTGTCTAGTTAAAGGAATCAAATAATTTCAGTTAAAGATATACATTTGGAGGCTTCCTGGACCTCATATTTTACTCGGATGACTCTGGATGTCTACCAGTATTAACCAGCGGCATTGGATGCCTAATAATTCCCTTGTTATATGTGGAGTTCTCAGTTATATTTTTGTGAAATGAATTTATATATCCATCATTATACAAAAGCATAACTGCATTGAACCTATAAAATATTACTACAAATTTCTGCTAGTAATGGGCTACATTCTGTAAAATTTATGAACCTGAAGAATTTAATTACACAGCAGGTCAAACTGATGTGAATAAATGGATAATAAGGGTTTTATTGGTATTATTAGCTGTATACTTGGAGAAAAATGACTAAGGTATCTTTGGTTTTGACAACCTTGGGTTTCAGGTGTGAGGATATTTGAAGATGTGGCTAACTCAAGGGTATGTTTGTTACTTTTTTCTTGGCAATGGCCATATTGTTGTTGCTATTATGCTCTACATATATTAAAAACCATGAACTTGTGCTTTATTTTACTGGTGAAACTTATGAATTCCTAGCAATATTGTTTGAAACCAAAATAAGAGAATTATTCCATTCTCCTTTTTTTTAATTAGAAGTACCATTGTGAGCAACATGTAAATGCTCGTTCCTTACAATTGTTTCTTTTTTCTTCCTTCCCCTCTTGTTCAGTCTTGGCAGTCGTTATTAGTGCATTGCTTATTTGAGAAAACATAGACTTAGAAACCATTTTAACAACTGCTGATATTTTTAGATTTTTGTTCCATGTAATGATGCTTATGTAATCAAATCCTAGGAAAGATATTTCTCGGTGAAACTCCTACAATTTCCATTAGTTTATCTATTAAAACTCTAGTTAGTAGCTTTACTTTATTAGAAGACTTATTAAGATTGCCCCCTTAAAGATGTTGCATGAGCTAAAAATACTGGAGGAGTTGAATAAGAGGATTCAGAAAAAAATGTTTTCTACCATCTTGTTCTCCTGCTATGTGCACGGGACTTGGTACTGATTATCTCAAGAAGATGCAAACCTAAAGACGATCCACCAACAACACCTTCATCTCGGCTAACAGTTAAAGAGAACCATCTAAATGCATTAGAAACATAATATTAAAATTTGATCTGAAAGTACTCTGGTTGTCACTTGACTGTTTGACAAATGTTCTCTAAAATTCCCAAGACACATATATGTGTGTATGCGTGTTTTGCTTTGTTTAAATTAAACCAAAGACAGATTGAGGCTTTTCCATAGTTATTTATTTAAATTTATTGGTCTTTTGTAGAATGGTAAAGGCATTCTTGTCAAAGCTGTTGGTGTTGTTGATGCAAGTGCTGATGCTGTATTCGAAGTTGTACTGAGCCCTGATCGAAATAAGAGATATGAGTGAGTTGGTCAGACTGACGATATTGGTACTTGCTATGTCAACTGAAAGGCATCTAATTGATCTTTTACAGGTGGGATACTTTGACAGGTGAATTGGAGTTGGTGGATCCTATAAATGGACACTATGATATTGTTTATGGGACATTTGATCCACGTTATATAACTTGGTATGTCTGTTTGTACGTTAATTTTGTTTGGAACTATAATTTTCCGTTCTAGTGCCAAAAGAGTAGATGGTGTGAAACTTGGAGCAACAATTCGGTTGCTCCATGGCGACTTGGTAGTAACATGTTAGAGTAGCACAAGCCTTTCATCTTTCATGGCTGAAACTGTTCTACGTAAACCTCGACAGATACTGCAATTAATTACTTAGCTTTAGGGACTTTTAACCATTTTCTCTTGCATATCTGTTAAAAGGCCTGCTGGAGGTTTATTTTTATCTCCTCACTATTTTAGCTTCACTTTCATATCAATCTCAACATTTGTTTTATAGTGTAACTTTGGACCATATTACCAATATATTAAGGTACTTGGGAAGTTTATTTCCCTAATATGTGGAGCTGTAAAGCTTCAGATGTAATTGCACTTCGATTTCATCACTAGTTCTGGAATCTTGTCGAAATTTGCTTAGTAGTGGTTTATCTTGATCAAATTTCAGGAATTTATATTCACTTGTATGATCTTTCCACTTCTATTGGTGGCACCCTTCTCCCCCTTCCCCCGTCCTTATAAAGAATGCTAGAAACCCTTTTAACTCAATCTTTCTTGGTATGAGCAATTGAGCATGCAGCAAGCAGGGGACAAGCTTTATTCTTTCTTCCTTGATTGAGATTATGAAGTTTGTCATGTTCATGTCTTGACTGCCTTGA
The DNA here is from genome assembly GCA_003313485.2 of Penstemon barbatus. NCBI lineage: Eukaryota > Viridiplantae > Streptophyta > Magnoliopsida > Lamiales > Plantaginaceae > Penstemon > Penstemon barbatus. The sequence continues at coordinate 4,562,545 of CM064879.1, forward strand.
AAGGCTCGAGCTCATTATCTAAAACTTCCAATCTCTTCTCTTTGTTCTGATGCATATAATGAAAGGATTTTTTTTTGCTTCATGCAATCAGCCTATATCACTGACCATCACTCCAAAGATGTTTTACATGCAGGTGGCAGTCTAAAAGGGACTTCGTGTTTTCAAGGCAATGGTTTCGCGGACAAGATGGAACATACAGTAAGAGTCTGTGGTTATTGCTGGTTATATGTGCCTGCATTTAGTTTGGTTTCTTGATGCTTAATGGTCTTTTAATTTCATCATGTTCAATAGAGTAGTCATCCGTTTACGTGGGTGTTTTAAATAAAAGGAACTGCCCTTTCCAATGCTGGTTTTGAGGTCCTTGAAAATAAGCAATAGGTTTGTGCCACAATATTTTGGTGTTCAAATTATGTCGTGGGAGGGCAGAGAACGTAATACACAATTTTGTATGAAATTTCAAAATTCGACTGTTGGGATTTTAATATCTCATGAATAAAAGAAATTGGCCATTTAGATCCAAATAGTTCAGTAGGTGAACTGAAGTTATGGAGTGTGGACTAATACTTGAAATGAAATTATGGTTTTAGATGTTGACCCCAGAATAGGATAACTCCTGCTAAGTGAAAGGACAAAAATGATAGATCTTCTTAGAGAGGTAAAAGAAAGCATACATGAGGAAGTATAAGATCAACTAATAGAGAAGAATAGAGAACTCTGTATATATGGTTGTTGCAAATATGAAGATTAGTCAATTATTGTTACAATCCTCGAGTTTATTGCAATTCACCTTTTTACTGCAGTTTTTAGTTCACCCTGTTCTTCCTCGACACTTGTTTTTAATTTTTATAGATTATATTAAGTCTATTTCAGCCGCAAAATCAATTTTTGGTTGAGTCTATTTTCAGCAGTAAGAAGTACAGGATAATGTTAGTTTTATTTAGCACATGTTTGATACCTACAAAAATAAGAATAAATGTTATTTGTGCCTATTTATGTGGAACATTATTAATCTTCTTAATTTCTCTTAGGTAACTGTCTGGAATCCAATAATAGGGTAGACATGCAGTTTAATTTATTCAATATTATTGAGACTACTTTTGCGATTGACTTTGATATACACTTATTGCTGCAGCAATCCTGCAGTTTCCTTCTGTGCACAAGAAGCGTCCTCCAAGATCTGGATATGAGCGCACGAAAATTAACCGTAAGCGAATCGAATGCTGAATTAATAAGAGTTTCATATATATAACAAACATTCTTGTTTTAATTGAAGGATAACAGTAATGGGAGGCTTGGACCATCATATGTTTTCGATTTTCTATTTAATTATTTGCTCTAATACAAAGAATTGAAAGCATAGTAACTAGAAAATCTGTAAGCTTACTATTTCATTATTAGATGAGTTGGAAGATTGTCATGCTTTTAGAAGTCGGCGCCGAAATGTAGAATGGATAGGGCATGAAATCTCTCACATTTTTGTTTTGGGTTTTGATGTATTCACTTGCTCATTAGAGGCTTAGAATAGAAGCCTTTTTGGAATATGTAGCCCAATTTTCACAAAGGCTCTCTAATTCCTTTGTTGCATGTGTTGTATGAGGCATGAGAAAGAACTTAGAGAGGTTGAACCAAGTTTATATGCCATTCTGAATATGGCTTAATATTATGTTCTCCTGGTGTTTTCGACCTAAATAGGTTTCAATTTGGTGGCTATAAAGTTGCAACAGTACTTCAGTTGCTTACTTAGGTGAAAGATAGTGCTTCTTTTAAATCCAGGTTCACTCCCGCCCTAATTCCCTTGGAGTCAGAATACATGGTCATACTTACAGAAATAGTAATTTATTTGATGACTCATTGCTCTAGTGAAGTGTTTTGTTCCTTATTGACTTAATGCTTCTTAAAGCTGCTTCGATCATTTATTTTATGTAATTCACAGTTACATGTTTGAAAGTTACGAACCATTTTTTTAATTTTTTTTCTTGCTTTACAATTGTTTTGTAGCTTCTACTTGGGAAATTAGTAATTTAAGCACATCTTCCTCTTCAAATGCTGCCAGATGTCTTTTGACACAAACTCTAGAGATAAACCCCAAAGGTTGGTTCAAATGGAGAAATAAACATAGTCAGAAGTTTGAGAAGACTGTTCCATATGCATTGCTAAGTCAAGTAGCAGGTTGGTAATACTTCTAATGCCTTTTTTCCACCTTTTTTGTTGAAACATATTACTTGGAGTTGATTTGTAGCTCTCAATCCTGGTTAGTTTTTGTGCAACCACCCTCTCTGATTATGCAATTTCTCCCATTTAATGAAATGCTAGATCAGTCCAATATGTTTAATGAACTAATTAGTGATTGTTAAGTTCAATGCAACATTCATGTGTACTTGTCTCTCTCGTTATTCAATTTTTGAGCATTTGAACTCCACATTATTTGGTCATTTGATTTTATTATATGAGTTTTTTCTTCCTAGAAAACCTACTATTTCAGAACTTGGTTTCTCATTGTAAAACCATAAATTTTTCCTTCGTTAATATTTCTCCTCCCTTTCGATTGCCTCAAATCTGCTCAACATAGCCTTACCTTGTAATTCCTGGGGACACTATCTGTTATTCACTTCTTCTATCCCACAACATCACATAATTTTGCTTTGTTTTTCTTCCTTCTCTAGCTTGAATAGACTGTATTAAATTCGTTGTGCACTAATAAAGCTAATTTGTATTCGTGCTTCATAATTTTTTAGGTTTGAAGGAATATTTTGGAGCAAATCCAGCACTTACATCTCTGTCATCTACCACAATAATTCAATCAAAGGTATCTGATCTTGCTGGATCCAATAGTGAAGTTGAGGATGCAGAAGAAGCAGATGAGTTTTATGATGCAATTGCTTTTGATTCATCCTCAGAAGATGAGGATAGTGACAAAGAAATAGAAGTCATCAAGGTTTATGATTCTTCTTTTTATGGTTTGGATAAAATTCCTTGTGGCTGGACATAATGATTTATGATTTATTCACTTTCAAAAGACTTCATAATTTGTGTTTTTCGACAGGATGCCAACATTAATCTGAAGAATATATCTCCGGCCATAGAAAGTTTGACACAAAAAAGAGCTTCAGGTATCTGTTTGAGCATCTCATGCTGAAAAAGTCAACTACTTTTCTCTAACATGTTACCACCTTCAATCAGTTAATACACTCTTTAACGGAGTATAAGTTCTTTTTGCAAATATTAATTTCGTTATCTGACACAGAACTAGGTTCAAGTGATGAGTTGAACTCAGATGTACCTCCTGTCAATCTTGATTCAAGTCAATTTCAAGGATCCATGAGGAAAGCTAAAGATGAAGCTGATAAGAATTGTTGGTCTTGTCCAGATGGTTCAACATACATGATCAGAGGGAAGACATACTTGAAAGATAGCAGTAAGGTGATTTCATAAATGTTTAATATAATGCTTCCCTGAAAGTTTATATTCCGTACTTGTACTGATACTGATATGCAATGGAACTTGATCCATTTTGTCCATCTTTCAAGTAGAACTTATTGTATTTTATTTACCAATCTCATTCTGTTATAAAATACAAAAGCTTATCAGTATATTTTACATAGGATTATTTCGAAGAGCTATCTATAAGTAAATTTCCATGACATATGATATGTTTTTCCGTAGTATTTCCTTCTCTTGGTTTAACTTAGAAGAAGTCCTACAATTGAATCAATCTCATGCATCAACTGAAAATGCTTTTTATGTTGATTCTATTTTGTGGAAAAGGTCTAATATATGACTTCAAGATGCAAACCGTGAGAACTAGGGCAAAACCAGAGTTTGTTAGTCTCTTGGTAGTTAAAAAGGGCATGTTTTAGATGTTTTTCCACTCTCATCCTAAACTTAGAATTAAATTTTTTATTGTATTTCCTGTATAAGGAATAAATCTTTTTGGTTTAGAGGAGGAATGTGCGCTAGACGTGATTAAGAGCCTTTCAGAAATTTTGCTATTCTTCATCATTTGAAGAATCAGTGCTGTTCTGAAAATTCAAAAAAGTTTTCAGTGAGTTAGTTAAGAATTCCATAATTGCATTATTAATGTACTTTAATTTCTTTGATCTCCAAAGCCATCTATTACTTAGTATTTTCGATTTTTTTAATTCTAGTTAAGAGTTCCATTCCATAATTGATAAGAGTTCTTATTTAATTGATGTATTTAGTGATCTAGCATTAATTATGAAGTTAATAAATTAGTCATTTCTATTAAGCCTTTTTCTTGCTGGAGAAGTATTTATGCTACAAATACATATGACAAATTTAGTTTCAATAGTGTAGATCATCATTGTTTGAGAGACATTATAAATCTCTCTTCTGTAACAAAGACGAGGTCCTGGTTCCAAGCTTCAAGAAAAGAGTACCCCTGCTCGAGAGACGAGGACATGTTCAAGACATTTAATTCTGTATTCTTGAATAATCAAAAAGGCTCTATTAGCTTGATTTTCTATCTCTATAGTATTTTCTTTCCTAACTGTTACATTTTATCCCTTTTGTTACCCCAACCATTTACGTATCATAGTTTTATTTTTCCTCATCCGCTGTAATATTTAGGAACAAAACAAGGCTAACACAAAAACACATATCAAAATTTCATGTCATAATAGTCGCGTATAGATCCTCACATATAGCTTGTGTTGCTTGATCTCCTTTCAGGTAAAAGGTGGACAACCTCTTCTTAAGCTCATTGCAGTTGATTGGTTCAAGGTGGAAAATTGTGTCACAAAGGTTGCTTTGCATCCTAAAAGCGTTGTTCAGGTGATGTAGACAGATATGTGATGCCAATCTAATATGAGTTAATATTCATATCCGGTCTATAATGTTGCTTTGAGTTCGTGGAGATAATGAACTTGTATAAATAAATCATCTGCTGACAGCTTTTGAGCTGTTAAGTCTTTAAGTTATACCATAGATTCAAATGTTAAGATATCTCTCAGTTTAACCTATAAAAGGAAATGCAAAGTAATTGCCTCTTTGTCCTAGTTCTAAATATTTTGCTAATAAATTTTTTGGGTACTGCTAATGTATCATTCTAGATTGACAATGTTGGCCTTAATCATTTCTAGTGGTTGACTGTGATGATTTCGAACAAATTCTTGCTTCTGATCCTTAACTTTAGCTAGAAACTCGTTTTCCTAATATTCTTTTTAATATCATATATCATTGCAGAGTGCTGCAGGGAAAATGCTTCCATTTATCCTTGTCATCAATCTTGAGGTTTGCTTAAGACTAATATACCTGCCTTCTTTTTCTTTCTTTTGAGAGTCAGCATGTGTTACAAGGGCTAATTTTAGTTTCATCATCATGCACTGTAATGTCAACAATTTCCTGTAGTTAAATTTTGTGTTCTACATTAGAAAATTATTACTTACAAACAACAAAGTACACCAAAAAGTAGTTTTTTTTCTTCTTTCGCATGCACTTTTTTTTTAAGGAATAAATTTTTACTTTTTTCACTGTGTTAGGTACCAGCCAGACCAAACTACAGCCTTGTTCTCTATTACGCTGCAGAGAGGCCTGTAAACAAGGATTCATTGTTGGGTAAATTCATTGATGGAAATGATATGTTTCGCGATTCAAGATTTAAACTTATTCCAAGCATTGTTGAGGTATCAATCACTATATTTGCTGATTTCAAGAAAGAATAGTTTTCTTTCTACAAGTGATGCTTATAATCGTTTTTTCTTTTTACAACAGGGATATTGGATGGTAAAACGTGCTGTTGGAACGAAAGCTTGCATGCTTGGAAAAGCTGTAACTTGCAAGTACCTAAGGCAAGATAATTTTCTGGAGGTAAGATATTACTTTAATTTGTATTTGGCTCTTTGTTCAGATTGAGAGATTAATTAATAACCATTTTCTTTTTCTGCAGATTGATGTGGATATTGGGTCATCATCTGTAGCAAGGAGCATTGTTGGTCTCGTGCTTGGATATGTAACAAGCATTGTTGTTGATCTTGCAATAGTAATAGAGGTTAGATAATATTGATTTTTAGTGAATTAAATTATTCAAAATCTTATACAGAATTTAACTATTATTGTATGTATATTTGGAGTGAGGAATAATTCTTCTCCCTATGGTATGTTACACAGGCAAAAGAAGTGGAAGAACTACCAGAATACATACTTGGAACTGTTAGACTTAATCGTGTACAGCTTGATTCAGCTGTTGCCTTAGAAGCTTGATGATGTCTTTCTCATTTAGTCAATACATGTAACTTATTTTTATCAATGTAATTAAATCTTCCAATCTTTTTTGTACTAGCAAATTTTAAAATGTATAAATGATAGTTTCTCCTTAACTTTTACCATCATTCTTTCATTTATCCCATTGCTAACATTAAGTTGTGGTTTGCTTGTATTCGCAATGTAAAGAATAGATCACTAATTATACAGTTAGGGATAGTATTTTTTTTTCCAAAATAGCCTTCATGATCATCATATTTTCCAATTTTGTTTTAGCTGAAAAGTATTTTTCAAAATGTGCATTTTGATTAAAATCACAGTTTGCAACTATGATTTTTTTGAAAAAATCATTGTTGGGAATTGTTATTTTTTGCAGTTTGATGTTTATAAATTAAAAATCGCAGTTAGCAACTGCGATTTTAAGCAAAAGGCTCATTATGAGAAATATTATTCATCTAAATCCATGACTTTATTAACAAGGTGCATCTTACATGGAAGATGTACCTTGTTTTGATGAAGGACTTCCGATTTATGATGAATTTGATGTGGAAGATGTTCATTTTGTTAATGAAGATCCTCCGGTTTATGACGAATCAGACTAAGAACCATGGATCAAAATTTCCATCTTTTCCATCGAAAACATCAAAAAGTTTCTGTTTTTGAATAAAGCGAAACGAAAACAAGATGTAATTCTGAAACTTTTATTTGCCTTAAACTCTGTTATTTTCCTAAATTTAGTAACATTTTTTACAAATTTTCCTCAGTGTTTCGAAAACATTTTCGAATAGTCTTGAAAAGTTTCCAATATTTGACTGACCAAAACATAAATTTACCGAAATTTTGATCCATGCTAAGAACAATATGTTTCATCGTTTGAGGAAGTTCTTAATGAAGTATCATAAGTAGAAACCGAGTCAAGTAAAGATTTGGCTCAAGTGCTTCTTTAAAATGAAAAAAAAAATTATATCGTTTTTGTTATTGGTACATTTTCAGAACATTATCGTGTTAATTAGGCTAATTATATCAAGTATTTATCAAGTCCAAATCAAGATTTAGCATTACAGTGCTAGAATTCATTTTTTCCATTGATTAAGAGGTTGATCAAGATTTGCGGTCGAATCTTCTTTTGTTCTGGTTCGCTCTCAATCCGAACTCGATGGCGTTCTTTACAAGTGGGGAGCAAGAGAATCTATATACAGTATATCTGATTTGACAAAATATTGATAATCATATTTCGTAGATTAATTTTTATTTTTTAGTTATAGCCTTAGGAGTCTAGTTATTATTTTTTTACTTATTTTGTTTCATCTAGGAGTCTATCTATTTTTTATTAGTTATTTTCTTTCAGCTATAAAAGTTGAGCTTGTGGGCTCATTTAAAAAAGTTGATTATTGATATATAAAAACATAATAGAAGAGAATTTTTCTCACTCATGTTTTTACCCAGTCGGGCTCATTTTTATTGATTATCATTTTCTTGACTTCAAACTATATGCTCAAATTATATTTATTGTCCACTAAACTACAATATATAAAGATCAATTGATTAGTCAGTTATACATCCTCATATTCCGATTAAAATTCTCTCCATTATCAATATTAGAGGAGATGGGCTCACTACTTTCTCTGACTTCAAACTATATGCTCAAATTATATTTATTGTCCACTAAACTACAATATATAAAGATCAATTGATTAGTCAGTTATACATCCTCATATTCCGATTAAAATTCTCTCCATTATCAATATTAGAGGAGATGGGCTAGCCAAATAATTAAACAAGTGTACATTTTTTTTATGCTCATGTAAATTAGTGTAATTAAATCTACATTTTAGGGCATCTTTAATGTCCGAAGGGGAAAGATGGGGAAGGGGTGGAAGAAATTGAAAAATAATGTGAGTGGTGAAGGAGAAAAAATGAGGCGGAAATGATGTAGATGTGAGGTGGAAGGTGATGAAGGCATCACTCTCCAGGCGGGTGCATGCACGGGCAATGGGTAGGTGGCCGCTCCATTTTTTTTTTTGTTTATTTAATTTAATAATTATATAGGCATCTAAAAAAATACGATTATATAAATAAAGGGAAGGGTAAAAAAATTAGAATGTATTATTACATAAAGTACGATTACGTTGTTTATTTATTTATTATTTATTTATATTTTTTATAGTAATTATTATTAAGTGAGTGCATGGAAGAAAATTATTTAAAATTAAATAGAGGGGAAAGATTGATATTGGAGATAACCAAAAAAGGGGAAGGGGAAGTTGTAGGGGTGAAAAAATAAATTAGAGATGCCCTTGTGGTTTTTAAATCCTTTGTTGAAAAACTTCTGAATTAAACTTGAGTCATTGAGCATAAACAAATGATTGAATTTTCTCCACTATTTAGTTGGATAGGTTATTTATGGGTCAAATTCTAATTTGAATTTGTCCAACTCTATAAATTCAAATATATATAAGGTACACATAATTATTCAATTTAGTTTAGTTGTTCAATTGTTTTTTACTGCTCTCTAGAAAAAGCAAAAAACTCACATGCTCGAAAAGTATTAATTAGTTCATGAAGGAATGCAACAGTCTTGATGACAAATTAAGGATAATTTACGTTGCCAGGTAAAAATTGGTATGCGAATGATGCAATAATTGAATATATTAAATAATACTACTAGTATTTTGTTAGAGTGGTCATAAAATGGTATTAATATTCTTTATATAAATATAATAGATTGTAGAAATTATAGAATTAAATTTTTAATGGATAAAAAACATCTCCACTAGATATTACTTATTTAATATAGTATATAGATGAGAACTTTTTGAATCAGATCATTCATTGAATATCTTTATCATTCGGAAATTATTAATCTATAAAAAATTAATCAATAAAGAGATCAAATTTAGATTAAAGTCTTGTATCTATTGAAGTGATAAGATAAGAGGGTACAAATTGCCTATGAAATACCATGAATTATATATATATATGATGCTAATGATGCTAATTAATTAAGCAGCTGTAACAACAATTGAATTAATTAATGACCTTGAATCAACAATTCTACCTAAAGGTCCAAAACCATTTATTCATTTCCATAAAGTTTCATCCCTTGCATACACAACATTTACAGGAGAGAGTCAAAATCGTTTTCTTTATTATTTTATTCAATATAAAACTTATTCCAAACAAGAAAACATAAGGTTTTATTTTATTTTATTATAACTTAGTAAATTAAAACAATGGAATATATAGCAGGTATAATTTCCTGAACCTAAACTTCATTCAACATTCCTATCACCTTTGACTTATATAAACAGAAAAGAATTATCAAAAACATGAATGAATGTCTGTCAGTCTGTCAGTCTGTCTTCATATTATATTGGCCTCTTAGACTGTGTAATGTTGTTGGATGGTCTCAATGTCCAATCCCTTTAGCTTCACTACAGATTCAACATGTCCTTTAAGAGTGTGAAGCTCCCTTAACCTGCAGAAATATTTATTAATTATTTATTTATAAAATAACACATTGATTGATTGATTGATTGCTACATTCATTAATTCATATACTTATTATTATTATTTGGATATAAATAGATATCTATATATATACCTTGCAACTTCAGCTCTTCTTTTGGCCTGTTCCGCGATTTCAGACAATTCTCTGTAGTTATTCTTATCTTGGAACAAGACAGAAGCATTATCGGGAGTTGATAGTCCGTGAAGGGTTCGTTGAGCCACCGCCCATTGTGCTTCTCTCTCACCCTTTCCGTAATCCTTCTTGGTTGTGAAAGCAGTCTACAAAAACCAAGAAGATTTGTTTAAAATGAAATACCCTTCACAAACCAAAATAAAATAATATAATATAATATAATATACCTTGTTCTGAATCATTGAATCCCAGGCTTTGCCACTCAATCCATATCGGATGATGAACTTGAGAATGTCGAGTGGGAAATAGGTAACGATGCTGAAGATCCAGATGACTCCAGCCCATTTCCATCCAATGCCTTGAATTCTTGCAAAATCCCAACTTGCATATACAGCAATAATCGTAGCCAACTGAGAAACATCACCGTACAAACAATAATGTTAAGATCAACTCTAGTTAATCAGTCTTGGAACATATGAATATTAATTGAGTTTTTTATGTAACTGACCAATTGGGCAATCAAGAAAGCAATGCAGAGCAAGAAACCAGGGCGTTCTACAAATGACCAGCTTCGAGACCTGGTCACGAAGATGAGTGCTTGACTGACAATGCTCACTTGAAGGTATAAAGCAGCCGTAAGCTCATATGGGCTTTCCCTAATTGATTTCACACCAAAGGTTTCAGAAAAGAAGTCGGTATCAGCTGCAAGGTAGAAAAATACGACAGTCATGAGAGCCATGTATGTTCCAAGGACAACACCGGTGGCAAAGATTTCCTTCAGCTTCCATGAGTCAGGCAACGGAGATGGCTTCACCCTATCTTTAGAAATAGTCATAATGGTTCCATCATTGAGGATTGCGATGATTAGGACCATGAAGGGTGAGAAGTCGAACTTCCAGATAAGGGCAATGAGCATGAATCCCATAACAATACGGATAGTAATAGAGACTGCGTAAATGGTGTAGTTTTTCATTCTCTGGAAAATGGCACGACTGGTCAAGACTGCACTAATGATGACACTGAGCCCGGGCTCTGTCAAAACAATGTCGGAAGCACCCCTAGCAGCATCAGTTGCATCTGCTACAGCAATACCAATGTCTGCCTTCTTCAGTGCTGGTGCATCATTCACACCATCTCCAGTCATACCACAAATGTGCTTCCTGTCCTGTAGTCTCTTCACAATCTCATATTTGTGCTCCGGGAAGACCCCGGCAAAGCCATCAGCTTTCTCAATGAGTTCATCGATCGGGATCGAAGAAATGGACTCATCCTTGCTCTGGCCAAGAAGGGAAGAAGATGGGTACATGTTGGTACCCATACCAAGCCTACGGCCAGTCTCTTTACCGATGGCGAGCTGATCACCTGTGATCATCTTCACATTAACACCAAGCTCAAGAGCTTTTTGGATCGTCTCTGCACTGTCGTGTCTTGGGGGGTCGAACAAAGGCAACAAACCAACAAACTCCCATGGTGCACCAGCACTCTCTTTGGTTTTCTCCGGAACAGTCTAGATCATGACATAATATAGACCATATTAATAAAATAATTGCAAATGGTATATATATCTATATACTTCAAAGGACGAATGACGAATAACTCACCTGTCGTGCAACACCAAGAGAACGAAGTCCACGGTTTGCATAATTTTCGATGATATCAAGAGCCTTCTTCTTGACATCTCCTTTCAGTTCACAAAGATCAATGATCTATCACGTAAAAAAAGACAAAGCTAGCCATTTAAGTAATGAATATAAGAAGTCCATTTTGTTTGTATAAGTACATATTTATACTTACTTGCTCCGGAGCACCCTTGCTGCATCTATGCCAGTCCCCGTTCGTGTCATAATAAGTGATTGCAGTTCGTTTATCCACAGGATTGAAGGGCAAGAAATGCACCTCCGTGATTCCAGCTCTCGCCTAAAAAAATCACACAAGAAAATTAATCCAAGAATCGAAATTAGAAGGCTACAACAATAACAAGTTCTATTTAAATACCTCCTTAGGATCACTGAGCATGTTAACAATCGAAGCATCAATAGCATCTTGGTTCTCAACCCTGGAAGCCCTGGCAGAGAGCAATAAAACGGTGTCCTTATCCATGTTCTTAGGGAAGGCCTCAATTAAGTTCTTATCGACTGTAAGCTTGTTGAGAGTAAGAGTTCCTGTCTTGTCACTGCAAAGCACATCCATGCCAGCCATTTCCTCAATAGCTGTCATCCTCTTCGTAATAGCACCCTGTTGTGATAGCCTGTGAGATCCAATAGCCATAGTCACGGACAAAACCGTAGGCATGGCAATTGGAATACCACCAATGAGCAACACAAGCAAATTGTCGATTCCTTCTCTGTACTTCCTATTTTGGATTGGGTACATAACTACGATTTCAATCAACATCCCCACGGCAATTGAGCAGATACAAAAGTTCCCAATGGAGGTCAACACCTAATAATGAAGAATATTATAACATCAGAGACATAATCTATGAAGAAAATTTGGTTTTGAACTTTCGATATGAGCAATATTTTTGTATACCTTTTGGAAATGGCCCACGTTGTTGGTGCTATCAACGAGATGAGCAGCTTTACCGAAGAAGGTGTGGACCCCGGTGGCTATTACTATAGCCTCAAGTTCACCTTGCTTGCAGGTGGAACCAGAGAACACTTCATCACCAGGGTGTTTTGTTACGGGAAGGGATTCACCGGTGAGGGCAGATTGGTCAATCTTTAAAGGATCACCCTCCAAAAGACGAGCGTCAGCAGGGATGATGTCACCCAACTTGACACTGATCATATCTCCTGGAACCAGGATCGCTGCATCTTGCTCAGACCACTTGCCATCTCTCAAAAGCTTTAATTGTTTACCAAACAACAAAATTAGAGACTTTCTTATTTATATTCAATATTTGTATAAAAATGAATTGCATATATGATCAAATAAACCTTGGTCTTGGGAGCAAGGCCAGCCATGAGGGCAGCAGCAGCGTTTCCTGCGTTATTTTCTTCGATGAAACTAATGGTGGAGTTGATAATAAGCAACACAACAATACCCACAAAGTCTTGCCAATCCGGAGGCTTGCCCTGCAATAACAATTTCATTAAAAAGAATGTTCACATTTGATTAGTTTCTGAAAACAAATACTATATATAATATACATATATAAGAGATGAGCTCTAATCTTACCCCTCCATTAGCCAAAACAATGGCCATGATGGCGGCAGACTCCATGACCCATGAAAGAGGATTCCACATAAAGCCCAAGAACTTGAGGAATTTGCTCTCTTTTTTCTCTTCAAGTTTATTTGGGCCAAAAATTTCTAACCTTTTGGTTCCATCTTCTGATGTCAAACCCTCCCTTGAACATTTTAATTGTGTGAATACTTCTTCAATGGGTATATGTTCCTGTATTAAATATACATATATATATATAAACCATTCCATTAGAATAGTGAAGTATACACATTATCGAATAAAAAAAAATCCTCAAAAATACTATAGGTATGATCATAAGAACCAAAAATTCAAATAAAAATAATGCAATACTTACAAGGTCGACAGTTTCATTTTTGATCTCTTCTAAGGAAATTTCCGAGGCCATCTTTTCTTTTCTTTTTTTATTCGAGGAGATTAAGGAACAACCTACTAAATTAATTATTAATTAAGGATTAAAAAAAAAGGAAGAAAGATTGAGAGGTGAAATATCGCGCTCTCTATCTTCCTCCCTATAGGTTTAAATTAAACTTTTCAGAACCAAATTATCTTCTCTCTTATTAGGCCTCCATGCAAATAACACACAAGCTCAAGAAATGAGAAGGCCTACATTATTCAGAGCCCCCTTCCCCCTTTATATTTTATTTAGTTACACAACTGTCGAAATTTGCGGACAATCAAACATTTTTCAACCTCTAATCTTAGACAATTTTGTGAGTGTCATGTAAAAAATACACGGTCTTCTTTCTTTGAGTTTAACTTAAAATTTGGATTACCATTCATGGAGATGGAGTTTGTTTATTATTTGACTCAACTAAAGACTTTATAACCAAATTTCATCCAAAGGGCCATTTATATCTATAATTCATATAAAAAAAAAACAAAAACAAAATTAGTTTGATTAATTTGAAAATCCGTTTGAATAAAAATAAAATATTAATATGATTAATCTTGAACAAGGTTTGAGTTAGAATTAATTTTCTATTTATATTGAGCTAAATGCAAAAATACACATGCACTCTGTCTAATTGGCAAAAACTTTCTTGTATTATTTTTATTAGCGAATGAGCCATAGTGTTCTTTTTATATTAGCAAAAAACTCCATTTAAAATTCTTTCAATAATCAATAGGTAGGTTATTGCAATTATTTTAAGTTGACGATGGATTGTTATCAATTTTAAAGTTAACAGTGAAATTATTGTCAATTTTTTAGATGAGTTTTTGCATTTTTTTGATGGGGTTATAAGTGTCATTTTTCTTGCAAAAAATATACCTAAATTTTCCAATGTATTCAGACATAGACCCCCACTTGTTAAATTATTCAAAGCTTCAAGCGGTAAACAGAGTAACCACTTGCCTATCAAAATGCTCAAGCCTACTAATTACCAAACAAACCTCCTCCGCCCCTGTTGAAACTTGAAACACCAGCCGTCCAGGTGATTTGAGATTTTGGATTGGTTTTAATTGATATTTATGTATGTATGTATGTATGTATGTTTGATTGGGAATTGCAATTTTAGGTTCAGGATTTGTTGCGGGTGCAATTGTTTGGGAAATTTGGAGAGGAAGTTCGGGTTCAGTCAGGTAAGGTAAATTTTGTTATAGCCCTGAATTCCCTTTTCTTTTGACTATATAAATATAGCCTGAAAATACTCAAGTTTGGATTTTGTGTTTTATAAAAATGACAAGTGGTAAAAAGATTGAATTTAATTTTACCCGTGGAAGAAGCTGAAGATGACATTTGGATGCTTGTTTCTGGGTGGGTGATGAACGATATTGGAGGAAGAAACTGGTGGACTAATTTTGGTGTTAGATGCCCATAGCTTATTTCAAGAGTAAATTTTTATTAAGGTTTTTGTTTGTTTGATTCCTAGTGGTGTCCTGTCCTGTCCTCTTCCCATGTATTGCTATTGCCTGTTCCTGTTCCTGTTTACCACTTAACTAACTTAACTTAACTGGGTATTTTTTGCCCAAATCAAGTTTCACCTAATCCTAAACATCTACATGACTTGGTCGCATTGGACATGACAAGTGCAATGTCCTAAAGTACATGTTATACAAATGATTCAATACGTCTGAATTAGAACCTTTCAAGGTGGATTTCTCTAAATCTTAGGGTAGAATGCAATATAATAATAATAATACTAGTATATAAACACTGGAGGAACAAAGTGCAGCACAAATAATTAAATAAAAGTCTTCAAACTTAAATTTTAATGCATGCAAATATAGTATTTGAAATTAATCAAACCCCCCCAATAAAAAAACCCTTAAATAATTCCTGTCCAGCAAAACTTAATAAAACCTTAAATAAATCCTGTAATATCCAGCAGAACTTAATAAATATATCTTCAATTATGAATAACTATCACCCAACAACCAGCATTGAAGGTTTTGGTCAATGCGTTTTCAGCTTCTGGTTAAACCAACTTTTGCTACATTCTTCCCCCTTTGCATTCTGCCTGCAACCAAATGCCAGGAAATTAATTTCTTTATGTTGGAGATTGAAACCTAAGTTGGCTAATTATCTTGAAAGAACATATAATTAGTTTTACCTCATCAAGATTTGTTGATCAACGCCTTCTTGATTTTGTCAACCGTGCAAGTTATAAGTTCTTTCACAGCCGCAGTTGATCCCTCAGAAACCTCTGCATTTGTAGCAGAATCAACCAAGACCTGTAATCAAAGAAAAAGACTTCTTTAGAGCTAATTAAAAATGGTCCAAATTACAATCAGATCAAAAGAATCGAGTTTTCTTTGCATTGACATAGAGTATATATATGTAACACAAACCTGAAATGCCACTGTTAAAAGAGTTCCTCCAGAATCGACTTCGTTGGACTTTGCTATTCCTTGGTTTCCCGTTGGCCCATCTGGCAGGATTGCAAATCCAGATGGAAGTAAGGGTACTTGATTTGGATCCCCACCACCCATGACCACTTTCATTGCAAGCATTTCAATTGGAGCATAAACAATATACGAGCCTGTTGGATCAGCGCGACTTTCTTGCAAAATAGTCATCTTTCTCGGGCTTGACTGTAATGTAAAAAAACCAAGGTTCAAATGTTATTGTTCTTTTCATAGTTTATTACACATTCGAGCAAATAGGGTAGACGGTGATAAAACTAATCGTGTAAAAATGAACTTCATAACTATGGGACCAAATTTGTTAGTGCAAGACTTGAAATTGAAATGCATTAGAGGTTATTCATAGGATTAAAATTGAAATGAATTAATCTGTGACAGGATCCAAAATTACACGGCTGTTTTTGCCGTTTATTGCACATTCAAACAAATAAATAAATAACTTGCCTTTACTTCATAGAATGAAACACGGTTCCCTGCTTTCTTGCTGCTCGCAATGTGTGCAATTTCGTTAATTTCAACGCCATTGAAAAGTATGTCACCCTATTACAAAGAAGAAACATCAGATATTACACAAATAAAAACACATACAGTACAATACAGTACAGAAAACAAAAAACCCAAAATTGTTGTGTTAATTATTACCTCAGCATCAAGAACATAATTAAATACTCTTTTAGGTGGAACCGGAAGCCAGAAAGAAGTCGCAACACTTAAATGAGTACCAAATGGCTTGCTTGGATCATCCATATTATTTCGGGCCATGATTTTCACTTCATCAGCTCCGTTTCTTGAGAAGTTCATCCATGTGTTGGCAGAAGAAGCAGTCACACCAAAGCAATAGCTTTTCATCAATCTTTGTGCTAACTTTAACATGCTTTTCCTACCTTCTGGTTTGTTAATTAACATGCATTTTAAACCAAAAAAAAAAAAAAAAGGTTTAAATAATATTAGATACCTAAATGTTACTATATATATAGGAAATATATTTTGATATATATATATGCTTCGTTCAAAGTATTGTAGCAACAACATGAATAAAATAAAACTTGATAATTGAGTATTGACATATATAATGTTACCTATATTATTGAAGTTGTTGGTAAGAGCAAGAGCATGAGCATTTGCACTTGCAATATAATTAACTTGGCCTTGAAGAATCGCAACCCAACGTTTAGCCCCAAATGCAAGACCTGAATTCACTAAAGGTTTGTATATATTATTGACACCTTTATCTTCCACTTCGACATGCTCAACCCATGTGACCTGCACAAAAATTGCCCGAAAGACAGAACTTTAATTTACAAAGTTAAATCTTGTTAATGATAATATTCTTATTAAAATTTTCAGAGAATTGTTTGAGAATCAAGTACGTACGTACCTTTAAGTATCCATTTTGCATTCTTTGAATGACACAACCGGATGGTCTTTTCCGACATATAACCACTGGAGTCTGGGTGGGTACTAAGGAAACATCAACCACTACCCACATACCGTCCATGTGTTCCTTACAATACCTCAAGAAATAGCTCTCCCGAGTTTGAACAAGTGGTGAAGGAACTTGAAACTCCACATTCATCTACAAAACAAATATTCATTTCATATATGATTGACATAATAAATGTTACGGGTAAATTAATTAAGTACTTACTTTCTCGTGCGATTAACGTGTATCATACCTTGCTTAGTGATCATTAAGATGAAAGACAAAATAACCATATAAATATATATCATATCATGTGCATATATATGCTCATTTGTGTTTGTGTTAAGTATTGTATATTTGAGAGAGAGAGAGAGAGAGAGAGAGAGAAATGCATATATATATATATATATGATCCAACCATTTGTAATGCTCCATCGTAGTTTCCTCCTACTCCAGACGAAATGACTTGTACGTTCTTTACCCGTGAAACTACTGTCGAGAATACATTAGACCATTGATTCTGCATTTGCATCATTATATATTAATTAATGAGTTTTATTATATAAATTAAATTATGAGATAGAGATGATGATGATGATGATTATGATTATGATTATGCATGCACTTTATTAGTTCTTAATTAGATCAATGAAATTATTGCCTGCAGAGATTGATTAATTAAGCGTTAAAAAGAAAAAAAACATACAATAATTATAATACTAGTATATAAAAACAATTAATTAAGAATTATATATAATATACCTACCACATCCATGAGGATCTGAAGAAGATGATTAGCATGGGTCATTATGACAAGGGATTCTCGCGATGCTTCAGATTTGAATCCATTTTGTTTGGGGCCAAAGGCTCTAGAAAACGCCCTGAAGTATTCATCTTCATTCAACAAGGCGGGTGATGAGTTGGGCAGCCACAATGGTTCTCCCAATTGAGCCATCCTTATTAGTTCATCCATGGCCGCAATTGCCAGTTCAACAACAACCACGCCTGATCTTTCATCATCAGCAGCAGCAGCAGCATTATTATTGGTAATTAATGCTGCAGGTATAGGTATAATATTATCATGATCACTGAAACACGGAATAGAATGACTTGTCATCATCATCATCGAGCTTGTCAAAGGCTTGCCAACGTACTCTGATGCTTTTTCTGAAATGCGATCAATCTACATGAAATAAAATAAAAAAGTTACAAAAATAATTATATATATATATATATATATACATATATATTATGAAATCATGCATCGATCCATCGATCAATTTCATTAATTAATTAACCTCTAATTTTAATTTAGCATTCTCCAATCTTAGTTGACGTTCCTCCAATGACATTTCTCGTATAACAGTTGGGCCTCCACAAGCAGGGCAGAAAGGATTATTTAAAGCTTCTTTGCACTTTGCATTTTCAGTAAGAAGCTTCTCTTTATCAGCTCTCAGTATTGCATTGTCATGACGCTCATGTTGTGCCTATATATACAAATTTCATTCATTCAATCATGTGAATCTTTCTTGATATATCTTAACTTTATTTTCCTTTTGAAACATGCATGGATTATTAATTAATTAGTAATTCCTTACTTTCAATTGAGTCCGTTTATTTTGGAACCAAAACTTCACTTGTTGTGCCTCCATTCCAAGGCCGCGACTAAGTTCGTCCCGTTGCTTGTTATCTGGATGCGGACACTCCTTGAAGAACCTTAAAAAAAACATAACATAACAATATTCTTATTTAAAGTTATAATTAAAGAATAATAATGTACAAATAAGATATAGGGGTTGTTATTTTGAGTTGAGGTTGTCAAAAATCACATCTTAAATGCATGATACTCCCTAGTGAAATTTTTATTGCACGATCTTCCTTTAATTTTTAGTTCATATATATAACTTAATTGCCCTTAGATATAATTTTTAATTCATATAATTAACTTAATTACCCTTAGATATAAATAAGGACAATCATATGTTAAGTTTAAAAAGTATTAGAGTATTATGTGCTAAGTTTAAATGCACAAGATAATTTACTTTTGTGCCAAGTTTAAAAATTATAAGGAAATTGTATGCTCAGGTACAAGAGAATTTCATGCCAAGTGAAATTAACAAAGTAATGGAAGTGGACGGACAGGGATTCTATGCATGGAATATGAAAGTACAAGAGGATTTTGTGCAATTAAAGATTCACGGGAGAGCTTTGTGCAGATTTTCCATAATAAGAGGGAAATATCTTGCATTTTCCTCCATTTTGAAAAAAGTTGTACTACCATTTTTTGATTGGGCGATGTCAGACAGTTGATTATGCCTGCCTACCTAAATTCTCTACCAGATTAGCCTCTGGATTAATATTTGTATGCATGATTACTGACAAAGTTTTAGCGCTAGCTAGATACAATTGCACTAAACAAATGAATGATGTTCAACATATATATATACATTTAAAGTTAACAAACAAAAATATAAGGGCGTACAATTTAAACATGTGTTGGCTTTAGAAAAGAAACTAGAGGAAAAATCATTTCGGCAAAGCAAAAAAAAAAAAAAAAAAAAAAAGTTCAATAAATCAGCAAAATCCCTCATGTCCTATAAATATGTTTTTCAAATTTTGGAACAAAGTACATGAATAATTATTATTTTGTGAATTTACGAATTTTAGTTAAATAAAACTTACGCTTCCATTTCTTGAATTTGACGTGGAGTGTGGCGATGGTAACACCTTCTTTTCGGGTGTCGATTCTTGATGGAATTTTCCAAGTTGTCGCTTTGAGATTCATTGTCAATTTCTTCATCTCGCATAATTTGTTCATCACTTTTGGATGAACTAGAATTCATTTTCAAATGTCCATTCTTATCCATCTTTTCCTCCTGTAATTATACATCGAATTATGTCTTACTTATTCATATATGATATCTGACTTAATTAAATATCCAAAACAAAGTATACACATAAGTGCACTAACTACTAACATATATTTAAATAAATGGCTCAAAAAAGAAGTACATGAAACTAATTACGTGAACAGGATCTTATGTATATTTAATAAGAAAATTTTATCTGTATTCCCTATGTCGACACATTTTTTTTTCTTCTCAAAATGATGTAAAGTGCTTATGAACCATATTAAGGCTTAAAAATATAGCTTAAGATTCTGTTATATAAATTTTGTGATAATAATTTAATAGATGATTTTCTTATAGATCTAAATGTGAAAATACTTCATGTGCTTTGCCTAATTGATAGACCCCCCTACATTATTTTTATTAGAAAAAATGCTCATTTGTTCTTTTTATTAGAAAAAAAACTGATTTCTATATATCAACATTTTATTAGCTTATTTCTGAAATACCATCATAAGTCAATTTTTAAAGTGAACATTGAAATTATTATCAATTTTCAAAGTTAACAAGAGATTATTGTAAATGTTTTATGTAAATAGAGTATTTTCACATTTTTTAGTGAGGATATAATTGTCATTTTTCGTGTAAACTATGTATTCTGACTTTGAAGGTTTTTTTTGCTAATTATAAAATAACACAAAGGAATTTTTGCTAAGAAAAATAACAATTAAAGTGGAGTTTTTGTCTATTAGACAAAACATGAGGGTACTTTTGCATTTCATTCTTTTCTTATATATTCATAATTTTGTCGCGAAGTTTGTAAATCTTTTCCATTTTGCAAGACTGAAATTTTACACGAAGATATAATGCATATCAATTACTAGATTATCTTTTTAAGTGAAACTCTTTACAGAAAAACATATTTTGACGTACGCATGGATGTCGTGTGTATGTTTCGGTTAATCAAATATTAGAAATTTTCGAGACTTTTCGGGAATATTGAAAACATTAAGGAAAAATTATAATTTTATTTTAATAAATAAAGAAAAATTAAGAGTGTCTCAAGCAAACACATATTTTCGTAATTACATCATGTTTTCGCTTCACTTGATTCAAAAACGAAAACTTTTCGATGTTTTCGACGAAAGAGATGGAGATTTTGATCCATGTACAAAGTAAACATAATGCTCATAGAAAACAATTTAAAAAGTCTTTTTTTCTTCACCTTATGTAAAAGAACACAAGAGTTACTTACACGACGCACCTTTTGTTCTTTTGGTAATGTTTACCTGCAAGATAGGCACGAAGAATTAGAATGTGCGCAATAGTGAAGGCTTTGAATGAGCTTTCTTGAATCTATTAAAAATCCTTGATAAATAGTGAAGGCTTTTATATAAAATAAATACTTTGGTTAGAAGTTAAAACAAGTAGATATAGAGATGAGGGTGACAAGAAAAAGTGACAAAAGCAAAATTCATAGGCACAAAAGAGATAAGAAGAATACCAGAAAGAGTCCAATGGGGAGATAGAATAGGAAGAACTGAAGTCAATGAAGGGGAAAAGGGGCAAATGGAAAAAGGCCTAGACAAGTCTTATATAAGTAGTGCAATTATATTAAATAAAAGTGTGGTACTACTTTAATATGGGAAACAATGTACTTTTGGGGTGTGGGTTAGGACTTGCTTTTTATATTTGTCAAAAATATTGTTAAGGAAATCAATTTAAATTTGGATGCCCTCTATACAATCGAGCATTTGCATGGTCCAAATTTATTATATGAGAAAATTTAATTTTTTATTCTTTTGTATTAATTCTCTAACCAAAAGAAAAAAAGGCTAAAGAAATTATGTATGGTAGTCCGGCACGTCAGACTCAAATTATAGATTTGCGAATCTTACGTCTGTAAATATAATATCTGGAAGAACAAGCAATTATAACTTTATGGTACGTGTAAGAATTATTACTGGATTTTTTTTAATTATCTTTCTAGAAATGTGTGGGCTAAGATTGGAAAATAATTTTACGTGTTGAGGGTCAAAATATTTTGGGTCAATATGAGTTATTCCTACGAGCAGAAAATAAGTAATGTATAAAATAGTCCTAATCATTATGTACGGTAGTCCGGCATGCAAGACTCACAACGTGTCAGATGGCTGAAATGGAAAATATTTTTTCTATTTAACAATAAAACATTATGCTATTATAGATTTACGAATCTTACGGCTGTAAATATAATATATGGAAGAAAAAGCAATCATTAACTTTATGATACGTGTAGGAACTATTACTGGATATTTTTTAATTGTCTTTCTAGAAGTGTGTGGGCTAAGATTGGAAACTAATTTTACGTGTTGAGGGTCAAAATATTTCGGGTCATATGAGTTATTCCTACGAGCAGAAAACAAGTAATGTATAAAATAGTCATAATCATTATGTACGATAGTCCGGCATGCAAGACCCACAACGTGTCAGATGGCCGAAATGGAAAAATATTTTTTCTGTATAACAATAAAATATTATGCTATTATAGATGTAGGAATCTTACGTCTGTAAATATAATATCTGGAAGAACAAGCAATCATAACTTTATGATACGTGTAGGAATTGTCACTGAAATTTTTTTATTGTCTTTCTAGAAAAGTGTGGGCTAGGATTGGAAACTAATTTTATGTGTTGAGGGTCAAATATTTTGGGTCAGTATGAATTTATCCTGCGAGCAGAAAATAAGTACTGTATAAAATAGTCATAATCATTATGTGCGATAGTCCGGCATGCTAGACTCACAACGTGTCAGATTGAAATGGAAAAATATTTTTTCTATATACCAATAAACATTATGATATTATAAATTTGCGAATCTTACATTCGTAATTATAATATCTGAAAGAACAAAGCAATCAAAACTTTACGGCACATGTTAGAACTATCATTGGATAATTTTTTTATTGTCTTTCTAGAAGTGTGTGGGGTGGAATTGGAAATTAATTTTTACATGCTGAGGGTCAAAATGTTTCAGGTCTTTATGGATTTTTTACTACGAGCAGAAAATAAGTAAAGTATAAAATAGTCCTAAACATTATGTATAGTAGTCCGGCATGCCAAACATAATGTTTCAAATGACTGAAATTGAAAAATATTATGTTATTATAGATTTGCGAATCTTTCGTCCGTAAGTATAATTTCTGGAAGAACAAACAATCATAATTTTACGCCACTTGTTAGAACTATCATTGAATATTTTATTATATTTCTAGAAGTGTGTAGGGTGGAATTGAAAACTTTTTACATGCCGAGGATCAAAATATTTTAGGTCAATATGGATTATTCCTACGAGCTGAAAACATGTAATAATAAAATGGTCCTTATCAAAATGGTTTGGGGTGTATCAATCCTTTCTTAAAACTTTGTTACTGTTACGTAGTAATATATTAATTAGATATATTATAAGAAAATTTAATTGTGTTGTACCTAAAAGAAAAAATTAATTTTGAATATTCACACATCAACTATAAAATTAGTTTAAGACAATGATCTCATTCGTACGTAAATGATAATATATATGTATCTTTTCGTAAAAGGTAACTTAACGAAGTTCATATTCGTATCAAATCAATGAGTAATTACCTTTTAAAAATTAACTTTCAACTATATAAATTGTTCTTATGAGGCTAACCCCTCATACCCCTGCGCAAAAGAACGAAAACGGGGTGTATTTCAACCCAATCCAACAAAAAGTAATGAAATAAGCCCATTAGAGGCGACCTTCTTTGCCATCTTTTTTAACTCAAGAGGCAAGCCCCTTGAGTGGTGGGGCGGTGGGTGTGAGGGAAGCCTCACACCTTGATGCTGGGACGCGCTTGGCGTCCTAGCATCACATGTTTTTTTTTTTTTTTTTTTTTTTTTATAATTTCTTTATATTTATGTTAATTTTAATTTTAAAAATGTAACTTTTATTTAAGAAATTTAATATTAAGTGTGTAAAATTTAATAACATTGTAAGAAACTTAATTTAATTAACATTATTAACTTTTATTTGTTTTAATTTATAATATTATAATTTAAAACTTATTTTAAAAAAAATTAGCGCACTAAAAGTACAAATATGAAATTAAATACGATTTATGGAATATTAGATACAAATTCGTAAATTATATACTATATAACTCTAATATTTATATATTGATACTTGAGATATCTAAATAAATACAATTACATATGGCCAACCGCCGTTTAGATACGACCACAAGTTGGATCGTGTGTTCCTCATGCATGTTCGACTAAATCGGCTTGAAGTTGGCGATTAACCTCTACTGATCGTATTGTGTACTAAAAAGTTAACTTATTATTAATGCCAATGTCAAATTAATTTAGAAGTATTCTAATCTCTTGTACTAATTATTATTATTAAGTGAGAGTAGAGAATTATTATTATTAGGGTAAATTAGCAATACCCCCATCAGGTAACGCCTAGTTACAAAAATCACCCTCACGTATTGGGTATTACAAAAATTCTATCCAGGTTTGTCATCTTTTTACAATTAACCCATTGCCCCTAAAACGTTCCAATTTTGCCCTTGAGTGTAATTTGTATTGCTTGTAATGGCTTATAAATGTTTGGGTGCTAATTATTATATCTTATAAATTAGAAAAGAGATAATTATATATTTACTACCAAAATAATTGATAAAATTTATAATTGCCCATAAGTTTTAATAAATATTCCAAAAAAAGGTATTTATATATTTATTAGCAATTAAAATTGTAAAATATTAAATTGATATAGAATTTAAATAATATATTTTATAAATATGAACAAATTGTTTACACATTAGTTGAATGAATTTATTTTATAAATTAGTAAATTTAATAAAATTATATTGTATTATAAATAACATGTTTTAATTTATGAAAGTTTATATTGTATTATAAATTGAAATATTTATTGAAATTTATGGACAATTATAGACTATATCAATTATTTGGCGGTAAATATATGATTATTATTTTTATAATTTACAAAATATAACAATTAATACCCAAAATTTAAAATTTATAACATATTATAAACATTACAAATAACTTTCAAGGACAAAATTGAAATATTTTAGGGACAAGGGGCTAATTGTAAGAAGGTGACAAATCTGAGGGGATTTTTTATAACACCCAATACGTGAGGAATTTTTTTGCAATTAAACCTTACCTGAGGGATAGTATTCGTAATTTACCTTTATTATTAAGTGAGACTGAAAAAGGATGAAGAGTGAGACTAAATAAAATGAATAGATTGAGTCATTGGAGATTACTATGAAAACGAAAGGGAAAACTAGACTTGAAATCTGAAGGGAAAGCTGGACTGAAACTGCAAGGAAGCTGGACATAGACTGAGTCATTGGAGATGGCCTAAGGGTTCTGTTGGATTTGGTCGAGCCACCCCATGGAGCTTGACCCATTTTTGCCACCCATGCTAAAAATCGACTTTTTCCAAAGTTAAACTCATTTACCGAAATTAGTTTTTACTATTATTATTAATTTATTGTAAAAATAATATTATTGAAATAAATTCTTATTGAATTGTTTTTTCAATCTCTTGGCCAAATTTTAGGTGGTTGATGACAATTTCAAGCAGAAATTTGGATGACACCAGAGTTAACACAATCACCCTAAGATAAAAAGATATTACAATGCAAGAACAAACTGCAGTAAACGAGGGAGGGAGGGTGCTTTGGACTATCCGGATCTACTTTGGCTCGTTTGAAATTTTCACCAAATCGAACATCGTATGCAAGACTATGACTCAAAAGTGATTAAGTGAATCTAAAAAAAAGTAAAATTTCATAAATGAAAACCCCAAAGTTTAACACCAGAACTAGGCAGACAGAGACACATTCCTTAATGTGGGGCATTCTAATTTCTAGATAGACAATACCAGAAAAAGACATATCCGATAGAATAAGTACCCGAAAATAAAATCAATTACAAAATAACACTGATTTCTCAATGAAACATATCCCCAATTTAACTTGATCTAGAGTTAAAATTCACTCTGGAACTATAACAATAAACAAAGGAGATTGCAAATGCATATTCTGTTTACTTTGTTCAAGAATCAACATGCTGAAACATAAAATTGGAACTAAAACCCTAATTTCGTACGGCGCCAGTGCCGGCGTTTCGCATTGTACCTACAACAAGGTTACAACGAACATGAGCAGTAATAGAGGGAAAAAGTGAACATAGTCAGTCACTAAAGCAAAATTACCTGATGGTGTTGTCGGTACGCATACGGATCCAATAAGGAATGGGTCGGTTCTGTCTCTGCTTCTTCGCAAGCTTCTTCTTTATCATAAATGATTTGTGCGACGGCTGTTCAAATCAACAACATTAGAATTTACACAGATATGAAACACATCAAAAGACAAATATTACTAATTTACTAGCAGAATTACCATTTTCGCAAGCGGGAATTTCAGAGAAGAATTCTTAGGGACGTCAAGTTGAATAAAACCCTAGATATGGAGAGGTATTTTACTTTAAAATTATGGGCCGGTCTGTTTCAAGCCCATAACTTAACTGCTGCGGCCCATGAAACCATGATCATGAATTTGTTTGTGTTTGTTTTTCAGTTATTATTGTTGAGCTTTGTAGATGAGCTATAAAAGAAATAAATACATAGCTATGTTTCATTTTTTTTTTTTAAATTTATCATCGAAGAGAACATTCATATTAATAATTTGATTTAAATAAAATATCCGAAAAAACCATCTCAAACAATCAACTGATTGTTATATTTAAAAAAAATAAGAACAAAAAATTAAAAATAGTAATTTTGAAGTAACCAACCATCTTCAACCATTCATATTAGAAGCTAGTATTCATTTCTTTCATTTGTCTTTAATAATTTCCTACTAAATCTATATGAACAAATCTTTGTGTTAGATGACATATATTGTTAAAAGAAAGTTGTATGATTGTCGAATAGAAGTACAATAAGTCTTAATTCATACTAAAATTTAGGAATCATGAGCCTAAATTCCAAAGGGTTTGTCTTCGATGGATAAACTCATATTAGTTTTTTGTTTTTTTTAATTAACATTGTCATTGTGTGAATTAGCATTGACAAGGTAGAATTTTAAAAATAAAATAAAATAGAATTGAACACTTATTAGGTATTATTATAAAAAAAATACTTATGCATTGTATGACTTGTAGCGTCTAAATTTCCTTATTATAGTTAGTTTTAATGAGTAACATTTATCTATAGGTCGTGTTAATTTGATAGGGATTGAATCTGGCATTGACAATTGATATGAATCTAATTTTAAAAAATATTATTGCATTGAACATTGGTAACCTGAAAATACAAGTAAAATAAACAAATTCTCTTCAAATGTTTATCAATTTATATGAATGAAAATTATAATTGAATAAAGTTGATTTAGGGTGAGCTTGACATAACTCCCAAAAATCACTTTTAAGACCTTTATCGTGAATAATAAGTGTTTGACCTCCTAAATTAAAATTATTTTTGGTGGAATGTAATTTGTTTGTAGTGTTTAACACTTTAACTATGTTGCTATTAACACTTATGGTAGTTTAAAACTCAGAAGATAAACTCTACCTGTAAAAAATCAATTACTAAAATAAGTTATTGTATAATTAATTTTACATATCAATTCTCGTATAATTCATTTTTAAATTATTAATCTACGGGTGATTGATCTAGAGGAAGAGACTAATTTCCATAAAGTGATGAATATATGTTCAAATTTTATGCCGATGAGGCATTAACCAAAGTTGTTAAGGATGAGTCATGGTTTCAACTCCCACAAATGTGAGTATTTTTTCTAGTTTAATACTAGTAGTTAGTTCACTTTGATATCATTGTAATAGTTTCGATTCGATATAGTGTTGATGTAATAATATATTTACGATCTAAAAAAAAATATGTTCAAATTTTATTTGGGAGAGTTCCCATATACTCCATAATATATTTGACACGTGTCAAAAGAAATTAAGACATGTCTAACACTTGAATATATTTGAAAAACCAAAAAGAGAAAATTTCACATTGCAATGGGGAACTCATGTCAATTTAATTTTCGGCTTCAATTATTAAGCATAAGAAATTAAGAATCAAAATGCCATCTACTATTTTGGTCGTTAATAACTAATTTTTTAAGCAATAACTTCTATATGAGAAATTTATAAATTTTATAAAATTTTAACAAATAACAAAATTTAAAGTTACGGGTAATTTTTCTACTTAACGTGCATGTTATGTCGCTCTATCGGGTGTATCTCGATTCTCGATTAGTACTTTTGAGTTTTGAACATTCATGTTTCCAATATTCGACAGATTATTTCGACCAAACATAATTCGGTTGAAATATTTCGAATAAAAAAATTTCTATTGAAAATTTAAGTAATATTTCAACAGATTTATTCGTCGAAAATTTTCTATCAAAATTTAAGCAATCCAAACAAGTCCTTTAACAAGATAACATATGATTCTATACATTTTTCAAACACTAATAGTAGACATAAATTTCGAGAGATTTTCATATTTTTAAATTTCTAAAAATCTAATGGTTCAATTCCACATGTTTGAAATTTCCAACACCCAAAATATAATTCACATATTCTGACCCACAAATCCAAATTAAACCTACATGTTTCTCTTAAATTTTACATATATATTCATTTTTCTTGAAAATGATTTTTGGGAATTTTCCACATTTCCCTATATGAGAAGAAAGGAACCCCTTCCAGCCTTCCCTAAGCTTGTTAGTTTTTCTTCCGACCCCTCAAAAACCCGCGCCTTTGTACTTTCCACCCCTCTTCTTCTCTCTTCCCCCCACCCTTCTTCCAAAAAATAAAAGTATAAAATCCCAAAGAACAAAAACCCCATCTTCTTTTCTTTCTTTTGATTTGAAAAATTGAAACGACAAAATGGGTCGAGCATCCAAGAGAAAATCTGATTTTGAAAGCTCTGCCTCTGCCAAAAATGCTCGCGTCGATTCTGTTCGTTCTGGTATATTTTACTCCTTGTAATTATATCTTTGATTTTTCTTGATTATTTAAATTAGACGACTAAATGATTGACTAGTTAACCTATTACTTTCCTTCTTTAAAATTTGGTGGAAATTCCTTCTGGAATCAGAAATACATGATTCAGTGAGTTCTTTATCTTGATTGTTCATCGTTTAATAGATTTCATGATGTAATCTTATAAGGAGCACTTCAGTGAGTTCTGTTTAATTACTTCGTGTCAATATTTTATTTGGCTATGAGATCTTATATGTGTTCTTTTAGCTGTTAAGAATGGTTTAAATTTCAAAATGTCTTTTCTTTTTCTTTAATATTTAATTAGTGGAATCGCTAAAGGTTGTATTTGTTTTCATGA
Source organism: Penstemon barbatus (assembly GCA_003313485.2). NCBI lineage: Eukaryota > Viridiplantae > Streptophyta > Magnoliopsida > Lamiales > Plantaginaceae > Penstemon > Penstemon barbatus. Next base: position 4,592,157 of record CM064879.1, read on the forward strand.
TTGGGGCACATTTATCCCCCAATTGAAAGTTGTGCAGCACATATCTAACATTTATTGTTAGTCTTTAACTTAACATTTTCTTTTCTTCAGCCTCAAGTAAAGCTGTAACGAAGTTGCAGGAACGCGTTGATGAACTTTACAACAAATATGCTAACAAAACATCAGACTTGATTGAGTGAGTAACTGCAGTCAATTCAATAAATCTTCTGATGACTTAACTGGTCATGTTGTCCATTTATATATCGTGTGAACATTATATATTTTAGTCTCTTTAACTGCATTATGCTTCAATTCTTGATTGCTATCCAGAACACCTAGCTGGTGTTGACCGAGGACTTAAGGTGCAACAGTGATGATTACATGTGAAGTTACTGTGAAACATTTGCCTACTGTTGCTTTTGAAACAGTAACCTCATGTAAAGGACTTTATATGGCTGTTAATTCCTTTTCAGATTTATGTATTTACTTAGTTGTCATTGGCTGAGAAAATAGCAATTCCTCGAGTTTTGATGATCAGCTTAGAGTGAGTTACTGCTGGCTCCTGTACATGCTTTGCCCTGGCTGTGTAGGGATCTTTTTGTGCTTAATTGGGTAGCTTCATGTTATTAAGGTATTTCTTAAGATGCCTGGGCTCAGTCAGATCTTACGAGAAGGTGTAGATGTTTAGATTCTTTTGACTGAAAATCATAATGTTTGCCAAGTGTCTTTCCCTTGACATGTTGCGTATCAAGGAATGCTATTTCGCATTTCTTCTAGTGGAAGCACTCATTATTTCTTTGAATGACAAAAGATATGTTACTAAAATAAGTTTGATTATCTTTTGATCTCAATTTTTGTTCCACAGCCCAGAAGGTATCGAAGCACTATGTTCAGCTTTAAAAGTTGATCATACTGATGTCAGGATTTTGATGCTTGCTTGGTAAGTTGTTTCTTGCTGAACAACTCACATGTCCAATATTTTTGAAGGATGTACCCTGAATTTAAATGGAACTGAGCCTTCGCGATCTTGACTTGTTTTAAAGGAAAATGAAAGCTGAAAAGCAGGGGTATTTTACTAAGGTAAACCTTACTTCTTTTAAACAATCTTAGTTTTTTTTTTTTTTTTTTTTTTTGAATTACATAATAAGAAAAGCTACCTTGTTCTAGATTCATGAAATTGAAGTGCATTCGCCTAGCAATTTTTCTTTGGCAAAATTGATGTGCATTCGCCTAGCAATTTTTCTTTGGCCAATATGATTATACACCGTATCGTTAAGTTATGTATATCTTTGCTCTTATTCAAGTGAGATTGCTGATTTGTTACTTTACTTCACAGGAAATATGCATTAAAAAGCTCTGACATACTGTTGTAGGATTTGAAGAATCTATCCTGTGCAATTGTTTTTCCATTCTTGCGTGATAGTTATTCATGTACAGTATACAGTGCTGTTGCTGCCTTTTAGTTACACTTTCAAAATATGTTGCAGTATATCTGAGTGCATATTCCATTATAATATTCTCAAATCTTCTTCCTTAACCATCAGGATGAATGGCGAAGAGGCTTGAAAGCTCTTCGAGTTGATACTATGAATAAATTGAAGAAAGCACTACCAGAATTGGAGAAAGAGGTACTTCCAAGTGGCAAAGTACATTGGTGATATTTTTTGAATATGTTAAAGATGGCTAACTGTCATAAATTTTGTTTATTTCAGGTCCTGAAGTCCGAGAATTTTGAGAATTTTTACAATTTTTCCTTCCGTTATTGCCTAACAGGTAAGCATTTAATTTGTAGACCTGCATTTTTTTGATAGACAAAACTTATGTGTTTTAAACGTTATTATATTCTGAACTTCCATTCCTAAAATAGTTGGTTTGTTAAACTCTTTCAGAAGAGAAGCAAAAATGTTTGGACATTGAGAGCACATGCTTATTAATAGATTTGGTTCTGGGGTCCCAATATCGTCCTCAGGTTGATTCCTTCACTGAATTTCTTAAGGTGAGCAACACTGTCGTATTTAATTGTCAGATTGGTAACGTTTTGCTTTGAATGGCTGATGTCAAGTTACACTGACCTCTATTATTGTGCATGTCATTCTATGAATGTGTATACATATTATGCATTTTATTAGTTTTACATTTTCTCATTGGTTTTCTCTGAGCTAACATTTCATTATCTCTCAAGAATTTCCATGAAATAATCATAATTTGCGTTAATTTTATTTAGACTTTATTTTTTACCCCAGATCCAGAGTGATTACAAGGTAATGAACATGGATCAGTGGACAAACTTTCTTCGATTTTGCCAGGAGGTACATCAAACTGTTCTTTAATTTATTTGTTTTCATTTTTTAATCCTTTAGCTTTTTAATTTAGCTTTGTATATCAATTGCTTTTATAGATAAGCTTTCCAGATCTTCAGAATTATGATACCTGCCAAGCTTGGCCTTTAATTCTCGATAATTTTGTTGAATGGATGAAAGAAAAGGAAATGTAACCCCTGCACAAAATATCAGATTTTATGCTTTACAAGGTAATTGTTTTTCTCTTACACACCCAAAACATTTTTTTTATTCACTTTTGGACAACTCCTTAATACTCAATGTTTCTTGTAGGTTTTCAAGAATACTAAATGCTGATCAGGCATAAAAATCAGAGTACACTTTGCGGGCAGATTCTGAATGATTTTTTGACACATCTTACTTTTCTTTTGTTATATTTGGCTTCCAAGTTTTGTTTCTTTTTGTCTAATGAGAGGAAAAATTTGGGGATCATTTCTGAGATAAATGAGAAAATGTATAATGGATTGACAGTTTACTTCTATCTTGCTATTTCATTTCTGGAGGACTTATTACAGGATATACAAGTCAAATTCTTTGCCACTCATTTTCCTTTACAATCTTTATAAACTTATTTAATTTCTTTTGGCTCTAAACTACCTACCCCATTGGAATGGGATTCGGTGGAGAAATTGACTTATGCACCTTAGGAGTTGGGCCATGGTGTTCAATATAATTGCCATACCAACCCAGCCGATTGCCGATTTCAAATTGGCTGCAACTTGTAAGTTGAAGCTTAAATGGATTGATTACGGGCTTCTTGTGGAAAGAACCGGTAGTTGCAATCGGAGTTGTGTTTGTATTTTCATAAATCGTTTAAACAACACCCGACCGTAATATCTATAATTATATGTATTTTAATTTATTAATTATTATAATACGAGTTTATATATAACTGATTGTCTCACTCCCAAAGATCAAACACCAATATTTCCACCAAAATTTTATTGTCCCACACGGTTTATTATCACCTCTAAGTGTCAAATTCTAGCCACCAAAGAACAGGGCAAAAGATTAAAGTAAATAGTCCACAAAAGAATAAAACAGTATAGCCTAACACTAATTATATATAGTATATTAGTAAATTAACATTTGGACAATTCATGTCTAGTCTACCAAACATAGTTCACAAAGCACAACAATAACGTTAAAACTCCAAAAGTGTTTAAGACACAAGATAATACAGGTTCATGTTTTAATAGAAGACGCCACACGATCTTATGCTTTGCGGGCGGAGAAAAAACTTGATATCTCGACCCTCCTTGTCTGTCTATCAAGCAAAAGTCTGCAGCGTTTCCCCAAGAGCTCTGTCCTAGTAAAAAAGCAAAGAACATAAATTCACTGACCAAAAAAATGAATAGCATAAGAAAAATAATTTCGCTTCTATAAATCTTAAAAATGCAGCTTCAATACATATGGACTTCGAAAAAGATTAATAAGGATGTAACATATGTAAAATTATAAATATAGTACCTTAAAATTCAGCCGGAGCCGGAGCTGGAGCTGGAGCCGGAGCCGGAGCTGGAGCCGGAGCCAGAGCCGGAGTTTGCACATCCTTATTCTCGTATTGAACCATCCATAAATTTGGATTGACTGCAACAAACATAACATTAAAATTACTAAGTAGAAATATTACTGACTCCTTGATTAAAGAAACACTAGAATAGATTCCAAATTTGCTGCACATTAAAAAGTCTATCACATTCTGTATCTAATACCAATAAAGTCCGAATCATGATTGATTCTCGATGGAGAAAACTTCTTGAAGTATGACACTAACATGTTCAAAGAATCAAAGAGTTTTAAAGGACAGGAGGAAAAAACCTGTGGATGGTACATTGCTCGTGTTACACGAGCTCGAAGCGGCTGGAGCTCGAGATCGACGCTTTGCGACATAGTTTTCATCCAACGGCACCGGCGATTGGAAACTAAACATCGACATATTAACACCTCCTCCTAAAAACTCCGGATACTTTGCGAAGAACCTGAAACAATAATCGCGTCAAAAATTTCTTCTAAACTCACACACACACAAATATATATATATATATATATAACATCGTACTTCTCGAGCTCAACCCTTGAGCGCATCCGTTTATTTGTTGGCGCAACATAGTACCTGATAAGACAAACATACATATATAACTTAAAAACTATTTTAAACAAACTTGGAAATAAACAAAATAAAATATTTTTAACTTTTCTTACATGTCAGCGAATTTGGTTCCACCTGGAGCTCTTTTTCTTAAAAGTCTCTGCCAGCCTGGAGGAGTCCTGGGAATGTTGGGTCTGTCCATTGCCCAACAGTACCTCTCATCTCGCTCCTCAATATCAGTTGGGTCTTGACATGATAATCGGGGCCGCCACTCGCGAGCTCTTTCACATGTGAAAGAGTCTTCATTAAATGTTTCCCTTATTTCCTCATATTTTTCTTTGGAGGGAATAAGCCTCCATTTTGAACACTCCTTGCAGCGCACTGAGTAGAGCTGCACGGAGTCCCACACCTTACCTTCCGGTGCCAATGTTGTTTGCGCCATTTGTTTTGCAGCTGCAGTTAACAAAATGGACAACATTAATCAATGTTGTTTTTGTATTTGAGAAATTACACATTTCCATAAAGTAGTGAACCCAAATTCGAATTCTTCTTGGGAGAGGTTCCCACTAAATGTGCCCGACGCGCCTCAAAAGGTATTTTTGTCACGATATTTTCTAATCATAATATTCTTCTCGACAAAATATATGTCGTTGGACTAGTAATGCCATACAAGTACAAGTATTTGGATTTGGCAAGAGCCAAAATACACCAAGTTATTGCATAAGAATTTCACTGTCAAGAAGTTGTTTTAACTCATAACTAAGTCAAATCATTTTTTTTTTAATATCATGACAAAATCAGAAACAATTACTTTTGTCTCACTTCAAATATCACATTTGTTTTATAATACTAAATGGTAAACAAAGATACATAGTTTGCCATAGGCAAATCAAAGCAAATTTTGTTTAGACTTATATGTATGATACAAATGATTTTCTGTTAAATATGCTATTTTGCAAGTTATGTGGAAATTTACACAGAGCGCTCAACCAACAAATTACTAGTATCCCAATATATTAGGATTTGAAACTACTTTACACACCAAGATTATAAAATTTGAAGTTGATATACACTTATGTGAGTTTACTTCAAGTGAGGATTAAGTGATTCATACTCGGTAATTGCTTCGATCTTTTTTAAAAATGAAAAAGATCACAAATCATGTTTAAAGCTTTGTCTACATGTGCATGTGCATGAATATAAAAAAGACATACCACAAAAGATGCAACAGACTAACCAAGACAAAGAAATATAAAAAAAAAGGATACAAACATAGAAGAAGGCAAAACTTTAAAAGATTGAAAACTTACATTAAAAATTTTAACAATGAAACAAATCAAATATATTTGTAGGAGGTGATATCTAGACATTTCTTTCGGATTAAACATGTGTGCATGATGTGCGTATCGATTTCACCATCGTAAAAAATTTAACCGATCATGTGCACTTTATACTAAATTTGACATAACTTCGTAACCATATTTTCACGTTAAACATTAGAACAATATATTCTCTGAAACGATTATCAAAAAATTCACAAGTCATACAAGTAACGGCGGATAAAACAATGATCACACTATCATTTGCCATGAAAAAAGAATTTTGCGACATCACGTCAGAATTTTAAAAAATGAACATAAAATTTAAATCCTTATTTTCACGCGCACATCGAAGTTATCCTGATTTCCACCAGAACAATCGGAAGACACATGACATAAATTTACAAGTCATATGCAAATAACTGCGAATAAAATAACGATCACTCTTATCATTTGTCATGAAAGCAATTTTATGACATCATGTCAACATTTTTTCTCAAAATTATCATATAATTTAAATTCTTATTTTGCGGAGGCAAATAAAAAATAGCCCGATTCCCACGAAAGAACAATCAAAAGACACACGACATAAGTTTACAAGTCATTTGCAAATAACCGCGAAGAAAACAATGATCACATAATCAATTGCCATGAAAAGCAATTTTACGACATTGCGTTAATTTAAAATAAAATTCAAATCCTTATTTTCCGCGCGCAAAATAATATTAGGCCGATTTCCACAAAAAAAGAACAACCGGAAGACACACGATCGACACCTATAAACATATGATTTATAAAATAATCTGAAAAGCATAAATAATCAAGTCATTTGGAACCCTTAAATACAAAGAAGTATGGTCATCTAAAATACAAGCTCAATTGTTGAAGAAATCAAGAAAACAAAACATATGACCTCAAAGTTTAAATTACTCTTTCTTCCCTTATTTTTCTTCTGACATAGAAACTTGCAACTCGAGAATCCATTACTTTTATATCAGTTGAGAAACACAATTCATAACCATAAGAATGTATATATCTAACTAATAAGAAAAAATTGAATAAACCACACAACACCGTATATGGAAACCTGGATGAAGAAATCGGCCTTTGATTTATGTGTAGAATCTGTAAAGGAAGAAATAATTGAATAATTCAGAAAAGGAACAACACAAATCAATCTAAAAAAATGTAAAAACCCTAATAAATTATTCTACATCTATATAGATAAAACTTAATATGATACCACGGGATCGGCGAGAGGAACTCAATGTAGGATTTGTATTCCTTCACTTCGAAGCGTAGTGTGTGCAGAGAGAGAAAGATGGAGAGAGGGAGAGAACTCAATGGAGGAGTAGGGTGACAGTGTGTTATGTATCTGTGTGTGTCTCATGAAGAAAAAATCAGTAATAAGGTGGTCCGATCCTAGAGAGAATTATATTATTGTTAGTCAAAATTGCAAAAATCGTCCCAAACTAATTACTGATTTTGAATTTTCGTCCCAAACTATTTAATTTGGCGAATTTCGTCTCGTAACTTAATATTTTTTTGAAATATCGTCCCACCATAATTATAAGACGGAATTGCGCATGTGCCGATGAATTATCACATGACTGCTTAAGTGTCATGACATGGTAAATTTTAACATGAATAATTATATAATATTGAAGAGTTCGTCCCAAATTAATTACAAGATTGAACGTCATTTTCATTAAATTAAAAATTTAATATTGGGACTAAATTCATACAAAATGGTAAATTATGGGACGAAATTTGGCGAGTTGATATAGTTTGTGACGAAAAATCAAAATTAGTAATTAGTTTGGGACGATATTCCAAAATAATATTAAATTACGGGACGAAATTCACCAAGTTAAATAGTTCGGGATGGAAATCCAAAATCAGTAATTAGTTTGGGACGTTTTCTGCAATTTTACCTTATTATTATAGGAAAATTCTTGTCCAGGTCTGGCTTGGTCAAATTCATCCAACCACAAAGCAAGTACAATTACACTTATCATGTATTTAATTTGGGTTCGGTCAAATCCGATCTGGGTAAGAATTTCCCTTATATTATATTGGCATAAATTGACAAATGTAAGTTTTCTTATTTTTCCCTATAATAATTTTCGATAGATGAATGCGAGGGTTACTTTTTTTTTTTTGGAATTATTGCATTTTTTTTTTTTCACAATTTATGCTCCCTCATATTTCTACCTCATAACTTCTAGGGCTGGTAATTTTGATGACATAATTTAAATTTTATTGACAAATTTAGGCAGCCCAATTTTAAAATTAGTCCGAATAAGTCTATGCGGGCCACATGCCTTTTGATTTGAGGATTTTTGATCCAATTCAATAAAACTTTAAAATACAGTAGATTTAACAAATCCCCAAATTGTTCACCCTTGCGACAAAGCACCACCTCCATGTTATTGTTTAATCTGACGCCATATTTACTTCACCATTGTTTACCCTACTAATTAAGCACCACACCTCATCCGCTGCCGGAACTAAAGAGAAGAAGTAATCAACGGCGGCTCACTGAACTCCACACTGAAATGGGACTAAAAGCATCATTCATTTGCTTCTCTTGTAAATTATTAAGTTAAGTTAATAATAGAGAAAATTACACATGTGGCATCAAACTTTGTTGGGATTCGGTAAGATAAACAGCCCTAGGCACAGCGGAATATAAAAAATTTTAGGACCTCTTACGGAATCTTGCCAGGATACTCTCTAGTTGTATATATATGAATAAATAAAACGATAGTATAAGTTTGAACGTTATACCTATCTCCTTGCAAATCCAAGTTGGCAGTCAGCAAAACGGACTCTGAAATTCTCCTCAGCAAAATCGACCCAAGCTCTGCAGTAGCGCCCCACGTGTTGCGCCTCTACGGGTTGATACACCACAATTACACGAAAATAATAAATCTTGATCAGCTAGAACACAAGATATATTATGATCTAGGATTTAGGAACGATTTTGGAACAAAGTCGAAAACGAAAAATTCTTCCAAAAGGAAGACAGGGTTCGGTCGACTACACAGGGAGAGGGGAGAGAATTTTTGCTCTGCTCAATTTTTGCTTATTGAGTTATGTGAAAAATAACTACAAGATAGCTACTTATAGTTATCTCCCTAACCTAGTCCTAATAGGACTAGGTTACCTCTCTCCTACATGGGCCATGGCCCTCTTTAATTAGAAGACCAAGTCTCCTAATTAATTCATGGCCCAGTTAATTAATTTGACCAGGCTTTATTTAATCTCCCAATTAAATAGCCCAATTAATTAACTTAATCTCCCATTTAATTAAATCAGACTCTAAGTCCATTTAATTAAAATCTCTTCTAATTAATTAAATCCAACTTAATTAATTAATCCACAAATTAAATTTCAATTTAATTTATGATCCTGATCCAATTCCAATTGGATCCCAATTTGTTCCAATTGGGTCGACCCAATCGACCCAGTCGACTCGGTCGTTCTTATATCCTCGCTTTCGCTTCATGTGTATTGTGTATGCCCCCGTAGGTTCACCACATAATTGGCCGTGGGTTATAATTAAATATTATTTAATTATTCGAGTAAGACTTACTCTAAATCAATCGAACACTCTGTCGATTGACCATTCCAAAATTAGCACCCCTGCCAATTTGAGAATTCTCCCACACTCCACGGTCGATGTCCAGCCACAAGCCCATGGAGCCCAATCACTGGTGAATTAATTCAGTGAACCTTTTATCTCATTTACAATTTCCGTATACGCCATAATCTCTCCATCGATCAATCTCCCAGTCGAGACTTAAGGGTATGGTCTTTCATCGGTTTCCCTTTTCTTTTGTCTTGACCTTATGCATTCTGGTCTCGAAATAATTCTCTTTGACTTAACCTTTATGAGCTACTTACATAAAGCCGTCAGATACCTCGGCCGAGGATTTTACCAGAATTAATTTCTCACAGTAATCCATAGGAGAATTTCCCAACCTATCAAGTCGGGTCAATGGATCATTTGTTGATGATATGAATCTGCATACGAGTTCCTCTATACCCAATATGAGTCCACAGAGACTTTCTGGCGATCTCCAGTCAGTCGGGACTCAAATCAAAGCATAGACGTTCTCGCACCAGATAAACCCTATCATCTCAAGTAGTTAGGGATCGTTCCTCGTATTCTATTGTAAATTGGAATAACTTCAACCCCGATATGCGACTACCGCTTCCATGGTGAGTTATTTCCTAATTGGGGTATTCAATGCGCTTGCCATCCCAGCAAGCCACCCACTTATGTGTATCGACTATCCCAGTCACGCTCGTGGACCCCAGCGTTCTCCAGTTCATCGGAGTATACACAATAGTGAGAGTCTAACCGAATCCAACGATGTCCTATCTCGATTGGATTCTACGACTCTTGAATATGTTCTAGATCACGGCCTTGGAGATCAGTCCACGGGTTGTCCCATAGCCCTGTGATCTAAGGACTTCTATCCTTATGCGTAGATAATTATTACATAAGATAAAGATGACCATATAATAAAATGCATTTATTAATCCAATTGAATGGTCCTTTCAATTAAATGCAGCCAAAATAGTTGGCTTGCAGGACACTATTCTATCAATCTCCCACTTGTACTAAAGCCAACTTTTCACACCTCTGATTCCCATCTTAGACAGATGTTTTCGGATGCCTTTGAGGCAATGGCTTAGATAGCGGATCCGTCGTATTATCCCTTGAGGTGACACGTTCCATCTATATGTCTCCTCTACCAATGATATAAATATCAAATGGTATCGTCTTAGTTCGTGCTTGGATTCTGATGAGATCTCGACTCCTTCGCTTGCGAGATAGCTCCATTATTATCACAGAAGATAGTAATGGCTCGACAATGCTAGGTATCACATCCAATTCCTGGATGAAGTTTTTCATCCAAACACCTTCCTTTGCTGCTTCACTCGCGGCAAAGTATTTTATCTCGGTGGTTGAATCTGCGGTAGTGTTTTGCTTGGAGCTCTTCCAGCTTACCGCACCACTATTGAGGCAGAACACGTATCCAGATGTCGACTTGAAGTCGTCTACATTACATTGGAAGCTAGAATCAGTATAGCCTTCCAATTTCAATTCTCTTCCACCGTATACCAAGAACAATTCCTTAGTCCTTTTCAGGTACTTCAGAATTGCCTTTACGGCTATCCAGTGCTGCTCACCTAGATCAGACTGGTAGCATCTTGAAACGCTTAAAGCGTACGCTACGTCTGATCTCGTACATAACATACCATTCATTATGCTTCCTATTGCAGATGCATATGGTACTCGAGACATATTGCTTCTCTTTTGAGGCGTCTTTGGGGCCATAGACTTAGAGAGTGCAATTCCATGTCTCATTGGAAGCAATCCTCTCTTGGATTCTTCCATGCTAAATCTTTTCAAGATTTTATCTATGTACTGGGATTGGGAGAGGCCCAGCAGTCCTTTTGATCTATCTCGGTAGATCCTTGTACCTAGTACAAAGGATGCTTCTCCCAAATCCTTCATTGAGAATTGTGTAGATAACCATGCTTTAGTTTCGGACAACACTTTCACATTCCAATGAGAAAAATGTCATCAACGTAAAGCACCAAAAATTCAACTGTACTCCCACTGATCTTCTTGTACACGCAAGGTTCGAACACGTTTTTGATGAATCCAAAAGTTTGGATTGTTTCATCGAAACGAATGTTCCAACTTCGGGAAGCTTGCTTCAGCCCATAAATGGACCTCTGGAGTTTGCACACCTTGTGCTCATCTCCTTTGGATGCATATCCTTTTGGTTGCTCCATGTAGATCTCCTTTTCAATGTCCCCATTGAGAAAGGCAGTCTTCACATCCATCTGCCATATCTCGTAGTTATACCACGCAGTTATGGCCAGCAAGATTCGAATGGATTTAGGCATTGCGACGGGCGAGAAGGTCTCCTCAAAGTCAATTCCAGGTCTTTGAGTATATCCTTTTGCCACTAATCGCGCCTTGTCGGTTATTACCTCTCCGTTTACTCCAAGCTTTCACTTATAGATCCACTTGCAACCCATGGGAGCTACTCCCACTGGTGGATCTACCAAGGCCCAGACCTTGTTCGAGTGCATGGAGTCCAATTCGAATTCCATGGCTTCACGCCACTTTCCTTAGTCTATGCCTAGCATAGCCTCTTCGTAAGTCCTTGGGTCGGTTAGAGACTGTCTAGTCTCACGCAGCAGACCGTAGTACCTTTCGGGTTCTCCACGTTGTCTTTCTGACTTACGAAGTACCGGTGTACTTTCTGGTGCACTTTCATGCTCATGTTCTCCCACTGCCTGTGGTGATGGGTCTGCTTGATCGACCTCGTTGGTCCTTTCAGCTTCAGTGACCTCATCTAGTTCTACGTTGTGTTCCTTCTTGCCTAGCAAGAAATCCTTCTCCAAGAAGTGTGCGTTCCTTGAGACAAACGTAGTTTATCTTGTAGGATCGTAGAACTTGTATCCTATAGAGTTTTCTGGATACCCCACGAATTGCATAAGATGGACTTTACATCCAACTTATCTCCCACCAGCTTATTTACATAAGCGGGAGGCCCCATATGCGCATGAATGCATATGAAGGTACAATGCCAAAACTCATATCACGTGATATGTTTTGGATCTGGCTTCAGAAATACTTAGCTCAGTATCTTCGATTTTTTCGATCAAGTTTCATTTGTTTGAATAAGGAATTTCATGTAAGATTTCTTAATGGACATTTACATGTCCAGAATGCTTGACAACAGACAACGTTTCGAGCGGGTCTTACATTTCGAGAATCTAATTCTCTATTAAATAATCAATGGTGTACTGCCAATGCATGTTTGATTTTAAATTGATCCAAATCTCTTACATGCTTTCATTGATTAGGCTCTCTTCTTATATTCCAAAAGTAATTTGGAATTGTACATCACAACGTACTTTTACCCATGAGGGTACTAGAGACGCCTTATCTCCCACTAATGCTTTAGTGTTTCTACACACTTATAAATGGATTAAATCCATTGCAATTATTTATGCCTCTTGGTTGCCTAGCAACCAACTACTAAATCTAATTTCCATTAAGCAAGATTCGAAAGTCGGTTACTATGTACAGCATCCCAGTCAAGCTCGACCCAGTCGAGCTCAGTCTTCGAATCTTTTAATTTGGAAATGTTTTAGTATTCGTGTATCGCCTTTCGGTTTTTACAACGACTCAAGTGTGTGAAATCTTGATTATTTATATTTTATTGACTATGCATATTTTATTTAGTCGATATATGAGTATCCATACTCATTTGCTTATGTACACCTTTTGCGTATAAATCTTATAGCGCAATCAGTTCCAACCATTATGGAACTATCACATCCCTTAAGACAAGGGATGGTATAAGCAAATTCCAATGATCTAAATAATTCATGGCTTTAGATGCATTGAATGCATCAATGAGTGCTTCATGGGGCATCCAACACCCTTATGCATTACTTTAACCATAAGGTTAAGTTCAAATAAAATTTAATCATCCCTTATGTGATGAATAGGTTCAATTCCCTCTTCCCTTGATCTTAATCCATGGAAGAATCATTTTGATTGACTTTTCAACTTATCATCCTTACAGAAAAACCTCCAAGGTTATTTCCCTTTAGAGAGGATACATTCCTCTTCTTCCATCTCTCGAGCCTTTTGAGGCCTTTTCACAAGATGTTACTTCCCATTCATGGGAGACTTCATGTTTGCCTTCAAGAAAATTTGGGCATGAGAACCATCCTCAACCCTCTGGTGAAACTTATCACCTTTCTTATTTGAAGAGTAACTTCGAAAAAGGCAGCTTGGTGAAACCTATCACCATTCCAGTCGAAGTGTAACTTCGAAAGGAAAAACAATGAAATCTTTGTAAGGAGATTAGTCCTTGCTTGGACTCGAGAATAATTTCTCAAGTTTCGAAGTCATTCAAAATTCATTTGGGTTCAGTCAATTTATTTGATTCAAGTATGATGGTAAATATTCATGGACACATAACTTATGATAAACTATCATAAACATGACGATAAATACGCGGCAGATTAATATCAATGCATAATTTACAAACATGGTTTTCATTTGTAAATTACTCCCACTATTTTTGTCGAATACTTATTCCCCCACATAAGGTTCGGGAAATAAAAATTTCCTAATGGGCTCAAGGCCCAAATGCAATCGCTCAGTACCCACGACTCGTTGGCCATACCAATCGATCCACTTGGTGGGCGATCACGTCGCCGGTTAACCATCCCAGCTAACCCTTGAGTTCATTCAGCCTCGGTTTTCGTTATGGACCCACGACTCGTGAGACATCCATACTTACTCGCGTTAAATCATGTCCAATACTCGTGAAGAGAAATAGTTCAATCCTAGACGCCCCACGACTCGTGAGACAGCGCCTAGAACCTTGCTATCCCCTCCCTTGGCACTAAAATGTGCATCGAGGCAATAGACATATCATCTTCCTATAGCTCGACCCACGACTCGTGAGACATCGAGATATATTTGTACAATATGCCTAAGACCTAGTAATTGGATAGGCTCGGACCATAGACACCATTCATATGCGCCCGTTAATCGATTTAATATTCTAATTGAGCTTTTAAGTTCAATTGGAGGTTTTAAGTTTTCTTCGTGCGAGGTCTCATCAGATTATGCTTTATCTTGTTTACGTGATCTATTCTAAGCATGCAAGACATACATCAAAGAATAATAGTAAACATATATCACCTAACATTGCACATATGATTGGTCGATTGCCCATCCTATGCGATCCATCATGAGCCATGTGATGGATCAATTGGTCAGTCTAGGGTGGAAATTAAATGACCTAACTATTACAATTTTCAAAAACCCATACATCATGTGCCTTCTTGTAATATCCACCTTGATTGGGCCTCCATGTAATGAATTGGGCCTCCATGTCCTCCAAGGTAATGGGCCTCCATGTGGATCTCCAAGTCTTCATGTGGTCTTCTTGGCTCCAAGCCTAATTTAAGCCTAGCTTATAAAAATAAAGGCCCTATTCTATTACAATTGTTTGCGCAAGCAAGGGCACCAATCTGGCCCATTTAATTACAACCCATAAAATAAATAAACCAAAACTACACAGGGCTTAAGGGCAAAATCGACAAATCCACATATTCACTCAAGAACATGCATAAATTCACATAAGGGCATAAATGTAAATTTACCGGCTCCTTTAATTTTAATTCACAAAAATTATCCAAGTTAATTTAATTTTGAATTAACAATTAATCTCTAGGATTAATTAACTCTTACTTGAGTTCTAAGTAATCTACAATTCTTATCTTGATAAAGTTGGTTAATTAAGATAGTTACAAATCTTCCAAGATTACTATCTTATCCAAAACTCTAAGTTTCCCAATTTTACAAATCTCTAAGATTCTCAAGATAATACTATTTTGAATAGATTAGTTAACTAAGGTAGTGTCCAAATCCACCAAGATTTCTACCTTATCCAAAACTCCAAGTTTCCTAATTTAATAAGATCTCTAAGATCTTTAATCTTGGTAACTTACTAGAAGAGATTAATTTTAATTAAATCTCTTCTTACAATTGAAACTCTAAGTTTCCTTGTTTAATAAGACCTCTAAGATCTTTTAATCTTGGTAACTTACTAGACATTAATTCTAATTAAATGTCTTATCACGAATGAAACTCCAAGTTTCCTTGTTTAATTAGATCTCTAAGATCAATCCAAGATTCACCAAGATTCCAAAACAACCAAATCTCCAAGATTTTGTTCAAGATTATCCAAAATTCTGCCACGAAAATTTTTGAATCACCAAATCATGTCCGTGGTACGTACGGTTTCAAGTTGACTAAAAATCAACATTTTGCAATTTACCAAATCAAATTGCAATACATGATATTGCTTCAAAATTTTCGTAGCCCATGCCAATTTAAAACAACATTCATGCAATTACACATCACGTGAATTGTGCCTACAAAAGGAAATCAAAGAATTGTGCCCAGCACTGAGGTCGACATTAATTCTCACCAAGAGAATAAAGTGTCGATCTAATTACATTGTTTTGCTTTTGTTTTGTTTTAATTTGTGTTTGATTACTTGTTGATTTAATTAGAAACAAATTCAGTTCAATTAAATCCCAATTCAAAATAAAAATTAACACGATAAAATTTCGAATCAAAAATTTTTACATTAACTCAAAGTTAACAGATCTACGTCCTAAAACATATACAGTTAAAGAACTAGCCACATAAATCAAACATATGATTTAAAACACATAATTTGCAAATTCATATATATACAAAGCCAAGAGTTGGCTCTGATACCACTGTTGGGATTCGGTAAGATAAACAGCCCTAGGCACAGCGGAATATAAAAAATTTTAGGACCTCTTACGGAATCTTGCCAGGATACTCTCTAGTTGTATATATATGAATAAATAAAACGATAGTATAAGTTTGAACGTTATACCTATCTCCTTGCAAATCCAAGTTGGCAGTCAGCAAAACGGACTCTGAAATTCTCCTCAGCAAAATCGACCCAAGCTCTGCAGTAGCGCCCCACGTGTTGCGCCTCTACGGGTTGATACACCACAATTACACGAAAATAATAAATCTTGATCAGCTAGAACACAAGATATATTATGATCTAGGATTTAGGAACGATTTTGGAACAAAGTCGAAAACGAAAAATTCTTCCAAAAGGAAGACAGGGTTCGGTCGACTACACAGGGAGAGGGGAGAGAATTTTTGCTCTGCTCAATTTTTGCTTATTGAGTTATGTGAAAAATAACTACAAGATAGCTACTTATAGTTATCTCCCTAACCTAGTCCTAATAGGACTAGGTTACCTCTCTCCTACATGGGCCATGGCCCTCTTTAATTAGAAGACCAAGTCTCCTAATTAATTCATGGCCCAGTTAATTAATTTGACCAGGCTTTATTTAATCTCCCAATTAAATAGCCCAATTAATTAACTTAATCTCCCATTTAATTAAATCAGACTCTAAGTCCATTTAATTAAAATCTCTTCTAATTAATTAAATCCAACTTAATTAATTAATCCACAAATTAAATTCCAATTTAATTTATGATCCTGATCCAATTCCAATTGGATCCCAATTTGTTCCAATTGGGTTGACCCAATCGACCCAGTCGACTCGGTCGTTCTTATATCCTCGCTTTCGCTTCATGTGTATTGTGTATGCCCCCGTAGGTTCACCACATAATTGGCCGTGGGTTATAATTAAATATTATTTAATTATTCGAGTAAGACTTACTCTAAATCAATCGAACACTCTGTCGATTGACCATTCCAAAATTAGCACCCCTGCCAATTTGAGAATTCTCCCACACTCCACGGTCGATGTCCAGCCACAAGCCCATGGAGCCCAATCACTGGTGAATTAATTCAGTGAACCTTTTATCTCATTTACAATTTCCGTATACGCCATAATCTCTCCATCGATCAATCTCCCAGTCGAGACTTAAGGGTATGGTCTTTCATCGGTTTCCCTTTTCTTTTGTCTTGACCTTATGCATTCTGGTCTCGAAATAATTCTCTTTGACTTAACCTTTATGAGCTACTTACATAAAGCCGTCAGATACCTCGGCCGAGGATTTTACCAGAATTAATTTCTCACAGTAATCCATAGGAGAATTTCCCAACCTATCAAGTCGGGTCAATGGATCCTTTGTTGATGATATGAATCTGCATACGAGTTCCTCTATACCCAATATGAGTCCACAGAGACTTTCTGGCGATCTCCAGTCAGTCGGGACTCAAATCAAAGCATAGACGTTCTCGCACCAGATAAACCCTATCATCTCAAGTAGTTAGGGATCGTTCCTCGTATTCTATTGTAAATTGGAATAACTTCAACCCCGATATGCGACTACCGCTTCCATGGTGAGTTATTTCCTAATTGGGGTATTCAATGCGCTTGCCATCCCAGCAAGCCACCCACTTATGTGTATCGACTATCCCAGTCACGCTCGTGGACCCCAGCGTTCTCCAGTTCATCGGAGTATACACAATAGTGAGAGTCTAACCGAATCCAACGATGTCCTATCTCGATTGGATTCTACGACTCTTGAATATGTTCTAGATCACGGCCTTGGAGATCAGTCCACGGGTTGTCCCATAGCCCTGTGATCTAAGGACTTCTATCCTTATGCGTAGATAATTATTACATAAGATAAAGATGACCATATAATAAAATGCATTTATTAATCCAATTGAATGGTCCTTTCAATTAAATGCAGCCAAAATAGTTGGCTTGCAGGACACTATTCTATCAAACTTTATATCGATTCTCATTTGTGCTATCATAAAAATTCAGCTCGACACATTTGATACCATAATTTAACAAATTCATTCACATTTGGTACTGACATTAAAAAGTCAACTGTGAAAGGAAATATTAAAAAAAGTCATTCACTTTTGATATTAAATGTGTATTTTTTTAAGGCCTCGTACCAAAATTTTAAAATATGTAAAAATTTGGTATAAGAAATGCAACTCCTTCGATAAATTAGTGGTTAAGTTAAAATAGGGATTTGGGATCAATACTTACCTTATTAGTTTGGGAAGGATTGCTTGGAAATACTCTCTCTGTTTTTTTTTTATTTGTAGCTTTGACAAAAGAAGATAGACTTTTATTTCTCGTTTTAGAATTTCGATGTAAAATTAATTTTTTTCTACCAATATATATAACCCTTCTTGTTAGTGCTTGTAAAGTTGTAATTAATATTGTTATTCTTATTAAAAGGGTGTTTTGGATGTTTTCTTTAAAAAAAAGTGGTTATTTATTACATTACTTAATCCGTGTCCAATCCTCTAAAACGACAAATGAAAAAAAAAAACGGAGGAATAAACTTTAAAATTTGACATTTTGACATATATTTATAGAGAAGGCTTTTTTTTTTCCCTTTTTTTATTTAAATAAATAATTGGGTGAATACAACTTTTGTTTCTTCTTATATACTTTCTTTATAGTTTGGTCTTACCTATGTTTTTCTTAATATTTTAATTTTCACTATCAATTATTTATTTCAATCTAGTCCTTCTAGATTACAGGGTGGTGCCGACGTCACGTGATTTGCACGTGACTAACATTTTTTTTTGCTAAATTCACGCAAAAAAAAAAAGTGGTATAATCCATATATATCTAAAATTTTTCACATATTTTGCGTGACTTTCCCGAAAATAATTTCATCCTAAAAATACATAATGAGGATCAAAAGTGATATTTACCCTAAATCACTTCATTTGAAAAGCAAAAAGGAGTTACAAAGTAAAAATGAGAAAATTCCATCAAAGAACATTTAAGGAATTAAATGAAATTAAATACAAAAAACTGGAGTTGAACGTCTACATGGAAAAGTTATGGGTAACAAAATTTGAATTTCTTGAAGAGAAGAGAGAAACTTCCACTTTGATAAACGAGCCATAACTTTCCAAATTTCATCAATTAAACCCTGAGCCCTAAGAGGATCAATGCGCGACCTTCCAAGGGATAAGTTTTATGACTTTGTATGTGGCTTTTATTTTATATTAAATAATAATTAGTTGTACATTTAACCAATATGCATATATAATTATAAGAATCAGTACTATTTAAATACAAGAGTTAGATTATGACGTGAGTTGGATGAAATAAAACTACAATACATAAATACAAGATTGTAACGTGAACTGGATAAAACAAAAGTACTATGAATATCTCTCATTTTTTCTTTACTAAACTAGGCATTGATTAAGTTGTAGGACGACTATGTTATGTCTGTCATATTCTTTTAATTATTATATATGAAAGTTATAGGTACCAAAATTTTCGTCCCAAATGGTTATGTTTTCATCGCTAAATGCTTCACATAGGTCCAAGGTTAGAGATATCGTCCCCTTTTTGCATGTTATTTGCATAATATTTTTTGTGGTTAATACCCTGCTTTTTTTTTTTTCATAGCAAATTAAGGTCTGCCATGGGGGATGCAATTCAACTTTACACAAATATTGGATCTTCAGGCACGAAATCCAACTGCACACAAATATCTGAATTTTTAGGGACAAAATATTTCTTTCCTGAATGCAATAATTGCAAACAATTCTATTTTTATATACCTTGCATTTTTTCCAAATCTCAATTTAAAATTACATAATGTCTTTTTCGTGCATTTTTCCTTAACCATTTCAACAAAATATATATATATATCATACAAATTTTACAAGACAATAGAAGTAAAAGATGAGGATATATTTTTTTATCTATTAGACCATGTATTTATCACTCTAAGTATTAAAAGTTACATTAAAGATCTTAATAATAAGTGGCTAAAATGCTACCTGACAATCACGTTTATCAATATAATAATAATACTCAGGATCCTTCTTTGAATTATATGATATGTCGATGAAAAAAGATGTGACAAATAAAATAAGAGTTAAAGGGCAATTTACCCCTATTTGACATTCATATTTATCTTCGTTTAATTTAAAAAAGAACAATTTAACCTCCTATAAAATTATAAAAATTTCACACTACCTCTTAAACAATTTAGTATGTAGTAGTTTACGCTCCTGTATTATGATAATGTGGTCATTTACTTTCTTGTGTTATGATAATTATGACAATTTACTTTCCTATGTTATGATAAATGTATCGATTTATCCTATGTTACAAAACACTTTTCATGTACACTTTCAATTTCAGCAAGTGAGTTGCACTCTCCGACTAAAGGAGGTAAATTAATTCTTTAAAATTTTCACTGGTGAGTAATTATGCATTTGGGGGGAAGGGAGTGTAAATTGGCATTAGCTTAATAAAATAAGTATATTAAGAAGATCTCTACTAAAACTGAATTTTTTATCGTATAAGTGTACATTGTTGCTCATCCAAAGGACCCTTGGCAAAGATGAGGTATGCAATACTATATATATTCGGCATACATTAATTGACAATCAACTTTTCATATCCAATCAAGTTTATATAGTAGTCCATCATTCAATTAAACCGCTAGTTCTTCTTATGTTTATTCACTAGTTCTTATCTTCAAAGATTTTAGTTAACTTATGATCACAGAATCGACACCAACAAAAAGAACATATATAACTATCAACTACGGGTAACAATTATAGGTTAACAATTACAATCCATCATAACAATTTAACAATCTCATCGTGTTCATAAGACTAAAGTTACACATTACAATTTAACAATTATACACGAGATTTGATATAACTGAATCAATTATATATATACCTTTTATTAAAAAGGTGAATAATTCTTATAAGTGAACCAATGCAACCCAACTCCATCAAACCTTTCTTTTACTAGTAGGATCAAGCCTTGAACCTCCTAACAAGAAATATATGAAAACCAACATCTTATTATGATATAACAAAAACAAAGAAGAAGTTAAATACCACCATACAAGCAATATTATGTAATATGTACTCACGCCTGTAATCGAAACAAAATGGAAGAACCACAACTAGAACCAAGAAAAAAATAGACAACACAAAAATAAATTTCTCAAAAAATGAATATCCAACAAAAATAAATAGTTTGAGACTCTTAAAAAAAATATTCTCATAATCTCAATTTTCAAACCATGCATGATATATTAACTGTTAACAAATTAGTCTGCTTAATTATAAACTCATGCAACTCTATACCAATAGTGTTGATGGAACTGAGATCTTCACATATCTCCTGATTGAGCCAAGGAGGGTCGAGACATCAAGATAGATGATTATAATTTTCAATTTTAAGTTCAAGATGTTCAGAGAATAAGATACTTGCACATGGATATATTATTAATTCATCCATGTTTATCACTATGTTGCCTAAAACATAACAAATTTCACAACTCAAGTCTAGACTGGCAAATATATCATAAAGCTCCACAATTACATTAAAACTCCAAAAGTTTTAGACATAAGTAATACATGTTCATCAGTTTAACGAGGGAAAAACACTTTTGATATCAAATTTTAGTCCAATTAACATATTTGGTACCAAACTTTTCGTGAAACACATATTTTATATCATGATTCACATCCTCTTAAGACATTTAATTTTGTTGTGGGACTTAGTGTTTTTTTTTGATAATTTACCATAATTTCATTACTAAACAAAACAAATTACAAATACATTATAGTGGCTACAAAGTCTAAAAAGAAAATGAACAATGAAGATCCAACAGATTTTGGGAAAACAAAACAAACAAAAGAGAGAAAAAAAAGTGAAGAAAATGAGCAATTACACATCTCTGTGCAAATGGAATGATTTTCAGACGGAGCGAAAATCGATGTCAAATCTTCGGACAAAATTATACTCTACCAAATCAAATATACATCGATTTAGTTTGATTTTAATTTTATACCATATTGTTCAGCAACTTCCCTTTTACCAAATAACACATCTTAATGTTCGGCGGTAGCACGTGGTTACACGCCTTGCCTTTTCTCTGTTCAAATTCTTCTCCCCCGCCGGCTAAACTAAGCTGCCCTAGCTTCCCAATGGCTACCTACGTCCGAATCGCCATCGTTGGAGACGTCGTAATCTCTCTCTCTCTCTCTTTATATTTCTGTTGCACGTTAGAACTCACAAATGCACTTACACGGTCAATCGTTTTGATTTATTGATCTATTTTCCTTTTTGGAATAACTTTTAAGCATGATGAGTGGAATCTAGAAGACGATACTAAGGCTCTGCAACTTTTAAAGGTATGTAACCATTATCTTAATAAATCACGAAATTTTAGGGTTTATTCGATGTTTAACTTTTTGTTAGATATTTGAAGTTCTGGTACTTATCTGTTCTACAGAAACTTTCTAGTGTTTCTATTATGGTTGCTGACTTATATTTTACTACTACTTGAATGGGGAGAATTTTGACTTCTGTGTATATACTGTGCCTATAGATATGCATATTACTAGTTTCATTTTCTTCTTTTAAATTTCTCAAGGGTATCCAGATAGTACACCTGACTTTATTCTTTTCGATGACTGTCGGGCACATTATGTGGTGACCTCTCCCAATTCCCATAAGAGATTCGATAAGTATTTACTACTATGTTGCTTAAAATAAGTTGAAACTGATTGGGCTGAAGAAAAAATTGGAACTTTAGGTCATAAATTTATATTAGTTTAACTAAGATTGACAGGAAAGAGGCACGATATTTGATTTTAGACGCAAAATCTATAGCTGATGCACCATGTTTGATGTCTTTTACTATATTTAAGAAAATTCTGTGATTAATTTATGTTTGACTTGCCCAATGTGACCTTAAATCTCTTGTACGATTCAAGCTAGTTGCTAGGACATAATTTTATGAAAAATAAATGATGAGATCACGGAGGAACTTCTATTAGCTTGTATATATTAGGATGTAATGAGCAGGACTAGTATTGGAATGAGAGTTCAAAAGAAAAAGTTGATTGTTCAGATCTTGACAAACCAACTCATATACTCACCTGATGGGACCATATTACAAGTAAACATGTACATCAAGGACTTGCTTTTCTGAACTTAATCAGCTATATATCTTATCCAGTCAACATTATTGGAATTTTAAGTGAAAAGAAAGGTAGTACTTAAATCTTAGTAAATGGAAATCTATTATTCTTTTTGCCCATTAAACTCTAGCTGTAATTATGTCTTGATTTATAATAAATTTAAGTGAAGAGACATGTTTTCTTCTTCATATATAATTGTGCATGCTCTTTTGGCTGGACCATGTATAATTTGCCTATTAGTTTGGGTATACTGGTAAAGGGTTATCTCTTGTTTTACTTATCTGATCTTTATATCTTGTCTCGTAATATGTGTTGGTGCGAAAATGCAGCCGGACTTGGTGCTGTTCACAGGCAGGTGCTCTGTCCTCATCTTGACAGGCCAGCTTAGCTGTTCTCTTTCCAACACCTAGACTTGTTATCTGCTCCTTTTCTTTTGCTTATCACGTGGGGGGGGGGGGGGGGTGTTTCTCCAGGTGATTTTGGTAATGAGAATGTTGATCTGGTTAGAAGTATCTCAAAGCTTGAGTTTGTCAAGGCTATTATTTTGGGGAATCATGATGCCTGGAGTACTCAGAAATTCTCTGCAAGGTAAACTGAACTAATTTAGGGTTATATATGTCACTGAAAATATATTATTGCACTTAATGAAGTGGAAATAAAAAAATCAACAAGTACACAAATTTTTTGTGAATAGCTTGATATCGAAGTAAAGGATGCATTGGTGCACTAGATTGCTTTTGGTGATATTTGCCATTTTGACTAGTATAGACCAGATGTTAACATGTTCTCAGTTGATTTGATGCTAAAGCTCTCCATTGTGATCTGACCCATGAACTACATTGCGTCATGGAATTTTTAATCATACACAAACATGTTCTTCATTCTTATACTGATAATCTGAAAATCTATTGTTTTCTTAGACTTTAATTGTTTATTTGGATATTCTAAGTTGACTGCGACGTGGTTTGTTTGGTGGATCAAAATTTTCCTCTGTTGTTCCCAACTGTTACTCGTGGTATACAAGTTTCTCTTGTTATTCTTTGACCAGAGAACTGTGATTTTTGGATTTTTAGTCTCAGCTTGAAAAGCTGTATTTTAACTGCAGGAAATATCAGAAAATTTTGACAAGTGTAATGTGCTTATGCTATGTATACATTACTATGCATGAAACATACCAAAGTGCCTTTTGCGATAATTCAAACTCTTTATGAAATCAAAAGTATTTAAACAATGAAAATAAGTACTGAACTTCTAAGAGAAATACACTGGAGTGGAGGGAAAAGTAGCAAAATCAAAGGCTAATATTTACATATTTCTGAAGCTAGTAGATTCCCGAAATACGATCACTTGGCTATACAAGCAATCCCCCTGCCCCGCTAAGTGTTTCACTTTCTCTGATTGAGTAATTTGAATTATTGCTTGAAATGTGTCCTTGTTTTAAATGTAAAACTCTTAAACTTAGAGTGTTTACTCTTAAACTTGATGTCACTGCAAATTATGATAATTAAATGCAGAAGGAGGACGCTTTTGAGTAACAAAAGTTCTCTGCTTACAATTGTACCTCGTTAAGAGTTGTAAGCATGATTTACCTAATACAACTCATATTTGTTTGAACGTAAATGTCATGTCATTAGCAACTTATTTCTTAGTACTCTCTGTGGTTCCTTCCATTCAGTATTTCCTTTATTCAATCTACTGATTCTGATTATCACGGAATTTTAATGTAGGGAAAAGGATGCTGTTCAACTCCAGCTTGAATGGTATGTTTCCATGATAAGGTTTTATATTGCTTCTTTTGGCTTTTAGCTTTGGTTAATATTTTCTAGTGTATGTAACCTTTTACCCTTTATTATCATGTCCGTATATAAAATTCAAACTTTGTATTGGCAGTTGTAAGATGGAATTTATCTGTAATTGATGTGATATGTGTGTTTGTACATATGTCTTTCTTCACATGTATAATCCGTCAAACATGCATGTACTGCCTAAGTTAATTCATTAGAAAATACCAAGAAATTGTATTGCTTAACAAACTTAGTAATATATAGGGATGTATAAAATCATTAGTATTGGACATTGGTAGAATATTTAGCTTGTCAATCAGATTCTCTAGTACCTATGTTACTCATGTCTTTTTTTTCCCCTATTAACTTCTTTGTCTTGATAGAAAAACACAAACAAGTGCCAAAAGGACAATCTTCATCTGTGTTTTTTGGCATGTGAGACAATATGTGTAGTTCACCATTGCTGATAGCATCTTCTAAGATTCTGATTTGGGTTAATTTCATTGAACTGATGTGGCTGCTCAAACTTACTCAAGAATACAGAAATGAGTTCGAACTTCCTCGACCCCAAGTCTACTCGATGAACTTCGATATAGTGGGGACATATCAACACTCCAGGAAGACCCTTAGCAATTCGAGCACCTCAAGGTTACTAAGTTAGAACAAACCCAACTCAGCTCGAAGCAGGAAAAGTAATTATGGTATTAAGGATGCAATTAATGCGTGAGTAGTGTAATAAATGTGAGATTATTTATAGGGAGGTTAACTTAGGATTTTATTCAGTCCACTGGAAAGTCTTCAAGTTGGCCTGGATAAGGGCGTCTTTATCTATCAAATCAGTTGATCCTGTTTACCCATGTGATTCTGATTGCTGCCACCTCTAATCTTGTCAGATTTGAGCTGATGGCCTCTAATGATCGTTGCATTGTTCCATAAACTGTACAAGATATACTTATTTCGATCGAGGTAGTGCTCGATCCATGCATAGGAACCTGCGATCGATCGAGTTGATGCTCGCCTACTCATGATCTCTAGTGATGGACCCGAAGTGAGCAATTCACCTCGAGGCTAATACAGGTCATCTTGCTTGAGCTCTCGTTGATCAAAGCAATGTAGCTTTGCTCGATCAAGCCAGGGGTCAATTCACACTAATGTGATCAAACTTGTGCTTGACCAAATCAAAAGTTGTTTCAACCTATTCAAGCTTTTGCTTGATCTTAAAATAGGCATCTTGTTGACTATTTGACCTAGTTTATCCTACATGGACATAAGCATAGGTGCCAAGTCAATGGTGACTGTGGTGCTAAATAATGGTACATCATTATAAAGAGCTCGAGAATATTTAGACATAAGACCTAAAGTATTTGATGGAAGTGAACCAGCAGAAGTCCCAAACCTAAAGGTGTAAACCTTCGACTCCTGAATCCCAAACTCCTAAATATCAAACTCCCGAGTAGGCTATTCATAGATCAAGTCTATTTGAGAAGAGGAACATGTGAAAGTAACCTCACAGGCGCAATTGATCCCGCTAAAGATGCTTACAGGGCCCGTTGGTAGAAATATTGCATATGCTAGATTTCTTTACATGTAAGATTTGTAACTTCGAATTTTTTTAAGTTCCGAATTTTCCAAGTCGAAGTCCAATGTTCATATGCAAGATAATCTTGTATATGCAATATTTCCACCCATGGTTTCCCTGTAATCATCTTTCGAAAGTTCAGATGTGCCTTTGAGGTTGGTTTTTTCCATACGTGTCCTCTTCTCAACTGGACCTTATCTATGAGTAAAATTCACGAGTTTGGGATATAGGAGTCGAATGTTTTACGCCTTAGGTTTATGTCTTTTTATTCTAGTTCTCTTCATAACCGACATGCTCGTCACCGAGGTTGGTCATCACATCCAACAAAATATCATCAGCGATGGTGGTTTACACATATTTTCTTGGCATGCCAAAAAAACACAGATGATTATGGACTTCTTGGAAATCAGAATAAACAACATAACTATGGGATTAACAAAATTGTAGTGCCTAACAAAAATAGTAATACATAGGGATGTATAGAAATTACTCAGTATTGGACATTGGTACAATATGTATCCTTTTTTTTTTATTAATTTTTTGTTGGAAAAACAGAATTCCAATAACACCCTATTTATATGTGTTATTTAGCATGTGACACGCTATTTCTTGGATTTGATAACCAGTCTTGGTGATGAGCATGTTGGTTTTAAACGCCTTGATTTTCCAAATTTGAAGTCGAGTATTATTGGAGGAAGGCCATTTTCTTGTGGTGGTAATCAATTGTACCGCAAGAAACTTCTTACTGCCAGGTATGTAGTCTATGTGCAACTTTTTATACACTTTCCATTTATGTAATCATGTGCCTAGAAAACCAGTGAAAATTGAGTTTTTTCCTATAAAGGGAAATAGATCCGATTTGCAAGGAGAAGAAGAATTGCAATTAACTCCTTCTGCATGGAGGTGGGTAACTCTAGATAATATGAGTGCCAATAATTTTTTATAGGCTTTTGTAAACATCTCTTTCTTGAGGGAAAAAATGACAGGAGAGATTGTTAATCTAGAGCTCTATGTAACTTAGACACATTGTAGTATTACGTTTCGATTTGAGTTGTTGGGAAATCGCAAAGAGTGTTATCTGTTCTTGGGAATTGAGATTTGAAATATTTGTGGACAACTGTATACCTTTCCTTTTTAGTCGAGAAAAGTTATTCCATTATTACAGTGTGAAAGATTAAAGACTATGGGCAGACTTTCAATTAAATGTGATAAATCTGATTGCCAAAAATTTACATCATCTATTAGCCTCTGATCTTAGAAGGAAGCAAGATGATTTTTGATCAGGTGGGTAATCCCCTCTCGTGCTCGTCTTTCATGTCCTAGCTGCTGGCTTAATGCCAGTGTGTGGCATGCAATGAATTCTGTCCAATTGCAAATGACAGTTGCAATCATCGCACATTTGAAATAAATGGATTATGACTAGGTTGCTGCGCAATTTGAACACTAAGGCGAAACAAATTATTATTCCTCACAAAATGGATAATTTTCTTATCAAGGAGTAACTTATCTGCTAATGCTTTTCAAGATATGGTGTCCACGACATGGATGGAAGTGCAGAAAGGATCTATAAAGCTGCTTTAGGAACTCCTGCAGATCATTCAGTTGTATTTCTTGCTCATAATGGGCCTACAGGTGTATCAACTTGTGAAGCAAATGAATTTCTTCTCCAAGACTTTTAGACTAATCAGAAGGGTAATAAATAATAATTTTCTACAGGTCTAGGTTCCAATGTGGATGATATTTGTGGAAGGGATTGGATATATGGAGGTGGTGACCATGGGGATCCTGGTAACTAATTATCTTTTAAGTTACGATTTTCTGCTACTAAATTATGTTTTGCTTTTAGTTATCAATTGTCTTGGAATCATTGCCTCATATTCCCAAATGTAGTTGTGACACTTTATTTGATGTACAATTATTATGCTTGACTTGTACAGATTTAGCACAAGCGCTATCCAAATTAAAAGAAACCACCAATTTGTCCGTTACATTGGTAGTCTTTGGTCACATGCATAAAAGTCTGGCGTACGGAAATGGTCTTCGAAAAATGATAGTAGTCGGGGATGACAATACAATATACCTTAATGGGGCCATTGTTCCAAGGGTTAAAACCATGAGCAATGAAGTCATGACGTTAAACTCTGAAGGCACACTACGAGGCTTTACTGTTGCTGACATAATAGACGGGAGTTTGGATAAAATTGCTGAAACTTGGGTCTCGGTTTTAGGGGACAATGCCACAATAGAGAGCGAGCATATACTGTACAGTAAAGCTACTAGAGGACTCTAGCCAATCACCAGGTGTGTACCTTCTACGGGCTTCGCGTAATTTCACTATCAATTATCTATTGGGAACATAGGTTTAATGCTAGTAATATCAAATCCTGCAATCCATGTACACTATTGTGTTCACTTGGCCTGAGAAAATAGTTGTTTGATTCATTTGATATTTGATATTTGATTTTTTTTTTTTTTTTTTGGTTTTGTTTTAGTCCAGTCTTGTCATATTGAGATCGGGATAAAACGTCTATATATATATAGAATTATAGGTAGATAGAGTTAATATCAATTTATCCCCTGTAAATTGCATAATGTTCAATTTATTCCCTGTGATCTGAAAAAGAGCAATTTAACCCTCTTTAAAAATTTAAAGAAGCAATTTACTCCCTACAGTCAGAGAGTGTAACTTACTTGTCGAAATTTAAAGTGGGCATAGAAATTATTTTGTAACATAGGGAGGTAAATTATCGCATTGATCATAACATATGTGGGTAAATTGTCACATTTATCAAATTCCGGGGAAAAACAGTCACATTATCATAACAAGGGGATAAAGGGCCACAATATAAAAATATCGGGGAGATGGTGTGAAATATTTATACAATTACATGGGGTAAAATGTTTTTTTTCAAATTAGTAAATTGAATATTATCACATGAAGTTAAATTACCGTAAACACTCTATCTATATATATAAAGTTTTGTGATTGAAACTTCTAAAGTCTAGATCCATTATGAAAAACTAACTCAGACCTTTTCTAAAATTTAGAGCTCTGGTTCTAACTTCTAACTATTTGATTTGATATCCATTATTATCTATATCTCTTTCTCAAATTCCTAATACTTGAAATATAGTCTAAATTGTAGGAGTATTTAAACTTTTTAAAATTTACTTTTTTTTTTTTTGGATAAGTTTTTTAAAATTTACTAATTACTTATGTTTTACTAATTTTTTCATCTCAACGTTTAATTGAAACTGAAATCATATAGTGTTGTTGCAAAAATTCAATCAAACACCCAAATCGATTTTTGAAGCCAAATCCAACACATGATAGACAATAGGAGTGTGTCAAATCTTTTCTTATTTAAATAGTCTATAACCTGAAAATTGAAGCTAATACAAAGTGATGAGAATTATAAAAAATAAAAATAAAAACAATTATAAAAGTGATGAGTAATTATTCACCTAGACTTTTTCAAAGGTACTTTAATTATTCAATACAATAAGGCATCTAATAATATTATGTTTTCCATTTGACTCATATTAATTAATGATGAACAGGTGGGATCCCTTTCTTAAAAGCTTCTATGTTTCATCTTTAGCTTACTTCAAGACCTCACTTTTCCAAGTGCAGCAACTTCAAGGCATTCTTTTAAGAGCTTTGTTGACTCATTCTTTCCCTTTGAACTCAGATTAGTACATCCTTTTTCTCTTTTGATTAGGAAAGACGAGACATAATTTCTGATCAAAAATCATAGACATTCGAGAAGATATACAAGGTTATTGTTGTTTAAATTGGCTATTAAGTCTTTGTTTTAAATTGATATATTCCAACTCAAAATCTAACATAAATTCAAATCTTCTTGTGGACGTTAATTATAGAAATTAGTTTTATATAATTTCAATAAATTGAAATCGAATTTTCGAAAGATGAAATATGTTTAGTTACCCAAGAATATGGTAAGAATTTAGTATCATGCAATGATTCTCGAATTTAGTAGTAAAATCTAAAATATTTGATATTGGAACATAAATTTGTCATGGTATATTAGAGAACTCTAACAAGTTTGAAATATATTAGAAATTTTGTCTTGTTTTAAAGTGATAGAATAATACTAACAAAATATATTGTGCGTGGTGAGTCATGCATGATATTTTTTGTCTTCCAATAAATTAACACATTATTGACTCGGGGTAAAAAAAAAGTTCAAATATAATGTACCACATACTGGAGGAGGTCAAATCTTTCAATTTAAACATTCTGACGGCATATGAATCAGTTATGCTTTAAAATTCGATTACAAGGTAAAGAGAAGCTAAAATTTATCATTTGAATTCAATTACGTTTTTATTTTTGGTAGGTATTATGTTACGATGGAAAATCATCTCTTTCTTTTTCAATCTTCGGATTGTATTAAGTGTCAACAAATGTGTGAAGGAATGTCAGATTCTGACATGTCGTCTAACACCCCAATCTGCAGTTCTCTTCTTTGGCAGTCTTACGTCTGTTGCATCCTTTGAATGAATCTTAGCCGTCCATCATTCTCTTTGATTAACTTTTAAGCCCATTTTCCTTTTTGTTCTCTTAAGCAAACATTTATTTGTAGTAGATATCAACAATATCGTCTCCTATAATATGTGTAAGTTAAATTTACCAATAAGTTCTTTGTATTCAAAATTATTTATATTGCACGGATATATAGATACGATAACACGAAAACGATATAATGCAAATACAATGACACGAGTTTTTTAAAAAAATTATAGGATACAATACAACATGAATACGGATCTAAAAAAAAATTATATATTTGTGCATATAAAAATAAGTATAACAATATATTTATATATTCATGCTCAAGTTAAGTTTCATAAATAATAAATTACTCAATTACATAACTTTTAGGAGGCGTTTGATTTTGCTAATAAGCTTAGATTTATAGAATAATCAAGTTTATATCAATTGTTTGATTTGATTGATAATATTTCAGGCCGGGCCGAAAAAGTAAGTCACCCCTTTTATTTCAACTGATTATAATTGGGGGGAGCCACATGCAATTTAGCTATCTTTCTAAACTTACAATTTTTTGTTACGATTATACCCTTTAACATAAACAAAATTACTTTATATGTCATTTCCATGTATCATCAATTTCCATATAGCATCGATTCACTTGGCATAAATACTTAAGAATTTGATGAAAAAGTTTGTCTCATAATTATTAGCCACTTTTTTTCTTAAAGGCCCTTGAAAGTAGTAAAATAAACAAACAAAAAAATGGAGGCTAAAGCTAAACATGTGTGCTGCGACAAGCACTTAAAAAAAATAGGAGTAATTAATATTTTTTCTTGTTTGAGAAATTGCTAATTAATCAAAAGTCTTGAAAAAGAAGAAAAAAATTATAACTGCAAATGGTACTTTTTTCGAAACAATAATTGAAATCATGGAATGAAAATCAATATTTGAATTTAACTTGTTTTCTCATTGGTATCAAATGTGTATATTAAGGGTATTTTTGTCTAATCCAATAATCTTGGGCTTAAACATGGGAACCAAACACATTTTTTCATTGATGAACTAATTAAATTTTTGGTTCAAAATTATACACCATGTTTATTATTTTATTATGTTATATATAATATGTCCCGTTATAGATGAATTATTTTGTATTGCAGTTGTATATAATATAAAATGAAGTTCGACATTTTACATTGTTCTTAATAATTGTGCTGGTTAGCAAAATTCAGATTATAAAATATGTTGGATACACCTAAGAAAGTAAATGACAAACAAACTTGTTTTCTATTTTTTGAAATAAATTTTTCATCTCTCAATTTTCTCAAACTACTCTCTCAAAATCAAAACCAAACAAAAAACAATTTTCTTATCTTTAAACAAAACATATACAAATTCTACTCTGATTTGACATAAAAAAGTAACATATCTCTTACACAATTTAAAAAAAAAAAAAATATCTCTTACACAATTTATCTCAAAACAAACATGATTTGACATAAATTTTACACATCTTACACCTACAACATAACTCTTCCAAAAAAATCTACATCTACTTTATTTCTTAAAACCCAAACAAATAACATTACGCAAATCGAGATTATTTCACAAATATCCACTACTCTCCCAAACTACTTTTCAAACACAAAACAAACAGACCCGGTTTTTCCAGAACACGCCAAGGACAAACTCGACTTTTCATAAGGTCATTCAGTAATGGGTGTCCATAATCTTAAATCAACAATGGAATAATTCCATATTAGTTCCATTGTTTATTACAACTAAACCTAAGAAATCAATGAACATGCAACACAAAATCACAAACTCACTTCTCATAATTCCCCTGTCTCCTTCTCTCCGATTACATCGGATCTTCCAATATCCCCAATTCCCCATCATTATCAACAGTAACCCAAAAAGAAAATCCCTTTCCCAATCTCATAAATTAAGAGGAGAAAGAAAAAGAAAAAACCCAACAATCAAAACAGAGTAACCAGGAAAGATTTAAGGATGTGGATGGGCAGAATCCCTTCTATTCGTAACCTAACGACGATTCTTGAAAAGGGTTTGTGGTGAATTATCAAAAAAATAAATGGGAAATGTAACATCAAACGTGGCTGCAAAGTTTGCATTTTTCCCACCGGAACCACCAACGTACGAGGTGTTCGAAGATGAGGTAGATGGAAGATTGGTAATGAGTGGATTAACAGCTGATAAAAACGTAGACATTCATTTGCTTGATACAAAAGCTGGTAATAAAATTGCTGCTACCTTCTGGAAACATCCTGCGGGGAGGTTCACCATATTGTATTCTCATGGCAATGCAGCTGACTTGGGTCAAATGCAAGAGCTTTTTATTGAGCTCAGAGCTCATCTACGTGTCAATATCATGAGGTCTATATGTTTATGATTTTTTTTTGGATATATTTATGTTCTTGTTCTATGTCCTTTTTGTATTAATTTGGCTTATTAGCCTTGATAGAATGTGTCTTTTAATGGGCTTTTGTGGTTTCATTGGATATTTAGAAAAATTGGTGGTTTCGGTTATTTTTAAATCATTGTGTAGAGATGAAAAGGGGTGGGATTTCTGAAAAATTGGTCATTCGAATCTGGGAATTAACTTTTTGAGATTTTGAATTGTTCTTGAATTGATTTGGGGTTGTGATTTTTGAAATTTTGAACTAGGTTTTGTTTATCTGTTGTGATTTGTCAAGCTCGATTTTCTTTGTGTCAACGTCTGTGTTTAGTGGACCAGGGTTGTAGATTGATCATTCCTCTAATTCGTCCTATTTCATTTGATTACGTTGCAGCTATGACTATTCAGGATATGGAGCATCTACTGGTAAGGTAATGAAATTATGTTAACTTATTTGCACCAAATTTGTATTTTCACCTTTGTGTCTAAGGCAAAATAGAGGGATTCAACCATATGGAGGCAAAAGGAAGAATTATTATATGAGCACAAATCTTTATGGTTGTTTTTGCTTGAGCTATGCTAAAGCTAAAGACATCAGCTAATGAAGTGTTTTTTTTTACTTATGACAGCCATCTGAATTCAACACATACTATGACATTGAGGCCGTCTATAATTGTTTGAGGAGTGAGTACGGAATCAAGCAAGAAGATGTGATTCTTTATGGCCAATCGGTTGGGAGTGGTCCCACATTACATTTGGCTTCTAGATTTCCAAGGTTGAGAGCTATTGTTCTTCATAGCGCTATACTTTCAGGCATTCGAGTTTTGTATAATGTTAAGGTTACTTTCTGGTTCGACATTTTTAAAGTAAGTTTTGCAACCTTCCGAGTGTTTTGTACTATAAGCTTTTAGAAGATGTATATGTGATTGAAGTTCTTTATCTCTTTATATTTTCCAGAACATAGACAAGATACGGAATGTCAGCTGCCCAGTTTTAGTCATACATGTAAGAAATTTCTCCTTTTTGTCGCTTCTTCTCCGCAAAATACCTTTTCAAGATGTCTATCTATGGTGATTCTGTTTCAATTTTCTGTTGATGAGAAACAATTGATCACATCCTACGTTAAGCATTTCTTTCTGAAATACAATATGTTATATGTATATCAATTTTTCAAAGGAAAGCGATCTCTTCTTGCCCATACATTACAACCTTATGTTTGTTCAAGATAACCAAGTTATATATAATTAGGTAGTTCTATCTCCAGATCTTGAAATGTACAAGAAAAAGAAACAATGAAGAGACTCGTTATACCCTTTTGGGGTAACTTAAGAAATTATTGAAAACCTCGCCAAAATCTTCACTATACAAAATCTCAGCAATACAATTTCAAGAAAAATGCAGTATGCTCGTAGTTCATGTTTGTGTTTTCAGTGCTAAGAACAAAAACCCAGGTCTCAAGTCTCTTATACTCCGATTTTCAGACCAGTCCATGTTGACTTTATCTCCAGTAACATGTACGAATTGGTCTGAACATAATATTATAGCCGAGCAAAAGATACTATGTATCTTATTTTTAGGTCTTGAAATGGTATGAATTAATGCTTTCTTGTGTCCCTCTCAATATATTCTCTATGAACGCAATGTTTCAGGGTACAAATGATGATATAGTCGACTTCTCCCACGGAAAGCGATTGTGGGAGTTAGCAAAGGAGAAATACGATCCGTTATGGGTTGAAGGTGGAGGACATTGCAATCTTGAAACATTTCCAGAGTACATTAAACACTTAAGGAAATTTGTAAATGCAATGGAAAAACTTTCCTTCTCAAGACGACCCAAAACCCGCCTTGGTTCTGGCCCAAGCATTACCGAGTTCAGAAACAACAAATGCTTGAGATTTGGAAAAAAATAAATCATTCCATTTTTAGGATCTAGAAAATTCAGGACAACATTTCAGATGATCCAAATGGAGCTTGTATGATCCAGAGCCTAACCAAGAATGACAGTTCAAAGTTAGGTATACACTTCGATGCACAAATTAGGTAAATTTTACCGATAAAAACTCGTGAGGTATTAAACCCTTTAATTAGACAATGGAGATGACTCGACTATTCATTACGATAATTTATGTGATTGCTTGTGTAAATGCAACCTCTCAACTCCACATGTCATTTCATGCATTTCTGGTTTTATTTAGTCTTCTTTGAATTAATATACTTACTAGTTTGCGATATACAAGTAGTTGGAGTTTCGTGTTTATTCATGATTCTTGAATTGCAGGGAGATATGATTTTGGTTTCTTGCCTTGAGATTTATCATGCCTTTATGCAATTGGGGAAATCAACCTGTGAATTCTTACTCTTTTTGTTGATAAAAGGAAATTCTAAGAATTATTTTCCGGATTGAAATGTATTTTCCATTCACATGGACATGGTAGATAACTCTTCCTTGTAAATTGAACAGTACATTTGTATTTCTACTTTCCTAACAGTTTATATTTAATTGAGCTTAATTGATTAAATACTTCTTCAAGAGTCTATATTAAATTGGTATACCAAGAGTCTTGCGGAGTTTGTGGATCGGCATCGGTTTTAGCCCAGTGAAATTGAACCAATACAAAAGGTTAGGTCAAGTTTGGCCCAATTATACGGATCAAACTCAACTTGATCAATTCAAATTCCAATAACTTCTATGAAATATGCAAAATGTACGGAGTTCATACTACTCTATAAGTCAGCAATTTGACATATATCCTCCAAATTCTAACATTCAAATCATATATCTTTGATTTTTTACATTCATTAATTATATATTACTAATAATATTGTAACATATCCATATTCAATCAATATTTAATTGTGTTTCTTCAATGATTTCGCTAAAAACACCTGAATCAATTTTTTAAACTAAAGTTGTTGAAAAGATGATTTTTATTTACATCCTATTTGTCTTAAAATTACTCTCTCAAATAAAATTATGATTTGACATCACTAATTCTCAACCACTACTTTTAAGAACATCAATGTAAAGTTATCCAAAATTCTCCTTTTTCTTCATTCCATTTCATTTTAATTGTTACATTTGCAAAAAAAAAATTAAAAAAAAATCAAATTAATCGTCACATTTGATTCTCGATGCATTTTTTATCCTTTCTTACTTCTAGGCTTACAAAATAAATTATTAAAATATAGAAACATTAATGATATTTAATCATTAAAAGAGTATTTTTGATATTTGTTCTTAGATAAGTATTTAACTCAAAATTTCTGAATTACGTGATCTCCGATGACAATTTCTCTTCCGCTCCGACAAATCCCGCCACCCAATCTACTCCCTAATCCGATTGGGATGTATTTGGGCTTTTCGTGTTTTATTTGATGAATTAAAGTTTGGATTTTTAGTTTCTTAATTTCCCTATTAAGGTCTCCTTTTAATTTTGTTCTGATTTTGGGTTTTAATTATGAATTTACACGATGCTGGGAAAATGGTGCTTACTATCTTCTAATATCTATGTAATGATAAATGTGAGGCTTTGGTAGTGATAAGGTACGTGGATGCCTAAGGATGTTTTATTTGGAGAAGAAGCGAGACAATGCAGATTAAAAAGGATCAACTTTTTTTTTTTCTTTTTTTAAAGAAGCGATTAAGTAAGAGATTTAAAAAGGATAATTTTGTCCTTAGAGAGATTTAAAAAGGGGTAATTTTATCTTTATAAAAATATATTATTTAAATTAAAATTTTAAGATGACACGTATCACCAAGATAAATGATATCTTATGTGCTCTTCATCCCTCGAAATCTCATTTTAGACGACCCCACATGTGACGGCTAACAAACGTTAAGGGAGTAACTTACTTAAAACTCCGTGCTAAAATTGCAAAAAATAAGGTCAAGTAGACTATATAATACTAGTAATAATTTAAAGAGTATCATATTCTATACTTCTATAATTTAAAGAGTATCATGTTGAATTTCCTCTCGGCTGTTAATGCGATCACTTCCCATGAGGGGATTTGGGACTGGCCAATCCAAGAGCTGCTGGTTGAAGACATATGCTGGTTTGGTTGTGTGGAAATTAAAATTTGTACCTCGTCTTTTTTATTGTGTCGCTCATAATTTTACAACGTGAATTTTTTGTCTAAATGGGAGGAAAAACTTACTCTTAACTCTCTCTCATTATATGTATTTGTGATGAAGGTTATCCTGTTGTGATTTTGTGAACTCTTTAAAATTTGATTTCTCGTTTTCTATTAAAATGTTTATTTAAAAAAAAAAAAGTTTATCCATATTTGTTCACATCTAATGTTTATAAAATAAAGAAATAATAATAATAATAATAATATAAGAATGATTCCAGCATATTGGACCAAGTCACAGAAGGGCCCCCCACCCACCTTTGTTAACCTGCGACAGAGGTGTCTTTATCAAAGTCTGCACTCTGCAAATAAAGACGAGTTTTTTTTAAAACTTTTGGGTAAATTCGGGTTTTTGGCATTTTACACCTTTAAATTATAAGATTTTGGCACTTTGCACCCTGAAAATATAATTTATTTGGCACTTTGCACCCTAGTGTATGTTTTAATGAAATAATTCATTGATAAAATGATAGAATAGTTAATTTCAATTTTATTTTTCACTTTGCACCTTGGCAATATAGATTTTGCATCCTTAAAGTATAGAATGTTGGCATTTTGTACCCTAAAATTATAAAATATTAGCATTTTTCACCCCTACTTAAATTTTTTGGCACTCTGCACCCTAAAAATATAATTTGCATGACATTTTATACCATAATGTATTTTTCTTAAAAAAAATAGACTCATGAATGTCGACGATGTAAAGATAAAATAGTCATTTCTATGCATAACAATCATAAAGTTGTTATTCTAAATTTATTTTATTTTATAATAACTTATATTAATATTTTCTCTCTGTAAAATTTAGATTAAAACAAAGACATTGTCTTTATTTTATTTTCAATTATCCTCAAGATTATTTACTTTATATCTAAAATAGACGTTTACATATCTAACATATTATTATATTGCATGTTATTTACATGATTTAGATTATCATATTAAGTCGGGGTTGAAAATGTCAAAAATTATATTTTTTGGGTGCAAAGTGCTAATATTCTATATTTCAGAGTGCAAAGTGTCAAAATCTATACTTTTAGGGTTTAAAGTACCAAAAATATTCGAAAATAACTATTATACTCTTCAATCAATTAATTTTTTCTTCAAAACACACACTAGGGTGCAAAGTGCCAACTAAATTGTATTTCCAGGGTGCAAAGTGTCAAAACTTTTAAGTTATGGTGCAAAGTGTCAAAACCCTATAATTCCAGGGTGCAAAGTGCCAAAAGCCCGGTAAATTACAAATATTAAAAATATCGTATTGGGTATTACTCCCTCCCCTCGTCCCACTTTTCTTGCTCCTATTTATATTTTGGGACATTAGTATTATGTAGCTAAAGTTTACTTTTTTAACAATGTGTCTAAAATTCCGTGTCCAACATAAAGGGATCAAAATTAATGGGACAGAGGAAGTATAATTTTTTTTTAAGATTTACCATATTCTTATAATTAACTCCTTACTCTTAAAATATTTTAATTATGGCTCCGTGTTTTATTTGTAATATTTGTAAATATTAAAACTTAACTGTTAATTATTATATCTTGTCTTGGGGTCGTTTGGTAGGGTGTACAGGATTAATGTGGATTAGATTGGAGCCGGATTGAAGGCCATATTAAAAACATGTTTGGTATATTTTATTGAATGCTTCCATGTTAATTGTAAATTGATATAGATTTTAATTTGTGATTTATTTATGTATAATGTTTTTTCCATTTTCAGATACTTGAGAAGAATTTATGATATTTAATGATATGTTAAAAAGGAAATAGGTAAATTTGAGGCTATTAGTAATATTTACCTAATCCATTTTTACCTGGATTAACTAATCCACCCATGCCTGGGTGTATTATAATCTAGTCTTAATATCGGGTCTTAAGGATTTAATCCATTTTATCCAGTATTAGAGCAATGCCAATCAATGTTGTATTACTCCATATTAACCCATATAATATGACTTAATACTCCCTATTATGTCCTACCAAACGGCCCCCTTATATATTATAAAAGTAATAATTACAATCAAAATAATTGATAAAATTTATAATCACCCTTAAATTTCAATAAATATTGCATTTTTTTTATTTTATCAATATAATTCTAAATCAGAAAATTCAATTTAGTAGAGTTTAAAATGTGTTATAAATTCAACATTTATTAATGCCAATAAAAATATTGTTTATTTAATTAGCTTAAATATAATATAATATTTACATATTTTATAACTAAATTTTGTTTAATTTAGTATTATAGACATTAAATTATTAATATATATGTAAAAATAATTCAATATTTATTAAAATTTATGGGCAATTAATATTAATTATTTTCGTAGTAAATATATGATAATTTATTTTATAATTTATAAGATATAATAGTTAGCATCCAAATTTTAAAATTTATAAGATATTATAAACACTATAAATAACTACAAAATTGGAATGAGGGAGGGATTATTTATAAGAAAGAGAATCTTTAAAATAGGCAATATACAAGGGAGGGATATTTTTATAGTTAGACCTTACATGAATAAAGGGTATCCGTACGTAATATCGCTAAACTTTTTTGTGTTGTAGGTGGGTTTTTTGTACTTTGCACTCCCGAAATATGGAAAATAGGCACTTTGCACTCTCAAAACTTAGATTTAGCACTTTGCACCTTCAAAATATGAAAAATACAGCACTTTGCACCCTCTTTTATTTTCAGGCAAAAACTCAAGGGCAAAATAGGTAATTCAATTATAAATTTTTGGCACTTTGCACCCCCAAAACTTGAAAAATTGACACTTTGCACCCAAAAATAAAATTAGCACTTATCACTCTCGAATTAAGAACAAATCAGCAACTTGCACCCCAAAACACTATAAATTGACACTTTGCACCCCATAACACATAATTAACACTTAACACCCTCAAATTAAAAAAAAAAACTCAAAACCCTCATTTTTTCCGGCAAAGTTGACCATCGGAGTGAAAAAATCTAAGGCAAAATAGGTAAGTTTTCGATCCGATTGAACAACCTACATTTATATAAATATATACAAATTAAATACCATGAATTTGGAATGATTACATCATATAACAAATTAACAAGCCATGAATTATAGCTTGTACAAATTAAACGTGCTATGCACAATAATTGAATGAGTACAAACTGGTAAATTAGACTTTTTTCACCCTGATGGTCGACTTTGTCGGAGAAAATGAAGGGTTTAAGGTCTTTTTTTTTATTTTTTTTATTTGAGGGTGTTAAGTGTTAATTTTGTGTTTCGGGGTGCAAATTGCTCATTTATTGTGTTTCGGGGGTGCAAGTTGCTGATTTATTCTTAACTCGAGGGTGATAAGCGCTAATTTTATTTTGGGGTGCAAAGTGCCAATTTCTCAAGTTTTGAGAAAGTGCCAAAGATTTATAATTGAATCACCTATTTTGCCCTTGAATTTTTGCTTAAAAATAAAAAAGGATGCAAAGTGCTGTATTTTTTATATTTTGAGGATGCAAAGTGTTAAATCTAAGTTTCGATGGTGTAAAATGTTTATTTCCTATGTTTCGTGGACAAAACTCGTTGTAGGTAGACCCACAAACACTAGCCAATGGGATATCGAAACGTGGAGAAATCTGATTAATTTTGACAGGTGGGGACATCCGAGGTTTACATGCTTGTACCTTATAGGCTCTGGTACAAACAGTCAGAAGAAGGAAGGAACACTGTATTAGTAGTCAGTACGCCGCTAAACTGAACATTAATTTTCATGCTAAATTGCCAATTATTTTACTTCCTCTGTCCTATTGTTTTTGCTCTTATTTTTTTTTAGATGTCCTAAAATATAATTTTTTTTTTCAAAAAATAACAAAAGTTTACTTTTTTTAACAAATTGTCTAAATTTTGTGTCAAACCTATAGGGAGAAAAAAATATGGAACGAAGGGAGTATTTTATATATATATTTGGACAAAGGGGGAGGTTTCTTCTAGCTTCTTTTGGGCAATTCACTGCCTCCCAGCCCCAGGCCAGTAGTTTCACTTTCACTATGTGGGCCGGGGCTGGGTGGGTACTGATAAAATCTGAGTTAATTTCTCTCCAAAAATGATTTATTTATACGTAGTACGTACGTATTTTGATTTTGATTCAGACGTTGGATTGGTGAAGGGAAGCTAATGATATACATGTGGATCGGCTGTGGTGGATTAATTAGATAGATAGACTAATTAATTCGTATTTTCATTCATTTCAATTTTCTCAAGTGTCTGTCCAATTAATTAATTGCCTTCACTATATATATATATATATATATATATATATATATATATATATGTATGTATAATCATCAAAAGGAAAACTATATATTGCCTTCAGTATTGCAGTGTAATTTAAATTAGCTAGGCCACGTAATCTATAGAGCAACCCCGTGTTTAATACTCCATAAACTAATAATCTAATGATATGATCATTGGGGCACATCAAATTGGGCAATATATATCTATAAAAATTGATTCTCTAGAAGTGTTGTAAAAGTAGTGCTCGGAGATTCCGTGACACATTCAAATCTTAGAAAACACTAAAATCAGTGTAAGTTTGGCTTTATACAAGTAATCATGAGGTATAAATAATAGAGTACAATTTCTACAGCTCACAAATTAAAGATGATGAGCTAAAGACAATATATGTTAAATATTTTAATTAATAAATTAATTAGTAATTGTCAAATTATGCATTATGTTTATGGCATTTGCGAACATCAAAATTCTACCCTAAGTTTGGTCACACCGATTTGAGCACATGACAATGTATTTACATGTGAATTATGATTGATTGAACTGTAAAAAGTGTCACTAATCGCAAATTGAGTGTGTGCGCTTCACTTCCTTAAGAACAATTAAGGTAATCGACTTTCCTCAAGGGCAATTAAGTAATCAATTGAATATGTGCAACAATTTAATTAGCATAATACTATATTAATATTTATGTAAGAGATCGAGTTTAATTAGTCCTACTACACATTCTAAAGTTGTTATACAATTGTTTAAATTAATCTGTGTTTAAACGTGACTTATTAGTTTTTTTTTTAAAAATAGCAAAGCTCAAAATCACACGAATTCACATTAAGAACCTCTGATTTTATACATTATAAGTTTGTCGACTTCAAACTGAACTATAAAACCTATTTAATAGTATTAAACATTGTTTAAATTTAATTATTATATATTTATAAAATCAAGTAATTAAGTTTTTAAGTGGTGTAATAATATGGTTTGCTTATTTATTCGCTAGAGAATGGTGATTATTGCGGGTCAATCAAACTTCAATGATTTGCATGTCTTCCAGAAAACAAACATGACTTATTACAGGATTCGATTAGATAAGCTTGAAAAGTTAATTGAAATATGTAATTTGTGTTGATTAATGTTCGAACCTAAAGTGTAGCTAGTAAAAGAGACCTAGATATTATATATTTTGTAGCATGTAATTCAAAATTAGGGTCTCCTTTTTCTTAAACTATAGATTAAGTATATGTAATACTTAGGGTTTTTGGCGAGTTAACACCTTGTGATATGTCTAATGAGTAATTTACCTCCCTATAATATAAAAATAGATAATTGACCTTCATGTGAAACTAAATAATGAGCAATTTACCTTCCCGTGATATAAAATAATGAGTAATTTACCTCTTTGCTAGTGGAGGAGTTGCACACAAACTCTATAATGCTACTGAGACTTCATTTCATGTAGAAAACAATCAGTTTAACCTTACCATTGGCAACATATTCATCTCACTTTACCCCCTGCGATATGCGTATAGAAGCAATTTACCTCCATGCGATATCGTAGATGGACACTTTAACTCTGTGATATTGCATAATGGACATTTTACACTTTTATAGAATGTACAAATAAAAATGTGCTTCTTTTATAATAACACAATGAGGTATTTTGCCCTTTTATTTATCACAAAGAGTTAAACGAGTGAATAGCAAATTAACTCTCTGTGTTATTCTAAATAGGCAATTTACCTCCCTGTGATAAATAAAAGGGCAAAATACCTCCCTGTGATATCCTAAATAGGCAATTTAACTCCCTGTGATAATAAAAAGGGCAAAATACCTCCCTGTGTTCTTATAAAAGAAGCACATTGCCTCTCTCTAAATTGCTCATTTATTCATATCAGAGGGAGGTAAATTGCTCATTATTTCATTTCACAGGGAGGTAAATTGCTCATTATTCATTTCACAGGGAGTTAAATTACATATTTTTATTTCACGGGAGGTAAATTGCTCATTAGACATATCACAGAAGTTAACTTGCAAAAACTCCGAGTTAAACTGTCTATTAAGAATAACACAAAAAGTTAATTTGCTATTCACTCGTAATATTTATGTAAGGGAGCTCAATAAATTTGAAAAAAGAAAAACAAAACAACATTGACATTTGATTGTGCCTCCTGA
The DNA here is from genome assembly GCA_003313485.2 of Penstemon barbatus. Lineage (NCBI taxonomy): Eukaryota > Viridiplantae > Streptophyta > Magnoliopsida > Lamiales > Plantaginaceae > Penstemon > Penstemon barbatus. The sequence goes on from CM064879.1 coordinate 4,636,298, forward strand.
AATTAATGCAAATTAAAGTGATACTTTTTTTTTTTTTTTTATTCGGGTGAAATCATATGAATCCTAAATCGAGTCGAATATGTAAGTCCGCTTCAAGATTTTGCTAACATATATGTCTGTATCTGCAAAACAAATAATGACCATACATCAAGGTTGTACTCTCGGAGCCTCCCCCAATTAATGCTTAAGTCAGCAATGTTGCCGGAGCTTAATAGAAAATGCATAATGTAGTGTAAGTTATGTAAATGTGTGCATTAGTTTAATTAGGTCATACATTGAGGTATTTCCACAATCTTTAGAGTTCTTGTGCCACAGAGAAAGTTCTCATGCTGCTGAAGAGGTCAGATTCCATGGGGAATATATCTTAATTACCTTATCAATATGAGGTTTGTTTTGGAAGTTTTGGCCAAGAGAGCGACCGTGCAAGTGTGGCCTCGATGTGAGCGGATCCGTTTCAAGCTTGTCCTTGTTAGGTAGACTCAGATCGCTGTGGGTGACACCAATATTATTTTTATAATTAAGATTTAAAATAAAATTATAATGAAGTAATATAGCATATTTGAAATATGTATTTTTTAAAAATATTATCTCACATAAAATAATGATTTCATTCACTATTTAAAAAAATATAATATATCTAGAAATTCCATTTTTCACAGTATTGTAAACTTTGTATCAAACAAAGCACACAAGGTTCAAGTTTGTTCTAGAAATCCTAATTTTAGTTGGGCCCATAATTGTACAAAATGGGACAAGGAAAATTCTAATTTGGTGTTGTGTTCGTGTAGGATCATTGTGTCAGTTGTTTTGTAACGAAGTCGGTGTCCCACTATTTGAACTTTGATCGTGTTCATGGATCAAAGTTGCATTTTCGATGTATGTTTTGGTTAACTGAATATTATAAACTTTTCGAAAATGTTTAGGAAAAATAAAAAAATATTACTAAATTAAGAAAAAGAGAAAGTTCCAAGTCCTTATTTTCGTTTCCATTGATTAAAAAAATGAAAAATCTGAAAATTTTGACCCATGATCCTGTTTTTTCTAATGCTGATTTATCAAAATGAAAGAGGAAAACAAGGAAAAATAGATAGTACTATATTCCAAAAAGCAAATAACTCTTTCTTGTTTAATGGCATTAATGCCTATTGTAACTTAATTTCGAGAAAGGACCATTTTTAGATGTTGAAACGGTTTTACTTGTTAAGATGCTAAATCTGTACCTAGGATGTCAATGTCATATTTAATAAACCAGATTCTTTGAGGAATAATTATTAGCCTTCCTCTTCCACACCGCCTGCCGTATTTATCGAGAAAATTCTCTATTTGTGTGTGTATTTATGAATTTACTATTTATGATTCCTATAAAAGAGGAATTTTCATGTAGGTTTATTAAATAACTTTCAGGAAATCATGCTCATTGTATAGAGATGTGGTAATCTATAGCGAATTTTGCAAACACGTCCAATTATTTAGAGCTTTTGTAAGTGAAAGTGTGAAATGTTACAATGTTATTTGGATCTGATTGGGTATTAGATATCTTTGTATAAACGTTCATCCTAAAAAAATAATATATAAAAGATAAAATTTCAATCTTCAAATTTCGAATAGCATCTCTGAAAGAAATGAATCTATAAACTTAATCAGAATTGGCAATTCAATCAATTGGTGGTTGTAATACGAGTCTTGATCCATGGATTGATTGGCTTATCAAATCAATTCTTCTAGTCTCGCTTGCAAGGTTAAGTTTGAATTGATATAGGATTGATGTGAGTCAAAATTTTATTTGATTCAAATGAACGACGAGTTATGTAAATTAACTTAGCATTCAATCGATTAATATGACCTGAATATGATTAAAAAAAAAAACTCTACCTACTCGATACGCTAATATATTTTTTTAAACATAAATTATCTGAATTCCAATCACAATGGACGTTAGTTTAATGATTCTATATCTAAAGATATTGACATATACAAAAAATATGCAATTTTGTTAGTTTTCATAATATATATACCAGTTAAATCATTAGATTTTACTTATCTGTAAGTATCCATATTGCAAATAACTTGAGGTGCATGTTTTTTTAATATTTAATTGAATAAAATATGCAAAATATCATTAATAAAACTCTATAATAAAGTAATGTATCTATTGGATCTAACCCCAACCCAACACATATGTAAACCCTATAACCGTAACAAAGTTAGATATATAAATTTGACTAAGACCTTAAACATTATTATGTAATTTTCACAAAATAAAATAAATAAATAAATAAAACAAAACAAAACAAAAAATAACACAATTTTATGTAATTCACATGTAAAAGATATTTGCTCGTCACCTCTCATTGGATGGCGGCCCCTTAAATCTTGGTACTTAAACTTCTGTCAAATTTAATTTGAAAAGGAAGCATATAGGGTAAATGTAAATGATTTCCCCTAAAGTAAGATTACAATATCATTAGCATTCAACTCCTAAATTATTACCAAGATTCTGAGTACATTGTCCTATAATAATTTTGTCTCCGTTTATACAAAAAGTCAAAACTACCCCAAAGTAATTACAACCTCTTAACCAAGTTCATATCAATGTTGGGGCAGGGTAGGATTTTCCTAATGAAATTAACCTTAACATTTCCAAAACTGAGTTATTTTCCTTAGATTGATAATTGAAGGTCAACATACACGTTTTGAAAATGCAGGATTATATTCTACATGCATTACACCTAAATCAATTCATTAATTATATACTATCCAATAGCAATAAAGCTATATTTAGACGAATTTAAATTGCTCATTTTTAAAACTAGGGAGAACTATCAAAATGTCCCTAAAATTTAGTATAATTACATCGATTAACTTTCATGTTTCGAAAACTACTCAAATTATTCCTGAAATTGAATTCATTACAGCTCCTTTGTTTACCCCAAGGGCAGCAAATCGATTTTATTCGTTTCTCGTCGATTTTACCCTTTTTTAATAGATTTAAACCTCTTTATTCACCTATTTTATCCAAATTAACTATATTTTCACTAGTTTTATCTATTTTTTAAATCAATTTTTTATAATATCGACATGCGCCATAAAAGAATGAACTTTGCAAAGACTAATTAAAATGAATTCAATACCTTATAGGGAGTTTTTTGTACTTTTTCAAACATAAATGGTGGTTAATATAATTATACAACTTTGTATTGTGAATAATTGGAGTTTGAATGCGCTGGCGGTGACGTAATCACCCTTCATTCAAGAATATGCTAGATGAAGGGTCAAGATTCGTCAAACTAATGCGGGTGCATTGACTTGTGCTGGACATGAGATACACGGGATTGTACCCAAAAGTCATCCACTTCCAAAAATTGCATGCTTCTGGCTCCCATCTGATTTAAGAAAGAGAGAGAGAAGGAAAAAAGTTGCTGTGAAGCAGACTATAAACAAAGCTTTGCTCTATTATTTGACTCACACACAGTTCACACCCACTACACACATGCATATATACATATACATATACACATACATATATACGTCGCTCTCTGTATCTATACCCATATTCTATTATATTCACCTTTTCTCACCAATCAGTACAAGAGAAATAAAAAAATAAAATGTAAAAGACAAAATAAATCTACACACACCGTGAAGGAGAAAGAAAGAGAAATTGTCCAATTGATACGATTTGGTGTTGAATCCATTCACAATGTTCTGGCCGTCACCATCATTGTCAACACATACAGCTTTTACTTGCTTCAACTAAGTCATTTCCTTTTCTTTCTCTCTCTACACACACAAACGGTGTACTTTGTGTTTTCTTGTTGATCTCTTTCTGTCTGATTCGGTTCTTTCATTTTTTTTTTTCTGTTTTGAAATTGGAAGGAGCTTTTTTCGCACCTGGGGGTTTTAGTGACTTGGTGTTAAAGACTCGACCTTTATAATAATACTCTGTTTTTTTTTTTTCTCATCTGGGAATTTTGGGGTTGAAAAATGACTGTGGAGGAAATTAGGGGTGACCGTGATAATTACGACAACTTTCCAGTGGGGCTTCGTGTTCTTGCTGTTGATGATGACCCGATTTGCTTGAAGGTATTGGATACTCTTCTTAGAAAATGCCAATATCACGGTACTCTTCTCTCTCTTTGCTTTTGAGATTCAATTTGAATTGTTTGACTTCATGATTTTTTGGAATTTTCAGTCTGTAATATGCTACTACTCTGTTTCATCAGATTATGCTTTGATTTAAGGAAATTCTTTGCATAAATTTTCACTATTTTGAAGATTTTTTGTTTTAGCCTTTAATTTTTGTGTATGCTCTGGATTTTATAGATCCGATTTCTGGACTTTCCAATTTGTTGTTCTCTCGACATTTGAGAGATTCTGAGTTTCAATTCTGTTAATGTTTCGGTGAATTGATGAATGCCAATTTTTTGGTCATTTTTTTTCCTTTATATTTTAGTTAACCATTGTGTTTGAAACATGAAAGTGGTCATTTCCCTAATATTTTGTCCAAATTCTCCAATTTCTTTCTTATATAAATGATAGTATAAAAGTTTTTGGTAAAAGTGGCCTCCAAAACAGCTCTTTTTTCGTCATTTTAGGACTAGCTTTTTTTTTTAATTTTCTTGGAAATACCATCTGAAGTGTACTTTCCAGTAGAAGTTTTCTGTATTCCTATATTTTGCCAAACTTATCTCATGATTCTTTGATTTCCAAAAATGTATCTTAATATAGTCTTAAATTTTTATTCTGAGTATTCGCATCCAAGTCTTTGATTTCAAGTGCCTTGTATCTAAATGGCTGTTTTTTAATTCTGATTACAGTGACTACCACGAGCCAGGCAAGAATGGCTTTGAAGATGTTGAGGGAAAACAAAGACCGATTTGACCTCGTGATCAGTGACGTGCAGATGCCTGACATGGACGGTTTTAAGCTTCTCGAACTTGTCGGTCTTGAAATGGATCTACCCGTTATCAGTAAGTCTCGTTCCTTTTCCGTTTTCTCCTCCTTTTGTATTAATGCATAAGTTTAATTGTTTTTTCTGCACTACTGTTGTTTCAGTGTTGTCTGCAAATGGCGATTCCAAGCTTGTAATGAAAGGGGTTACTCACGGTGCTTGTGATTATTTAGTCAAACCTGTTCGAATTGAAGAGCTTAAGAACATTTGGCAGCACGTGATCAGAAGAAAAAGGCCTAGCCAGACTAAGTCAAACGATCAAGGCAAGGCAAGTGGAGAAGCTAACGGGTCTCCAACGTCGGGTAATGGAGATCAAAATGGAAAATTTAGTAGAAAGAGGAAAGACGAGGGATATGAGAGTGATGACAATGGAAATGATAGTGAAGATCCTGGCACACAGAAGAAGCCACGTGTTGTCTGGTCTATAGAGCTTCATAGGAAATTCGTTGGAGCCGTAAATCAATTGGGAATTGAAAGTATGTTCTATTACCTCAAAACTATTGTGCTTTTGAAATGTCTTTTGTCGACTTTCGCACTTTCTAATATTCGTTCTTTCTTTTTATAATGTTGTCTACTTCAGAGGCCGTTCCTAAAAGGATTCTTGACATGATGAATGTGGAAGGGCTAACGAGGGAAAATGTGGCAAGCCATCTTCAGGCATGAATTCTCCTTCTTTCTCTGCGTATTTTTCACTTTCCGGCTTCTCTTGAACTGCAAAAATACCCCCTATGTTTTGACTAATTAGCAAAAGCCCCCTGTTTTATGTTTATTACCAAAACCCCCTCCCGTGCTATTTTTTATAGCAAAAAATCCTTCTCAAGCCGGAGTACATAATTTGCAGGAAAAATGAGCATTATAATCCATCATAAATTGCAAAAACACCCCTATTCCCTTAAAAAACTGATAATAATCACCCCCCCTCCCCCCGTTAACTATGAAAATTGGCAATAACCCCCCTTGTCACTTTAAAAAATTGGCAATAACCTCCCTATTGATTTATAAGGAATTTCAAATGGAGTTTTTGGCTAATAAAAAAAGAAAACTGGGGGTTATTGCTAATTAAAATAACATAGGTTTATTTTATTGCCAATTAGGCTAAGCACCGAGGGTATTTATACATTTAGCTCTTTTAATTATCTAAGGCCATATATTATTTGAATTTTTATTTACCATTGCAGAAATATCGGCTTTACCTGAAAAGAATTAATTCAGCCGCTAGCCAGCAAGCGAACATGGCAGCTGCACTAGGGATTAAAGATTCTTTCATGCGCATGGGTTCATTAGACGGCCTTGGAGATTATCGAACTTTGTCTGGAGCCGGTAGGCTAGCAAACGCTGCCCTATCACCTTATACCTCTGGTGTCATGCTTGGTAGACTAAATAGTCCGGCTAATATAAGCCACCTACGTAATCTTACACCACCTTCATTAATCCAACCAAATCATACTCAAAACTTGAAAATGCATCCTGTCCTTTCACCCACGGGTCAAAATCCGAGTTTATTTCAAGGAATTCAATCGTCATTGGAACTAGACGATTTGGGACCCACCATAGGTAGCTCGAGTAACTTGTTAAATGGTATACCAAATAATCCTTTAATGAGTGGTGGTGGAGGATTTGGGAATCAGTCTTCTCATAACATGGCGGCTTCTTTCAACACGGAACCACAAAATGCTAATGTCATTGGTTCCTCCAATTCATTGCTATTTACCGAGCCTTTTCATGGTAATAATTGTTCTAATGGTCCTTATATTCAGAACAACTCAATCGAGTTTTCTTCTTCTGCTAACGTGGTTTTGGGACCTCTTGAAGATTCAAATGCACACAGTATGAATATGAATCAAACGAATAACCAAAGATGGGGAGAGAATAGACAGAATTTTGTTCATGGCTCTAACAATAATTTTGGTTCCTTAAACTCTCATATTCCGGCTAATGATATATTATCTCCTTTGAACCGGAGTTTGGACCAGAATGGTGGAATCTTCAATAACCAGAAAATGGACATATTCGTAAATGGGAGATCTGGTGGATGTGCTTCTACCCTTCTGCAGCAGAATGGTAATGAAAAGTTGGGAACAGAACCAAGAACAAGGTCTAATGAGAACTTTATGTTGGAGCAACCAAAGTTGCAAGGTGGATTCGTACCTCAAAGTTACGATTCTTTGGATGATCTAGTTAGCGCTATGATCAAACGGGTAATTATCTCACAGTTGTTTATTGTTAGTATTCATGTGTTTATGATTTCTTGACGTATTTTCTTGATGTGTAGGAACAAGATGTAGCCACACCAAATTGCGACTTTGGATTTGATGATTACTCATTTGGACAAGGTGTGTAAGGATTTGGTAGCAACCGATTCTTGCAAAGGATGGGAAAAATCTGAAACTCCTCGTCAGGAGTCTGTATTTATATGTGATTTGTCTTTTCTTTAAGAATCTTTCTAGGATTTTAATTTAATCTTCATTGGTTTTTTTTTCCTTTTTAAATCCCCAGTTTCAATTGGAAAAATAGCATTGTAGTATGAGAAGCTCTGAACTCTTTTGTTAGTGAGACTGAGATTTAATTATGAATAAAGCATTTCAGTGAGGAATCTGCTTTCAAATATATGTGGTCAAATTTAACCCAATTCTCTTGTACACTAAAAGAAAAGAGAATCTGCTGCTTTCTTAAAAGAATAATAAAACTGCTCTGCTACCATAGTATAATGTTTTCGATTTGGTTGTTTATATATGGAGTCAAAGAAGCTCTATTGTACTAAATCTTATTACATTACAAACCAAATTAAACAGTATTTACCAGTATTAAATGATTTGAATTTAATTCATTATAAGTGGCAACATATGTATTTGTATTATCATCAAAAAGCGTTCTGCTCGATTAAAGCTTTTGAACTTCAAGAACAATCAGAAATTCAACGTGTGTGGTCCATTCTAGTCGCCTTATGTACGCTTCTAATTTAGATATTATATAATTGAAGAATTTCTATTACTCTCAATGCTTCTTAGTTCAGCATTTTGTGAACCATAACTAACCCAAAAACACATGAATAGAAGTACCCAAAAACAAGTCAAGTGAAATGATAGAGATTTCCGCAAATTTTCTTGCTAGATAATCTCTAAAGTTTACAAAAATATGATTTCTATTTAGAGCTATTCACCTTCCCAACCAAGTTGTCGAGCTCTTTGTTCCCATAACAAAGTTATCTTCCTCTCCTTAGTAAGCAGCACCTCAGCTCGTTCTCTGGCTCCCTCGCAAGTTTCTGTGGCAGCGTTGCACTTCTCAGCTTCCTTCTGGTATTGGGAAGCCACTCTTCTTGCCTCCCCAAAAGTAATGTTCATATGTCGGGAGTGTTCTTCCATTACAGTTTCTTGCAATTTTAGTTCTTCTGATAATAAGTCCACAAATTGTTTCTCCATCTCTTCCTTTAGATCAGGGTCATCATTTCCGCAATCTGTTTCAAATGATAAAATAATCTCTGTCATGTTTGTTCAGCATGGTTTAACAAGAAGCTCAAAAAAATGTATGTTATAATGCTTACTTGTAACAGAGAGATTGGCCAAGCCTGCAAAGAGGAAAATGGAAAACAAAATGAAAGTGTAAATGAAATCGAGTTATTCGAATTCACAAGGCTAAATTAAACCGTAAGCAACTTTTAAAGCAATATACACAATTTAAAACAAAGAGAATATGATAAGCAGTGCACAAGCTGGGCATGCTAAAATTTTCTTCACACATGAGACTAATTACTGGCTTAGGCTCCCTTGTTCTTTTTTTTTTTTTTTAATTCTCGTCAATATTATTTTTTACATACTCTTGTGATAATTTTCAAAACCCACCCCTGGAACTACTCAGGATTGACTAATCAAGCCAAACACAAACTATTTGATTTTTCATCATCAATCGAATAGAGTAACAGCATATCCATCAACATAAAACTTTCCAGAAATTGAATGTTATAAATCATTTACTCTAGAAGTAAAAACTTCTACAAATCTATAGAATCATGATCATGAACGTAGGAACGGATCTGAGTGGAAATCATAGGAAAATATAACATTGCATTTACTCATTTCAAGAACAACTGTTCCTCATTCTTTGAGTTACCCTTGGTTTCAAAATCTTTCACTGGTAATCATTAACAATTAATTGTAGCATTCAGGAAATTTCATAAGTGAGTGATTGTTGATAGAGTATCATTGACATAAAGTTCAACTTGTGAACTGAAAATTACTATACCTTGAAGCCAAGGTAACTCGATAATCATCAATGGAATACAAATGACAAAAAGGGGCAACTCATCATGTAATCATATGTACTAAGATTAAATTTAACAAGCAAGAGCTCAATTAAAAGAAAAAAGAAAAAAAGTGCATAATTCGCATATCTAGAGTTAAATTCTTGACATGATCATAGAACCCAAAATGAATCTTGATGCTCAATTTAATGCCAGACAATGATCACCGGTAAGCTAAAAACAAAGGCAATTTGGTATCCCATAAACATAGAAGTCCATCAGCACCATCCAATCATGGCTCCAACTAAATCGAGTGGGGGTAAGAGATGTAAAATAACTAATTTGTATACTAAATGGGAACCAATAATGGGCAAGAACAAAGGAAGCACAAAATGACTAAAGAACACAAAAGGTTGGGATTTGGATTAAGAAAATACTCGGGAGGAGGCCATACCAGGAGAAATCTGAAAAAGGGATTGGGGAGGGGAACAATTACAAATGCAGGGAGGACAATGAGCGGAAACCCCTTTCAATTTCAACCCTTTGTTGAATTTGAAATACAATGCGGGCCCACAAACGCAGAGTGCAGAAACCACTGCAAAAATCACCAGGCAACACCTCAACCAATTCCCCGATCTCCTACTCATTTCTCTCTCTCACTCTCACTGTGTGGGATTAAATTTCCACCCTTTTTATGAGACTGATTCTGTTTTTCTGTGTAAAAACATGAGATCTAACAGTGGTTCATTCAATAATTAATTAAATTGGTGTAATTCGGGATCTACTGTAATCTATTTATCCCAACTAGTAGAAAAAGAGAGTATTTATTCTATTTTCCTCTCATGTTTTGAATCCTATTTCTGTAGGAGTCGGTCAGTGTTATTTTAGACAGGCCCTACCCTTTTCCTTTCTTTTATTTTTAATAAACTTTAGTCAACATGTATTTTCGTTCTTAAGAAGGTAAAGTACACTTTTTTGAATAACAATCTCGGAAAAAGCCTGGCTTGATCAAACTCATCCAATCACCAAGTAAGTGTATTGCATTTGCTTTGTGATTGGTCATTTAGTTACTTTGGGTTCGGTCAAATCTGGTTTGGGTAAGAATTTCCCAACAATCTCATTTGAGAATTTCCCAACAATCTCATAAATTTTTTTTTTTTTAGAAACACGACTAAATTTCGTTCAAACAAGCTCAGAGGAAACAATGTTCGAAATAGAATAAGGTAAAACACGAGAGAATAAGAGGCAACATAAGATAATCTAGCAATTTCGTGTGTCACTCTATTCCCTTCTCTGCCGACATGTTGTGCTCTAAACTGTCTGAAGGTCTCAACCAAAGCTTTTAAATCATAGATAATATTACCATAATCCACACAAGATTCTGAAATCTCTTTGATTGCTCCAAATCTCCAATCACTATGCTCGAGTCACTCTCAATATCGCATGAGATAAATTGTCATCAACTTTGAAAAACGATAAATTGCAAATGTTAAAATTAGAAACTTTAATACAGAATGAACACAATATTCATGACAAAATCAAAAGACAAGAGAGAAGACATAAGAAATAATAAAAGGTTTACCTATCTCTTTCCCATGTGCTCCCTCTTATCCTTTGGGTTTTGCAGTGGCGGATGCACATAGGGGCAAGGGGGGCTATAGCCCCCCCTGGAATTTTTTTTTTTTTTTTTTTATATATATATGTGTTGTAATTTTTTTTTTAACAAAAAATTTAATATATTAGCCCAATAGCCCAAATATAATTTCAAGTCCAATTAATATACCTACTTTAACAATAACTTACTCTTCCAATTGTAAGCCCCAATAATATTGAAATCAATTTTCTTTGTCTTCAATTTACATTTGATGGCGTCAATATTGGGGATCACTAATGACTTGTCTCAAGCTTTACAAAGAAAAGATCAAAATATAGTGAATGCTATGAAATTAGTCATATTAGCTAAAGATCGTCTTCAAGAGACAAGAGATGATGGATGAGAAACTTTGTTGGAGGATGCTACTTATTTTTGTTCTAAACATGAAATTGAAGTTCCTTCAATGAGTAATGTTTATGTTCCATATGGGAAGCCAAAGCGTATGATTGAACAAGTGACTATCGAACATCATTACAAAGTTGAGAGATTCAATTCGGTGATAGATAGACAATTGCAAGAGTTGAATAACCATTTCAATGAAGTAAACACGGAGTTACTTCTTTGTGTTGCATGCTTAAACCCATCCAATCACTTTGAAGCTTTTGACAAAGGAAAACTTGTTCGTCTTGCCGAATTTTATCCCAATGACTTTTCTTTTCTTGAGCTCTCGGCTCTTCCCAATCAACTTGAAAATTATATTAGGGATGTTCGATCAAGTGATGATTTTTCTAGTTTGAAAAGGATTGGTGATCTTGCTAAGAAGATGGTTGCAACTAAAAGACATGTCGCATTCTCGATTGTTTACAAACTTGTGACATTGACGCTTATTCTACCCATTGTAACTGCATCAGTGGAGAGAGCTTTTTCGGCTATGGAGATAGTAAAGCATCGACTTCGTAACTGAATGAGCGATCAATGGCTAAATGATAGTTTAGTTGTCTTTATAGAGAGAGACATATTTAGTAATATTTCAAATGATGCTATCATGGACCGGTTTCAAAAGATGAAAAACCGTCGTGGTCAATTATTAAAGTAAATATGTAGATATTTTGGGTTCTTATGTGAATAATATAAACTTTATGTTTAACTGTTTGATTTTTTTTTTTTTTTTTTTTGTATAAGTTTAGCCCCCCCTGACCCAAATTCCTGGATCCGCCCCTAGGGTTTTGTATTAGTATTTCACGACGCACAACACAACAATGAAGAAAAACATTTTCAACATGAAAAGTCCATCTCATCAGGTTTTCAGTCTGAGTAAACCCAATAGTTTTGATATAATTGGTAATTTTACATTAAATCGTCATGGACCTATATATTAGACAAGATGGGTTGGGTTTTTGTGTCCATATCCCACAAATCCAATACTGAAGCCCTGATGGTAATTGACTCCAAAATTAACTGACCTTAGAAACTATAAAGAAGCAGAATCAGAAAAATTGGCTAATGGGTCTAAAGAATATTGTAGGTCGACCCTTCATTATGTGATCAATCCAAGTCCGAATTCTTCTTGTATCTATTAATCTCTTTTTTTTTTAACCACAAAAAATGATATCTTTAATGTTTAATTAAATCGTACTCAAATTAGAAATTGAGTAAATCATCAACGCTAATTCTAACACTTATTTTTGGAATCAAATTGAGCCCCCCCCCCCCCCCCCCCCCCCCCTCTTTTGAGATGAAAATTTGCCACAAATTAACTTGTTGAAAAACTAATTAATTCTCTCATCTCATTCATATATATATATATATATATATCCTGTTTTTTTTTCAAAACTATTTGGTTCGTCTGAAGGAGGCTACGGCAACGGTACTAAGAGAGTTAATAGATGGCAACCGCCTGCAATAAACACGGTAAAAATCAATTTTAATGCTTCTATTAACTCGACTTTAGGAGTTTGTGGCTTGGGGGTGATAGCTAAATCAGCCACTGATGCTTGCATTGGTTGGGCTTCCACATGTATTAGGCAACCCCTTGATCCTCCCACAGCCGAAGCTAAAACTGCACTTTTTGCCATGGAATTCGCGTGACCGCAGCAATGGGATTCTATTGTTATCGAGGGGGATTCGAGTGTTGTTATTTCGACAATTGGGGATATTAGAATCTAAATGTATCTGCAGAAGTCTTGTAATTGTATTGATCAAACAGAAATATTAGAGAGTATTTGGAAGAAGAAAACTGTGTAAAAATATTATTATGAAGTTATGTAATTGTACAGAATCGAACTCAGCTTAAATACTAAGCCTAAGGCGGTGAACAGTAACTAATCCTAAACTAACTAACTGCCTACATAAAACGGTGCCGTTCTTATAATTATATGAAATAAAATAAATACAAAACTAATTACATAAAAGAGTAAATTAAATTCTAATCCCTAATTCTTCATTTCAGTTCATCGTTCATCTTCAATCATCTTCAATCTTCAATCTTCCTGCAGATATTATTCCATGTTTATTCTCCAATACTCCCCCCTCAAGACGGAGGCGCGTGAATATCCAGCAACGACATCTTGGACAACAAACTGTGAAAACGAGGTAAAGCCAAAGACTTTGTCAATAAATCTGCAATTTGATTTTCAGTGTGAATAGGCAGTAGCTTTATTCGTTTTCTATCTATTTGTTCTCGTATAAAATGGCAGTCTATCTCTATGTGTTTAGTACGTTCATGATAGACTGGTTTATTTGCTATATGAATTGCAGAATTGTTGTCACGGTATAGAAAGGTAGGATAAGAAATTGAAACTTGTAAATCACGTAGTAATTGTTGCAACCACACTATCTCACTAGAAACAGTAGCTAAAGCCCTGTACTCTGCTTCAGCAGAGGACTTAGACACAGTTACTTGTTTCTTGGATTTCCAAGAGATAAGTGAATTGCCCAAAAACACACAAAACCCTGTTGTTGACCTCTTTGTGTCTTTGCATGATGCCCAATCTGCATCAGCAAAAGATGTTAAAGTTAGTTTAGAAAAAGATGAATAAAAAAGACCTTTACCTGGGCTAGACTTTAAATACCTAAGGATATGATGTATAGCTTGTAAATGAGGCACCCTAGGTGTTGAAACATAATGGCTAAGCTTATGCACAGCAAAGCTTATATCTGGTCTTGTGATTGTTAAATAGAGTAACCTACCAATTAACCTTCTGTAATGAGTAGGATCATCTAATAAGTCACCATTATTTGTACTAAGTTTGGATCTAGGATCCATAGGTAATGCTAAAGGCTTACTGCCTAAATATCCTGTTTCCTCTAATATCTGTAAGACATATTGTCTTTGATTTAGACAAATGCCTTTTGAAGTTCTTGCAACTTCTAAACCTAAAAAATATTTAAGGTCTCCCATGTCTTTTAGCTTAAATTTAGTAAGAAGAAATTGTTTAAGTAAAGAAATTTGAGGTAAACTAGGACCTGAAATAACTATATCATCAACATATAATAGAAGAGCTAAAAATTCATTACCTTGACCCTTAGTAAAGAGAGAATAATCAGATTTTGATTGACAGAAACCAAATTCTAAAAGAGCTTCTGTGAATTTTGCATTCCATTGCCTGGATGCTTGTTTAAGTCCATATAGGGACTTTTCTAATTTACAAACATTTCTAGTTGTACCTGTAAACTTACTGTGAGGATAACCTAAAGGTAAGTCCATGTAGACTTCCTCCTCTAGATCTCCATACAAAAAAGCATTATTTATATCTAGTTGATACAAAATCCAATTGTTTATTGATGCTAAAGCTAACAAAACCTTAACAGTCACCAGTTTTGCAACTGGGGAAAAAGTTTCTGTGTAATCTATACCTTCTTTTTGTGTGTAACCTTTGGCAACTAGTCTTGCCTTGTACCTGTCAAGGGACCCATCAGGGTTTCTTTTTATTTTATATATCCACCTGCAACCAATAGTCTGTTTTCCTTTTGGTAATGGAACAATTTTCCAAGTTTTAGTGTCTTCTAAGGCCTGAATTTCAGAATTCATTGCTTGTCTCCAATTTGCATTAGATACAGCTTGATGATAATATAAAGGTTCAATTTCACTAGATATATTAAGTATAAGAGATTTATAAGAATCAGAAAGATTATCATAGTTTAAAACATTTGAAATAGGATACTTGGTAGGAAAAACAGTGTTAGTTTGGCACTTATCAAGAAAATTGCAATGATAATCAGAAAGATATGAGGGTTGTTTAATAGGTCTGGTAGACCTTCTTTGAGGTTGTGATGAGGGCTGATCATTTGTGGAAGGAAGATTATCCACTGATTCAGGAACATAGGAAGGATCAATTGTATGTGAGTCATAAGAATAATCATCATACAAATAGTCATTATTATTTTGAGGAAAAATATTATCACTTAAAACAGTGTTATGTTGTGTAGACAATGTATGAAAAGGGAATATGGATTCATGGAAAATGACATCCCTAGAAATGAAGACTTCTTGTTTTTGAATATCATAAAGTTTGTAACCTTTAACACCAAAAGGATAACCAATAAAAGCACATATTTTAGCCCTAGGATCAAACTTAGATCTTCCTTGTTTCAGAGTGGAAGCAAAAGCTAGACATCCAAATGTTCTCAAGGAACTGTAATCAACCTGTTTGTTAAAAAGTAATGTATAGGGAGTTTGAAAATTTAAGACTTTTGTTGGTGTTCTGTTTATTAAGAAAGCAGCTGTAGACACACACTCATTCCAGAAACTATTAGGGATTTTTGACTCAATAGAAAGTGCCCTAGCAAAAACACTAGTGGGATCTTCAGTGAGGGTTTTGGATCTGGTGATGGGAGTTTCAGTAGACATGATGGTGATGAGAAGAAAGAAAACAATCAAGAAGAGAAGGAGAAAACCTTCGAGAAAGATATGAAAAGAATATGCCAAGAAGACAGAACTTCAAGGAAAAAGATGAATGAAGCAGAATAAAGAAAAAAATTCTGCACAACAATGGCAAAAACAGAAAGAAAAAGGATGAAATCAAGCGGAAGAAAAGATAATTCTTACTGATACCATATTAGAATCTAAATGTATCTGCAGAAGTCTTGTAATTGTATTGATCAAACAGAAATATTAGAGAGTATTTGAAAGAAGAAAACTGTGTAAAAATATTATTATGAAGTTATGTAATTGTACAGAATCGAACTCAGCTTAAATACTAAGCCTAAGGCGGTGAACAGTAACTAATCCTAAACTAACTAACTGCCTACATAAAACGGTGCCGTTCTTATAATTATATGAAATAAAATAAATACAAAACTAATTACATAAAAGAGTAAATTAAATTCTAATCCCTAATTCTTCATTTCAGTTCATCGTTCATCTTCAATCATCTTCAATCCTTCAATCTTCAATCTTCCTGCAGATATTATTCCATGTTTATTCTCCAATAGGGGAGAACTCGGAATCATGTGCATCCTATGGTACCATTTAAGATATAAAATTAAGTTCTTGCAGCGGATCTCCTCAACTTTAAAGCGCAACATATTGGTAGGGAAATATTGTATCTTCTGCGTCTGATGTCTTACCACATTCAATTTTGAACATTAATTGTATCTTCTAAGTTTGCCATTTAAATGTTAACTCGTTGTTGTTAAAAAAAAGAAAAAAGAAAAATATATACGTACGTAGGTGGTATGCATGGTGGTTGTTATTAATATAGAACAACACTAATAAACTATTACCTTGTGGCACAATATCATCAAAACTGCTAACAAATTAAAGGAAGAACATGAATTGATTTCAGACTTAATTAAACAAATCATTTGGATCACAATTACATGCAGAAAGAAAAAAAGAAAAGAAAAGTGGGAAAGTAAGTAAGGGGGTCCACGTACGTACGTACGTAGATTAATTTGAGGCACAAATGAAATCCTTTGGAAGTGTCTTTCCACAAGTGTTAATAAGCAAAGTCAAAGAAATAGGAATGTTAATGTTAATTCCAAGAATGTTGGCTTTAAGTGCAGTACAAAGACAAATTGCTGCTTCGAGATCCAAGAGCCCACCAAGTGCTGAGCAACAAGGGTGGTCTACTGCACCTATTTCTGCTCCAATGTTCCCATTTAGCAGCTTTGCACATATGCCCAGTTTTAAGGCATCCCTTGGGCATGTACCCCCCTTCACTGGGTTTGGGTTTGGATTTGGATTTGGATCCGGCTTTGGAGTTGGGCTGTTACACCCAAAATAACACCCATTTGCAAGGGCAAAGAAAAGAAGCTGGTTCATGTAGAGAAAGAGAAGAGCCGAAGAGGATTTCTTGGAATCCATTGATGATCGAATCAATTTCTCACACACACACACTCTCTCTCTCTCTCTCTCTCTATAATATATATATATATATATATCAAGAGTTTAATTTTCTGTGGTAGTGGTGAACTGATTGGTGACGTTGGTGGTATTTATAGGGGTGAAGATGCATGGATCCAAATGGTACTCTCTCAATCATTTTACTTTTTACTTGGAGTTTTAGATAAAAATTAAAATTCTTTTAGTATTTTTACATGTAAGTTTTAAAATTAACGTTGTTCTATGAAATCTTTAATTTATGTGAAACGTTAATTTTCATGAGAAATATTATCTTATTTATAGAATAATATACTCTTATTTTGAAACATAAAAAAAAAAAAAACTTTTAAGAATCCAATTTAGGGGTAGAGGCAAGGGTTTAGTTTACATGAAATTTTGTTCATAATAGTTGGATAATCTCCAAAAATTACTCGAAAATTTGAATTTTTATTAGAGTCTTGAAATTGTGTTAAACTTTAATATTATATTCATCTTACTATTAATTGAGTTGTCGTGGTCGATTTCGATCAACTTAATGTCTCTATATTTATATTTTAGTTGAGATTGAACCGACTCACCGAGATTCACCAAAATTTATTAAATGATCAGTATTTTTCATAATTGGTTTATAATGATGTTTGAAAGGGACTCAAATTATATATTTAATAATTAATTAAAGCACAAATATGCCTCAAAAGGGTTATTATGGTTACTATGTATGAAGAGATTAATTAAGGAAGTTGGAGCATCTGATCAGAGTGCGAATAATAATAATTAAGAAGGGGATTAGCGCTAATTGCGGTGAACTCAAGCAAGTTGTTTGCTAACTTTTAGTAGTAGTTTGGAATGAATATAGTATTGAATTCTGATTAGTGGGAATTGATTGATATTTGGGTCACAAGATCGACCAATAGCCACACATTAATGCAGGCCCGTGACTCTCTCCAGTCCCATTGGCATTGATATTCGTGAAATTCTTTCTTTCTTTCACAATCTGTCCAGGAAAAAAAAAAAAAGAAATTAAAGACTTTTTTTTTCAAGAGTTTCTGTACTATTACTGTTACTATTCTATCATGATGAATAACTCGGTCGTCACGGGCCTCATGTTTTATCTCCTGTTAGGTTAATTTAGACTACTAATATTTTTTCATGGAAAACCCAATTCATTGTATATTGGATAAAACAACTTAAATAATTAACCAACTTAAATCTTGTTAGAGTCTTGGGTCTGTAGCTTTTCTATTGTGAAAATACCTCATCGATTAGAATTACTCCTATATGGTTGGGATTGAGGCTATTTCCATTGATTGAATCCACACATTCATTGCTTCAAGGGGTGAGGTTGGTTTGCTACATCCTTGAACTCTTCACGCGTTGGGGGTAGGCCACTTACCTTTTTTTTTAGTTATTTTTTTTTTTTAAATCCTTTAATTAGTGATTAATTTTAAAAAGTTTAATTTTAGTTTTAAAAATATAACTTTTATTTAAGAAACTTAATTATTAAACATTAAAAGAACTTAACTTTAATTTAAGAAATTTAACATTAACTAGTCCGTAAATTTAAATTTAATTATCAAATTTATTAAAACCTTAAATTATTTTAAATCAGAATCATATAATTTAAAAGTTATTTTTAAATAGTTTTAATTTAGCACACCAAACATACAAATATGAAAATAAATACGATTTATGTGTATTAATTGTTATAGTATTGTGTACTAATTTTTATCTCTTGAAATTAATGCCAATGTTAGATTAATTTAGAAGTGTTTTTTTTCTTTTTTTTGCATATTATTATTATTAATAAGTGAGAGTGGAGAAAAATTAGAATTAGAATTAAATGGAATTGATAGATTAAGTCATTGAAGATGACTATGAAAAGGAAAATGAAAGGCAAACTTGAAATCTGAAGGGAAGAAGAAGGGAAAACTGAACTTATACTCTTGATTCAGTGGAGATGGCATGAGATCTATTATTTGTTATCATATTCTTCTCAAACATCATATACAATGAAAGATGTTTGTCATAATAAATGATAAACAGCAGGAATTGCCGGCCAGGACAATAAGCACTTGCCATTTTGTGAACTCATTATACTTATTAGCCAATTATTTCCTTTCAACATTCCATGCTAATATGTGAAGAGCAGAAGAATAAGTTGTAACCAATAAACGAAAGAGTTTATACACGAAATCAAATGTGCACGAATGGCCGTCCCGTCCGGCCCCATATTTACGCTTTCGTACATTCTAGCTTGATACAGATTGATTGTCCCAGCCATATTTGTATTTGAAATCTTGATCATTGCTTCATGTCTAAATAGTAATCCGATAGCCACTTCTGGATTATATCAACTTCTTGATTTCTCTGCTCTATGAGCCACTCAGGATCGTTTTTTGTTGCAGAACGCAGATCAGTGTGGTGTGCTCCTGTTTCAATTGAGACATTAATACACAAGCTATCAATCTAACTACATATATAAGAGCGAGCAGTTGCGTTTTTAAAAAAAGAACAATTAAACACTACCTTTCTCAGCCACAAGAGCAACAATGCTAGTCGATATGTTTTTCAGAACACTGAATAATGTCAAAAAAACAAATTAAGCATCATAAAGAAACTGAAACATTATCAAATAATATACAGGGGGGTAATGATATTTCGAACTGACCTGCCTCGGCTCCATGGATCTTGCAGTCCATTGGAAAATATGATATTGCTACCAAACCTCTTCAGCACTTGTTCAATATTCTATTAAGAACACTAAGTAAATACAAAAATGATAAGAAAATGGAAGAATTAATGAATACTCACATTGCCACCAAATTCAGTAGTGATCCAGTGCTGACGAGGCCTAACACCGTAATTTTTCATGCAGTCATCCGAATACTCTTTGTAATTGAATGAAGATGGAGGAAACATGCTCTCATTTGAAACTATCATTGGCATAACCATCTCTGTACACGCCTACGATAAACAAAATCTTTTGGTGAAGACGTAAAGCGATCATGTCAAGCTGTCAACTAATTAAAAGCTCATCCTTTTACCTGCCAGTTCCAACCATGGAGACCATGATCATCAGTTTCGTCTTCCAGCTTGAAGCATTTTTCAGTCTTTGAATAATTGTAGTATAACCCTGCAGCTTCAAAAACGCTGTTAAGTTTTGTAGCTCCTGGTGATGACGATGATGCATCAATAATCCTACACATCTTCATTAAAACAAAAAATATTAAAGAATTTAGTTTCAGAAATTAGAAATTTCACTTAATTCAATTTTCTATGAAAAATGTTACACCTCTTTCACTGGGTAGGCAGGTAATGGCTTCATAAAATTAGCTTTTGTCGGGTAATTTACCATTGCTGTGTAAACAAATGCTTCCCAAAGCCAATCTCGAGCAGAATAAATCGAGCTAACTTCTCTGATTATTCAATTCCAAATGTAAAGGCATTAGTTAACATGAATGGGAAAGAACAAAAGCAAATTATTTATTGTTTGAAAAACTTACTTGCAAGCTCTGAAATTACGACTTAGTTCAGCTAATCCTTCTTTGTATGCCGAAAATGGTTCCAGTTCCGCCCAACTAGACTTTATTACTTCATAGCAATTTAAGCTTGCGCCCTGTCCAAAACAAATTTAGTCAACAATATGTTCATGAACGGAGAAAGACCATTAAATTTCAGTCTTGTAATCACTATATATAGACCTTGAAGTCCTGGGAAATTGCATCATAGAAGCTAGACCATGGAGTGATGTCATCAAACTGTAATATAGGGGCTGAAGATGCCAATGCTCCAATAGCTATGTGGGGGTATTTTAGTCTAAACCAAGCAGCAAGCACTGCAAGAATATTGAATAAATACAATAAGCAACTCTTATGTATTTAAATACAATAAATACAGACGAATCCCAATTCTCGTGTTAGTTTTGGTGATGGAGCGAAAACATATCAGTTAAAATTCCCAATTTGTATCAGTTAAAATTTAAGTGCTATGCAACACCACATATGCGTTAAAATTATCTTCTCTACAAATGCAACTCATTTTCAGAATAGACAGTGTACAATGAGAAAAGTTCCAAAGGTCCAGCTAGAATGCAATGAAACATAAAAACAAAATCACACAAATAAAAATAAAAATAGAAAAAAATCACTCTCCATTTCATGCCACCAGATAATGGAGGAAGGGAGTGTTTGTTTGGACTTACTTCCTCCATAAGACCCTCCAAAGACCACAACAGGGGAAGCCTCAGAAGATAAATTGTGCTTCAAACTCCTTATCAAGACTGCAAAATCAGCCAATGCTTGCTGTGAATTCAAGTATCCCAAAGTCTTTGCAGACTTATAAGAATGCTTCCCAAATGGCATTGATTCCCCATAAAACCTATGCTGAAATCAAACCATCAAGAAAAAAGATTCAAACTTCAATCTCAAATTATTGAAAGAAAATGTCCTTTTGGATACCTCAATGAAGACAACAAGTGCATTAAACTTGGGAGCAATCTCAAGCAAGAAGCCAGTATTGGCAGCGAACCAATCAATATCTCCTTCATTGCCTGTGTAGACGAAAATAGGGGCACCCTTGTCCTTGTGCCAGTACTGATTGTTGATAAGATATTTTTGATTGAAAATTTTGTAACTTTTGGGATTAAATGTGAAGTGGTCTAGAATTTGAGGAAAATAATGGGTTTTGTATGGTATTTTCGGCTTCGCAATCTTGGCACTCTTTTTCAATGAGGACTGTAATATTCCAGGAAAATAAGTTGGAGGCGATGCTGCTAAAGTTGTAACAAAGAGAAATAACAGCAATGGGAAAGAAGAAAATGAAGCCATGTAATTATATTTTTCAAGAGAGAAATTATTATTATTGCCTCTTTTATTGAGTGATTATTAACTGCAACAGCTGCCAAGCTCTCTTCACTTGGCCATGTAATGTAATGAAATAATTCATCATCTTTCTTGGAGATGATAATTGATTTATTTAATTTGTTTGTTGTTATTCAATTTAGGCTAACTTCAAGTTAATTCAAAGAAATAATTATAAAGAAAACTAGCACAAAGACAACAACTTCTCTTTCATTACTTTTTGTTGTTGTCCAAGATATTTTGTGATGATAATTGTCATAAACTCAAAAAAAAAATCTATGCCCAGAGTGTAGACATTTCACGTAATTTTGTGCGTTACCTGGCCGATTGACCTTCAAATAGAAAAGGTAAATAGACACCTGATATATTGTTCAAAAATAAACTGTTAATTTGTTTTTTTTTTTCTCTAATATTATAAATGCATGAATATTTCTTAAAATATCCTTATTTGAATTGTAAAGTGAAACTTGTTTAAATAATAATTATATAAAAACATAAAAGTAATTGAAGAGGTTTATTTAGACATGAAGTCTTATTATATTTATCTCCTACATAAACTCCTAAAATTTATAAATTCTCTTTACAATGAATTTTTGTAATTTTAATCTTAAAAAACACTATTGTTTTTAATAGCCCCTAATATATATATAAAAAGTATTATGTTTTAGCATCAATTTTTATTATATGAAAATGTTATTTTAAACATTTAGTACAACATAAGTCATAAACACTCTAAATATAAATATTTAAAATGAAATTCTCTTAAATATCATTATGTTACAAAAATTAAAACTGAATCGCTATCTTACTATGAAAGAATAAAAATTTCTTATAACTTAGTTAATTATGTAATTAAACTTTGGCTAGAATATAAAACATGAAGAATATTCAATAATTTCAAGACATGCATAACCTTTATTATATTCTTTTCGTGAAAAAACGGGTGAAGTTCGTGGAAAATGGTGAAATAGATCAAATATAATAATTGAAACATGTGAAATCAGTGAAAATTCGAGTAAAATTGGTGAACACTAGCGAAGTTGATAAATATGATAAAAAAAATAAAATTGCCCCTGAAATCCATGAAAATTCGTGAAAAAAAGATGAAATCGGTGAAATGACAACAATAGTGAAAAGCATGTGAAATCGGTGAAAAATGAATAAAGTTAGCAAAACGTGTCAAATCAATGAAAATTCAGGTGATATTGGTGAAAAAAATGTGCAATAAGTGAAAAAAATGTGTGAAATAGGTGAAAATGGGTAATATGATAAAAACGTTTGAATCAATAAAAAAAAAGTTTAACAGACAAAATAAGGTGAAACCCGTAGAAAATTAGTTTAAAACGGATAAAATAAGAGGACACAATTGTAAAAACAATGAAAATAAGTTATAATTGATAAAAATGGGTAAAACGGTAAAAAAAAGGCTCAATTGGTTAAAAAACAAGTTAAATTGGTGAAAATTAATTAAACTAATGAATTAAATAGGTGAAACGAGTTAATTTACTTTATTTTATGACATAATAAAATTAATTTTACTCTAACTTATAAAAAATATGAAATTAACTAAACACGTACAACGTATGTGCACTTTCCTATTTCCTAGTATACCTATAAAATCATGGATCAAGATTTCGTTTTTAGTTTATGTTTCGGTTAGCTAAATATTGAAAACTTTTTGAGATTTGTTATAAATGTTTTGAAAACACTAAGAAAAAATTACTAAATTAAGAAAAATAAGAAAGTCACATGCAAACAAATAATTTCGAACTTACATGTTATTTTCATTTCGCTTAATTTAAAAACGTAAACTTTACAATATTTTCGACGGAAAAAATAAATTTTTTGATCAATGTATAAAAACACGTGACATATAGTTTAGTCAATTTTTACAAAACAAGCACCTTATATTGCAATTAATTCGAATTAAACAAGACTAAACTCTTATCAAATTATCAAAACATCATCACTCAGACTTACAACTCACAAGTTGAGAAAAATGACTTAACTCAACAAAATTTTAAACTTAATAGAAAGAAAGATTTTTAAAGTAGGAATACTTTAGGTTATTTTAAATACTAGGTAACATTTTAAATTGAAGAGGTTTTTTAAGTAATTGAAGAGGTTTATTTAGACATGAAGTCTTATTATATTTATCTCCTACATAAACTCCTAAAATTTATAAATTCTCTTTACAATGAATTTTTGTAATTTTAATCTTAAAAAACACTATTGTTTTTAATAGACCCTAATATATATATAAAAAGTATTATGTTTTAGCATCAATTTTTATTATATGAAAATGTTATTTTAAACATTTAGTACAACATAAGTCATAAACACTCTAAATATAAATATTTAAAATGAAATTCTCTTAAATATCATTATGTTACAAAAATTAAAACTGAATCGCTATCTTACTATGAAAGAATAAAAATTTCTTATAACTTAGTTAATTATGTAATTAAACTTTGGCTAGAATATAAAACATGAAGAATATTCAATAATTTCAAGACATGCATAACCTTTATTATATTCTTTTCGTGAAAAAACGGGTGAAATTCGTGGAAAATGGTGAAATAGATCAAATATAATAATTGAAACATGTGAAATCAGTGAAAATTCGAGTAAAATTGGTGAACACTAGCGAAGTTGATAAATATGATAAAAAAAAAAAAAATTGCCCCTGAAATCCATGAAAATTCGTGAAAAAAAGATGAAATCGGTGAAATGACAACAATAGTGAAAAGCATGTGAAATCGGTGAAAAATGAATAAAGTTAGCAAAACGTGTCAAATCAATGAAAATTCAGGTGATATTGGTGAAAAAAATGTGCAATAAGTGAAAAAAATGTGTGAAATAGGTGAAAATGGGTAATATGATAAAAACGTTTGAATCAATAAAAAAAAAGTTTAACAGACAAAATAAGGTGAAACCCGTAGAAAATTAGTTTAAAACGGATAAAATAAGAGGACACAATTGTAAAAACAATGAAAATAAGTTATAATTGATAAAAATGGGTAAAACGGTAAAAAAAAGGCTCAATTGGTTAAAAAACAAGTTAAATTGGTGAAAATTAATTAAACTAATGAATTAAATAGGTGAAACGAGTTAATTTACTTTATTTTATGACATAATAAAATTAATTTTACTCTAACTTATAAAAAATATGAAATTAACTAAACACGTACAACGTATGTGCACTTTCCTATTTCCTAGTATACCTATAAAATCATGGATCAAGATTTCGTTTTTAGTTTATGTTTCGGTTAGCTAAATATTGAAAACTTTTTGAGATTTGTTATAAATGTTTTGAAAACACTAAGAAAAAATTACTAAATTAAGAAAAATAAGAAAGTCACATGCAAACAAATAATTTCGAACTTACATGTTATTTTCATTTCGCTTAATTTAAAAACGTAAACTTTACAATATTTTCGACGGAAAAAATAAAATTTTTGATCAATGTATAAAAACACGTGACATATAGTTTAGTCAATTTTTACAAAACAAGCACCTTATATTGCAATTAATTCGAATTAAACAAGACTAAACTCTTATCAAATTATCAAAACATCATCACTCAGACTTACAACTCACAAGTTGAGAAAAATGACTTAACTCAACAAAATTTTAAACTTAATAGAAAGAAAGATTTTTAAAGTAGGAATACTTTAGGTTATTTTAAATACTAGGTAACATTTTAAATTGAAGAGGTTTTTTAAGTAATTGAAGAGGTTTATTTAGACATGAAGTCTTATTATATTTATCTCCTACATAAACTCCTAAAATTTATAAATTCTCTTTACAATGAATTTTTGTAATTTTAATCTTAAAAAACACTATTGTTTTTAATAGACCCTAATATATATATAAAAAGTATTATGTTTTAGCATCAATTTTTATTATATGAAAATGTTATTTTAAACATTTAGTACAACATAAGTCATAAACACTCTAAATATAAATATTTAAAATGAAATTCTCTTAAATATCATTATGTTACAAAAATTAAAACTGAATCGCTATCTTACTATGAAAGAATAAAAATTTCTTATAACTTAGTTAATTATGTAATTAAACTTTGGCTAGAATATAAAACATGAAGAATATTCAATAATTTCAAGACATGCATAACCTTTATTATATTCTTTTCGTGAAAAAACGGGTGAAATTCGTGGAAAATGGTGAAATAGATCAAATATAATAATTGAAACATGTGAAATCAGTGAAAATTCGAGTAAAATTGGTGAACACTAGCGAAGTTGATAAATATGATAAAAAAAAAAAAAAATTGCCCCTGAAATCCATGAAAATTCGTGAAAAAAAGATGAAATCGGTGAAATGACAACAATAGTGAAAAGCATGTGAAATCGGTGAAAAATGAATAAAGTTAGCAAAACGTGTCAAATCAATGAAAATTCAGGTGATATTGGTGAAAAAAATGTGCAATAAGTGAAAAAAATGTGTGAAATAGGTGAAAATGGGTAATATGATAAAAACGTTTGAATCAATAAAAAAAAAGTTTAACAGACAAAATAAGGTGAAACCCGTAGAAAATTAGTTTAAAACGGATAAAATAAGAGGACACAATTGTAAAAACAATGAAAATAAGTTATAATTGATAAAAATGGGTAAAACGGTAAAAAAAAGGCTCAATTGGTTAAAAAACAAGTTAAATTGGTGAAAATTAATTAAACTAATGAATTAAATAGGTGAAACGAGTTAATTTACTTTATTTTATGACATAATAAAATTAATTTTACTCTAACTTATAAAAAATATGAAATTAACTAAACACGTACAACGTATGTGCACTTTCCTATTTCCTAGTATACCTATAAAATCATGGATCAAGATTTCGTTTTTAGTTTATGTTTCGGTTAGCTAAATATTGAAAACTTTTTGAGATTTGTTATAAATGTTTTGAAAACACTAAGAAAAAATTACTAAATTAAGAAAAATAAGAAAGTCACATGCAAACAAATAATTTCGAACTTACATGTTATTTTCATTTCGCTTAATTTAAAAACGTAAACTTTACAATATTTTCGACGGAAAAAATAAAATTTTTGATCAATGTATAAAAACACGTGACATATAGTTTAGTCAATTTTTACAAAACAAGCACCTTATATTGCAATTAATTCGAATTAAACAAGACTAAACTCTTATCAAATTATCAAAACATCATCACTCAGACTTACAACTCACAAGTTGAGAAAAATGACTTAACTCAACAAAATTTTAAACTTAATAGAAAGAAAGATTTTTAAAGTAGGAATACTTTAGGTTATTTTAAATACTAGGTAACATTTTAAATTGAAGAGGTTTTTTAAGTAATTGAAGAGGTTTATTTAGACATGAAGTCTTATTATATTTCTCTCCTACATAAACTCCTAAAATTTATAAATTCTCTTTACAATGAATTTTTGTAATTTTAATCTTAAAAAACACTATTGTTTTTAATAGACCCTAATATATATATAAAAAGTATTATGTTTTAGCATCAATTTTTATTATATGAAAATGTTATTTTAAACATTTAGTACAACATAAGTCATAAACACTCTAAATATAAATATTTAAAATGAAATTCTCTTAAATATCATTATGTTACAAAAATTAAAACTGAATCGCTATCTTACTATGAAAGAATAAAAATTTCTTATAACTTAGTTAATTATGTAATTAAACTTTGGCTAGAATATAAAACATGAAGAATATTCAATAATTTCAAGACATGCATAACCTTTATTATATTCTTTTCGTGAAAAAACGGGTGAAATTCGTGGAAAATGGTGAAATAGATCAAATATAATAATTGAAACATGTGAAATCAGTGAAAATTCGAGTAAAATTGGTGAACACTAGCGAAGTTGATAAATATGATAAAAAAAAATAAAATTGCCCCTGAAATCCATGAAAATTCGTGAAAAAAAGATGAAATCGGTGAAATGACAACAATAGTGAAAAGCATGTGAAATCGGTGAAAAATGAATAAAGTTAGCAAAACGTGTCAAATCAATGAAAATTCAGGTGATATTGGTGAAAAAAATGTGCAATAAGTGAAAAAAATGTGTGAAATAGGTGAAAATGGGTAATATGATAAAAACGTTTGAATCAATAAAAAAAAAGTTTAACAGACAAAATAAGGTGAAACCCGTAGAAAATTAGTTTAAAACGGATAAAATAAGAGGACACAATTGTAAAAACAATGAAAATAAGTTATAATTGATAAAAATGGGTAAAACGGTAAAAAAAAAGGCTCAATTGGTTAAAAAACAAGTTAAATTGGTGAAAATTAATTAAACTAATGAATTAAATAGGTGAAACGAGTTAATTTACTTTATTTTATGACATAATAAAATTAATTTTACTCTAACTTATAAAAAATATGAAATTAACTAAACACGTACAACGTATGTGCACTTTCCTATTTCCTAGTATACCTATAAAATCATGGATCAAGATTTCGTTTTTAGTTTATGTTTCGGTTAGCTAAATATTGAAAACTTTTTGAGATTTGTTATAAATGTTTTGAAAACACTAAGAAAAAATTACTAAATTAAGAAAAATAAGAAAGTCACATGCAAACAAATAATTTCGAACTTACATGTTATTTTCATTTCGCTTAATTTAAAAACGTAAACTTTACAATATTTTCGACGGAAAAAATAAAATTTTTGATCAATGTATAAAAACACGTGACATATAGTTTAGTCAATTTTTACAAAACAAGCACCTTATATTGCAATTAATTCGAATTAAACAAGACTAAACTCTTATCAAATTATCAAAACATCATCACTCAGACTTACAACTCACAAGTTGAGAAAAATGACTTAACTCAACAAAATTTTAAACTTAATAGAAAGAAAGATTTTTAAAGTAGGAATACTTTAGGTTATTTTAAATACTAGGTAACATTTTAAATTGAAGAGGTTTTTTAAGTAATTGAAGAGGTTTATTTAGACATGAAGTCTTATTATATTTCTCTCCTACATAAACTCCTAAAATTTATAAATTCTCTTTACAATGAATTTTTGTAATTTTAATCTTAAAAAACACTATTGTTTTTAATAGACCCTAATATATATATAAAAAGTATTATGTTTTAGCATCAATTTTTATTATATGAAAATGTTATTTTAAACATTTAGTACAACATAAGTCATAAACACTCTAAATATAAATATTTAAAATGAAATTCTCTTAAATATCATTATGTTACAAAAATTAAAACTGAATCGCTATCTTACTATGAAAGAATAAAAATTTCTTATAACTTAGTTAATTATGTAATTAAACTTTGGCTAGAATATAAAACATGAAGAATATTCAATAATTTCAAGACATGCATAACCTTTATTATATTCTTTTCGTGAAAAAACGGGTGAAATTCGTGGAAAATGGTGAAATAGATCAAATATAATAATTGAAACATGTGAAATCAGTGAAAATTCGAGTAAAATTGGTGAACACTAGCGAAGTTGATAAATATGATAAAAAAAAATAAAATTGCCCCTGAAATCCATGAAAATTCGTGAAAAAAAGATGAAATCGGTGAAATGACAACAATAGTGAAAAGCATGTGAAATCGGTGAAAAATGAATAAAGTTAGCAAAACGTGTCAAATCAATGAAAATTCAGGTGATATTGGTGAAAAAAATGTGCAATAAGTGAAAAAAATGTGTGAAATAGGTGAAAATGGGTAATATGATAAAAACGTTTGAATCAATAAAAAAAAAGTTTAACAGACAAAATAAGGTGAAACCCGTAGAAAATTAGTTTAAAACGGATAAAATAAGAGGACACAATTGTAAAAACAATGAAAATAAGTTATAATTGATAAAAATGGGTAAAACGGTAAAAAAAAAGGCTCAATTGGTTAAAAAACAAGTTAAATTGGTGAAAATTAATTAAACTAATGAATTAAATAGGTGAAACGAGTTAATTTACTTTATTTTATGACATAATAAAATTAATTTTACTCTAACTTATAAAAAATATGAAATTAACTAAACACGTACAACGTATGTGCACTTTCCTATTTCCTAGTATACCTATAAAATCATGGATCAAGATTTCGTTTTTAGTTTATGTTTCGGTTAGCTAAATATTGAAAACTTTTTGAGATTTGTTATAAATGTTTTGAAAACACTAAGAAAAAATTACTAAATTAAGAAAAATAAGAAAGTCACATGCAAACAAATAATTTCGAACTTACATGTTATTTTCATTTCGCTTAATTTAAAAACGTAAACTTTACAATATTTTCGACGGAAAAAATAAAATTTTTGATCAATGTATAAAAACACGTGACATATAGTTTAGTCAATTTTTACAAAACAAGCACCTTATATTGCAATTAATTCGAATTAAACAAGACTAAACTCTTATCAAATTATCAAAACATCATCACTCAGACTTACAACTCACAAGTTGAGAAAAATGACTTAACTCAACAAAATTTTAAACTTAATAGAAAGAAAGATTTTTAAAGTAGGAATACTTTAGGTTATTTTAAATACTAGGTAACATTTTAAATTGAAGAGGTTTTTTAAGTAATTGAAGAGGTTTATTTAGACATGAAGTCTTATTATATTTCTCTCCTACATAAACTCCTAAAATTTATAAATTCTCTTTACAATGAATTTTTGTAATTTTAATCTTAAAAAACACTATTGTTTTTAATAGACCCTAATATATATATAAAAAGTATTATGTTTTAGCATCAATTTTTATTATATGAAAATGTTATTTTAAACATTTAGTACAACATAAGTCATAAACACTCTAAATATAAATATTTAAAATGAAATTCTCTTAAATATCATTATGTTACAAAAATTAAAACTGAATCGCTATCTTACTATGAAAGAATAAAAATTTCTTATAACTTAGTTAATTATGTAATTAAACTTTGGCTAGAATATAAAACATGAAGAATATTCAATAATTTCAAGACATGCATAACCTTTATTATATTCTTTTCGTGAAAAAACGGGTGAAATTCGTGGAAAATGGTGAAATAGATCAAATATAATAATTGAAACATGTGAAATCAGTGAAAATTCGAGTAAAATTGGTGAACACTAGCGAAGTTGATAAATATGATAAAAAAAAATAAAATTGCCCCTGAAATCCATGAAAATTCGTGAAAAAAAGATGAAATCGGTGAAATGACAACAATAGTGAAAAGCATGTGAAATCGGTGAAAAATGAATAAAGTTAGCAAAACGTGTCAAATCAATGAAAATTCAGGTGATATTGGTGAAAAAAATGTGCAATAAGTGAAAAAAATGTGTGAAATAGGTGAAAATGGGTAATATGATAAAAACGTTTGAATCAATAAAAAAAAAGTTTAACAGACAAAATAAGGTGAAACCCGTAGAAAATTAGTTTAAAACGGATAAAATAAGAGGACACAATTGTAAAAACAATGAAAATAAGTTATAATTGATAAAAATGGGTAAAATTGTAAAAAAAAGGCTCAATTGGTTAAAAAACAAGTTAAATTGGTGAAAATTAATTAAACTAATGAATTAAATAGGTGAAACGAGTTAATTTACTTTATTTTATGACATAATAAAATTAATTTTACTCTAACTTATAAAAAATATGAAATTAACTAAACACGTACAACGTATGTGCACTTTCCTATTTCCTAGTATACCTATAAAATCATGGATCAAGATTTCGTTTTTAGTTTATGTTTCGGTTAGCTAAATATTGAAAACTTTTTGAGATTTGTTATAAATGTTTTGAAAACACTAAGAAAAAATTACTAAATTAAGAAAAATAAGAAAGTCACATGCAAACAAATAATTTCGAACTTACATGTTATTTTCATTTCGCTTAATTTAAAAACGTAAACTTTACAATATTTTCGACGGAAAAAATAAAATTTTTGATCAATGTATAAAAACACGTGACATATAGTTTAGTCAATTTTTACAAAACAAGCACCTTATATTGCAATTAATTCGAATTAAACAAGACTAAACTCTTATCAAATTATCAAAACATCATCACTCAGACTTACAACTCACAAGTTCAGAAAAATGACTTAACTCAACAAAATTTTAAACTTAATAGAAAGAAAGATTTTTAAAGTAGGAATACTTTAGGTTATTTTAAATACTAGGTAACATTTTAAATTGAAGAGGTTTTTTAAGTAATTGAAGAGGTTTATTTAGACATGAAGTCTTATTATATTTCTCTCCTACATAAACTCCTAAAATTTATAAATTCTCTTTACAATGAATTTTTGTAATTTTAATCTTAAAAAACACTATTGTTTTTAATAGACCCTAATATATATATAAAAAGTATTATGTTTTAGCATCAATTTTTATTATATGAAAATGTTATTTTAAACATTTAGTACAACATAAGTCATAAACACTCTAAATATAAATATTTAAAATGAAATTCTCTTAAATATCATTATGTTACAAAAATTAAAACTGAATCGCTATCTTACTATGAAAGAATAAAAATTTCTTATAACTTAGTTAATTATGTAATTAAACTTTGGCTAGAATATAAAACATGAAGAATATTCAATAATTTCAAGACATGCATAACCTTTATTATATTCTTTTCGTGAAAAAACGGGTGAAATTCGTGGAAAATGGTGAAATAGATCAAATATAATAATTGAAACATGTGAAATCAGTGAAAATTCGAGTAAAATTGGTGAACACTAGCGAAGTTGATAAATATGATAAAAAAAAATAAAATTGCCCCTGAAATCCATGAAAATTCGTGAAAAAAAGATGAAATCGGTGAAATGACAACAATAGTGAAAAGCATGTGAAATCGGTGAAAAATGAATAAAGTTAGCAAAACGTGTCAAATCAATGAAAATTCAGGTGATATTGGTGAAAAAAATGTGCAATAAGTGAAAAAAATGTGTGAAATAGGTGAAAATGGGTAATATGATAAAAACGTTTGAATCAATAAAAAAAAAGTTTAACAGACAAAATAAGGTGAAACCCGTAGAAAATTAGTTTAAAACGGATAAAATAAGAGGACACAATTGTAAAAACAATGAAAATAAGTTATAATTGATAAAAATGGGTAAAATTGTAAAAAAAAGGCTCAATTGGTTAAAAAACAAGTTAAATTGGTGAAAATTAATTAAACTAATGAATTAAATAGGTGAAACGAGTTAATTTACTTTATTTTATGACATAATAAAATTAATTTTACTCTAACTTATAAAAAATATGAAATTAACTAAACACGTACAACGTATGTGCACTTTCCTATTTCCTAGTATACCTATAAAATCATGGATCAAGATTTCGTTTTTAGTTTATGTTTCGGTTAGCTAAATATTGAAAACTTTTTGAGATTTGTTATAAATGTTTTGAAAACACTAAGAAAAAATTACTAAATTAAGAAAAATAAGAAAGTCACATGCAAACAAATAATTTCGAACTTACATGTTATTTTCATTTCGCTTAATTTAAAAACGTAAACTTTACAATATTTTCGACGGAAAAAATAAATTTTTTGATCAATGTATAAAAACACGTGACATATAGTTTAGTCAATTTTTACAAAACAAGCACCTTATATTGCAATTAATTCGAATTAAACAAGACTAAACTCTTATCAAATTATCAAAACATCATCACTCAGACTTACAACTCACAAGTTCAGAAAAATGACTTAACTCAACAAAATTTTAAACTTAATAGAAAGAAAGATTTTTAAAGTAGGAATACTTTAGGTTATTTTAAATACTAGGTAACATTTTAAATTGAAGAGGTTTTTTAAGTAATTGAAGAGGTTTATTTAGACATGAAGTCTTATTATATTTCTCTCCTACATAAACTCCTAAAATTTATAAATTCTCTTTACAATGAATTTTTGTAATTTTAATCTTAAAAAACACTATTGTTTTTAATAGACCCTAATATATATATAAAAAGTATTATGTTTTAGCATCAATTTTTATTATATGAAAATGTTATTTTAAACATTTAGTACAACATAAGTCATAAACACTCTAAATATAAATATTTAAAATGAAATTCTCTTAAATATCATTATGTTACAAAAATTAAAACTGAATCGCTATCTTACTATGAAAGAATAAAAATTTCTTATAACTTAGTTAATTATGTAATTAAACTTTGGCTAGAATATAAAACATGAAGAATATTCAATAATTTCAAGACATGCATAACCTTTATTATATTCTTTTCGTGAAAAAACGGGTGAAATTCGTGGAAAATGGTGAAATAGATCAAATATAATAATTGAAACATGTGAAATCAGTGAAAATTCGAGTAAAATTGGTGAACACTAGCGAAGTTGATAAATATGATAAAAAAAAATAAAATTGCCCCTGAAATCCATGAAAATTCGTGAAAAAAAGATGAAATCGGTGAAATGACAACAATAGTGAAAAGCATGTGAAATCGGTGAAAAATGAATAAAGTTAGCAAAACGTGTCAAATCAATGAAAATTCAGGTGATATTGGTGAAAAAAATGTGCAATAAGTGAAAAAAATGTGTGAAATAGGTGAAAATGGGTAATATGATAAAAACGTTTGAATCAATAAAAAAAAAGTTTAACAGACAAAATAAGGTGAAACCCGTAGAAAATTAGTTTAAAACGGATAAAATAAGAGGACACAATTGTAAAAACAATGAAAATAAGTTATAATTGATAAAAATGGGTAAAATTGTAAAAAAAAGGCTCAATTGGTTAAAAAACAAGTTAAATTGGTGAAAATTAATTAAACTAATGAATTAAATAGGTGAAACGAGTTAATTTACTTTATTTTATGACATAATAAAATTAATTTTACTCTAACTTATAAAAAATATGAAATTAACTAAACACGTACAACGTATGTGCACTTTCCTATTTCCTAGTATACCTATAAAATCATGGATCAAGATTTCGTTTTTAGTTTATGTTTCGGTTAGCTAAATATTGAAAACTTTTTGAGATTTGTTATAAATGTTTTGAAAACACTAAGAAAAAATTACTAAATTAAGAAAAATAAGAAAGTCACATGCAAACAAATAATTTCGAACTTACATGTTATTTTCATTTCGCTTAATTTAAAAACGTAAACTTTACAATATTTTCGACGGAAAAAATAAATTTTTTGATCAATGTATAAAAACACGTGACATATAGTTTAGTCAATTTTTACAAAACAAGCACCTTATATTGCAATTAATTCGAATTAAACAAGACTAAACTCTTATCAAATTATCAAAACATCATCACTCAGACTTACAACTCACAAGTTCAGAAAAATGACTTAACTCAACAAAATTTTAAACTTAATAGAAAGAAAGATTTTTAAAGTAGGAATACTTTAGGTTATTTTAAATACTAGGTAACATTTTAAATTGAAGAGGTTTTTTAAGTAATTGAAGAGGTTTATTTAGACATGAAGTCTTATTATATTTCTCTCCTACATAAACTCCTAAAATTTATAAATTCTCTTTACAATGAATTTTTGTAATTTTAATCTTAAAAAACACTATTGTTTTTAATAGACCCTAATATATATATAAAAAGTATTATGTTTTAGCATCAATTTTTATTATATGAAAATGTTATTTTAAACATTTAGTACAACATAAGTCATAAACACTCTAAATATAAATATTTAAAATGAAATTCTCTTAAATATCATTATGTTACAAAAATTAAAACTGAATCGCTATCTTACTATGAAAGAATAAAAATTTCTTATAACTTAGTTAATTATGTAATTAAACTTTGGCTAGAATATAAAACATGAAGAATATTCAATAATTTCAAGACATGCATAACCTTTATTATATTCTTTTCGTGAAAAAACGGGTGAAATTCGTGGAAAATGGTGAAATAGATCAAATATAATAATTGAAACATGTGAAATCAGTGAAAATTCGAGTAAAATTGGTGAACACTAGCGAAGTTGATAAATATGATAAAAAAAAATAAAATTGCCCCTGAAATCCATGAAAATTCGTGAAAAAAAGATGAAATCGGTGAAATGACAACAATAGTGAAAAGCATGTGAAATCGGTGAAAAATGAATAAAGTTAGCAAAACGTGTCAAATCAATGAAAATTCAGGTGATATTGGTGAAAAAAATGTGCAATAAGTGAAAAAAATGTGTGAAATAGGTGAAAATGGGTAATATGATAAAAACGTTTGAATCAATAAAAAAAAAGTTTAACAGACAAAATAAGGTGAAACCCGTAGAAAATTAGTTTAAAACGGATAAAATAAGAGGACACAATTGTAAAAACAATGAAAATAAGTTATAATTGATAAAAATGGGTAAACCGGTAAAAAAAAGGCTCAATTGGTTAAAAAACAAGTTAAATTGGTGAAAATTAATTAAACTAATGAATTAAATAGGTGAAACGAGTTAATTTACTTTATTTTATGACATAATAAAATTAATTTTACTCTAACTTATAAAAAATATGAAATTAACTAAACACGTACAACGTATGTGCACTTTCCTATTTCCTAGTATACCTATAAAATCATGGATCAAGATTTCGTTTTTAGTTTATGTTTCGGTTAGCTAAATAGTGAAAACTTTTTGAGATTTGTTATAAATGTTTTGAAAACACTAAGAAAAAATTACTAAATTAAGAAAAATAAGAAAGTCACATGCAAACAAATAATTTCGAACTTACATGTTATTTTCATTTCGCTTAATTTAAAAACGTAAACTTTACAATATTTTCGACGGAAAAAATAAAATTTTTGATCAATGTATAAAAACACGTGACATATAGTTTAGTCAATTTTTACAAAACAAGCACCTTATATTGCAATTAATTCGAATTAAACAAGACTAAACTCTTATCAAATTATCAAAACATCATCACTCAGACTTACAACTCACAAGTTGAGAAAAATGACTTAACTCAACAAAATTTTAAACTTAATAGAAAGAAAGATTTTTAAAGTAGGAATACTTTAGGTTATTTTAAATACTAGGTAACATTTTAAATTGAAGAGGTTTTTTAAGTAATTGAAGAGGTTTATTTAGACATGAAGTCTTATTATATTTCTCTCCTACATAAACTCCTAAAATTTATAAATTCTCTTTACAATGAATTTTTGTAATTTTAATCTTAAAAAACACTATTGTTTTTAATAGACCCTAATATATATATAAAAAGTATTATGTTTTAGCATCAATTTTTATTATATGAAAATGTTATTTTAAACATTTAGTACAACATAAGTCATAAACACTCTAAATATAAATATTTAAAATGAAATTCTCTTAAATATCATTATGTTACAAAAATTAAAACTGAATCGCTATCTTACTATGAAAGAATAAAAATTTCTTATAACTTAGTTAATTATGTAATTAAACTTTGGCTAGAATATAAAACATGAAGAATATTCAATAATTTCAAGACATGCATAACCTTTATTATATTCTTTTCGTGAAAAAACGGGTGAAATTCGTGGAAAATGGTGAAATAGATCAAATATAATAATTGTAACATGTGAAATCAGTGAAAATTCGAGTAAAATTGGTGAACACTAGCGAAGTTGATAAATATGATAAAAAAAAATAAAATTGCCCCTGAAATCCATGAAAATTCGTGAAAAAAAGATGAAATCGGTGAAATGACAACAATAGTGAAAAGCATGTGAAATCGGTGAAAAATGAATAAAGTAGCAAAACGTGTCAAATCAATGAAAATTCAGGTGATATTGGTGAAAAAAATGTGCAATAAGTGAAAAAAATGTGTGAAATAGGTGAAAATGGGTAATATGATAAAAACGTTTGAATCAATAAAAAAAAGTTTAACAGACAAAATAAGGTGAAACCCGTAGAAAATTAGTTTAAAACGGATAAAATAAGAGGACACAATTGTAAAAACAATGAAAATAAGTTATAATTGATAAAAAAAAAATGGGTAAAACGGTAAAAAAAAAAGCTCAATTGGTTAAAAAACAAGTTAAATTGGTGAAAATTAATTAAACTAATGAATTAAAGGTGAAACGGGTAAAACTAATGAATTTTATGACATAATAAAATTAATTTTACTCTAACTTAAAAAATATGAAATTAACTGTACAACGTATGTGCACTTTCCTATTCTAGTATAACTATAAAAGCATGGATCAAGATTTCGTTTTTAGTTTATGTTTCGGTTAGCTAAATATTGGAAACTTTTCGAGATTTTTTATAAATGTTTTGAAAACACTAAGAAAAAATTATAAAAAAAAATTACTAAATTAAGAAAAAATAAGAAAGTCACATGCAAACAAATAGTTTTAAAATTACATCTTATTTTCGTTTCGCTTAATTTAAAAAAGAAAACTTTACAATATTTTCGACGAAAGAAATGAAAATTTTGATCAATGTATAAAAACACGTAACATATAGTTTAGTCAATTTTTACAAAACAAGCACCTTATATTGCAATTAATTCGAATTAAACAAGACTAAACTCTTATCAAAACATCATCACTCACACATACAACTCACAAGTTGAGAAAAATGACTTAACTCAACAAAATTTTAAACTTAATAGAAAGAAAGATTTTTAAAGTAGGAATACTTTAGGTTAATTTAAATACTAGGTAACATTTTAAATTAAGTTGTGAAAAATGTTAGCCCTAAGAGTAAAATCATATTGACGCCAAGAATGAAATCTCTTTTCTTTCACATACTTATTAATAGGTATAAATTAATGTGGTAATATTGTAATAATTAGAAATTAGAGCACTTACCGTATTAATTATAATCCTGTAATTTTTTTTTTTTTTTTTTTTTATCAAAATAATCCTGTAACCTGAAATTACAAAATAGAATTGTGTCCAAACCCAATTGCACAGGTTTTGAGTCTTTTGACGAACCCCAGTAGAGCATCAGACCCACCACCATGAATTGGAAGCAAAAGAATAATAATTTTTTTTAAAAAAAAAGGTAAGTACAATGCTCTTTGCAGATAGAACATGTAAATACAAATACTAA
Source organism: Penstemon barbatus (assembly GCA_003313485.2). Taxonomy (NCBI): domain Eukaryota; kingdom Viridiplantae; phylum Streptophyta; class Magnoliopsida; order Lamiales; family Plantaginaceae; genus Penstemon; species Penstemon barbatus. Next base: position 4,675,258 of record CM064879.1, read on the forward strand.
ACCGACAAACGATAGATCTTTCAATTGTCGTTCAGTTTTCATCGTTGGGTTTTGAGAGAAATTTGTTATACTTAACGAAGTTTTGTTTCTATAACTAATACAGTACGTTAATAACAAAATAGATAGATAAAGGATGGTGAAGATCACGGCGTTGGTGGTACTAAAATGCAACCCGGACGGTTCGGATCCGATCATATTGGCAAACGCGTCGGATCTAAGCAGTTTCGGATTCTTTCAGCGGCCCAGCGTGAAGGAGTTTATTGTTTTCTTCGGTCGGACCGTAGCGAAACGTACGCCGCCTGGACAAAGACAGTCCATCCAGCACGAAGGTCCAATTCGATGAGATTCTTTTAATTTTCACGTTTTGCTTAATTCATTATTTTGATTGTTTAAATTTGGTAATTGTTGATAATTTTTTGAATGGGGTTATGGTTGGAGTTTTGATTTCTCAGCGAGTGGTTCTTTACTTCTTTACCTCTCGTAGGACTTGAAATTAAGGAATAATTGTTGAACTTTTTGTTATGATGTAATTTTTTGGGTATTTATGTTTTTACATTCCTACCTATGGGTTTCGTTGAGCTACTACTAATTTGATTTGTGTAGGATTAGTGTTCAATTCAATTTGGTTAATGTTATTCTCGCAATTGTTACATAAAAACAAACAGTTGTTATTTACTGCAGCAACATGTGTATTATCTTTAAGAATTACCACTGTTGTTAGCGGGGTGGATCCAGGATTTTTGGTCGGGGGGCTAAATATTACAAAAATATCAGTCAAACATAAAGCATATATTATGCACGAGAAAATATGGACGTGATACAAAAATAGGGAAGTGGAGTTTGACAATAATAGCCACTACGAGATACTTTAATTACACATGCTACCCCGTTATAATCCTAAAAGAACCCAAAAATCTACGTGTTTACATTAATAATTGACCATGACGATTTCTCATTTTTATAAATCGGTACATGATAGCATCGTTTGAAATACAACTAAATATGCCCATTCGGTTACTAAGTTGATTCCTTACTATCTTCATTGCCGAAAAACTCTATTTACTTATGCCGTTGCAACAGGTAAAATAAACGTTAATGTCACAAGTTTGTAAACAAATGAGAATGCAACATGCCTTTTAGTTGCAACCATTTCCTTAGCAAGATCACCAGTCTATTTCAACCTAGAAATTTCATCACTTGATCGAATATTCCTAATATAATTTTCAATTTGATTGGAATAGGCCGAGAGCTCGAAAAAAGAGAAGTTGTTTGGATTGAAGATGTTGGAAGTTTGGAAAAAAGTTGAGCTTTAATTGATGCTTGGGTAGAGTTAGATAATATTAGGATGGATTAATCTTGGGTTGAATTAATTCGACTAATTTCTTATTTGGATTAATTTTTTACTTGAGCTAGAGAATTGCTTATTGTGCTAATTTTTTGGGACTATTTTTTTTTAAAATCTAAAACTATACTAAAACCAAAAAAAAAAAAAAAATTGAGGTGGGGGGCTATAGACCCCCCTTGTCCCTCTCTCCATCCGCCCCTGGTTGTTAGGTTAGTGGATTGGCAGGAAGGGAAGATGGTCTGCACGTCAGTATCTACAGCGGACCAAAGGGAGAATTAGGACAATTATCATCTGGTTGTCTCATTGCTGATATTGGCATACTGGATGTGTGCTTGGTTTGTACTTTAAACTTGGTTGTTAAGGATTTTACTGAGTACTGAAATGTTTTTGTGTTTCATTGTAAAAGTTCATCTTTTGCAAATAAATTTGCAGAGCTTGATTTTATTGGGTTTCGTGCTTGTCGTTGCTTGAACTATTTATGAAGAAGAAACTATGTGAAACTTGGCTGCTGAACAGTTTTTCCTTCTGTGGTTAGAGTCGGCCTATGCAATATCTTTGTTAGATACGACAGATTTGCAAAAAATTGACATCTTTCTTCATTTGTGAAACAGAATACAAGGTTCATTCATACAATCGAAATGGCTTGTGTGCATTGGGTTATATGGATGACCACTACCCCGTCCGAAGTGCATTTTCATTGCTCAACCAGGTATACATATGTTATGGGAAAAATGTTGTCTTTCGACCGAATATGAAGTTGCAATTTTTTCATATTATTTTCAGGTCTTGGATGAATACCAGAAGAACTTTGGTGATTCATGGAAAACTGTGCAAGCTGATAATGCTCAACAATGGCCCTATCTAAGTGAGGCACTGACCAAATTCCAGGTGTTTAATTGTTTCTGTTATCTGTTCTTGGGTAAATTTGGGCATATATCTTAAATTCATTCCTTTCAACTGTTTAGGATCCTGCTGAGGCTGACAAGCTATTGAGAATTCAAAGGGAGTTGGATGAAACCAAAATTATTCTTGTGAGTGCACTTCTCCAACTTTATTTAAAGCCTTTCACACCTATATAGTTGTTCATTAAGGTTCCTATCTGAAATTTATTAACTGCTATTTAAGATCAAACTCCTCTCCTATGAAATAGCTTACTAGGTGAGATGTTTAACTTTATTTCAAACCAAGGGAAAAAATCCCGAGAAGAGGGAAGAGAAGAAGAAAAAGACTAAACTATCATTTGAGTAAGCCAACTCGTGATTTGGAAGTACACCTGAACTGAATTATCATTTTTTTTATTAACCATTTCATATATTGGAGACAAGGATCATTTGGATTATATTCAATAAGGTTTACCACATTATGCAGCAACCAAATATTCCCTCTTCTTTATCCTGCTTTATTAGATGAAAAGAATACCAAATTTACTAGTGTAGGCCTTTGGCTATCACTCGCTCAGTCATTGAAAATGTTGGTAGTGAATGATCCAGATGAAAAAGGTTTTAACTGAATTGGGCACATTATCTCTTGGTTTCAAGGAGCAATTTAAAAGTGGTAAACCATGTAAATTTAAAACCATTGGAGACAAGGATCATTTGGATTAATACGAATTTGGATCATAGTTAATTAGGTTTACCACATTATTGCAGCAACCTAATATTCACTCTTCTTTATCCTGCTTTATTAGATGACAAGAATACCAAATTTACTAGTGTAGGCCTTTGGCTATCATTCGCTCAGTCATTGAAAATGTTGGTAGTGAATGATCCAGCAGAAAAAGGGTTTTAACTGAATTGGCCACGTTATCTCTTGGTTTCAAGGAGCAATTTAAAAGTGGTAAACCATCTAAATTTAAAACCCAGTTTAATGGAATCAAAGATTTTATTGACATTAGGAAACAGGAGACCTGTGGTAATGCATTGAGAGATTATGTAGAACTTGTGTTGTGGCTTGTTTTAGCAAACAGGAAACTTAATCTTTGGTTCTGGATCAGAAGCTACTAAAACTATCTCCGTCAATTTACTTCAAATATTGTAACTTGTGCAGTGATTTCTTTTATTGAAATGAATGAGTACTTAACTCATTCTCTTATTTTTCTAATTACAATCTGTGTCAAACAGTATCTGGTTTGCATCTTTCCCATGTTCATTGCTTTATTTAAGAATTGTCCTTATGTAATCAGTAGTATATAATACTAGAATTTTCGCATTTGTAGATATAACTACAATATAAATTGACCGTCTCTTGGTTATTTGAGTTGTTTATCATATTTAACTCATGTACAATGAAGATAATGATTGAGTTACATGTTCTTCAATACTTAAATCGAGATCCCTCATATTAAAAACTACACTTACTCTCCCTACTCCTCGAGTTTGTTTACAGATCCTTCGCTGTCATTATTTTTTGTAATATCAGTCATTGATGTCAACAAGAACCAAAATTTGTCAGTTTAACTCACTTTTGACCATGGTTTTGGAGCAACTTTGGGTGTGCCTAATATTTTGTAAGTACTATAGAATAGTGCCTTAGTCGAGGGGATTTGAACAACTTATTGCTCAAGCGTGGTTGAATTTCTTGTTCAATCATCTCCCAAGCCACTTTCAGCGCTTCCTCAGCCGCCAATGCCTCTGTTGCCTCCTCACGATCTCTCCTCTCTCCACAAAACCTCCCACATCTGTCTCTCCAAAATTATTTTCTACCTACATCCTACTCACCCTGTTACAACTTACAAAATTCTTTGGCAGTACTCTGCTACCTTCTTTTCAGTTTGTTATCTTTTTCTCTCTATAGAAACTGAAAAGAAAAAACATACAAACCTACCTCCCCGAGCTGTAAACCTGGGTGGGTGGAAGTAGGGATTTTGACGGTGGATCTCATTTTTTTCTTTTTTTCTATTTTTCCTTTTCTTATTTTCTCACTTTATATATTATGTTTTATTTGATCTATATATATATATATATATATATAATCTTCAACCCATTAAGCATGTGGTGAGTTGTTAAATTCCTAGCAACTGGTGTATGAGCAAGTGCATCTGATCTATCGAATAATCTCTTTATTGCTTTATTTCTTCGTTTGTTTATAATTTTGTTGGTCGTGATATAATTTATATATTTGGCCTTAATTCAGCACAAGACTATCGATAGCGTCCTAGCACGTGGTGAGAAGCTAGACAGTTTGGTAGAGAAGAGTTCAGATCTCAGTGCTGCATCTCAGGTTTGCATTTGCATTTCGATCTACCTCACCTATATTCTCCAGCTATGCTTACACATAGTGTGTAACTAGTAAAATAATATTGGATGAACCACACTCATATCATTTTACCTGTGTTTTAGTATGAATATGTCTCACAACTTATACTGATCGAGTTTTTTATGTGTGTTCTGATTTGTGATTACCTGGATTTGTTTGCACCTCCCTTAGGAACTTTTTAGGATGTAGGTCCTTGAGAACTTAATGAGTCCCTAAAGAATTTCAGTTTCTTTGCTTTAAACTAATCAGCAGAAATATAGGTATTGTATATAAATTTTATACTATCTGTCCTTCTGTTCCTGGTAAACAACAAGTGTTGTATTTGAACTTCGAAGTTTCAACTTATTGTTTGGTACTTTCTAATGCTAAAACTCTCTTGAACTTATTGAAACAGATGTTCTACAAGCAGGCAAAGAAAACCAATCAATGTTGTACTATCTTGTAAATGCTTCAGGAGAAAAATGATCATCCACTCATATACAACTTCTTGTGCTCTTGTCATTAGTTTAATACGAAAAATGTGTTGATATAGTTTTATATGTGATGTCCTGAGGCGGAATTCCTTTGTTGTTCTCTTGTATCTTTGTTTCAATTCAAGTTTGGAAAAGGGAGAATAATGTTGGGAAATAAATTAGTTCTATCATGTATAACTGTATCATTTTTTATATTTCTACAATGTGGTGGTTATATTTGTTGCGCTTAATTTTGTTCAGATCCTAGCACAATTGGCCTGTTTGTTTGGCATCTCCTAAATAAAAAATTTCTTGTTTAGGTAAAAATAAAACGAACACCATTTTTATTTTTTGAAATAAATTTATCCTCTCTCATTTTTTCTCAAACAATTATCGCAAAAGCCAAACATATAATGATTATTTTTCTCTAATTTTTTTACATGAACTCTACTTTTGTTTGATATAAATTAATATATCTTTTGAACAATTTGTCTCACATAACAAATATAACTTGACATAAAAGTTTTACATCTATAATTTAAACTCTTTCCAAAAAAAATTCACCATATGGATTGGACAAGTTTGCTTACATTTTTTGGGCCTAACCAGTCCATGTGAAAGAACTTAGTCCAATCCATATGGTAAATTCTTACACATGAGTGAACTTAGTCAGCTCAATTCATGTGATGAATTCTACAAGTGAGTAGACTTAACTCAATTCATGTGGTTAATAATAATATGGTATTAGAGCAAGTACAAAATGTTAAAAAAATAATGCTTACTTAATAACATGACACAATATGATTATGAATGGTAATACGATAATGATATTTACATTTCATTTCATTATAATTACATTTATATAGTATGTTTGTAGGATTTCATTTAACTAAATAAGTACTTCCTCGGATTCTTTTATTTGTCGTTTTGGTAAGAAAATTGTTATTTTTGTTTGTCATTTTAATATAAAATTAATTATTTTTTTATCAATTTTATCCTTCTTATTAATAGTTATAATTAATACTAGTTAACATTATAATTATTTAATTAAAAGAATATTTTGACTTTTTCTTTACATTTCTTAGTCGTCATTCTCCACAATGACTAATAAAAAAAAGGAGTACTATATAAAAGACTTGTAAGATTTCAGTTTAATGACATTTTTTATTATTATTATTATTATTTTTTTTTGAAGTAAGAATTTTTAAAATTTATCTACAACAGCCAAGATTATTGTAGTATCTTGGAGCTTCAACAGAGTCAAAATGGGCAATAAACTGGACCCACACAGAGAGAGAGAAAACAAGACAATAATGTCCCTAGATAGGTTTTAAAAAGATTCAAAATTCCCATTAGTTCAGAATGAGGCTGCAATTTTTCAAATTCAGAGAGGTGAGGGTTCTTCAAGGGTGGTTGCCCCTCTCTGTTTGTGAATAATTCACAGCCGATGATTTCACAAACTTTTCGATCTTGAATAAAAAAACCAACAGCCCTTGTGAATACGTAAATAAACAATAATAATAATTTTAGAGCAATAATGTGAGACTTGAACTCATGACCTTTTGAGCTGTGGCCATGGTGCCGTGCCACAGTTTAAATCATTTTGAGGCTGTGATGATTCTTTTAACTAAAAGATCAGATTTTGAGCAAGGCCGTATCTTGGGTTGGCAAAATCAGGAAGTCTGTGAGATGGGTCTTGTCTAATTTTACTCATTTCTCTGTCTCATTTGGCTACTGGTTTTTGCAGCCATGGCGGTTTTAGGCACTGTTTTCTTTCTTCTGATGATAAAAGGCGAATCTGAGCTTCATGTGTTACTTGTGGTTTTATTTCTGTAAAAATGCCTAATTACAGTGAACTCTTGGTGACCATTAAAGATGTCTGTCATTTCACATTCATTCTGATTTCTCACATTCCGCCTGCCGTTCATCTCTTGGCCCTCAAGGCCTCTTGAGCTGTGGCCATGGTGCCACAGTTAAGACCATTTTGAGGCTGTGATGATTTTTTAAGCTAAGCTAAAAGATCAGATTTTGAGCAAGCCTGTATCTTGGCGTGGCATAATCAGAAAGTCTGTGAGATGGGTTTTGTGTAATTTCACTCATATCTCCCTCTCATTTGGCTGGCTACTGGTTTTTGCAGCCATGGTGGTTGTAGCTTTCTGATGATGATAAAAGCCGAATCTGAGCCTCAGGGTCCGACGAATGCATTAAATTGGAGTGCTCAACAAACAATTGACAACTAAACCGGTGACATAATTTTGATCAAAAAGTTAACAATCAACATAACAATGTCATTATGGCAAATTTGGTCAGCTAAGACTTTTTCTGTTTAGTTTATCATGTTAGAAATAATAAGTTTAGTTTTTAATTTCATTTTTTTGATAATTTTTATCTTTTTTTTAAAGATTAAACTGATGTATGTAAAAGCAAAGATAAATGTTCAAATTAGCCCAATCCAAAAGAAAAATCAAAGGGTAAACTGTTTAAGAAGAAAAAAGAGAGGCTCAGATCTGTTGTTTAAACAAGCAAAGGGATTTCGGCCACGCCATGGCTGCAATAGATCTCCGGTTGCGTGCGATTAGAAGATATTAAACAAACAAATTCCCCAAATCAACACGCCATCCGGGTCGCCCCGCCAAGATACGTGCCGGGTTATCTCAATGCCCGATCGATAACATCAGCCCAGAAAGGATAAATAAACAAACATCATCACAGCCCCATTACATTGTACATATATACCATACCGGAAAGAAAGAAAGAAAGACAGACAGACAGAAGAATCATCGCATATTCAAAGGGCTTCAGCCACTTTAAAACACACACACACACACACACACAAACAGAGAGCTGATGGTTTTGCATGATCATAGAAGGGAAAAATCATTACATGCTCCTTTTCCAATTCAAGGGCTGTTGGTTGATAAATAAAAAATGAAGAAATCATGGGGTTTACAGAAAGGGGCAACCACCCCTGAGAATTCCACAACCTCTCTATAACCCTCATTCTTCCTTTCTGAGCTCTCATGTTATTCCTGAATTGTGCTTTGGGATAGATTGATTGATAGTACCTTCACAATGTCGCTTTTACCCCTACTTCCCTCCTGATTTTACGGCCTCGGATAATACGTACCCTTTTGTACCACCGCCACCATAGATTAGTTGAGCAGTTTTCTACGTGAACCCAAATTCCAAGGTCACATTTGCAAACAACACTATACTACTTTCTGTTTTTCTATGTAATAAAACTACAAACAATTAATAACATTTGAATATTAACTTATTGCCCATTCTTCACATCATTACTAGTAGTTTAATTCAAATTAAAATTAATACTCTTAGTTTAATTGTTAACATTTTCATTTAACCGGTAAGAACTACTTCTTTCATTTTACAATACATGTTTTTTTAGGGAGAAAAAAATATTCTATAATACATGTCATTTTAAGAATTCAAGAAAAACTTAAATATTAATTTTAATATTTGTACCCTTCTTTATTGAAATTTGGAATAGAGAGATGGATTATGAGAAATTACAAAATATTTAATTGTTTCTAATTGTTTCTAAGGTAATTTTATCCAATTATACATTAATTTTCCTAAAAATTAGAGCATTGATTAATTTCTTAATCCTTAAACAACATTTAATATGAAAAGAGAAAGCAATTTATTAAAGTAACTACAGTACTCTAGCGAATGTAATTGTTTGGTCAATACTCGATACAAAAGAAGAAAAAAAAGATTTGGACATAGTATCATCTAATTTTGACAACTAGATATATTTAAGTAAAATTCAAGAGTTTTCATTCATGATTGTCAAAATATACATGTATATGAAAAATACAAATAAAGGGAAAATTCTTGTCCAAGCCTGGCTTGGCCAAACCCATTCAACCACCAAGCAAGTGCATTGCACTTGCTTTGTGATTGGTCATTTTCCTGGACTTACATCCAATCCCAAAGCAAGTGTATTACACTTGCCATGTAGTTACTTTGGGTTCGGCCAAACCCGACCTGAATAAGAATTTCCCCAAATAAAGATCCTTTCTTTCTTTCTATACAATACTATCCTTTTTTTTGCGTAAAGCTTGCTTCTGTATTTTCATTGCTCAACCAAAATCTCATCAGGAATAATTGTCACCACGTTTGTATTGTCTGTCTGATACATATTACATACTTCAAAATAAAAAAATCCGAAAATGAAGCTATGGTATATAAATCCCAAATATGAAAACGGTGAAAATAAATAGGTTAGTGCAGTGAAAAAGGCAACCAAAAAAGAATTTGAATTAGAATGCTCTTTATTTTGTTTTATTCGAGTCTCCATTGGTGCAATTAGAATCTTAAAATCAAACAAGCAAAACAGAAAAAAAAAAAAATCCTAGATGAAAAAGAAAAATAAGTAAAGGGAGTAAAATGAGGCTCAGATCTATTATAAATAATGAGGCAACGAGAATTCAACCACGCCATGGCTGCAAAACCACACGTTGCATCTGACACAAAAGGGGAATCAGACGCCAACCGGGTCGCCTTGCCCTGCCAAGATACGGGTCTGTTGCCAGATTGATTAACTCAGAAGAATGAAGAAACATCATCACTGCCCCATCATTTTTAGAGAGAGAGAGAGAGAGAGAGAGCTGGTCACAATATCCCATTGTTTGGTCCTTGAATTTCATATGTTGCGTACAAACACATATATGTATGTGTATGTGTGTGTGTGTATGTATGCTTGTTGTTCTTTTGTTCTGTTTGTTTCAAGGGCTGTTGAGTTTGTCATTTTGAAGAAATCATGGGGTTTGAAGAGAGGGGCAACCACCCTTATAGAATTCCCATTTCTCCCTAAACCCTCATTCTTTTCTCCTGAGTTTCAAACAATTTTAACTGAGGCATTTGCTGTAGTACATATATAGTACATTTACCCCTGCTTTTAGGGCTTTTCGTATTAAGGATTTCTTTGGGCTAAGGCTAAGAACTATTAACTCTGCTACCTAAGCCCAAAAGCTTTTTATTGGGCCGGATGGCAAAAACCGTGCAATCGTACGTGGACTGTGATTTATTAACTTTTTCTTTGGGTAGAAAGTAATTCCTTTAAATGAAATGCAGCAATTGATTGATACTATTAATAATTTTCCCTATTAAAGTTGGCAAGTGCAACCCAAAAATAAATGCAAGATAGACCAAATTAACAATTTTGTCTGTCTGATTGTCCTTGAGAGGTGATATTTTCAGTAGATATTATATTTGGGAACCAAAAATAAAATCTCAAGATTCATGAAACCTCAGTTACTGAGTACAGTACAGTCCAGTCTAATTTACGTACATAAAAAAATAAAATTTAAAATATGTGACATTGAGAGAGGCTCAGATCTAGATAAGAAAAGATCGGGAAAGAGGAAGAGTGAACCCGCCATGGCTGCAAATTCCGGTTGCAAGTGAATAATTGACTCCCCACTTGCCATCCGGGTCGCCCAGCCAAGTTACGGGCCGGATTGCCTCAAAACCTGACCCATTTGCTCAAAGAATCCATATATCATCACAGCCTTCTCAGAAAACACAACACGAAGGTCACCGGTTAAATTATTAACCAAACCACTAACCATCACTTTCAGTTTAATGTCCAGTCCGATCCGGTTTTAAAAACACTAGTGGTATTGAAGAATACCGTGAACTAGAGTTCTTTTCTGAAAACAGAGGGAGTAAAATGCAATTAACCCTAAAGGGCTGTTGGTTTGAAGGGGGGCAATGAAATCATGGGCAGAAAAAAGAGGGGCAACCACCCTTGAGGAAATCCCTTTACCCTTTGCTGCCTCATTCATTCTTTGAGCTCTGCAGTTTTCAACTCTTTGTGTTGCCCAAGTGTTTATATACACGGAAAACTGAATGCTGACTGATTTGGCAATTTTGTCCTTGTTGCGGCAACTTAATTAATAACACACCATGGCATGTCTAGTCAAACCTAAGGACATATCGGTCAAGAGTTGGCAGATTGGGCCTATATTTCCTAAAAATAAAAGGGGATAACACTAACAGTGCAGGTTTAATTGGGTTACAGGCACAGCCCGTGCTGTTGAATCTGAGTTGGATTAGGTTTGCAGATTTCTTATCTATCTAATAACTAGCCTATTCCCGTGCGAGACGTACAAAGTCACATTAAAATATTGCTAAATGACACTAATGGTTCCTCATATTTAAAGTTGGTTACGCTTTCGTCCCTTATATATAAAGTATTATATTTTCGTCATTCTTAGATAATATATTATATATTTTACACTTTCGTCCCTTGTAGAAAAAATGTTAATCTTTCATCTCTTTTAGATAATATGTGTAACACTTTAGTCCCTCTTAGATAATATGTGTTACACTTACGTCTATCACGTTACACTATTGTACATATACCCTTTTATACAAAATATTAACATAAGGACGAAAAAGAAATAAAATATTAACATGAGGGTGATTGTAATACATATTATCTAAGATGGACAAGTATGTAATACATATTATGTAAGAGGGACGAAAGTGTAAACTTTATCTATGAGGGACGAAAGCGTAACTAATTTCAAACTTGATGGACCATTAGAGTCATTAGCCTTAAAAAATTTAAAAGAATTTTCTTATGATTATTATTTTTATGAGTTATCCAAGACTCGGTTATAAAAAATATGAATAATTAAAGTGTGATTAAAATTGATGAAAATGAAAGTAATGTAACGATAAATACATAAATAGTTCACCGAATCAATATAAAAATCATGAGGTTATTCTATTCAATTTTTATTAAATTCATTTCACCTATCGTTGGGAGTTAGTGAAGAGTACATGTGTGAGTTTCTTGTTGACATCTCTTCTTGCCCTATACGATACGCAGTTTCAGTCCTCATGAGATAAAACAATAGTATTTTGCATAAAATAGAAAACAATCTAAAAAATTCATTTTACAAAGACTAATTTTTTTTTTCTAAAAAATAATGGAAAAGATGGAAGAAAATTTCCTACATACTTGTTACAGTTTATGTTTGAGTCTTCTATCACTGTAAAATCTATCTCTTGAAGTCCATTCACTTTCAAAAAAATGTTATAAAACATATGAATCATCTCATTGCATAAGAACACAAAAACATAATAACTATTTCATTTTCAGTTGAGTGAAAAGCGCTAAATAAAATGTGTCTTCGAGGAAGAACAATTTACTTATGTAATTCAACTATAACCTTAAACCCCTCTCTCTCTCTCTCTCTATATATATATATATATATATATATATAAATATTCTAAGTGACTTATCAAGTTGAATATTTATATTTATGATTTTTATATGGTGTTATATAATATTATCAAATTATTATAAAAATAAATTAATTAGATTATTATTTATTATAATTTTTTTTAAATTTGGTCAAATTGACAATAAAGTATATATGTAGGGTGTTTATGTTAGTTTAAATGTCAAGTTATACTAATATATTTATGATGCTAATGCAATTTACCAATGAATATTCAAAATTTGATTTGCAGTGTGATAAATTTCTAGTACAAGGGTAAAAGTACAAAACTGAAAATTTCAGGATACGCAATAAAAATTAGTCATGATCATCGGATTTAAAAGGACATTTTGATAAATGGAGGGGTTACACAGCATCCTGTATTCCTTAAAATTGAACTGATAATGATGTAGTGCAATTATCAAATTTTTTCGAAGAAACTTAGATATGATTCAATGGCTCAATTTTGGTTTAGATATATATACATTACATCTAATAGTAGCAGTCCTAAATAAGTACAAATCCCAACAAGAAATTTGTGCTGGCAACATTGTTGTTAAATAAGTTTAAAACAATCTGTGTATATAAAATATTATAGAATATTTTATATTTCTAAGTACTATAGTGAATTATAAAATATTATAAAATACTTTATATTATAAAACTATAGTAAATTATTCCAACAGAATAATTATTTATAATTAACTCTAATTATAAATCTTAGTATAGTTTATTCTCGCAGAACAAACAAAATCAGAATTTAATAACAGTGTACTTACTGTAATAATTCTGAACCGTAAAATCGACCGAGGCTTGCAAATGCAATATCCTTAAGACAATATTTCTGGGCTGTCAAGGTGCAACAGTTCGTCCCAGTGGTCTCCCAAGATTCAACGGTCGGATACTTGTTTCTTTGCACTAAGAACAAGTCCACAGCGAACTTTAACAAATAGAATATTTAATTTGAGAGGAGAAGAATATAGAGAAGAATATATGATTTTGCTTGGATTGCTTGAAAATGAGATGGGAGAATTGGCCAGATTCTCCCCCTATTTATAGCAAAGGAAGGGTTGTTGCTGGAGGGTCACAACTATTCGGATTTAAACCAAACAATGGTTTGGTCCGAACGGGTGCCACCCGTTCGGTTCAAAATCCGATCCAACACACCCTTTTATTCAAAAATTGGGCGGGCGAACGGATCCTTCTAGAAGTGGGTCTCGCGGATCCTGTTCGGATCACATGCGGATCCTGTTTGGATCACACGTGGATCCTAACTGGATCACATGCGGATCCTAATTGGATCACATGCGGATCCTAATCGGATCACCCAAGGATCTTTATTAAAAAAATTTAGACTTTAATAATTATTGGGCCCAGATATTACTCTAGGTTCATTCCTACAAAAAGCCTTACAACTTGAAAGCTAGATGCCCTTTTTATAACAATTGTGTAGCTCAACTTTCTTCTTCTTTTCCATGTGGGATAGAGACACTCAACTTCTCTTCTCATTTTATTCATTTAAGGTGTAATAATTAATATGGCTAATTCAATTTAATTAAATATAACTAATTTAATTACACCAACAATCCCCCACAAATGAATGAAATTATTTTTCATATCTCGCGTCAAATATTCTTTAGGAATAGTACTGCATCGAGATAGGTGAAATATTCCATCTTGAACCTTCCCTAGTTAGAATTTATCGGATTTACTTAGCCAATCAGTGAAATATTTCATCTTGAACTGTCGGCTGTTTATGTAAACCAAAACAATAAACTTAACACAGCACTAAACCGATTTGTTAAGAGTTCTCGGTTGTGTTCGTTTTGGCCCTGAACATTCTTGGGTTCTGCGAGTGCTTTAGAGGATTCCAGCCTTATAAGAATTCTCAACGAGCCGACCCAGCTCACACTTACACAGGTGACCGCATCTATTAAGAGTATCCTACTATAATCCACTTGTTCTTGACAAGATATAGACGTCATTAAAAGCATAAGCTTAACCTAATCAAACGATGTAGGTTGCACTTTTTGTATCATAGGAATGAGCTAGAGTTGGACTCTAAAGTGCTCCACTTTTTAAGTTAACCAAGACTGGTTGTCCTATTGAACCTGGTCCGTGGGATCTCCAGTCACCAAGTTAGGTTTCCGTACAAGGTAACTTAGTTATATTTTAGGCTTTTAAGCCCATTCCCCTCGACGCACATTCTACTCTCTCACCAGATAAACCTTTAGTAAACGGATCCGCGAGGTTATCTTTTGATTTCACAAAATCAATGGAAATTATTCCATTTGAGAGTAAATGTCTCACGGTATTATGTCGACGACGAATGTGTCGTGATTTACCATTATACATAAAGTTATGAGCTCTATGTAATGCCGCCTGATTATCACCATGAATACATATAGCCGACACAGGTTTCGGCCATAGTGGAATATCTTCCAGAAAGTTATGAAGCCACTCAGCTTCTTCTCCAGCTTTATCCAAAGCTATAAACTCTGATTCCATAGTGGATCGAGCTATACATGTTTGTTTGGAAGATTTCCAAGAAATAGCGGCTCCCCCCAGAGTAAATACATATCCGCTTGTGGATTTTGATTCCTCTGAATCAGAAATCCAATTTGCATCACTATATCCCTCAAGGACAGCTGGATATTTTCTATAGTGTAATGCATATTTTGATGTATTTTTTAAGTATCCAAGCACTCTCTTCAGAGCATTCCAATGTTCTTTGCTTGGATTGCTCGTGTACCTACTCAATTTATTGACTGAGTAAGCGATGTCTGGCCTCGTGCAATTCATGATATACATGAGACATCCGATGATACGAGCATACTCGTTTTGTGATACACTATCACCTTTATTCTTGTGTAAAACAAGAGATGGAATAAATGGGTTATTTGTTCCCTTAATTCCATAGTTTTTAAATCTCTCAAGCACTTTATCTACATAATGTGACTGAGATAATTTAATCCCATCCGGTGATCTTGTTATTTTAATTCCCAAAATAATATTCGCTTCACCAAGATCTTTCATATCGAAGTGTTTTGTTAATATTTTCTTTGCGGACTTAATGACCTCCATATTAGTCCCAAGTATTAACATATCGTCTACATATAAACATATTATGATCCAACACACCCTTTTATTCAAAAATTGGGCGGGCGAACGGATCCTTCTAGAAGTGGGTCTCGCGGATCCTGTTCGGATCACATGCGGATCCTGTTCGGATCACACGTGGATCCTAACTGGATCACATGCGGATCCTAATTGGATCACATGCGGATCCTAATCGGATCACCCAAGGATCTTTATTAAAAAATTTTAGACTTTAATAATTATTGGGCCCAGATATTACTCTAGGCCCATTCCTACAAAAAGCCTTACAACTTGAAAACTAGATGCCCTTTTTATAACAATTGTGTAGCTCAACTTTCTTCTTCTTTTCCATGTGGGATAGAGACATTCAACTTCTCTTCTCATTTTATTCATTTAAGGTGTAATAATTAATATGGCTAATTCAATTTAATTAAATATAACTAATTTAATTACACCAACAACATAATGCTCATCTACAAAAAAGTCTATTTGATTGCCTTCAGCTAAATAAAACACATAAAAAATGGGGGATCAAGATTATATTTAGAGCATCTCCTATGTATAAATGTGTGGCTGGATTTGGATCTAGGGGATGAAAATATGAACTAAAATGTATAAAGGGGAAAAAAAGGCAATTACCCCTTCAATCCACCAAAATCAATTAAAAGGGGTGAGGCAAACTGGTGGTGGCTTGCCTCACCCCTCTCGATCTGTTACTCCCATTCAGCAGGTGGCCGACAGTTCACTCTCTTTAAAAAAAAATTTTGTTTTTTTGTTTTTATTTATTTTATTTAATAAAAAATCCTTTTAATTTAAAAAAAAATTTAAATACCTTATTTAATAAAATGTAACTCTTATTTAATTTGTGTACTACTTTTAAAAAGCTAATTTTAGTATAAAATGTAACTTTTATTTAATAAAATCAAATTTAATGTAACAATTATGTTGAAAAATTTAATGTCAATATTAAATTATTTTTATTATTTCCAAATCATGTCAACCAAGTATTTAATTGTTGTATTATTGTGCACCAATTTTAAAATTCCTTTAAAAGTTAATTATTGGAAACTCAAATTTAATTTAATTAATAAAAATGAAACCGTAAAAGAACTTTTACTTTTTATAATAAACCTTAAAAGAACTTAATGAACATTGCATATGATTCGTTAAATTAAAAACGATATAACCCTAACAATTATATCTTATTGTTATTTATTATTTATTTATTTATTATTGTTTAATTTTTATTATTATTATTGCTATTATTATTATTAAGTGAGAGTGGGAAAATTGAGAATTTTAATTAAATGGAATTGATAGATTGATACATTTTAGATGACTTATGAAAATGAAAGGGAAAACTGGACTTGAATTCTGAGGGAAAGCTGGACTGAGTAAGGGGAAGCTGGACTTGGGCTGAGGGATACATAGGAGATGGCCTTATACTCATGGATACAAATACAGGGTGATTCAAAAAGATGCCCCTTTCCGCACTGCCTTATCCCTTTGCTGAAATGATAACTTATGTTCAGTTTCTCCTGTCAATTTAACAAAGAATGTGACCTGCACACATTGACAACAATTATTACTTGAATCTCCATTCTTTTTTCGTAAATCTCCAACATGCCAATCAGAATACACAAAAAAGATTAAGTTCCATTGTTGGCCTCCTCATGATCCTTAAATTTGCATAAAAGTAAAAATGTAAGTATGAAGAGCATAATATACTTGGAAAACAGGCCATCATCACTCACCATCTCCAATGAGCTGACTCTGTGGAGAAGGAATCCTTCATTGTTACCAGCACAAATATCTTTGCTCATATATGCATCCTATGGGACAGAAGTTAGTAAATCTTGAAACATGGTTACATTCAATTCTTCGTTTTAAGCCATTCAAATGAAGAAGGTGTGTGAAGACTGATTTATTCTTTTCTATAATATGTGAGATGAACTAAAACTTGGTTAAGATAATAATTAGTGCTTACCACTCCATAGTGCAATAAGATGTTTTGCAAAAGCTCAAATGGGTGTTTTTCTTCCAATTTATAGTCACAAGAGCCTAAGTGGTGGAATCCAACAACAATTCTCCTAAGAAGAAATGAATGAGTGGAATAAGCATAAGAGACATGAAGTCGATGTGGGATGTAACATGAGGAGAAAGTTGAAAACACATCATGACGCCTTTCCTTTTATTTTTATGTATATATACTTACTAATAATCAATGGACAGGTTCATTTTCTTAAACGTGTATAAAAATTGTGGACCTCAAACATGATTATAAAACATTGTCTATAATGAATACTTGATATCTAAAGTCTTTGATAGATTGTCACTTGCAAAATGAAAAGAACCAGAAGAAAAACCAGTAATATATTGCAATTTACCAGTCTTCGTTGCTTTCGTTTAGGGTCCTCCTCAACCACTGAATCTGATCATTTCCTGCTACACTTGATGAATCCTAAGTCATGAGGACATAAGGGTCTTAATAAACTATATTACTAAGAAGTGACAAAATGTACAACATCTACTTCTTAAGAAGTAAAAAAGGTTAAACTGCAGCAATTAAGATGTGAAAAATCTAATCCCAAAGAAATCATGGTACTTGAATAAATAAAGCACTTACGAAACACAAGCCGCACCTGGAATAGAGTGGTATCCACTGCAATGATATATAAAGATCGTCCATTAGGAATTTTGAATTTCTTTAGAAAGTAAGTTTGCCCTTGTCCTGCCAGAGCTCCAGTAGTATACCTAGATTTTTTTCGAAAATTTGTCTGAGTATCAAAACGTGAAATCAATAGTATAGTTTCATTAGTGAAATGCAATATACTTAAAACTTACAGAATTGTACAAAGAAGAGGACATACCAGGGAATATTTTGCAAGTAATTATACAATGTGGCCTGTTAACAAAGTCACAACTAGAATGAATAATACTTTTATTGTCGGAACAAAGTGGACTTGAAGTTCAAAGAAACAAACTTTGTTATAAGGAATTTTTTTGACATATTAATATACAACTCAATGAAAGCTTTGTTTGCAAAACAAAATATTCTTTCACTTTGTCATAAAGTTAGCTATGAATCTCCAAAGTGGATAATATAATATCTAGAAAGCCATTCACATCACAAACAAAGGAAAAAGGAAAAACCACTATTTCGTTGAAAGAAACCTTTTCATATATACCAGTACAAGTAAGCATACACAACTACTAAATGTAAGTTATCATGTATTCATGTCCAATTACAGTATCTTTAACACCATAGTAAGCTCAATGAAACTAAGAAGCAAAACTATACAAGTTGATATTTTTCTGTACAATAAGAAAAAGATCTCACATTGTTCAGGAGTGGATCAGATTCCCCGAGTTCAGTAATGTCAACCACTACACGAGCGTTGTAGGTCTTCACCACATTTGCCATCTTCATTTGCATCAACACTAAATTAGATATGTCAATTTGAAGAAAATTCAATATAGAGATTACATATCTAAGTATAGTGCATCTAATTAAGTTTCATTTTTCAAACACAAGAAAGTTCCATATCCACCCGCAATAATCTTGCTTTCGTAGATTCACGGCTTAATAAGCAATTAAAATAGCAAATCCATCAATGCTTCAAATCCCAACAATAATTCCAAATAAGATAGAATAAAATTTAGTTCTTCATTCATTAACTGTATACAGAACAAACCAGAAACACAATTTGAGAAAAATAACGAGAGCCCATCAAAGAGAATACAAATCTGACCTGTTTAAGCAAAAGGGTTTGTTCTCGAAGTGGCCTAAAGCCTCCAGCAACACTTATAAAGTGCATGTCTAGTGGTCTATCTTGGCTTAAAATGTTCCTATAACAATTCTTCTGCTGAGGCTGTCCTAAATTAAGAGCAAAATAAGTTGCAACACACAGAGAAAGCTGTGTAATAAGAGTGCAAACCCATGATTTTTCCTTCATTTTATCTGATGAACATTACTGCATGAATTGGCACTGAAGACAAAAAAGAAAAATGGTTTACTTTTTGCTCAAAGATTATGAAACAATATCATTAGATTAAACAATTGCAATTATTGAGTGAAACCCAAAAGGAAAGAGTTCATTGTACCATAGACGAGACGACAGATGTCGTTCTGGCGAACACATCCAGATCTGAGTTGTGCCATTTAATAATTAGCTTGAGTTTGAATACTTTTTCTTTTTAGCTATGAATTTACTGAACGAAGTTTTACTGAATAAAGTACAGAGGCAAAAGTACTTAGGATTTTTCTTAAAAAAAATAGGGTTAACTTCATATTTTATTTACTGAATGAAATGCAAAAACACTCTTTTGTACTTTGTCTTGATCAGAAACTCCTATATTCATATTTTTATTAGGAAAAAGCGCCCATTCTGCTTTTCTTTATTAGAAAAAAAAAATCACTCCCAAGTCAAAATAACATTTATACCCATCATCAAAATATGCAAAATCACCAACAGGTGATTGATCTAGTGGAAGGGACTAGTCACTACAAAGTAGCGGATTCAGGTTCGAATTTCTGTTGGGAGAGGTACCCACATTAAATGACCGACCCGCCCTAAAAGGGATTAAACCCTTGGAAAACCAAAAAAGAAAAGAAGCAAAATCACCCACTTAACCTAAAAAAATATCAATATATTCCTTTGTTATATTTGAAAATTGTCAAAACCTCCCAATAATTTATGAAGAAATTGCAAAAGGATTTATTTGCTAATAAAAAAAAGAACACTTAATAAATTTTGCTAATAAAAATAACACAAGGACGGATTCGTTAGTCAAATAAAGTAAAAAGAGATGTTTTTGCATTTAGTTCTTTAGTTTGCACTTGGATTGCACGCAAACGAGTATCATGTGCAATTTATGTGAGGAATTCCAGTCGCAATCCAATATTTTATGATGAACAAATAGTTATGTATTGGCATCTTTAATCTGTAATTTTGATAGCAAAACTGAAATTAGAAATTTAGAAGTTCACTTTTAATTATAGATTCTGCAACTGAACTTTATAAGTTCACTTTTAATTATAAATTTGGAAAAACAGCTTGACCCATACAACAAAATGTAAACATACTTATACTGACCCATATAATAAAATGTAAACATACTCCCATCCACTTCTAAAGAAGTCCATTTTCAGTAAACCCTACGCCTTCAAACTTGCTCATCCAAAATAGGGGTGGCAAATGGACAGGTCGGGTCAAGTTGTAACGGGTCGATCATAAATGGGTCTACGGAAATGTTCACTAATGGTTCGGGTCTGAGCCGAGTCGGCCCTTAAGTCTTCATCTTTTTCTTTTTTCTGTTGTTATGATGCAATAGTGCAATACTACTACTGATTATATAAATCATATTCTATATTTTCTTTTGCTAACAGTATAGAATTTTTTTTTTTTTTATTACCTCTCTAACAGTATAGAATCTTTGCCTATAAATAAATATCGAATTTACCTGATTCTTATAATTTGAAATTATAAGTTTTATTATTTTCTTATATCTAAGAAATATAAGGGAATATAAATATAAAAAATATATTGCGTAAAATGAAATATTAGAAACTCTTTCGAAAGTCGATATCAATATTTTATTAGTTAAAATTGGTATAGAAAAGGCGAATGATTTTAAGATATTTTAAGAATTAAATTTTTTTTTTCTCCAAAATAATGGATTAGTAATTACAAAATAAGAAAAGTCGGTCCTAGATAGGGCCGTAATCGAGCCGAGTAGTATCGAACGACACACTATTCAAGCTTGGATTGATTTTTATCGAGCTTGAAATTTTGTGTTTGAGCTTGGTTTGATTTTCAATCGAGCCGAGCTCAAACGAGCTTTTATCGAACGAGCTCGAGCCGAGTATCGAGTAGCTTGATGTTTTACATGTATTTTTTCAATTTTTAGCTTATCGAGCCGAGCTTCAAAAGTTATCGAACAAAAAATGATGTTCAAGCTTGTTTGATTAGTGTGACGAACCGAGCTCAAACGAGTTCGAGTCGAGTATCAAGTAGCTTGATTTGATTTTCAACCCTAGTCCTAGACCTTCAATTTTATGATAGAAAACAAAAAATGATAGAATTTTTGGCCAAGTTGCTTTTAAATTGGGCTCATTAATCTTTTTTTTTTTTTTCTTTTTATAGGAATCATTAACAGACTCACCAGGAGAATCATTAATTATAAGGCCGACCTTAGATCAAACCAACCCAACAAACATAAAATTAAAGGGTTGAGTTTGGACGGGCCGGCCTGCAGGTCCAAACCCTTTTTGTCAGGCCTAAATCCAAAAGACAATGCCAATAAGAACGACAATTGTTATGAGTATAATGAAGAGATTTTATGCTAGATCTTTTAAAGAACAAGAAAGTTTGATGCAAAAGAATAAGATAATATTGTGCATTTAATTACCTGATCATGTCTACATAAATCACATTCAATCTTGTCTAATAGTTTATTTCTCTTTTTTCCTTTAATAAGTATTATATTAAAATTATTTAAGAGAAAAACATTCAGCTATCATATCACGAGATAATTATATGGAAGTTAAGGGCATCTCTAGTGTATAAAGGGGAGGGTGGATTTGGGGGTTTTTGGATCTAGAGGGAAAAAAAATGAAAAACAATGTATGAAGTGGGGAAAAAGCGATTTTCCCCTTCAATGTATTGCTCAAGCGGTGAGGCAAGGCGACTGTTGGCTTGCCTCACCGCTCGCGGTCTGGCACTCTCCAGGCGGGCGAGTAAGCCAGCAGGTGGCCGACACTTGTCGGCCACCTGTTCATCATATTTTTTTTTTTTTGTTTTTTTGTTTTTATTTAATAAAAAATCCTTTAAATTAAAAAGAAAATTTAAAATACCTTATTTAATAAAATGTAACTCTTATTTAATCTTAATTTTATTTAATTTGTGTACTATTTTTGAAAAGTTAATTTTATTATAAAAATAAGTTTTATTTAATGAAATCAAATTTAATGTAAATTTAATGTAACTATTATGTTGAAAAATTTAATGTGAATATTAAATTATTTTTATTATTTTCAAATAATGTCAATCAAGTATTTAATTGTTTTATTATTGTGCACCAATTTTAAAAAATTATATGAGTATTCCTTATATGAGTAGTTAGTTGTTATATTATTATGTACTTTAAAAAAAAACTATTGGTTGTCAACTATTTAATTATTGTATTGTTGTGTTTTTTTTTAAAAAATATTGGTTGTTATTGTTATTATTAATGTCAATCTTAAATTATATCTTATTTCTATTAATTATTTATTTATTTATTTATTATTATTATTATTGTTATTATTATTATTATTATTATTATTAAGTGAGAGTGGGGAAAATTGAAAATTTTAATTAAATGGAATTGATAGATTGATACATTTTATGAAAGGGAAAGGGGAAGCTGAACTTGGATTCTGAGGGAAAGTTGAACTGAGTGAGAAGAAGTTGGACTTGGACTGGATATACACTGGAGATGCCCTAAGACTACTTGTTGAAGCCTACTAGTGTGATATTCTTCCTAGATCAATCAAATTTTGATTGAGAAAGAAGTAATATTTATAATAAGGACTAGCTGAAAATAAATAATGGTTGTCAAAAGGATTAGTGATCAGAAAGCATTAATGTCAAATGCGCAAAGACTACCTTATGAAAGGGTAAAAATTTGCTCTAGAAAAACACTCGCACATTGGTGAACAAATTGTCGCAGAGAATTGTTGTTATGTTTGACCGGATGGATGTTTTCAAGATCTCATCAAAATTGTAATTTAAAGCAAATGACAATATCATCACAACGGGGAAACAGATGACAATGAACCGTTGAAAGTTTAAACTCATCTATTTGAGACGAGTGTGTATATATATAGATAAATGGCTGTCTTGAATTGGTCAACCTCCTCGATCAAGCATTTCACCAAAGTCATCCTTCCTGGAGGCAATCTCATAATCATGGCATCTTCAATTTTAATCGGTAAATGTGTGGCTACAATGGCAATTCCACCCTTCTTTCTATGTTCCACAACCGCAATGATCGATGTACTCAAGCAACTTCACCCCATCATCATCCAACGCCACTAATTGGCCTATCAATAGCCAATAATAGCCTTGTATTGATGTCAGTTATGTTGTGGCCGTTCCAAAGTATTTTACCGCCTGATGGTTTGGAGAATCCAGCTAACATACGGAAGAAAGTGGATTTGCCTGAGCCATTTGTACCGGTTAAAACAAGAGCTCCATCGTGGATGGAGACACTGGCATGGCGGAGGATTTGTTGAGCGTTTCTCATGCAGGAAACATTGTTGAGGAGCTAGGAGACGAGGGAGTGGGGTTTACATAAAGACATTTGGGGGGATTGAGTAAAAAAGAATGGGTTAGAATTGGATAGGAGTTTAAGGAACAAAGAGAAGCTGATAGTTGCTCATACCCCAGCATATCTACAACTTGGAGGGGCTAAATGCATCAATGAAACCAGTTTCCTGTAAATTTTGAAATATGAAATGAACATGTCAATGAATGATGAATAAATATTTATGATGAACTCACAAGTCATAATAGTGTAAAAGTTTATCCTAGAACATCTCATTTAGTGAGAAAAGTGAAATTGATGAGACACAATCAAACAACTTTTGGTCTAATTGCATTCAACAAAGGCAATGCAAAAGGATTAATTAGACCTCATTTAGCATAGCAAATTAATATCTCACCAACCAAATAACAAGTAATGTAGATTATCAGAATTGTAGATGAAGGCTTGTGGGTCTCGTGCTGTTTATAACATTGGGCATTGGAAAGAAAAAAGGTAAAGAACCAATACATATTTGTTTATGCTTCTGCTCTCCCTCCTTCCCTACCCATTTTCTAAAGTAGAGTCTGCCGCGTCTTTCATTGAATTTCACTCGACTATAATTCAACATGATCCTAGTGAAACAAATCAAAAGCCTAAAGCAATGAATTTCAGCCACCTTCTAAAAGCAAATGGAATTTTTCAAGTGACAAATAAATATCATAATTCAAGGTTTGGGGAATATATGAAGATACTCAAATAGTTCAAACAAGCTACACATACAATACCATTAACCTAAAAATGATATTTTTAAAGAAGCTCCTGGAACTAAGAAAAAAAATAAACATATTTACCATCGTCCATTCTAATTTCACCTACAGGAGTGGCACTCCAATGGTGTACTGACAGCTAACATGACGAAATCCTAGCATTGAAAAAAAAAAAAAAGGGCTAAAATCAGAAAGTGTAAGCAAATTTTAAGTCCAAAACACAATCTAAATTAGATTCAAAATGTATAATCCTAATTGCAAAGACCTGATGCGAATCATGTAGCCTCAAATTCATGCAAAATGAATTCCACCTCAGTCAATCGATGCAAGAATTATGATGAGAACCTTAATTTGAGCAAGTTGTCGTTTTTCTATATAGGGCCAATTGGGTTAGGCTTATTGTTATCAATTATGCGATTTTATTATGATTTTTACCAAATTAACGTTTCAATAGATTTCTTTATACAGTAATTTATTAACGACATAACAAATCAAAAAAATAAAAAATTTAACGCAGTAGAGTTTCAAATATTTAACCCACAGCATAGCAATTCATACAATAGATGCTTGTAAAAGATTTAAATTACAGAGATTGGAAAGCCAACCAAGAGAAATTGGGATAGGGTTTGACTGAGAGGCAAGCGGCCGGAGGAGAGAATCGGAAGAGGCGATGGCGGCGGGCTTCTGGATATGAGAGAGAATACGTGATTACTAAGATAAATACATTCCAAATCTATTATGTTGTTAATACTTAAAAGGAAGAAAATAAAATAAGATAATTATACATTTCCAAAATTGAAGATGAGTTGCCTTTTTCCTTTTTAAAAACTACTACTTAGTTAACATACGAGCTAAATTGAAAGAAAATATTACGCTAACAACAATAGCAAATTTATCAAATAATATTTCACAATACTTATAGTTGACAATGTTTATTTATATTATCGATTATTCTTATATTCTAAGAATTAATGTGTTATTTCTAACCACTATTATCTTTTTTTCAAATAATTCAGCAACATGCTTCTCATTTCAATTTTCAACCAGTAACATGAACAATAATAAGTCATGACCTTTAATAACTCTTATCTCATTTTCCACTACACAAAATAGGCTCTCTACTTTTTTTTATCCTCTCTTTGAGGTTCAAGAAAGAGAAGGAAAAAAGGAAAAACAAAAATCAAATCAAATACAACACTGATGTATCAGTATAAGTCAAAATCATCTACTTCTGTAAATTCTTCACAAAGCTCAGGTCATTCTTAAGTTCTCTGGATCTCAGTTCAAAGAAGATGGCACCCTGCAACCGCGGAGCTTCACTTCCTCCAGGCCACCCTCCTGCCTATAACTTCAATGTTTTACCAATTTGTAAAACGCTATATATAATGTCGTACAACAAAAATAAAAAATAAAAATATGACACTGCCAATCCGCAGCCAATTTAAAGCTACATTCTAAAAGGTTGATGGCAGAACCAATAGTTATGGAGTTCTTAGATAAATCCGAGGTGTGAATTTTAAACTCAATGATAAGGAGGCGTGTTATATCAACATTTAGAAATTCAAGAACAAACTTAAGCATCCAAAATCAAAGTAAATTCCTCATTTTGGACTTCAATTGCCAGTCCACCTCCTTTTTCTTGCTGGACGCTCGGGTTTAATCTCTGAATCAGGAGGAATTTCAGTTTTGGCTGAAGGCAAAGGTTCACTCTCCATCTTCTTAATTACAATAGAGTCCTTTTCACCTGGCATGGGAAGCTTGAAACGCTCACTTCGCTTCTTCAACTTTGCAACTGTATCCAAGTGTTTGTTCTCCATTACTTTTGCATTGACATTATTTATTTCTGCACTAGTGTCTTTATCATCGAGCAGAGGCTGCTGCTGTGGCTGTGACTTATCTTCTACCTTTTTGGAAGGTTCTTCAGGAAGTCTAGTAACCAAAGAAGCCTTACCATTGGTAGACGTATCTAAATCTTTACTTTTCAAGGAAGATGATGAAATGGAGGTGATACTAAAATCTTCATCCTTATGGCTCGTCCAACGTTCCAATTTAGAGCGTCCCCTCCTCGAGTCAGGATGCTCCTCATCCGATGAAGGTTCTTCCTTGAGCTTTTTGGCGGACTGATGATTCGTATGGATCCCATTCTCACCAATTTCTTGCTCTGTTCTGCCTCTCAAGTTTCCCTGGAAGCAGAGAGCGACATGGAAAACATTTATCAACTATGCCAAGTTAAAGCAAATGATTTCATTGTAAAAGTTCTTCCCAACCAACAAAAAAATTGAGAGGGAGAGAGATAGATAGATAGATAAAAAGAGAGCAGAGAGGAAGAGAGAAAGAGAGCAAGAGAGCGGTGGCAAGAAGCCACACAACTGCTAGAAGCCATTGTTGATGGGAAGCAATTGGACTACAGAAAACTAAAAATAAAAAACCAATTAATAATTCAGTTTCTGGGTACCGTTTGTTTTTGTCAGTACGGCTACGGGTAGTGCAACACAAAAACACCAAGCCAAGATTCTTATATCCACAAGTTATCTGATAAAGAATTTAAGTTGCACATAGATCCCAGTTGCAACGGTTGTATATCATAAGAAAAAATTGAGTTCTGAATTGACCGGATAATTTAATGTGGAAGGGCAGAATAAAATCATCAGACAAAAAGCATAGTCTCACTCTCACAAAAGTCATAATTCAGATTTGAGAAATGATATATAATGAGCTCTACACAGCTAATGGTGAGACTACAATTAGCTGAAAGCAAGGAGATTTGTTCCCCATTAATGCATTGGCATTTACACAGCTAAAAGTAAAAACAGCATATAGCTGAAAGCAAGAAGATTTGTTCAGCGTATATACAGTATCTTAACAGAATTTGATCTCCACAGGTCAATATCAATATGAAGTCAATTTTTAGTTGGTAGAATTTATCAACTATACACCCAACTTCCTCAACATGGGTTTTGATGTGATCAAGAACTTGCACCATGGATCTGTTAATCACGCTCTGGTCAAGCAGTCACGGTTCATCCACCAGACTTGTTTTCCTGTCTCCTTCGAATTCAAGGTTACAGAGGTACGACCTTACTCGAATAGGATTTGTTCTATAGGCTCGAACCTCTGTAACCTTGAGTTCTAAGGAGACAGGAAAACAAGTATGGTGGATGAACCATGACTACTTAACCAGAGTATGATTAACAGTTCCATGGTGCAAGTTCTTGAGCCATCGGGTCAGTATCTTATAGACTTGTACAATGAAGTAAATCAGATACTACATATTTTAAATGTTTCAGGCAAGGTAAGAAAAGGTATTTATCCAAAAAAAAAGGCACAGAAAGAAAGGTTAATTTCCACCACAGCAAATAAAAAGCAAAATGAAATTGCATGTGAACTGGAGATCAAACTTAATGTACATATGTGGTTCTACCAAACTAGCATTAGATTGTAAAACGATGGGATCTACTAAATGTAAGTCTCAACTTCCAGGATCAAACACATGCTAACAAGGGGCTCAAAATCATTTTGCTAATTATGACAAATTAACTTGATGCGTATAAAAGTTTCCAAGGAATCAAGTCTGGCAGAGAATAAACACATTAATAGACTGTACCAACAGCCACAATAAGCATTTCATCATTGCAACACGACAACTTGACATATCTCAACCAAGATATTGCCAAAGTAGAGTGACAGTAATTTATAAATACTTTAGTTCCTAAGAAACCATTAACTATTGTCTCTTTATAACTGCAGTTTCTTGCTGTTGACAGGTCAACCTGACTTTTTCCTAAATGATATTGCATACAGAACGTGAACTTTAATCTTATAAAGTTACATGTAATAAATACTCCATTTGAATATTTTCTGATAATAGATGATTAGTTGAGTACATAGTTAAAACTTAAAGGGTAATATACTAGCATTTGTTAACAGTTCACCTTTTTCTGGCATCTGTTAGTGAAAAAAGGCAGGGCAGCCAAGGTATTAGGTTCGAATATATATTTCTTATGTTCGCCCTCTAAACAAAAAGGTACGTGATGCATGATTGAATTATTGCATGTAGGAAGGCTTATAGAAGAACATGATCAGTAAATGCCCCATAACTTGATGAGCATAAGGGAGTCTTCTGAAGAACTGAGTGAATCCCTTCATCAAGTGGAACAAAATAATAATGTCTAAAAATCCACTACAATGTGAACCTACGCCTTTTCTCTTCCTTATCCTTGGGTTGCAGTTATATTATCATTAATAATTCGCTCAAATGCCAATCTTTTTTTCCCTTTTTCTTTTTTTTTTTTTCCTGATTGATTGTTGAAATGCCAAATTTAGTGAAATTGTTGAAATGGTATTGGACTGCACCATCACAGGTGAATAGCCATAATTTAGAAATCTAGGCTGACTTGTTTCTAATGACCAAGTACATTTTATGTCAAATCATAGTAGTGATTAAAAAATGAGCATCCAGCTTCTTATTAAGATATACTTCCATAAATTTTATGGCATTTGGTGCAAATGAACACATACCGTCTGACCTTTCTGACCACCATTTTCGTCCTGATTCCTCTTAGAAGGGACCAAGGAACTATGATCTCCCCTTTCAGAATTACCCTTTCTACTACTCTCTTTCTGTTTATGCTCATGCACCCTAGAAGTATCAGATGCATAGGAAACATGTTCATTACGACTACCAGGCCTTTCATATCTTACTCTCTTTTCATCATGACTAAGTTGATTCGGATGTGGATAAACATCTTCAGTGGTCCTGTGTTTTGAAATTTTTTCATTTTCAACTCGATCTCTTCTCTTAGGTTGATCACTGTGCCTCCCTACAACATTTAAATGGAATTCTCTGCTAGATCCTCTGAAGTCCTCTTTCCCTCTTGAATGACTGATCCATGTTTTGTCTTCATTAACCCAGCCAGGTCTCATCATTGGTTGTTTGTCTTCTTTTTCCCTCCTTGATAAAATTTCTTCATGGGTTTGTTTAAGCCTCCATTCATCACGCTCTCTCTGACGATCATTCCTCTCCCTTTGAAACAATCCATCTTCTTTTTGCCTGACATAATGAACAGAATCATCTTTAATCTGGCTTGGTCATCTCTTTTCCACTGATCAGTAACATCATCTCGCACTCCCTTCCTTCGACTGCTACTTTCTCTGTGATTATGTGATATATCATCCTTTGCTGCATGTTCACGACTTATATATGCCTCTTCTTTCCGTTTTTTGCTCTGAAGATCATCAACTTTTGAATTTCGACTTTTGTGATTATCAGCCCAATCTCTTTGTCTTGATCCCAAATTTTTTTTGTGATTCACGGCACTCCAACTACCATTATCTAGCTGATTTCTTGATTGGTGATGTTCTTTTTCACTCCTCTCCCCTTCTCTAACCTTACCCCAATTTCTGGAGCCAAATTCCCCACCATGCTCCATCTTTCTTGTGTCTTCAACTCTAATCCTTCGCCCATGATGATCCTCGCCTCTCCGATGCCAGCTTACCTCAAATATATCACTCTCCTTCCTCCAGTCTGCACTCTCACTTTTCACCAGCCGACGAAGAGATGAATTATGATCCTCACGTAGATAAGAATTTTCTCTCCCTTTAACTGACTTGCGGTGCCTCCGAATTTCTTCTCTCCCACGAGGAACTTTTCTACTAGCATCGTCCTCGTCTTCTACTGGTCTCTTTGAGTTACCTGCACTTCTAGGGCGCCTGTGCTGAAGAACTTCATCTTCGACACTGTCACGGAGCTTCCGGTGATCTTTACTACTTCCAGACCTTGCTTTGCTGTTATCACTACTAGCAGCCTTTGAGTCTTCCATGTCATCATCTTCTTGAGACAGTTGCTCCGAGCGTGAACTTAGTTTTTGATTCTTTGTTGAATCCATTAAGTTTCCATCTTCAAGGGTATCCGTACATGTTTCATCCACAGCCTTATCCTCTCTTTCCTCATCAAAGCTTATATCATCAATTACAGATTCATCATTTGTATCATCCCTAACTGCCACATTCTGCTCCCCATCAGATCCAATGGCGCGAGAAGATGACAAAGGACTTTGTGTACCATTTCCATCAGTAAATGATTCCTCATTCTGACGACTCATAATTTCTCTTTTATTATCATTAGCAGTCATATTGGGAGAGTTGACACGCCCTCTACCCTTTTTAAGCCTATAGTCATTTAAAAGTTTCCATCAGATAATATGCAATTTAATGAAGTTCAAATAAATGACAATACATCCTAGACATTTCGTTGCACACAGAATGAGACAAGAAACATAGGCAGGTGAAATGATGAATTAAAAATTCAAAAGGTGATGCTGATTAAATTTGAAATAACTGGAAAAGAAAGTTATCTCTATCGTTAGACAAAACCTTTAAAAATGTTTAAGTCATAATTATCTGGCTTATCAGACAGATGATTGTGCAACAATTGACATGAAATGATATTACTCCATTCAAAAGATTATCTATAAATACTCTTAATAGTTCAACACTTCAACTTTATTGACAAAATATCCTAATAAGTTCAGAAAATGCAAGCCTTTGCAGATGTCATTGTAAACACGAACCTTTCCCACAACTATTTTTTCTCTTGAGTGAAAAGATGAGTTTGCAACCCTACTACTATGGTCATTACCCAAAAAACTACATTGCTATTGTTGATTAGTTCCAGGCAACACATGTTTCAATATCATGCTTCAAACACAGTAACTGAAACACGTCTGCAGCTATACCTATATCTAGTACGACAACATGAGTTCCTTCACTCTAAGAAGTACCACTATTCAAGATGAACTTTGATGATGAAGGTAACTAAATAACTCAATGTAGAAATTTTATATGTACCTTGCTTCATGAGTGATGCCAATCTCCCCATCAGGTTTATGGTGCACAGGTACTTCCGGAGGAAAATGTCTTACATCCTCACTTTCACGTCTGATAGAGCCCTCAAACTGTGTTTTTCTTGCATCAAGTTCCCTTTTTCTACCATTATAAACATGTGAATTGCGATCAATATGTTCTGTATCATCCTTCGGAAGGTCATCAATTTCATCACCCCCTCCAAGATCATTTCCTGCAGGATCATTGTCCTGTTGTTCTGTTATGTCATCATCATCCATGGGATTGTGGCAGACAACCTGTTTGCCAAAAAGACATCACTCCTAAGATACATGTTTGATGAAATATAGCAGAGTAAAAGAATAGGCAGGTTATTGCTCTAAGTAGCATAGCTGCTTACCTCAATAATAGCATCAATATCGTGCATCCGTTGACGCCTGGAATCAACGGATGGGGGACGATCACCAGAACCAAATTCTACAGGTATCGGTCTGCCAACAGGCTGGTATTGAATCAAAAAAGCTGGTGAGATGATAGTTCTTTCAAGGAAATATCCATTAATAAAGAGTGAATTCCAATGAACCTCCTTGAATTATAATAATTCCACATATTGCTTCCATACATTATTCTTTTTAGGACTTGTACTTAAAGAAATTTACATGGTGCTCAATTAACTGCATTCTGTTGGATTCTCCAGAACCAGATGTATCACATTCCTGAGTTTTTTGTCGTACACAATCTTTGGGAACTGGCATTTTACTCTTTTTGATAATGCATATCTATATGAGGCTGCAATTCAGGGAATTGTTGTTGCTACTATGCATAAGTTGGCCTTGGTTATTAATTTTGTGCATAATGAGTGTATGTTCCACAAGAAAAGCGAGTGGTGATGGTTTATTAAGTGGTGATGGTTTATTAAGCTTTAGATAACATGTGGCGTTAAAATGATCTAACTGAATAAAAAAAGAGGAAATTTGTATATTGGACAAGTTCTATTGGAATATATATCATACCCAAGTTGACACTTGAGAGGACATCAATTCATTTAAACATCAAAAAAATATTGTCACCCTTTTACTAGCAATTTCTTTTTTCCTAAAAACAATATGAGAAGAGGTCGGTAAAGAACATCGTGCAGAAATCCTGAAAGCAAACAAGGGTAGCATGAAAAGCTAAACGCAGATAAATCTTCAACAGATGCAAACACATACAAGAGGTGTTCGTCCATTTGCACTTGCTCTTGCTAATTCAGTTGAACAAGAATCTACTTTTCCAGGATTTGCACTTTCAAATGGAATATCCTGAACACTGACTGCTGCTGCAAGCTCTGGGGGAAGATCACGATCGTATTCCTAATTTTGACATAAAACACAATGAAGAAGACTTTAGTAAGAAAATACTTTCAAAATTATTTAGAAACAAAAGAAACATCTTGACATGAAAAGTTGATGTTCAAGTGTATCCAGATGAGTAAAACAACAGTACCTGTTCTGCCCTCCCACTTTCATAAACACGAATTTTGCTTTGCATGGTCTTCTCAAGGCGTAGTAGTTCCTAAAGAAATCAAATTCACTTGATTTAGCTTCTCCTTTCTAAGATTGGAATACTCGCTACAGTGACATAGCACATATTTTAATAAATAAGGGATACACAAATTTTGACTCAGACCTACCAGTTGTTTGCAATAATCTTTCCAACTGTCCTCATTCAAACCAAAGTTGAAAAAGTCCGATATTTCTATGCCTGGAAGCTTCCAAGGTTTTTCTTCAAAACTATCAATATCAACTTCAAATATAGTTCTGTGAATGTAAAAGTTATGTCATGAGAACATATATTTATTCATGATGAGGCCTATAATACCACTAACATCTATTTCTTAGAGAAACTATAGCACCACATAGTATCAGAACAATGGAATTAAAGTGAAATGTCGGATATATCGGCTTTGTAGCTTTGTAACATGTAATTTAATTGAACTAAACTTAGTAAATTTACAGCAAAATTCACAGAACCAAAATTTTTATAGTGTTTGAATGAACAATACCCCATCTGAACAGATGACAAACAGAGAAGGAACTCTTCAAGGTGAATAAAATTGGGTAAGGTATCTAGTGTCATTTTAAAAATGGTGACCAATTCTATCAGGTATCCAACTACCAATAGAACATAGAAATAGTTTTTTGCTGAAGTCAAAGAACTTACTTGTGCGATGGGAGAGTGAAATCCAGTCCACTTCCATAACCACGCCCTGCTGAATTAACTCCCCAAACAGGTATTCCATAACCAGGACTAAATCCTTTTTGCATGGGAGTGGAACCTCTTATTCCTCCCGGTCGCCAATCACCTCTTCCTCGTCCAGCTACAGGGCCCATGGTGATAGGTGGACGAACTTGTCCTGGGATTCCTCCTGGAGTAACAGAAGCTGCTCCAGGTATTGGAGCTGCACCAGGTCTCACATACTAAGCAGTTCCCCAATGACAGAACAAGGGAGAGAGAGAGAGAGAGAGAGAGAGAGAAGCGGGAAAAAGAAAAGGAAAAAAACAAGGTCAATAATCAATTAAAAAAACCTAAGAGGAAAAACTTCCCAGCAGATAAATTGAAAACCG
Organism: Penstemon barbatus; assembly: GCA_003313485.2. NCBI lineage: Eukaryota > Viridiplantae > Streptophyta > Magnoliopsida > Lamiales > Plantaginaceae > Penstemon > Penstemon barbatus. The sequence goes on from CM064879.1 coordinate 4,709,167, forward strand.
GCAACCTAGGACGTGCATAAAAATAGATTACAAATCACATTCATATTTCATATGTGAAGGAGATTTGGCAGTAATATAAAACTGAAACTATCCAGTCAAGTAGGTAATGGATTAAATTAAAGGAACAGTTTGCTATAACAAAATTCAGAAGCTGACGGTGGAATACAAAATTTACTTGATACCTAAATTCTGATAGAATTTGAATCTTCCTTAGTTCACTGTAGGATTGAGTCGGTGAAAACAAAGAAAAGAGTACATATAAGTTAATAGGGTTGAATACGACTGTAAGCACTGGCATCAAAAATATATTTTGATGTTCTCCACTCCTATGCTAATCAATAGATCACAAATAAATATATAGATAACCTCAAAAATATCAGCTTTTGTTAACTAGATCTTTGTGTCATTTTTTGATCTTGAAAATTAAATCTTTACAAGCACAACGCAAATCTTGCCCTGTGCCTTTCAGGCAATAATAGTCTTTAACAAAAACCTGTTTATGCCATATTTTTTTTTTTGGGGGGGGGGGGGGGGGGGGGGGGGGGTGGGTTGTATGCATTCTTTAGAGCAAATTCATCTGGACTTGTGTCCAAATCAGTTACTGATTGCTTTAAATGACTAAACTGTCAGCGATTGCCAGTACCAAGATCTTGGAAACACCTAGAACAGCCTGCCCTTCAAGACTATCTAACTAGTTTGAGAGACTCTTTGGGATCATATAGCACTGATTAGTATGATCAAAGAGATAGACTTAATATTGAGAGCCCTCATGGTCGGGCATTCTTCAATTTCTCAAGTAACTTCATTTTATCATCTCGGACTGTTGGTAAGAAAAAGTTATTGATGCTCGTATGAGAGAAGTTTGCCAATGGTTTGTTGTATCTATGCATGTAATAACATTGATCAAATAGATCAGATTGATGTGGATGGATAATGCACATATGCTAGTCCTTCAAGATTAATAACTTCTTGGACCATAAGAAGAAGTAAGAAATAATCACTATAAGTTTATAATGAAACAAGCATCCAAACTTTAGGAAGAAAAAACAGCTAAATTCCATGAATAAACTAAAAAATAAAAACAAGTTCCATGTAGAAAATAAGTAACTTCATTGACAAAAGAATGATCAAAAAGCCAGTACAATTTATTATATCACCACCATGACACTTGATCTTAAGTACAAGAATGTTGATCAACTTCAGTGTCACTAACATCCAAAGTTTCACTATACAACAATTACAGTTGCAGCTAGAATCCAATTTACATTCGGTATTTCATCTAACAAGATGCTGACCTTGAACTGCGAATGCAGTGGATGTTGGTAAGCATGATTGGTGTACCCAATCTTTGGCTGCACTGCTGCCTGAGCCGTGCTGCCTGCTCCTGCAGTTGTCTTGTTGGAATCACCCAACTCCTTCCTCTCCCCACCTGCTCCAGGTCCCCCTTCCTCGCTGCCCCACTCTTGCTCCTCCATCATCATTGGCTGATGGTGATGGTGGCCCACATCACCATTATCTGCGACGATCACCAGCTGTTCAACGTCCTCTTCATCTTCACCGTCAAATCCTGGCATTCTCTCTATCCCCATAGCCCCATGATTGTTATCATTTAATACTATCTGTAAATCATCCTCACTCTCCTCACTCTCCCAATCCTCCTCAAAATTAGAACCCCCGTGATTCTCCAACCTCCCTGATACCCCTGGAATCATTTGCTCCGGACGCACTTCACTTTCATTCACGAAATTGAAGGTATTTTCCTTCTCTGCAGCAGAATTGTATATATCATGATTATTATCTACAATTAAGTTATTGTCTTTTTCAACTAATCCATCATCATCGTCCCTCTCTTCCACCACAATATTAATATCATCCTCGTCCTCAATGAAATTCACCTTCTCCAGAACCCTAGCTTGAGAATCCAAATGACGACCTCCATTTCCACCTAAGCTCTCAACACTATCAGCCTCGAAATTAGATCCTATTTTTAAGTTAAACACCTTCTGTTCGGGTCGGCCTCCTGGTACATGTTGGGGTTTTTCTTGAACCGGAGCATTCAAGTTGAAACAACGACTCGAATTCGAATTCTTCGAATCAGGAGCTCCGTATAGAATTTCTTCATCGTCGCTGTTGATTTTGAGATCGATCGGACGGCTTTCGGAAGACGATGGCGCCGCGTGGGTTGCAGCTGCGGCGGCATCGTTTCCTTGGCTGTGAGACTGGAACGACGCCGTAAGGGGGCGGAGGACGTCTGTGTAAAGATCCCCGAACTCATCGTCGTCTTCCATGTGAGTGTGTTTTTAAGAGAGAAACAAAAAGGGTTTTGGAGAAAATGGGGATTGTGAGAATTTATATGTGCTGTAGATTAAGAAGAGATGTTCTGCATAGGGTGGAAACAATAATGTACTTTGAGAACATTTACCGCATGCTGATATGAGGATCTTATCATCGTAATGATTAGGGTTTCTTTTTTTTAATATAAATGGGTTCACAATTATTTGTTCGTTCCTTCCAAACTAATGAAAGATATTATTGCATATCAAAATGGGTAATTTCCGGGTTTTATATATTAATGATTTGATTATGTTACAGTTTGGATTTTTGGATTCCCATTGTGAATGCAAAAATATGAAAAATTCTAAGTTTGATATAAAAATAGATAAATTTAGGTTGTGCCAAAAGCACGAAAATTGCAACTTTATGTGTGTGTTTTAATGGATTGAATGTCATATATTGAGACACTCGACGGCCTGTTTGTCTCGCTTTTCCGAAAAAAAATTCGGTTTTCGGAAAGGCCAAACAAACAACCCAATCACTTTCTCAAATAATTAACTACAGTATTTTTTTCCCAAATCACACTCCGAAAAGCCAAACAAACAGGCCAACTCTACCACTTTTTCTCTCTTATTTTCCAAAATTGCGGCTGCCTAATCGGTCCAAAATTGCGGATGCCTGGTCACTCAGTTCTTGGTCCAGCATTTCTTGTTCTATAGCTATACAGCCTGTTATGAGTTAAAATTCACGAGACATGTTACTGTATAATATTCACGGAATTAAAATTCACGAGACATGTTACTGTATAATATTGACGTGGAGGAAATAATAGTCATGATTGGTCGGATAATAGATGGGGTCCATTCCCACCTTCGTGGAATTCGTGACATTAATTGTAAAATTGCCGTTAATTTTTATTCTGCTCGACAATATGAAGACAACTTAATATGTTATTTTCGTATGTAGATTAATCTGGATATTGTGTAATAACTATTAGGTTAATATTTTAAGGATAATGTGTAATTTTAATATATTTAATATGTCATTTGAATGAATTCGTGAGATAAAATGATTAAAATAATTTTATTATAATATTTTTAAAAGCAAAAATCAACAAAATAAAAATTAATCTACTTTATTTTTTATTATTTTAGAAAACACAAATAACTAATTATAAAATATTATTTATCACATATATTACATATAATATATACATCAATTAATTAATTATATATAACTAACTGATGTGACATAAAGTCTTACACTATTCTTACACCTAATTAATTAATTCAAACCTACAAAAAAAACATACACCTATTTTTTTTTTCCAAACAACTCTCCCAAAACCCAAACAAACAACATTACGCAAATCGAGATTATTTCTCAAACCTCCACCACTTTCCCAAACCACTCTCCGAAAAGCGAGACAAGTAAATTCGTTATGATAGTCTCTAATAGCATCCCTCAACCAAAACTTTAAATTCGACTCTTGGACCCCAAATTATAATTTTTTCAAATTTGGAGGCACTTATCCACATCTTAGTTCCCACCAAAAACTTATAAAAATTCCTCCACAACCTCCAAATACTATTTATTTATTGAATTATTTTATCTACATTCATCGAAGTTAGAATTTGAGTTATTTACTAAATAATATTTCTTTCATCCCATTATTTTTACTCCATTAGCTACAATACTAGGTCAAACTTTTCAATTTTTTAAGTTACTTATCATGTTAAATTATTCACATTTATGATGTATTAATCCTTTAAATTTTAAAATATATAGTGTTATAAAATATTATCAACTTATTAGTAAAATATATTAATTAAATTATTTATCATAATTTTTGTAGATTTAGTCAAGTTGACTGGTCAACTGTAGCAAGGGATAAAGAAAAATGGGAAGGAGAAATATTAGATATGATTAGTAAAATTCAAAAAATTTATTAATTAACTTACTAAAATTAAATGCAAAATACATTAATCAAACATTTAGTTCTTATTTTGACGTGATTGTCAATATTGGTGAATTATTAAAAGATGTTATTTTTCTATTATCGTCTTTCATGTAATTTCTTAAATATTATTGTATATGAGTTATTATTCATCTTTTAAGTTTTCTTATTTATGATCTTAGCATCTAAAGTAAAAACAGACATTTCACTTTAAAAATTAAATATAAATTATAACCTATTACAAATATTTATATCAAACATTCATGTTTTATTGTTAATTTAAAGAAAATAGACATGATTAATAACATAAATAATGTGAAAGTAATTAATAAATATTAAAAAAAAAGGACACAAATGTAACTAAAACAAATGAATAATTATTTGGAGAATTCTTCAAATCATTATTCAAAACTCCATATTAGAAGTTTGCATTTGAGTCCCTCCTCCAAATTCATCAAATATGGAGGTGGGAAAGAGAGCAGTATAATAGGTAAGTTGAGAGTAGTTTGATATTAAATACTTAAAATTAAATTGTACTGCAATTATTTTTGGGTTTTTGGCACTTTGCATCCTGGAATTATAAAGTTTTGGCACTTTATACCTTAACTTAAAAATTTTGGCACTTTGCACCCTGAAAATACAATTTAGTTGGCACTTTGCACCCTAGTGTTTGTTTTAAAATTAAAATTAATTGATTGAAGAGTACTATAATAGTTATTTTCGAATATTTTTGGCACTTTAAACCCTAAAAGTATAGATTTGACACTTTGCACCCTGAAATACAAAATATTGGCACTTTGCACCCAAAAATATAATTTTTGGCATTTTCAACCCCAATTTAATATGATAATCTAAATTATGTAAATAACATGCAATATAATAATATGTTAGATATGTAAACATGTATTTTAGATATAAAGTAAATAATCTTGATGATACTTGAAAATAAAATGAAGACAATATTTTTTTTTAATGTAAATTTTACAGAGGGAAAATATTAAAATAAGATATTATAAAGTAAAATAAATTTAGAATAACAAGTTTATGATTGATGTGCATAGAAATGACCATTTTATCTCTACATCACCGACATTCATGAGTCTGCTTTTTTAAGAAAAATACATTAGGGTTCAAAATGTCATACAAATTATATTTTTAGGGTGCAGAGCGCCAAAAATTTAAATTGGGGTTAAAATATTAATATTTTATAATTTTAGGGCGCAAAATGCCAACATTCTATATTTTAAGGGTGCAAGATCTATATTGTCAAGGTGCAAAGTGAAAAAAAAAAATTGAAAATAACTATTCTACCCTTCTATCAATGAATTTTCTCACTAAAACACACACTATGGTGCAAAGTGCCAAATAAATTATATTTTCAGGATACAAAGTGCCAAAATTCTATAATTCTAGTGTGCAAAATGCCAAAAATCCAATTATTTTTCCTCAATTCTCATATTGAAATTCATTTTACTTACATTAAATATTGTGAGGAAATGTTGAGGCCGTATTTGTTTTACTTTTCAGAGAGCATTGATGGTCTTCAAAAAGCAAATAAACAATATTTTTCTTTTTTAAAATAAACTTTTCAAATAAGTTTATCTATTAGTTAAAAAATAATTTACTTGTAGTAAAAAAACGTATACAAATTGCACCTAGATTGACATAAATTAGCATACCTTTTATATTGTATATCTCATATAACAAACTTCATTTGACATAAAAAGTAATATATATCTTATTGTATCTATCTTCTTTCCATAATTTATAAAAGAACCTACAAGTTTCTTATAAACAAATTAATTATTCATTTAATCTCCTAAAACTTAAACAAACAATATTTTTTAAAGAAAAAATTACAGAAAACATCCCAAACTGATCAGTGATTTTGGGTTTTCGTCCAGAACTATATCTCCTCACTGAATTTCGTCCCGTAATTTAATATTTTTTTAGAATATCGTCCCATCGCTAATTATGAGACGAAAATTGCGCATGTGTCTGTTAAATTGCCACATGGATGTTTATGTGTCATGACGAGGTAAATTTTAACATGAACATTTACACAATATTGCCGAATACGTCCCAAACTAATTACAAGATTTACCCATCATTTTCATTAAATTAAAAATTTAATATTGGGACTATAGTAAATTACGGGATGAAATTCGGCGAGTTGATATAGTTTGAGATGAAAAACCAAAATTAGTAATTAATTTGGGACATTATTACAGAAAAATATTAAATTACGGACGAAATTTGGTGAGGTGGTATAATTCGGGGCGAAAATCCAAAATCATTAATTAATTTAGGACGTTTTCTGCAATTTTGTCTTTATGAAATTTACAAAAACTGAAAATACACAAACACGGTTACTCTCTGAAAAAACACAAACATGCCCTTTTTTTTGTGAAGTCTTCTTAGATAAAATTTTACAACACAATTAACCCCACACATCATAACAAAGTTCCAATACTTGTTAATACTACTTAATTACCAATTAACCCCATTTATCCAACTCTTTAGAATTTTGTACTACTTTTTTTTCACAGGGTCGATTCTCATTTATTCCATGTCATAAGTATAATATTTACTTTCACGTGAATTGAAAAGGAGCATTTTTATTTTATCTTATTTGAAAAAATTAAAATAACCAATTTACCTTCTTTTCGTTGAGAGTATAATTCACTTGCACAAAATTTATTGTGAGCTCAAAAAGTATTTCATAAAAAAATAAAATTAGTTTTGGAGAGGGGTAAATTGATCCACGTAAAATAATGTGGAAGGTAAAATACAATATTTATAATAATATAGGGGTAAAGTGTCGCATTTGTAGTAATATACGGTGGTAAACTAATTGCGTATAGTAATACATAAGGTACACTAAACATATGAGGTAAATTGCCACACATACAATAATATAGGGGCCAAAAAGATACATATAAAAACAATAGAGGTGTATATATATATATACATGATATATGGGAAAATATTTTTATCAAGTCATATTTTTTTTTTAAGATTTAAAAATGTCAAGAATACAGTGAAATTTTTATAAGAACATAAAGAGGTAAAACACATTATTTTTAAATCACATACATACAGGTAAAAAAAAAATATAAAAATCAAAGAGGGGTAAATTAACATTTGACACATTTTTCACGGTTCCCAAAGAATTAATACATTACAGACTACAATATAAATTAATGTGAGGTGACGAAGAGATGTTGTTAATGTAAATCTAGAGTAGGTATTTCTTATTTCGCCAAATCCGAGGGTGCCAAAGTAATTAAGTTGAATATAGAGGAGCTATTTCTTATTTTAACAAATAGGAGGGTACTATGGCAATTAAGTCGAAAATTAGCCTAGCAGATTTTCCGTCGAAAATAACGAGTCTAAAAGAAAATGGAAATAAAATAGAGAAAATGAGTTGATTTTGCTTGCTAGATTCGATCGCAGACAACTAAACTACGAAACTGCACTCCCACTGAATATCAAAATTGTACGAAAGAGATGATAGGAGTTGGGAAAATCAAGCAATATTCGAACGTCCTGGACAAACCCCTCGGTAAAGGGAAACAAGAGGTATTTCTATATTCAGATCTTCAGTTCAATTTCATATGACCGTCAAAACCCTAAAGTTTATAGATTGCTTGGTGTGAATTGAATGAGGATTGATTGCAGGTGAGTTTGAGTGCATTTGCTTTCTTGTTTTCCGAGCTTGTTCAGTACAATCAGACGCAAGTTGACAACATAGCAGAACTTGAAAGAAGGTGATTGCTGATCAATCTGTTTTAGTGATTCCTGATTATGACATCAATATATGGCTCGAATCTGAGTAAATACGTTTTTCTTTTCTTTTGTATTGAAAGCAAGATTCATGTATTGAGGTGATTGAATGTCTAATTTTAATTTACTGAGAAGAGCCTTCGCATTACTTAAAATGAGGAAGCAAAATCATTCTTCCCTATACCGGTGTAGAATTTGGGCATTTTTTTATTGACTTTGACTGTAAATGATGGTATGTAGCTTCAACACATTTTGAGGTTCAGCGTAGATGGAATATTTTAGAAAAAAATGTACATGCCCAAGTTAGTGAAGTATTGCAAAGATGGAACATTGATAAGCTTCTTCTATATGGAATTATGGATCAGGTTAGAGGATGCTGGCTATGCTGTTGGAGCCAGGGTTCTGGAACTTCTTTGTCACAGGGAGAAGGTAGGAAACTTCACTGGTGGTATATCCATATATGATATGTCACAAATTCATTTATTTGTCGGTAGCATAGTGCAAGTGGTCGACATTCTTGACGAGACTTATATATAATATATCTGCCTTTCGGTCAATCATATATTAATATATTAATTACTTTTCTATTAGACGAGATTATCTATGACTTTAGAAGTTTTGCAAGTATGTATTCACGAAATGCAATAAAAAGCAATTTAAATTTTGACTTTATGTTCTTAAAGAAACTAAGCAATTTTTTTGTGGGGTGTATTTTGGGTGTTTGAGAATCTGTGCAATGAGTATTAATCCTGAATTGGGCTTGGTTGATAGATTTGATCTACTAGTTTTTACTTGTTATCGGGTTCACTCTTTATCCCACTGAAAGCACTTTAGAGTGCTAGAAGTTTCTACGTTTTTTCTGTTTTATGTAGAAGTGTTCATCTAAAAGTCATCTCTCTACTATATAGTGGTTCAACATGTAGGATCTGCACTCCATCCGGAAAAGATGTTTCACTTTGTGTCTCTTTGTATGAAACATGTGTGTTTCCTTTAGTTTAGAGTTATTTACCATTGCAATTTCATAAGTTTAGAGAACGAGCACTAAGATAGCCCTGCTGCAACTTATTTGCTACTTTGTGATTTGCGCATATACTCTAATTCTATTTTGTCCAAGGAAATGGTACTAAGTTGTTTGATGCTAGTAAATAATACTCGTATCAGAATCATGAAATATATATCAATAAGTAATTTGTTTTTGTTTTACTTTTATGATGCCCCAGGGTAACAGAAGAGAGACACGACTATTGGGTATTTTGTCCTTCATACACAGCACAGTGTGGAAAGTCTTGTTTGGAAAGGTTGGGGTATTTGCTCTCTGTACACATATCTCTCATTTTCTTTATTTCATTTTTTATTAACAGTACATATTTACTGATCCAAGGCATAATGTCAATCCACAAGGTTTTGAGACTCCTTGTGGCTTAGGATCATTTTAAATAAATAAATTTGGTCCTGTTTATGCTTTTAAAATATAGTAAAAATTAGTTCTGAAATGGATCTTAATCTGCAAAGAAAATCATAGGTCCAGGCAAACTATGTCTATACATATATACTGAGATCCTTTTAGTCTTCTCTGAGTTTCTTTCTTCAAGAACACTTGAAGGATATATTCTGCTTTCAGATGATGTAACGGATTTTCAGGATATTATTATGTTTTTTGTGTGAAGGGATATGCTTGTAGGCCAAAAGTGATCCTTGGCCACATTGTACTTGTGCTGAAAGAAAAATTGATTAAAAGAAATTACATTTATGGGTATCTAGGAAATGCTTAAAAAGTTATCTGTTAGCTAGATAAATTTGACACAACTTATTGGTAAATATATTATGGGGTGGGCTTCTTACCCACCATACTCAAAACTTTCACCTAACCAGCAATATATTTACAATTTGACCACATTTATGATCATAGTCTAGTTCGGTAGAGTGATTATTTAGTTAGTTGGAACATGTAAAGTGAGGATCTGCTTAGTTATGCAGAGATGTATTTAGTTAGGTGGAACATGAAAAAAGTGAAGCGAGAGATAGTTGTCTTCTGTGTTTGTATCCACCAAGTTTTCATGGACTCGAGTGAAATGAATTACTTTGAGATCTTTACCCGTGGAATATTGACTCTGGAATACGGAGACTCTGTGTGGAAGGGATGCATCACTCTTGAGTTGCTCAATCCTAACACTTAAATCTGTGCACCTTACTTCATCAAGCAATCTGTTCATCTTCCATACAGCTTTTGAATGAGGCACATAACTTTTGTTAATGAGTGACTTTGATACTATATAGTGTCATAGTGTGGCTCTTTTCCTTCTACAACCAGATGCCCAGTGGCGGAGCTAGACAGGTTTTATTGGGGGGGAGGGGGGGGGGAACAAATTTTTTCGAGGGAAGCATTAAATAAAGTAAATAATTAGGAAAAGAATATATTATTTTTACAATTATTAACAAATTTTTTTTTTTGAAACAATACACTAAATAAAGAATATTATATAAAGAAAAGTGCACTAAATAAATATAATTATAAGGAGAAGACATTATTCTTGTATTAAGATTTTATGATGAAGTGCACTAAATAAATATGATGAAGAAAATAAAAATTTTATTCTTCTTACAATTATTAAGATTTTTTTTTACGAATAATGCATTAAATAAAGAAAATTATAAGAAAATGCTTGTATTGTAATAACAATAAAATATCATATTCCTTATATAATCATTAAGAAGAAAGAAAAACTAAAAGAAAGGCTTAAATATTGAGAAAGAAAGAAAAATTAAAAAAATGGCTCAAGAATTGAAGAGAAAGAAAGATTTTTTTTTAAAAATGGCTTAAGAACTGAACTAAGAATAAATTGCACCAAGCAGACCCAAGTCTCCGGCCTAAATTTCCAATCCTTAACCAATTTGCCAACACACTCATTGCATTAAACTTCACTATTACTAATATTTATATTTTGACCGCCCCCCCTCCCCCCCAGTCTACATATAGCTCCACCACTGCAGATGCCCACTGTACTAAGAGTTGATCTTGTTGGACATCTAAAAGAATGCGGAATGTCTTTCTTTTTAGGATAATGCGATAGGTATCCACCAAGATTGAATTGTTCAATTTTTCAGAATCATTCCAAACCATAACAAATATAAAAAATGCCTTATCATAATACAGTTATTAGCGAGACTGGGTCACTAGAGAAATGTACGATGCGGAAAACAGCATATGGTGTTCTTATTCTTATTGTAAATGTAGTTTGCAAATTTTATCAGGGGCCTAGTCCCTCTATGATTCGTCTATCTTTTACCTTGTGAACACATTTGTAATATTAAAGACCAACCTCGTAGTTTATGTTAGTTTTTACATAATGTTATTATCAGGTGGCTGACTCTCTTGAAAAAGGCACTGAGCATGAAGACGAGTACATGATCAGCGAGAAGGAACTCCTTGTCAACAGGTTAACACTTTTATGTTCCAGTTTATGTCGTGATTGAGTAGGTAATTTTCTTATTCTTATTTGTGGTTTTACATTTTAGGTTTATTTCAATACCCAAGGATATGGGAGCCTTTAACTGCGGAGCATTTGTTGCTGGAGTAGTGAGGGTACATACTGCATTCACCTGAGCTATTTTGAGTAATGCTTGGGTTAGTCAATGCTCTAATAACTATTTTTTTTTTCAAGGGAGTTCTGGATAATGCGGGTTTTCCAGCTGTTGTAACTGCGCATTTTGTACCCGTGGATGGGCAACAACGACCTAGGACAACCATTTTGATTAAATTTGCTGAAGAGGTATTCATTAAATATACCTGTGAGTTTATCCTTATTTAGATATTAAGATAGTGTACCATTGCTAATTGCCTGAATATAATAGTGGCCCGAACATCAATTAGTTACTAGTTTAAATGCGATTAAGCCCAAGACTTAGTTCTGACTCAATCTGCCCATCTTGTCCAGCAAGGTGTGTACTTTTGTCAATAGGTTTATCCTTGTGGCTTGTCTATTGTAATCCTTTATGGCATCCTTCCATGTAAAGAACTTCATATCAGATTTAAGTTTATAATTTTGATAAAAGTAAATAAATGAAAGTCACTTTGCTTGTATATCTATGTTGCTAGTGGATAATGCAGAGTGGTTTTTTATTAGAAGTTAATTTTGAGAATAAACAAGTGTCCCCGAATGATTGAAAGCGGTCTGTTGATGCCAGACTTAATTTTGCTATACACACTTTTTTTAGTGCCAAGATGTTTATTTTTGGCTTGGCAGAAAGAGCCTTATATTTGCCTATGATATTGATCTGGTGACCAAGGACTGAGTTAAATTAATTTTTTGTTCTATTTTCTCTGTAATACTTACTTATATACGAAGATTTCTCTTACATTGCATTTATACACTAAATTATTTGTCTAGTTATCCCTGCCATGAACCGTAACATTTTCACACTAGTATCTTTGAAGTCCAAAATATATTTCATGTCGAGGTGCTTTCTCGGCCCTGATTTCAACTTAGTTCCAATTTTGTCAAATGTCATTAACTTGTCATTAGCATGCTATTAGTGGTTTTCTGCTTAAAGAATCGTTAAAATTAGTAGTGGCAATGCCTTTGTGTTCTGCATTTCGTTCTTCAGTGTCATGAAGTTAACAAACGAAGGTTGTTGCGAGTATAATTGCTCATTTGCTGCCATCTTAGTATGAGACACTAATATCTTATGTTATAAGTAGTGATCTAGCTTTGTTCAGATCTCTTTGTCTAAAAAACTAACCAAAACGGTTTTACCTTTTGCTGCCTTTTAGGTACTACAAAGAGAGGCGAGATTAGGTTGATGTCCCAAAATATGTGGAACCAAGTTACTATCGGCCCTCGGTTTCCATATTTATCTATTCGTGGAAATTTGAGTGAAGTTGAAATTCTTTTTGTGCCTCTTATAAAAACTTCAAAAACTGTATTGATAAATAATTTTACAATTTAGTGCTTATTATTGAGGTGATCGTTGGTAAACTAGATTGACATTCTATCATTCTATGAGTTGCAAAAGTGTTCCAGCTTTACATGAAACAGTTTAGGTCTTTGTCTGGTAAGCAAATATTTATGCATTTAGTGATAAACTGAATTAAGATTTCGGATTAATTCTTTGAAGCCTACACTTTACAGCAATATGTCAACCTTCAGTTTCCTTTTCTGCTCCAAACAGGAAAATAAAGGATTATTTTAGATAATGTGGGAGAAGTACATTCAAAACGTATAACCAAATTTTCGTTCTTGGTTTACCATTACATCAATGGCAAATTACTTGTGCAATATTCCCATGTAATCGTGTATAAGAACTCAAAAATATATAATCAATTAATCTTTTCAACAGACTATTTTATAGGAGTATTTTTATACAAAACCCTTCATGTCTACACAGCTAAACCTTTTTTTTTTCCTTTTCCTTTTTGATAAATACTACACAGCTAAACCTATTCAACTAGAATAATCAACAAATCATGCAAGCAAAATCGAAATTAATACAAAGCATGCAGCATGGTTCGTCATATGTAATATTAATATGCTATACTGCTCTTGATTATCAGCAATGGTGAAGGGGTACAAGCTTACAACTGAACAAAGGTCTACCCCCCAAAAAAAAAATATAACAATATATGTAAAAATATTGAGCTACTCGATTTTGATTAGTATTCGACTCGATTAAAGCTAGTTTGAGCTTCTTTAGACAATCCTACCAAACTCAATAAAAAATCAAACTGAGCTTAAACATTATGTTGTCTGGTGCAACTCGGTTTATATCTCTACAAACAAATTTTATCAATTGAGTGCCCAATTACAAAATAAGAACATGTATAATGCACAAAATCTCCACGTAAACTAAAGAGAAAACTGAGCTTTCATCAACAAAGATATTACCACACTTCAGACCAGTGAACCTTCAACATTAACATTTAACAGTAAAAGCTGTTAATCATGAAAATGGTAATTTTTTCAATTTAAAAACAAATGAATAGATTGCAGGACAAAACTGCTTAGAAGTTGACATCAAATTCAATGGATAACACGAACAAAGCAATTTGCAGTCTCGACAATCTTATTTAATTTTCTTAAATTCATACTTCTTCGGATTTCCTTTCAGTAAATAACGTGTCCATTTCCAAAATCAAGTCCATACAACACTCCAGCATATTTCTCAGGCGAGCCATTAAAGAAACATAATTTTAACTTGATGAATGTATAACATGTAAGCAAACTATCAGAACCAGCTTGATGGCAACGTCCAACTCTCTCAACATCCAATAGTTCCGCAAGCTTGTTCAACCCACCATGAAGGCTATTACAATACCTCATAAGATGCTTGATGTCATAGACAATCGGGAAATACATCTTGATCATATCAAGAAACCTCTCTTGAGTATCAGGAAGGCTCTGGCATGTCAAGAGTTTAAGTAGGTATCCAAAATCATATGCGCTGTGGAAAGTCACCCAATGCACGTTATCGTTCAACACAATCCCAGACGACATTAGTAACTCACTAAAGCGATACACATCGATACCCTTTTCGTAATTTTTCTTGAAATCGATGCCACTATTGGTTAAGAGCTCGATTGAATCACGAGCGTGTACATCCTCATTACGGTCAAATTCACGAAAATTAAATTGCCAAAGACAATATTTTTTGGTTCCACAAGTAGGTAGATTTCCTTTGTCATCTGAAAAGGTAAGTCCCAGTTGAATTAGCTTTAGGACATCCACGTTAGCTCTTAGGGTGTGGAAATGATACTCGGATAGGGTCTTGAAATTGCCTAAGGGCTTAAGAACAATACCGGGAAATTCGGTATCCATAGCAATGTAAGGGTAGTCATCAAGGATACTTTGAATCAAAGCAAACTCGTATTCGAGATTGTCATTCCACACCTCCCTGATGTTAATCGAATCACTCGTTGGCAAAACAGTCATTTTATCATCAAAATCTCAATAAATAACAGAATAAGCTGCACAAAGAAAAAATAACCCACAAATTCAGAAATAAAACCTCAGTTTTAACAATTCAAATTAAAACTCACATCAAACAGACACTGTAAAAATAAGAACAGAGAAAAAATGAGTGCGATCTGACCTCCAAGACGTAAACTTTACAACCTAAAACCTAAAAGTAAAGAAATCTATTTTTCTTTACATTTAAGTTCAATCTGGGTCTCTAATTTGAAGGGAACTATTACGACGGGGGTTTACTTCTTTTGTGGAGAAATGAGTGTTTCGGATTTTGAATAGAGAGAGGAAAGAGATAAATCGCTTTCAGAAAAGTGCCGAAAGGATTATATTAAGTTTGCCTCCACAAAAATAAAGTTTGTTTTTTTTTTTTTTTGTATTAAGTTTGCCATACAAAATTAGAAAAGATTTGCACAGCTGTACTAAAAGAAATACCCCATGTGCATTTTTTATTTATTAATATATACTTAAAAACGTTGTGATATATAGTACTTACATAATTATTTAAATATTATTTTGTACTATATCATATTAATATGTTGTTTTAGTTTTTATGTATTGCTTATATATTATGTATACAAGTACGATATGATAGCATTTGCATATTATTATATTTAAATATGAAAAATAATAAATATAATAATTAGCTATAATATATATAATGTGGTTGACGCAAGAAAACTAATATTCTAAACATATTTAAAATTACTGAATAATGTGTAGTTTATTTATTTTAATGGTATACCTATATACATTTCAATATAAGTAAATATTTAAATATCAAAAAAATAGTTTCTAACTACTCCCTCCTTTTTTTATTTGTCACTTTGACAAAATTTTCTTATTTATTTTTATTTGTCGCTTTAGGATTTCAATGTAAAATTAATGTTATTTTACCAATCTCATGCTAAGAATATTTGATTAAAAGAGTATTTTCAATTTTTTGCTTAAAAAAAGTGACTATTTATGATATTTCTTAATTCGTGTGCAATCCTACAAAACGACAAATAAAAAAAAACGAAGGGAGTATATCACAAAAACCTTTTTTTTCTTTCCAAATGTATACGTGTTCATAAATTGTGTATGTACAAATATAATAGTATAATATTATTTGCATTTCATTATATTTAAAATTTGAAAATTGTAAGAAACAATAGTTAACTATATTACAGATAACATGGTTGAAGTGATCAGGCAAAGTGACTTGCAACAATCCTCTACACGTACATCTATTTGAAGGAACTTTTTTTGTTTCAATTGGTTGTTTTTTACTGAATTCTAATAATTTTTTCCAGATTTTTATTTTCATATTTTGTCATTTTCAAGGGCATGTGATAAAAGGTAACAATTGCATTGTAGAATCCCCAATTCCCCATGCAGTGTATTTAATCCAATTGCAGAATATAAAATCAAAAGGCAAGTTATTATGCTTATAGAAAGAAAATTATAGGAGTAACATGCAAATACATAATTGATATTTTTATTATTAAAAAAAAATGTAATTGACTCAATTATCATTGATGTTTTCATAAAAGCAATATTTAAGTCAGACTCTATTTTCTATTTAATAATTTTGTCCAAAATCATGAGTAAATAAAGCAAAGTAATCTATAACATGAAATGAAAAGAAAAGAAACATTAAATTGACTTCATCAATTAGACCCATCTTAACTGATATACCCTACAATCAATATTGGAATATGAAATTTAGATATGTTCTTCATGAATAAAATTAATCTCTTAAAGAATATTTTTTTGAATCTCAAATATTCTGTTACAGCTAGCGTGCCACTGCTTCTCCAAGTTACATTACTGGAGCTTTTTTTGGCCTGAAAACTTGAACCCATCCAGAAAAAAAATTCCTCGTAAGATCGAATTTGGAAACATACAGCCCTATTTAATAGGGAGTCAAGCTTGAATACAACATGCTTAATTGATTTACCATCATATGTCATAGATTGGCAAAATAACATTTAAGTTTTTTTATTTTTACGTGAAAACGGGATCATGACACTTCATTTTTCGAAGAGCAAATTACATCTTATATCTTTTTTTTTACCCGCAATTTCAGTAAACATGTCCGAAATTTCAATCTCTATTTCGCCGTAATTCATCACGAACAAAAAGAATGCAATAAACTTCATCTGCACAAATTGTTTGCACAATTGACAATTTCTTAATAGCGATGTAATTTCTGGCAAAATAAGAACTGAAATTGGGGGAATATGAATTGAACTTGATGCTACAAAAAAGATGTAGGATGCATTTTGCTCGCCGGAAATCAAGTGTCCTTGATTTGGCGTCCCTGGAAAGCTAATGGACGTAAAATGCTTTTTTGCCTATCATGATTTGATATACATGAACTAGAACCAAGTCAAACGCATCAGATTGTTCAAATGTTCAATTGGTGCAAGTACAATATGACTTCATACAAAGTTACCAACTACAAACTTTCAAGTCGCGTGGTAACAAGACGGAAAACACACTAAACAAATTTGATCTGATTCGAGTTCGACCGATAAAAAAATTTGTTTGAGCTCGATTCGTTATGCGTTTCAAACATGCTTCAAACATCTCATCATCTGAGAGCTTGTCTAGGGTTGGAGGTGACTTGCTCGATTTCTTTCCATTATCTTCACCTCCAACCCCAACCCCAACCAAACTCGATAAACGACAATATTTAGCTCGTTTATACCCCTATTAGAGGACACTACATTAATACCTTTGTTGCAGGGAAACATATGGAATCAAATGCTATTCTATAAGTTGTTTTTGTAAAACACAGTAATACAACACACTTAGTTTGAACATATACAAATGGATAAAAGGCAAAGATACATGCATAAAAAAGATGAGCCTTGATGCCTCAAGAATGGAATATATTACATACAACTGCAGTAAAAAAATATAAGTCCCTCCACTCTGTGTTGCAAGACGCATGCTTCAAAGTCAATTATCACATCATACAAACTATAAACTATCAAAACTCTGAATAGCTATGAGTAAATCAGAATATTCGATATACAAATGCAATAAATCAGAGGCATTAAAATACCTCACAAACACCAGCACATCAGTTCCGACCAAGTGGCAATGATCTGCAACTATATGTCTCCTTAAAATCTTTCTTATTTGATGAAGTAAATATTGATGCATACACAGCCTTTGTTGCATTTGCTGGAGCTACATCTGTCGCCTTAAATTTCTTACTCGGCCCATTACTAAGATTCTTCACACCATTCCCCTCAATCCCGTGTTTTGTCCCAGTCAATCGACCCGCGTCCTTTCCAACCACAACATCCCCATTCTTCACCTTCTTCGATTTCTTTCCATTATCTTTAACTTTTGCTTCTTCCTTCAACTTTTCCCATAACTCATTAACCTCCTCTTCACTCCCATTAATCACAATCTTATCACTCTCCACAAATTCCTTATGACAGATCAAACAAGCTGAGGATTTCACCTCCTTAAAACCCTTTGCACTGAAAACATGCCCACATCCTTTGATCGCAAAAAACTTATAGTTGCCATTAAACTCTAACCCCGTAATCGGACACTGGAACTTAACTGCCCCGGAATCCCTACCTCCCAGAATCTCTGCCAGCTCTATCGAGATCATATCCTTCAAACCCTTGATATAACTAAACTGCTTAGGCAAATTCTTTTTCAACAAAGCCTCAACCAAAGCCTCCTTATTGAACAAATTACCTAACTTATCAATAACTACCGGGTGCTTCAAAGGCTCATAAGACAAATTACAATTGAGCCATTTAGAAAGTCTCGACTCGTTGGGGTCAACCTTATCGGGCTTCTTCACCGCGTACATGTTCAAGTAACAGTCACGAGACTCAGCCCCGGTGGCTCCGCCATCTCCACCGCCACCGTTGAAGCGGAGGTGGAGAGTTAGGGTGGATAGAGGGGCAATTGAGGAATTTTGCAGGAGAGGGATGAAATCTGATAGGGGTTTCCCATTGAGAGTGAAGAATAGGGAATGATGAGGAGGTGAAATATTGGGGAAAAGGGAAGTTTTGAGGTCTTGGAGAGTTAGATCAGGGTTAGGGTTTTGGAAGATTAGGGCACGGGTGGGGATTCGGAGGTCCGGGGATTGAACGAAAATTTGGAAAAGTTGGGGTTTGGATTCCATGATTCAGTAGAAGATGACAAATATTCCGGGAATTCGGATAGGAATGAGATCGGAGTTTCTTCTATTGATTTGATTTTGATGCACAATGTGTAGAAATTGTATGTGGTTGCAAGGACACCGACGTTCGAAGAGGAGGTGAATGATGGCGGTGTAATTACTTTGGGCTGATGCATCAGGTGGGCTTTATTTGGGCTAGTTAATTTCGCCCCAATTTATTAGTATAAGAAATTGTAAATTATCGAGATATGAGATGGATCTAACCTGATTTAAAAGTTATTATAACTCGCTTTTAGATATTGTTTAAATTGTTATATTTACAGACAACATATAAGTTGGAGCTCGATGAAAAATGAAAACAATTTGGTCATGTGATCTAAGTTGTAAGAATGTAGAAAAAAATATTGGTAAAAGTTTTATTATAACCCAGAAGATTTAAAATTCAAACTAATTCGAACAAGATTCAAATGTCTCAAGATTATTGGATCCAACACGATACAAATGGACACGGACCCGATTCAACCTAATAACAGCCCTAATTTGACTCTATTCTTTTTGTGTTAGTATAAAGTAACAATATTGTGATTTTTTAATTAATTCCCAATTGAACTCGACTATAATTGATTAGTTAGGGATATGAATAGTGTCTAGAGAAAGTATATTAGTTACTTTTAATATAGGTTGCACGGATACTTCGAAAAATGGTCTCGTGCAGTATCCAATATTCTGGGGACACGGATACGCGTTTGATACGCGTGGGATATGCGTACGGTACGCCATCTGGAGTATCATGATTAAATTAAATAAAAAATAATTCGGATACGGGTACAGTACATTTTTTTGGAGTATTCTGCAGGTTTTGGACACGTCTTGGATACGCAGTGGGTGTTTTTGTTAGTTTTTCAAAGTTATGGATTAAAAATTAATAAATTAAAATTTTAATAAAAAACTTGAATTTTGAATGGTCATGAATACGTGTATCAATACTCATGATGTTTACTTGGAAATTTTAAATCAATACGGGTTTTGTCTAACTTTATCAACTTTCGATATATAACTTTTTATGTGATGTTGCCCAACCCGAAATTAAACTAGTAAACAATACATATTTTGAATATAATATTTTGCTTTTGTGGTATATTAGAAGGATCAAATTAATTCTACTGTTATGCATAATATAAAATTATTTTATTTTATATGCGTATTTTTACCGTATCGAATCCTATAAATTTTAAAAATCCGTATCGCCGTATACATATCGTATTATAACGTATCGCCGTATCCGTATCCATGCAATTTAGCTTTTAATCTACTTCTGAAATGATAATTTATTTTTAACCAAAATGACATCATATTGATTTTCTCAATCGAAACTAAAGAAAGTATAGAAAATAAAATTCAATCAAAATCCAACCTAATTCAGAAGATCATGCACTTTATATCAAATTTAAATGTTAGATCTTTAACTACTTTGGGTAGTTTTGAGGTTGCTGTCTAATTGATAAAGAAAAATCAATATGAGCAGGTCTAAACTGCAAAGCTTTTTGAAGCATAAACCATAGGACCAGAAGACCACTCATAAAGTTACAAGATAATAATAATGATAGATTAATCAAAAGTTGAAGCATGAAAACAAATTAGATTAAAAAAATTAGCCGTTAACTTTCTGCAAATTTTCATTTAGCCGTTAACTTTCTGCAAATTTTCATATACGCTAACTCAATCTAATTTCTCAAGGCTGATGAGGATTGCTCGTCCGCAGAGTTGAAGAGTAGTAATGTGACTCAAGCTCCTTGAGGCTAGCAGCAGCCTCTTCTCCAATTCTAGCTAATATGACATTACTATTCTCTTCAAGTTTATTAAACTCCTCTGTTCTCTTATCTACATGGTCATTCAGAGACGCAAATCCTGAGAAAATTGCTGTCTGCTTCAACTCCGACACCAACTTCAGCAGCGATTCCGCTGCTTGAACCTGTTATTTATGCATTCTGTTAGCCGAACATACATGTAGAAACATGAACGAAAATACTATCGACATTAGAAACTAACACTATGTTTATAACTTGGATTTTGGGTTGGAAAAATGAACAAACTGAAAGCTTAATGTTCTATCATTTGATGCAAGAAAATAAATCAATATATTACCCTACAAAAACTTTAAGAATCAAACTACTAACTGACCGGATATAACTTGAAAAGAAAGCATAAACTGAAGCATATAAAAAAGGTTATGCTCCTTTCGAGTTGTTTACTTCACGATAAATGTCAAATAGTTAACGCAAGTTGGAAAATCAGAAGTACGTATATCCATGGACTTCTTCGCTTTAACCAAGTACTCTGGCAAATTTGAATTCTTTACTCAAGAATGAAAATCATAGGAAATATAAAATAGAAGAAAGGAAATCCCTTACCATTCTGGAAGCACGCACCTCCATCATGAAAGATTCTTGAGAATTTCGTACTGGTGGATCATTAACCTAAAATAGACATAGTTTACTAAACGTACATGCTTACAGTGAAAAACATAAATCGTGAAATAAGAAACCAATAGTTTTTTTTTAACTTCTATTTCTGTAACTCAACTCCTAACTTCTAATTTCTTCATCATTTAAAAGGTCTAGCAAGAAGCAAAGAACAGCTTTTTTCTTTTCTATTGGATGAACTGACGTAAAGAACAGCTTGAACATATAACTGATAATTAAAATCTCTAAGAGATAGATAACAGTTTTACAACCAATTATAATAGAACGTTGCTCGAGTCCCTTTGTCCTTTGGTTCTAATTATTGTCTAGAAGTATGTTCTTAACTATATTTCGATGCACTAAACCAAAAATTAAAGAACCTCAAGAATAGGAAGACCAAAAGAACCAAGAATTATCTGGATTTCATAAGGCACTAAAAAAGTTGTCATTTTGCTTAAGATTTACTTGATTTACACCCAAAATTCTAGCAAAAAAGTTTGTTTCATTATTTTCCCATTTATCTTAGTTTTAACTTTCTGAATTTTCGAACACCGTACACCATACACTCCATAATATATATACATTGCGTTGCTATATCTTAGCATAAGAAACTACACCAGAAGCACACTGAAACTTTATCCACTGTTCACGATGACATTGTAACAACTAATGAGCTTAATCCATCAACAAAACCATTAGAAAAGATTTTAGGATGTACCCGAGCCACATTCACAATATATCCAAAACTATCGACAAGATTTCCAATATCAGTGTCCACCCTCTGCAGAAGGGATTTCTGCTTTTGTGCCGCCGCCGCTGCTGCAGCAGCTGTGGGCCCAGCACCACCAGCTATACCTCCCATGGCTGCTCCTCCTTTGTTCATTATAATGATAGATTGTACTGCTGATTTTAGATAATCAGGGCCAGCCTGACATATTACGGGGCCCTACGTACAATTACTTGTCATAATCAGTAAATAGATAAAACCGAACCGAACCGTACCAAATTTAGTTATACCCGCTGGTTCTGTATTTTGAAATCTCCTACCTTTTTCCAAACCGAAATAAGTAAACTACAGACTCAGTACGGTTCGATTTGATTGGGTACAAAAAACCGAAAATTTATTGAATCAAAAATAATTTGTCTTGATACATATGTAAATAATAATATGCTTCCTACCACTCTAACCATCCAATGAAGTGGACTAGAAATTATAAAGAATACATCAGAGATCCCCTAGCCTCAGTCCCCCCTCCAAAAATAACTTTAGCATCATTCAAGTTTGGATTTTAAATGCAATTAGAACCCAATTTATTAAGAGAAAATTAGTAAAAGAATAAAATTGGGCATGTAGAATTTGGACTGTACCTCTGTAAATTACAAATCTGGGCCGAGAGAGAGATGGTAAAGGCGCGTTGGGGTGGGTGGTGCGGCAGCACGGTGGGGCTTTGAATTGAAGAAGAAGAAGAAGATTTGGGTTTTGCTCTAGGGCAGTCCGCAGAAGAAGTGAAGCTTGGATTGGAAATTCGCAGAGTCTTTTTACGTTTTAGGAATTGGGAATTAAAAACTAAAAAGACAAAATGGGTGTAGCGGTTCGGTTCCGTAAACCTACTATAATATCGAAAATCGAAATTTATAATTATAGTCAATTGAAATTTCGGTTCGGTATATGGTACATATGAAATTTTCGATTTTGATACGATTTATTGAATAATGCACAACCCTAATGTGAGAGGTGTACATTCAATATAACTAAACAGTACCGAGTTTTTGTATCTAATTTGACGCAATAGATTCAATATTTGTACGTTATGTCAAACTGAACTTTTAGGTTCAATTATCAAACGGTTCAGTCCGCTATAAAAAAACCGGGATGTGTATGTAGTTTGAGCATTCTTTATAATAAATTAATATTAAAAAATGTTGAACACACTAGGGAGGTGGTTTTCACGATAAAAAAAATGATCACTGATTTAAGACATGCTTTTCCGGGCAAGCAATTGATAAACAAGACTACTACTGCACTAGTGGATTGGGTAAAATCGGTCAAAGGGTGGTTCAAATTACACACCGATGGAAGTGTACTCAGTGAAAAAAAAATACCGGTATTGTAGGTGGCGTTATTAGAGATGATGAAAGTGTACTCAAGGAATCTTGGAGATGTTACTATTACTGTTACGAAATTCTGGGTCATGCGTGAAGTTCTTAGCTTGACTTGGGAACGTTGCCTCCCATGTATTATTTTGAAATTGAACTCAAAAGTTGTGGTTAAACTCATACATCATGCGGATACCTCACAAGACCCCCTTGGGGCTGTTATTGAAGACTGTCGTTGATTGCTTGAGATGCCATGAGAGACCTACAAAGAGAAGTCAAAATGCATCTTAGACATTCAGTTGGGAGAAAAGTCCACTCTTTGGGATAATCCCGCATAAAGTGTTGCTGATCTTTCAAGGGGGTCAGTAGACTTTTGTAGTAGTTGTAGTAATGCTCCTTTGTAACATAATAAAAAAAAAAAAAAAAAAAAAAAAAAAAAAAAAAAAAAAACCTTAAAAAAAAACAACTTACCTCTATATTCCATAAAATTGGGACGGGCCCAAATTATTGGATTCATTGTAAGTAATATGGGCCTAATATAAAGCATATAACTTCCGTGAATTGTTTTCAACTTAACTATGAAACTTTATCATTTTTGTTTGGTGTTTGGGGAAGTAACAAAACTTTGTGAAATAACTTTAATTTATATAATATTGTTTATTTAAGTTTTAGTTTTTTTTTTGAAATAAATTATTTTGTAGGTGTAACCGTGTAAGATGTATAAGATTTTATGTCAAATTATGTTTGTTGTGATATAAATTGAATAAAAGGTTGTTACTTTGTGTTACATCAAAGTAGATATAGAGAGAGATATAAAAAAAAATTACTATTTGTTTGGTTTTGGGGAAGTAATTTGAGAAATTGAGAGATGATATACTTATTTCAGAAAATAAAAAATATGTTTGTTCTAAATAATTTTGGAAAACATGGTCAAACAAACATGCCCTATATATTGAACAATTAATAGATTACCTTTCCGACTTGCTGCCTATCAAAAGTACAAACCAGTTGCAGAAAATGGAGTATTTGATTTCGCAGTAGTAGATTATACTCCTCATTTGTGACATTCACGTCGTCGTTTTCTTGCAATTTGATCTCCGCATACGTGGAACTTTGACTTTTAATATCCCTGGAGTCGGTAGAAGATCAATATCGATTTTGATAATTTTAACAAAAATAGAAGCTACCTCAGCTCCCCGTTGAAGAAACTGAAAAACAAAAAACCCGAACACAAAATCACAAACAAACGAGAAAAGCAGTTTGAAGCAATTTTTTCTCTTCAGATTCTACTGTTTCAAACGGACATACATATACGTACAGAGATTTAGCGAAAGTGAGTAGCGAAACGGAATGGCTTTGTTACGAAAATTGTTTTACAGGAAGCCGCCAGATGGACTACTCGAGATCTCCGAGAGAGTTTATGGTGCGCTATCTCTCTCACTCTATTTCAATTTTGCACTTTCATTCGTCGAGCTATTTTTTTATTTTTTTTGGTAATCTTCTTTTTTGGCGTGTTTTGTATTTTCTGCCGTATAAATCAGTAATTTATCAGAAATAAGAAATAGCATCGTGTAGCATTTTAGATATGCTGTTCATAGTTTTTGGCCTTTTATATTGTTGCTTGTAAATGAAGAATTATTGGAGAAATAAATCAGATGATGCATGTTGTTTGAGATGTTGGCGTTGATTACATTCTCCTTTTGTAGTTCTAATTAGTTAAATTTTATGGAAATTTAGTTTGAAATCAATGCCTATGTTTAACTGTTGGACTGTGAGACGGTGAATTATGATTAGGTAATTTATTTTCTTTCCGTTTCATTTCATGTTTGAGGATTTGGCATTATTGTAATGCAAATGAGATGACATCTCCAAGTAATTAATCGTCTCACGTGTAATCAGCACTTGAGATGACATATACCCAATATTGCATGTATACAATGCATTAGTTTCCCAATGTTAGCCCTAATAAAGGCTAGGACCATTCTGCTTAGTATTCAAACTTGAATGCAATGCATTACACATAAGAAAATTTGTATGTGTGTACTAATGTTAAGTCAAAAGTGCATTCTTTGAGATTTATATACATTGTAATTTAGAGATGATTCTGATTGGACACTTTAAGTTAGGAGCACATTTACAAGTAACTGTAAGTTGACGTCCCCTCACATTTTATTTGGCACATAATAGCTCAGCAACAAATAAACAGTATAAGACAATTTTTTGTTAAAACCTTCCCACAACTGTATCTAATTGCTTATTTTATCCTTCATTCTGGTCAATCTGTAAAATATGCATCTAGATTTCCTTTTTCCCAGGGTTGTCACAGTTTCGGTTTCTCATAACTAATTTTCCATGTTTTGGAACTTGAATATAATTGTGTCTGTCCTCTAATCTTCAATATACCTCACCAGAGAAACTATAAATGGAAGCACACCATGGTGTAGGGGGAGCTAAATGATAGGACAGTAAAATATTTTGAAATTTGCAAATGATTTTGTTGTTAATTTGACTTCTGATGCTTGAGTGTAAATATTCAATACTTTTGAGGGAGCTGTTTTTGGATACTTTATCCCACACTGCATGGTTCATTATAACTGATTTTATTCAATTTTTAATGCATTTTACTATCTCACTGACTGAATCGTGGATTCAAACTCGAATGTGGAATTAGTGCAACTGACCTCATAATATTAGTTGCAAATAATATGGTTGGGTAATGATCGAAAATTATGGTAAACTGCAGAAATTTAACTTATGAGTGATAAGTTTGGCTAGATTGATGGTAAAGTACAAATTGGCATCGTATTTTGTAGAGCAGTCTGACTGTCAGAGTATCATTGTCAATGTGTCATTTATTGCTAGGTCACTTGAGTATGAAAATATGAAAAAAAAAAAAAAAAATAGTTTAAATTGTACGATTAGGCAATTTTTTTAACTTTTGGAGCCTAACAACTGGCATTTGCATATTTTATGCTTCACAGTATTTGATTGTTGTTTCACCACTGATACTTGGGAAGAACAAAATTACAAGTTCTATGTGGGAGGCATAATTACTCAACTTAGGGAGCACTATCCTGATGCTACAATCTTGGTTTTCAACTTCCGAGAGGCGGAGACCCAGAGCCTAATTTCAAATGCTTTGTCAGAATATGATATGACAATAATGGAGTACCCTCGGCACTATGAAGGTTGTCCATTACTTCCTATGGAGGTGATCCATCATTTCCTGAGATCTAGTGAGAGCTGGCTTTCGCTTGGGCTGCAAAATCTACTTCTCATGCACTGTGAACGTGGTGCTTGGCCAGTTTTGGCTTTCATGTTGGCTGCCTTATTAATATATAGGAAGCAATTTAGTGGCGAGCATAAAACCTTGGATATGGTGTATAAGCAAGCTCCTCGTGAGCTATTGCACTTGTTGTCCCCTCTGAATCCGATGCCCTCTCAGATAAGGTACTTGCAGTATGTATCAAGGAGGAACGTTGCCACAGAATGGCCCCCGCTAGACAGGGCACTCACCATGGATTGTGTCATTATTAGAATGATTCCTGATTTTAATGGAGAGGGTGGCTGCCGGCCAGTATTTCGTATTTATGGACAAGATCCTCTCCTTGTTTCCGACCGTACACCTAAGGTCCTATTTTCAACTCCAAAAAAGAGTAGAACTGTTCGTCATTTCAAGCAGGTGAGCTTGTATGTTCTCTAGTGCTTCCATATACTTGTTGGTTGATAATATGGCACAAAAAGAAAATGTTCAATTTATTTTATTTTTATTTTTAAGGAAACTGGTAATATACCTAAAATATTTTTACCAGTGTAGCCGGGAAACAAACCTTTCTTCAATTTTTGTTTCTGAGTTTCCACTAGTTCGGAATATGATATGGAGCAAAGCCCTGAAATTTACCTTTTAAAAATTCTAATTTGTTAATGGAGGGACAAAATGAGAAGACAGAACATTGTAGCCACCACTTGCATGAAAATATGCATTATAGAACTTCTTTCTCAATATAATATTCTGATATATACTCTGAATCCAATTGAATAGGATTTTCAATTTACTCTATTATGCTGCGATATATATCTGAGAATATC
The DNA here is from genome assembly GCA_003313485.2 of Penstemon barbatus. Lineage (NCBI taxonomy): Eukaryota > Viridiplantae > Streptophyta > Magnoliopsida > Lamiales > Plantaginaceae > Penstemon > Penstemon barbatus. The sequence continues at coordinate 4,736,932 of CM064879.1, forward strand.
TGTCATGTATAAAAAATCTTCAATTTGAATAAAAGAAGATGAAAAAAATTGCAGAAATACTTTCTTTAGTTTGAGTGAGTTTATTCCAAATTTACTACTCAATAGTGTTTGGAGTTAGTTTATTTAGAATATGATAATCATAAAAGATACATTTCGTTCACATATGTCTAGCGAGTATCGTGTAAGTAAGAATTCATTAACCTTTAATTGTAGATTAATTTTTAAAAAATCTTGACTTTAATAGAGTTATTTGCAATCAGCATGCTTAGAAGTTAGACCAAAACTTATATTTTCTGATTCACTTCACAAAGAAATTGTTCTTAGACCAAATTAGTAAATTTACTTAGCATCTGCCTTTCCAAGGTATCAGGGTTTGAAACCATTTTGGTTTATATCGACGTCATCTGAGTACCATGTACATCAAGTTTGAGCATCTGACAATTGGGATCTAAAGGTATAATTGCTGATTGTCCAATCCTTTCTGGAACTGATGATGCAGTGGGTGACTGAATTGCCAAGCCTAAGACATATTTTGTTATTTGAAACCTGCAAGGGCAACATGTTTAATTTTGAATTGTGTGTTGCACAAGGAAGCAATAGCATATAGCTAGTGTCTGATGTATTTTTTAATTACCTTAGCTAGTTTTTATTGCATCACATTATTTTTGGCGAATCATTTCAACTCTTCCAATAATCTCCTATTGCTTTATAGTTTATGTTAAAAATATGAAAATAGTGTACTTCCTATAACACATGATTTCTATACACAAGCCAGAGTATAAACTGTAAAAAGTTGGGACAAAAGTTGTAAATATGTTAGTTTAGTCTTTTTCTCACAGAATTCATATTCAAATGATATTTAAGAAGTATGTGGTAGCAGACAGTGGAGTTCTTTGTAAAAATAAATTAATAATTAGTGCTGCAGGTATCATATTCTTGATTTAAATTAGTGAAGGCGCACAGATTTCGGTTCTAATAGGATGTTAAACGGTTCGTATTTTCATGTTCAGAATGATGAACAACCCTCCTTTTTTAATATTTCTTTGTATCTAAGAAGCTGAAATTGTTGCCTACACTTTATTTTGTGTGCTTTTCAGAAGTAATAAGTATGTCTTGTGTCTTTGTATTAGTATCAGTGTTTTTGATTTCTAGTTAAAATCTAATTTTAATCTAAAGGTAACACTTAGTAATTTTCCATATTTTTGTTCTCTCTTATTCAGAAGCAGAGGCAATTCTCTCTGTTCCTCTCCCTTTTCATATTTGTTATATATAAACAATCTGCATCTTGGTATCTGTCTCACTTACTTTGTGCCGTTTTTGTGCTTCTGTGTGTGTACTCCGTGTGCATGATCTGTACGCTGTACCAGAACTACGGAATTTTCAGCCACCCTTTTCTGTTATTTTCAGGCGGAGTGTGAATTAGTTAAAATTGACATCAATTGCCATATTCAAGGTGATGTTGTACTAGAGTGTATCAACTTGCACGATGACATGGAGCAGGAAGAGATGATGTTCCGTGCCATGTTTAACACAGCTTTTATTAGGTCAAACATTTTGATGCTCAATCGAGATGAAATTGACATAATGTGGGACTTAAAGGATCAATTTCCAAAGGATTTCAGAGCGGAGGTATGTTCCTGCACTTGTTCAAAAGTTCTTAATTTATTTCTTTTACTCTAACATTAACATAATTGTGAAAATCATCACCAATTGAAGGTTCTTTTCTCTGAGATGGATACTGCTACTTCTATAGTTCCTGTGGAATTTTCATTCTTAGAAGAGAAGGATGGCCTTCCAGTGGAAGCATTTGCTAAAGTTCGGGAAATCTTTAGTAGTGTGGATTGGTCAGCTCCAAAGGGTGATTCTGCAGTTGAAGTCCTGCAACATATAAATATATCAAACACAGTTATTGAAGCTTATTCTCATGCTGAAAAGCCTCAACAAATTCAAAGTGCTGATGTACTAGAATATAGTATTGAAAGTTCAACAGGCTTAACTTCAGAGAACCATACTAATTTGTCTCCAGAGTCTCCAAATGTAGATGTGGGTAAGAGGCAGGCTAAGCTCCATTCACTCGGACCTGTCATATTCCCAGATCCAACATCACTGCATTTGCCAACCTCATCAACTGTAGCGCCTCAACAACTTTCAAAAACAAAGCAGTCTGAATCCAAAGCCCAACATCCTCTAATTGGAATTGATACATCATCTCCAAAAACCCTTTCTTCAACTCCTCAGACTCAACCGACAAAAGACGCTGATCTTGAGCTTGGAAGACATCCATTTAATCCGGACACATTACTGCCTTCTCGTACTCATGGTTTAGAGGATAAAATATGCGCTCAAGGTGGAGTTCCTCTCGCACTTTTGCCCTCAGAAGTGCCATGTACTTCAACTCCAACGTTGAAGGATAATACTACAACAAAGTCTGGTATAACTACTCCTGCAAAAAGTCTTGAGAGCTTTGATAATGTCATCAGGGATAAACCTCAAAAACACGCACCTCCTCCTTCAACTGCTTCTTCAGCTGGAGATGTAACTAAAGCCAATAGACTTGCACCTCCTCCTTCAACTGCTTCTTCAGGTGAAGATGTAACTAAAGCCAATAGATCTGCACCTCCTCCTTCAACTGCTTGTTTGGCTGAAGATGTAACTAAAGCTAATAGATATGCACCTCCTCCAACTGCTTCTTTGGCTGAAGATGTAACTAAAGCTAATAGATTTGCACCTCCTCCTTCAACTGCTTCTTTGGCCGAAGATGTAACTGAACCCAAAAGATTTGCACCACCTCCTTCTACTGCTTCTTCAGTTGGAGATGTAACCAAACCCAATAAACTTGCACCTCTTCCTTCAAATGCTTCTTCGGATGAAGATGTAACTAAAGCCAATAGGTTTGCACCTCCTCCTTCAACTACTTCTTCGGCTGAATATGTAAATAAAGCCAATAGACTTGCACCTCCTCCATCAACTGCTTTTTCAGCCGAAGATGTAACTAAAGCCAATAGATTTGCACCTCCTGCCTCAACTGCTTTTTCAGCCGAAGATGTAACTAAACCCAATAGACTTGCACCTCCTGCCTCAACTGCTTCTTCGGCCGAAGATGTAATTAAACTCGATAGACTTGCACCTCCTGCCTCAACTGCCTTTTCGGCCGAGGATGTAACTAAACCCAATAGACTTGCACCTCCTTCTTCAGCTGAAGATGTAACTAAACCCATTAGACTTGCACCTCCTCCTCCTCCTAATCAACTATCGCCTCATCCAGCAAAATCTTCTCCAACAATTGATGTAGGGAAATCTACTAGACTCGGTCCTTCTCCTCCCCTAACAACTCTGTCGTCGGATCTAAGTGATACTCGAGCTTCTAAAGGTGGACCACCTCCACCACCCACCCCTCCTCAACTTCCTCCTTTGACAAAAGAGGCAGCTCATGAAATAATATCTCCAATACCGCTTCCTCCTGTAAATCTATACTCGGCTCCTATTAAGGAAAGTTTAGCTTCTACAAGTGGTCAAACTCCCCCACATGCTCCTCCTCTTTCCAACTCCCCTCTAAAGGAGAGTTCAGCATCTGGAGCTGGAGTTTCACCTCCACCTTCACCACCCTATACACCAGCTTTGGTAGATCATTTAGCTAGTAAGCCCACACCTAGTCCACCTCCACCTAGTCCACCTCCACCTCCACCACCACCTCCACCTCCTGAGGTGCCTCTTACAGAGTTTTCATCTATTAGAGGACGATCCCCTCTTCCTCCACCTCCACCCCCACCTCCACTTCCTTCAGCCTCCCCTTTAAAGGAGCATTCACCTTCCACAGTTGTGCCTCCACCTCCACCTCCTTCGACCCCACCTATGAGGGATAATAAAGTTACAAGACCTGCTCCACATCCACCTCCACCTCCTCCTCCTCCAGTGGCACCCAAGGAGAATCCGTCTATTGGAGGAGCCCCTCCTCCTCCACCTCCTCCTCCAATGTCACCCAAGGAGAATCCATCTATTAGAGGAGCCCCTCTTCCTCCACCTCCTCCTCCGCATTCTAGACAAGGTTTAGAACTAATTAATCCATCGCCAATGTCCCCACCACCCCCGCCTCCCTCCCCTGCCAATATCCTTAGCTCTGCTAATAACTCTCCTCCGGTTCCTTCGGCACCTCCTCCTCCATTCCATTCTAATAAAGATGGTGCCAATTCTTCAAATTCTAGAGCTAGTTCTGGATCCCCATCTCCTCCAGGACCTCCACCACCTTCTATACCTCCTCCGGGCACCAAAGGGAAATCTTTACTGTCTCGTACTGTTACTTCTAGGAATAGCCAGACAAAGAAATTGAAGCCATTACACTGGTTAAAAATATCAAGGGCAGTTTCAGGAAGCTTGTGGGCGGAGGCACAAAAAAGTGAATCTTCCAAGTAAGTGTTGCTCACTTGATTGATATTGGATACTCTCAATCCTTCGCATTCTTCTTTAGGGATTTGTGGATTCTCCTATTATATGTTCTTCATGTCCTCTCTCATTCTTTTGTTAGGGCACCAGAGATTGATATTTCAGAACTTGAATCTCTTTTCTCAGCGGCTTCGAATCCAGATCAAGATGGATCAGGCAGAAAAGCTGGTTCACGAGGCTCAATAGGGCATAAACCTGAAAAAGTGCAACTGGTGCGTTATGTTCTCTGTGCCTTTGTTTATTTCCTCAGTTGATTGTTTGATTCTAACTTCATGAATCTTACCCTTCTGGTGATTGGAATGTGTTTTTAATTCACTTGAATTTGCAATTTTTGGAGAATAAATCTATTTATCTTCTTTTTACTTTAATATTTGTTCTTTAACTTGTCAATTTGTGTTCAGGCATGTCCTCTTTTCATCATGATTAAGTATTCCATCTCAATAGTATCATAGTTGAACAATTGAATTTTCTGTTTTCGTCTTCGATTTTGCTCATATTACAATATCCTAATCTTTGTGCTACTATTATAAATTTACCAGGTTGAAGTGTAGGATATTTTCTTTTATTGGAAAAACAAAAAAGCTTAGGATAATTTTTTCATGAGACATTGCTCTTCATTCAGTTAGCCCGAGTCAATGAAATTTATATTTTGCTGATATAGTACTTAAAGAAAGGCTTTGTTGATGCATCATTGTATTTCCCGTCTCCCATTCCCTCCCTCACATAATTTAAGTTAAAGAAAACCCAAGATGGTGTAATTTATTCATTTTTAGGCAAAAACACTTTTAATTTCTTCAAGCTGTAAAAACTCTCTCTCTCTCTCTCTCTCTATATATATATATACACTTAAAATCATTAGAAAATTATGATAATATTTTATCCATGATCTTGTTGGGGAAGAAAGTGGTTTGTGGAAAAAACTTCTGACAACCGACAAATTCTAGATGGATTTCCCAACAAATTTTATAGGGATCTGAATTACTCTGAGATATGCAGTCTGTAACTGTAATTTAACTAGTACTACTTAGTATTTCTTTTTCGAATAATTTTCTTGTTTAATCATTATTTCTATTATTGACAATTTGTGATCATAAAATTCTTATATACCTATAAAAGGGAAAAGTAATATATTACCTAAGCTCATATAGTTAAGCTAGTACTGTTCTTTTCCACATCTCTTAGTCTCATTTTATTCGAATTTCATTTTGGTGTCCTAAATGATTTTGTTTCTTCTCCTTACCTCCGTCCTATTATGTTTCTTTCTTATTTACTTTATCCAGTTCGTTTTCCGTTTCCTTTTTGGGTTCAGCCAATATCACTATAAAGTATTTATTTTTTGAGTTCCTCGAATTCTTATGCCTATAATGTGATATTGATAATTCTGTAAAATTCTTGACCACTACTGTTGAGATTGCTTTTTGGCCTTTTTCCAGCCCTCCATTTATGAAAGAGCATAAAATAGAGTAAACTGGTTTTTCTGGTCCCTATATGATGAAAGTTAAACCATTTCTATCTCCTTTTGCAGATAGATCACCGGCGTGCATACAATTGTGAGATTATGCTTTCGAAAGTAAAGATACCCTTACATGACTTACTGGTGAGCTAAATCTCATGCTTTGTATCTCTATTTATATCCATTTTTTATTCAGATGTAGTATTTTTCGACATTTTAAGAATGGAGAACGTAGGCAATATATTCTCAACTTAAATTCATTCATTTTAACGTCTCATTCCTATTAAGACGGCCCCATTTTCGATGTGCAACCTCATCAATTTTTTTTTTTTCCTTTCAAAACTGTCAAACTTTTAGTCGTAAGATCTTACCAATTCTCAGAATTTTGTTCAGGTCATGATTTGTTTTGGGGATAAGGTTCTAGGTTAATTTTCGTTCTTCATTTTGGAAAATTTCTTATTTTCTTATCTTGCTTCGTTATATGCAGTAAACTCTGATTCAGTTCATATTATGTAACTTTCATGTATTTGATATTCAATTTATTCTCATGATCTCCGTATGAGTTGAATTACTTATAAATATTACTGGAATCTTAGGCTCCTTATGGATCTGTTCTGCATAATTTCACGAACCGCAAAACTGAGACCGAACAAATCCGACTCGCGTCTGGACCAGACTCAAGTGAAACTCAACCCGAAATCAAATGAAACCTATTGAAACCTACCACCCATGTTTTCTCTTCTCAAACTCTATAAAAGTCACCGATTTGACACCTACCACCTACTTTCTAGGTTTTCCTTCACAAACTCTAAAAATCATTGATCTAATACCTATCACCTCTTCTTTCCCAAGCCCCAACATCAATACTCAATACAAATCACATCTCAATTTTTCAAAACCCTATATTCGAACTTGATTTTTTTTTTTTTTTGATAAGTATATTCGAACTTGATTGTGTTTCAAAGGTTTTTCTGAAATCACCAAAACCTATTTCTTAAACTAAACTCATTGAAACCAAGCCGAAACCAATCCATGTAGACCTTTAAATTTTACATCTTTACATCTTTCTATGTGGAGTTTTCATTCTTATGCATGCTTTCTGTATTGTGAGTTGTATTCTGGACCCAGTTTAAGGATGTTTTGTTGTAAGTTCTATAATTCCTATTTTGTGTATCCTTCTTGGCCTGTGGTTGGTCTGATCTCTTAATGCTTGTGGAACATTTACAGAGTTCAGTACTTGCGTTGGAAGACTCTGCATTGGATGTTGATCAGGTCGATAATCTCATCAAGTTTTGTCCAACGAAAGAAGAGATGGAAGTGCTTAAGGTGGTCACAGAAAATAATTAATTTGCTAGTTAATGTATCACATCATATTCTTAGGCCTTGAGTAGATTCTCTAGCAAGGAACCTACCAATCTTTTTTCTTTTGTGACCATCTTTTGACATTTTAACTGACTTTTACTGCTTTCAGGGTTATAAAGGAGAGAGAGATAAATTGGGAAAATGTGAACAGGTATGCAACGTTTTAGCACTTATATTGTGCTTGTTTTAGCCTGATTTCAATTTTTTCAAAGGTCGGCAACCTATATAACTAGAAATATGAATTTTTTTGTCTTCTTCTTTAACTCAGTTTTTTATGGAGTTGATGCAAGTGCCTCGAATAGAATCTAAGTTGAGAGTTTTTTCGTTTAAGATGCAATTTTGCTCGCAGGTCAGGAGTTAGTTTATCAGTTTCTTGTTTTCCACATTCTTTAGAATTGTGTCTGTCTCTGTAATGTAATACTTATCTCTCTTTTGGCTTTCTCTCAGGTTTCTGACCTCAGGAATAGTCTGAATGTTGTAAATTCTGCCGCAGATCAGGCAATTGATTTATTTATTTTTAATGTCTTACTAAGTTCATAAAATCAAGTGGAAACTGACTTTTTATTCTTCTACACAACCACATCAGATCAGGGGTTCTGCTAAATTGAAAAGAATCATGCAAACAATCCTTTCTTTGGGTAATGCATTGAACCAAGGAACTGCCAGAGGTCAGTTAATTTTTTTTACTCATATTCTCCAATATGCAATTTTATGTTTTTAAGCCTACTAACTTTATGCTCAAGTGTAATAACATGCAAATGCCACTCCTTATCTCACATGTTTATTGCTTAATCTTAAATATGAAAATATCAGCGGTTCCAGTACATGTAACAGTGGATATACAGTCTTCCAGCTCTTGAATTTCAGTATGATATGAAGGTGTAACTTGGATGATAATGTTCCTTGAATATTACAAAATATATATAATGGTCAAGCAAATTATAATAGTTTCTAGCATTGCATAACTTTTATAGACCATTTGTTGACTGGTGATATCTATTGTACCATGGGCACTAGATATATAAGTTGCAATTCTTTTATCTTCTGATGATACTTCACTGTTGCCTGAGTTCTGAGTCCCACCTGATGCTATTGTGGCAGGCTCTGCTATAGGGTTTAGGTTGGATAGCCTGCTCAAACTTACTGAAACACGTGCCAGAAACAACAAAATGACACTGATGCACTATCTTTGCAAGGTGAGGATATCCATATCATTTTAGCCACCATTTTTTATGGTAGTTATTTTTATTTTTCTGAAGCTCTAGTAATTTCGAGCATGAGAATTTGGCTGGTGTAAAAAACATGCTAATACGTTGTCCTTATATGCTTGGATTTTATTACAATAGACTACTGTGAAGGCTGAAGTTAGAATCCATAAAAATTCTTAGGTTAACTTTTTTCTACTTTATCTCTCCAGATGCTTGCTGATAAATTACCAGAGCTTCTTGATTTTTGGCAAGATCTTTCTAGCTTGGAACCTGCATCAAAGGTATAATTGTTAGACATTTTTATAACAATTTCAAATAAATTTCCATTGAAATGGTTTTGGGATATGACTTGCGTTTGCTAACTAGACCAAACGAATTTTGTTTAGATACAACTAAAATATTTGGCTGAAGAAATGCAAGCCATTAACAAAGGACTCGAGAAAGTTATGCAGGAGTTATCCATGTCCGAAAATGATGGACCAATATCTGACCATTTTCGTAAGGTATAACAGGCTGTGTGCATTTACAAATACCTATCTGAAAAATGGTGTTGTGGCATAGAGTTATATTATTATTGATGCGTTTGAAGTGAGTTATCTGTTGATACCACCACCTGGCAGTAGAGTCACTCATGTACTTTGTGTCTTTTAGGTTACTTAAACTAGTAAATGAAGAATGGGCAATGACCAATGATGATGAAATCAATTTTTTCCCATACAACTATTTCTTGAACATTTGCCGTTGGACAATTCTTTACATTAAATTATTGTTTTTGTTTCAGGCTTTGAAGGAGTTCCTTTGTTTCTCTGAAGGTGAAGTAAGATCCTTGGCTTCACTTTATTCTGGAGTGGTAAGTATCACTTGTCTTACAGAACAGCTAGTCTGTGAAGTGGGAACTATTCAACCCCCCCCCCCCCCCCCCCCCAAGGCAATGATTTGATGGCTCGTGTGTAATACTGATTATGCAGGGTCGAAATGTTGATGCATTGATCCTGTATTTCGGGGAAGACCCATCACGTTGCCCATTTGAGCAAGGTAATTATAACTTGCCCTACAATGATATTGATTTCATGGTGGGTGAATGTTATTATAAATCTCAGTATACAATTATCTTCCAGAGATCCTTCTAATTTTGTTCACTTAAACATGTATTTGTTCTTATACAATGTAAATATTTTACTCCGAATTTTGATGTAGTGATTTCAACACTGCTAAACTTTGTGAGGATGTTCAAGAAAGCCCATGAGGAAAATTGCAAGCAGATAGAGTTCGAGAGGAAGAAGGCTGAGAAGGAAGCTTCTGAGAAGCTAAAATTAAATGCTTCAGAAACTGAACATGTGTTACAGTCAACAGTTAAAAGCGTCAAATGACTGGATGTCAAAATTCAGCCTAACGATAACTAAAAATAGTTTTGTGCATGGGCATTCTCAAACCACTGCAGAGCTTCTTTTGTAAATTAAGAAAAATGTTCATGCTGAGTGATTGCTAATGAATGTAGTTTGCTTTTTTAAACTTGGTGCATGATCAAACTGTGTTCAGAATGTCCCACACCTATCAGGTAAGGTAAACTATGCAGTCTATTTTAGTTTTTATTTTCATATTCAAAACCATGTTAGAAGGAAAAATAAAGAAACTAATCCGTAAATTTCCTTGTTATTCATGTCAATGTTTCAGCAGATCTGGGATCGCCAATTTTGTTCGAGGTGGAATTTTGTATATATTTTTTCTTAGGTGGAGGCTGAGAATGTAAGGTATCTTTCGTTGTTTCATGAGATTATTTTCAGTTTTTGGTTACCTTGTATATTATATGCATTTCGAGTTGTGGCAAGAAATTTTGTTCGCTAATTGATTTCCTCGATGCAAGCTAAGTTGTATGGCATCATTTCTATAAGAATATTTTTTTTTCTGCTAGCTGTGTTTATTCCTCTATAGCTTACATGGTGGCTGGTGCCATTTCAAATGAAGTGCAGTACTGAATGTGCAAACTGTATTAACCAAGTTTTATGGCTATGGCTAGGCGAGCAGGGGATAACATGAACTTGTCTTCAAGTCATTTTTGTTTCTTTGATTTTCATCATAAAAGCATATTATGCCACTAGCCTAAGCACCTATATATATATATTAATATATATATGGTAGTAAGTAACCACAAAATTGACCATGAATACGATCAGGATGTTGTAAATTTCGAATAGACAAGTCTTCTTTGTGGACCAAGATCCAAACCTCAGTCCAGTCCACATAAGAAATTATTTTCTCTAATACAAATTTTTAGATTGAACGTTGTTCCATGTATCTCGTGCCGTGGACGCTAGGCTTTTATGCTACATTTGATATAAAATAATTTTCACATTCCTCACTCCAAAGATACAACGTCATAATCATGTGTCTTGGCCTTTGTGAGCCAGAAAAAGAAATTGTTGACCACCCCCTCCCTTGGTATCATTTGACGATAATCTTTGTTTAGACTCATCTCCAATGACTATCTCATTTTTCCTTTTTCACTTCTTTCTTTCTTTCATAGTCATCTTCAATGTATATTAATCTTCTCATTTTATGCCTCATTTTTTAATACTTTCACTTAATTATAATAATTTCTCATAGATGTACGTTTTATGTGCTAAAAATTAAATTTTTTAAAATTAAGTTTCTTAACTTATAATATTCTAAATTAAAATATAAAAAAAGTTAAGTTTTTAAAATCAATAAATTTTAACGATTAATAAATCAATGTTAAGTTTCTGAAATTAAACTTATGTTATTTTAGAGTCACAGTTTTATAAATTAAAGGGTTAATTACAAGGACCTCCCCTGAGGTTTGGTGAAACTCGCGTTCATTCCCCTCTAAGAATACTAATTACTCGGACCTCCCTCGAGGTTTGAAAAATCATTACAACCGTTAGGGTTCCGTTAATTTTTGCTTACGTCATCATAAATTTTTTGAAAATTGTCAATTTTGCCCCCGACTTACTGTAGCAAATATGTAAGGACTATATTACCCCTCTCAACAAATGTTACATTGTTGCATGAGAATGGATCTAGTAGCAATGTCAAATTACATTTGTGGATTAAAATGTTGTTAAATTTATATAAAATGTGTAATGACTTTATTAATGTATAATTATATTAAAAATAACATTTTAAATATTTCTAAAGTATTTTCTTACTTATTGTAAAATATATGCAAAGAGAAATACACTACTAACTCTTACAAAAATATTTTTATTCAAATAAATATAAACATTGAAATTTATTTTTAATGTATAGATTTCCACATTGTCCATATTATTTGTGTATATAAATTCAAATAAATATAAACATTCAAATTTATTTTTATTATTATTTTTAGTGTTCTTATATTTTACTTGATAGAAAAATATTGAAAATACTCAAGTTTAATTTTTATGTCTATAAATATAAATTTTTATAATGGTCAATAATGTTTTAGAAAAAATATTACACATGTTTATAAAATTTTATATTAGCCAATAATGTTTTAGAAAAAATATTACACATATATCAACTCAAGTTTTTATTGATATGAAATAATTAAAGAACTTATTTGTTGGGAAAATATTATTTTTTAATTATTCATAAATATAACATAACAATTTTTAAAGAAAAAAATATATATTCAATAATATTTTAATTTTTATAATAAAAATATAAATATATTTTATTTAAAAAAACCCTAAAATCACCCCACCCCAAACCCCCAATCCCACCGCCACGGGATCACCAGATCCAGGCCGTCGCCGGCCTGGAACCAGCGATCCCAGACAATAATTTATTGATTACTTAAACCCAATACTATTAAATAAAATTTACTATAAAATACTAAAATAAATCTTGTTTACATAATTAATAAATTATTTTTTACGCTATTGATAAATTATACAGTATTGAAATATGTATTTTATAAAAATTTAACTAAAAAAAATCAATAATTTTTTTTTTTCACAAAATTTAAAGATACTAATTCAAATACCCTTTTATAAAATAATTATCTATGAGGTATTTGTAAATAATTAAATTTATGGGTTATTTCAGTTTTAAACTTAAATATATATATATATATATATATATATATATATATATATATATATATATATATATTCAACAATGATATCATAAATTTATATCTTACTTAAATATAATACAATTAAATAATATTTTATTATAAAATACAAAAATAAAATCTTATTTACATATTTATTATTACTATTAATTGCATAATTAATAAACTATTTTTTTTCTTTTTTATGTGATATAAATCGGGGTGGGGTTAGTTTTTCTTTTCTTTTTATGTGTAAATTTAATTTTATTAAAGTTTGGGAATAATAGGCAAATATAAATTTTTATAAGGTTTTGTAAACCTTAGGGGAGGTCGAAGTAATTAAAATTGATGAGGGCAAGGGGGTAATTTCACGCATTTCATCCACATCCGTTAGTCTCCGTTAGGGTTTTGTAAGGTTTTGCAAACCTCAAGGGAGGTCCGAGTAATTAGTATTCTTAGAGGGGAATGAACGCGAGTTTCACCAAACCTCAGGGGAGGTCCCTGTAATTAACCCTAAATTAAACTTATGTATCAAAGTTTTGTTTTCAAAAGCTGTTAACACTGCCTTGGGCTTATTTGTTTTGGATCTGACTAACATGAAAAGATTAAGACTGGTTTGCAAAATTATAGAGTGATCATTAGGGTTTTCAATAGTGTGGTTTTTTGTAAGTTCATTAGGATATGTGTCGGAATAAATATCCGATGAGCGTGATCCGAATAAGGTAATTGAAAATGAGTTGTTATATGTAATATAGGCCGATCCAAATGAAAAAATTAATTTGTACCAACAAGAATTGGAGGAAGCATGTGTCGGTGGTGGGATGTGGATCGGATAAAGGAGGCAACTTTTGTCGCAATACAAACGCGCAGCTTTAATTTCTCAAAAGAAATAGTAATAAAGTGCAGGTTAACATATAGTATATGGATTTGGCTTCACGTGCTTATTAGGGGACCATCCAAATTAAAACTCTCATATACTACAATTTTTTCTTTTTCTTTTTAACATCCTTGTGTGATGTGCGTAAATTCGACTTTCGTGAGCAAACTCGTAATTCTTCTACTGAAATGAATATTATATGATATAGATGCAATTATCATAAAGGAAAAAAAAAATCTATCTTCTCCCAATTAATATTAAGAAAAAATTATTAGTAAAGAAATTGGGCAAAATCTGGGATGGTGTTTGGTCTGTCGAAAGCTAGCTACAGCCATGTGAGTGAAACAATTTTGTATGCCTCCATCGGTTACTGCAACTTTGCAAGTGAAGTAAAGTGGAAGGAATAAAACATCAAATTATATCTTATATACCTCATAACATAATCATTCACTTTACCCTATTAACCACTAGATTAATTTACCCCCACTTTTATATGACATGCTGAAAAGCGTTGGCTAAATAAATGAATATCGTTTTAGTACTAAATTGGATATTTAATTCTATTTGGTAGAAATAAACTACACCATTTATGAATTGGAGTATATTGGATGAATGACTGTCAAGTGTCATCTCAAATCTTAACATAACTTTGATTGAACATAACATGAAAATGTCTAAATGTTAAAGATTTAAACATAACTTCTCAAGTAAATATCGAAAAAAATATTAACACGAGTATACATACATAATAGAACGCGCTACACCATGAATCTTGTAATTAATTAAAATGCAAATATAAAGTTTAAAAAGAACGCAAACCTGCTCCGACAGTATTCGTGCCTAAGAAGGAAAATATGTTGAATCATTGAAGTATTAAGAGAATAGTGCATTCAATTCATTGCTTTCAAATCTAGTTTAGCCAAAATAGCTTCTTTATGAACTTCCTACTTTAAATAGTATAATCACATTTTATTGATGGAATATTTCTTTATCTTTTTTAAAAAAAAAAAAATTCACAACTCTCATTCCAATGAGGAAAATAATAAAATCTAAAAAAAACACATTTGTTATGTAAAATATACACACAAAACTACAATTGAAATGCTATTTAAAATTACATCAAATTTTATGTACAAGCTAGTAGTACTACAAATAGAGAGAAAGGAAAAGAAAAGAGAGGGCGCATTGAATAGCTTCTCTCTCTCTCTCTCTCTCTCTCTAACTGTCTCTGTGTAAAGGAATCCCAATGTTACATGACTTTCATAACACCAACCGCTATTTGATTTCGTGAGCTCAAATCCAAACTCCATTGATTAATATTTGGGTCTACTACTCATTGCAGTTTAGAGTAAAGGGAAAGAAGAAGAAAAAAGAAGAAAAAACTGAAATAGTAGTACTAAAGAATCAATGGATTTAGGTGGCAGAAGAAAAGGTTCCAGTACCCCAAAAACAGGCTCTATTTGGGAAAGCAGAATGAGGCTTGATGAATTCAAAGGTGGAATCAAAGTCTTCAATGCCACCACTCATCAAAATTCTGAACAAAATGTTAGTATTACAGTAGAGGATGAAAAACAGAGTAGTACTAGTACTATGAAGCCAAAACAGAGCCCAACTGGAAAAAGAAAAACATGGAAATCTGAGGGAAGCCCAGTTCAGATTTCGAAGCAGAGATCTGAATTGAGCAAGAATTTGGATAAAGAGTGTAAGGAAGTCTCTGTTGATGGGATCAGGAAATCGAGATCTGTTAATGTGGGTATCCATCAATCAAGTCGTGGAAATGAGAAGAAGGATTTAATTCAGTTGAGGAAAGTGAAATCTGTTTCTACAGAGGAATTGAATTGTGATTTGAAGAAGGTGGTGAAATCTGAGAGGTCTGATGGGGATTTGAAGAAATCAGTTTCAAGCAAGTTAGAAACTGTTAGCCAAATTGAAACTCCAATTGAAGGTGAAGAAGAAAAAGAAGAAGAAGAGTTGAATGATGATGAAGGAGAGGAGGAAAAAGGTAAGAAAATTGAGGTTGAGATCGAAGACAAGACTCTTCAAATTAAAGAAATCGGTGTTCAAGAACAGAGGCCAAATAAAATTGTAATTGAGGAAAAGAAATTGAATGAAAAAACAGTTCAAATTTCACCAATTGTAAAGAAGAAGGCTCCTTCTACAGTTAATCATGCCAAAATTCACCCAAATCCAACAAAAACTAAGCCAAGTAATCATATTTTAGTTTCTTGAAAATAATTCATTTCATTTCACTTCTTTTATATTGATATGCATTAGGATTTCTTTTTTCTGCTTCTCAGTTCCAGTTTCAGACCATCCTCGTGAATTCCAAGAACACATAGCAAACTTCAAAGTTTTGGTGAGTTATCCTTTTCTTCTTTATTTTCTTATTAG
The DNA here is from genome assembly GCA_003313485.2 of Penstemon barbatus. Taxonomy (NCBI): domain Eukaryota; kingdom Viridiplantae; phylum Streptophyta; class Magnoliopsida; order Lamiales; family Plantaginaceae; genus Penstemon; species Penstemon barbatus. The sequence goes on from CM064879.1 coordinate 4,752,720, forward strand.
AAATTTTCTGATATCATGTTTTTGTTGGTAATTTTCAGTTGACTTAGTTATGTGGAGAGATGTATCAAAATCAGCGTTCATTTTTGGGATGGGACATTTTTTATTATTTCCTCTTCATACACAAAAGATCTCAACATCAGGTTAGATATAAATGTAATTAGTTACTAATTGTATCTGACACCAGAACACATGATTAATTGTTATTTATTTATTAATTTATTTATGGATTTGCAGCTTCATTTCTGTGATTTCTTACTTAGGCCTTGTATATCTTGCTGCAATATTTCTTTTCAGATCACTCATTACTAGGTAACTTATCAACACTTTGGTTTAATCAATTTTTTTCTTCTTTTTATAAAATTAGTAAATGTTTGGGAATTTGATAGGGGTTCAAATGATATGGACCAAGAATATGTTGTTGGAGAAGAAGAAGCAATCTGGGTTATAAAATTGGTTTTGCCTTACTTAAATGAGTTTCTTTTGAAATTGAGAGCCCTTTTTTCTGGGGATCCTGCCACTACAATGAAGGTGAAGAATTCAATTTCAATTTCTCTTCTTGTGAAATTTAGTAGAAAAATGACAAATTTTGCCTCTTCCGTTCAGTTGGCAGTGATTCTTTTTATTTTGGCACGGTGTGGAAGCTCCATAACCATTTGGAAGATGGCCAAATTAGGTGACTTTATTGAGTATTATATACAGTATTATTCTTTTTACTCGTAGTATTAATTCATTGGGATTCGAATCTTTCTTGATATTTTGCAAATCCTATGCGAATGATGATGCATATTATTACTAAATGTTTGTGTATTTATATTTTTTAAAGAGTAGTGTTTAATTTTCAGCATTGCACAATTCTCTTTCTCCTAATCATCTCCATATTTAAGAATAACTAACATTAACATTAAGATTAAATCAATTTTGTCCACTGTATTGCAGGCTTCTTTGGAGTATTTACAGTGCCGAAAATCTGTTGTTCCTACTCCTCGCAGTTAACTGCATATGGTAACAAAATAATCATTCACTGTGTATTACTTACTGCACCACACAGCTCTCTAGACCCGGTTTGGTCAAATCGAGAGTGATAAATCACAAAACAAATGCAATACATTTGCTTTATGGTTGAATAATGAGCTTGGCCAAACCAGGTTTGGACACGAATTAATTTTTCCTGATTTGTATTGGTGGTAAAATCATAATTCTACACTTTGATTTTGGTAAATCAATTTTCAATTCTACCCACAACCCACCTCGTGTAAACTAGTCGATATCGGATAGCTTGATAATTTACATATCTTAGATTATGGAGTCTTTTTACTATTCTTAAACACTTTCTCTCCTTGTATTTCTATCATAATTGAAACATGCATGATCATGAGTATGTAATGTGTCCTGAAAAAGTATTAATTAATTAATAATTATTATAGGTACATTTTGGATTCGAAGATTTGGAGACGCTTGGGAATCATGTTCCCACAAAAGAGCAGTAGGATTTGCCATATTCACCCTCGTCTGGAATCTGTCTTCAGTTGTTGCCAGAATTTGGGCAGGTAAAAAATTAAACTCATACTACTACTAATTTAATATAAAGTCTCCAATCACAAGAATTAATAATGTGTTTTATTTAACATTCCATATACATATATATAAATATAAATATAAATAAATATGATGGATGCAGTGTTCATGTTATTCGTTGCATTCAAGTACTATAAGCATTCCTCGATCGGAGATGGATGGGCCACAAGTACTCATCATCATAACCAAAATAAGCAAGGGCGTGGACCTACTCTATCAGAAATTCGAAAACAGAACAAATTTTCATGAGATTATTGTGCATTTTATTTTATTATTATATTATATATATATAAATACACATGTGTATGTTTAATTCTTCAAATTTTATATATATAGGAAAGGAAAATTTATGAGTATTAATTAGCTCTTAGATATATTTTTCTTCACTAATTTTCTTCTAAACGAAAAAATAAGCATTCAATATTTCGAGTTATTATTCTTAATGGGCCAACATGATGATTTGGTGATACAATACATTATGCACAAAATGGAGACTTATCCTTTAGTAAACTGTGTTCAAGCCCATACGTATGTAGCCCAATATGTTCTATTGGGCTAAGGTCCATTTAATTAGGCATGAATTAAAAATTTACACAACAAAGGAAATAAACAAAAATTTGATACAAACTAGTAGCCCGTACGTGTTTAGAAAAATAATATTCAATCCAACAAATTGAAATTCACCAAATCTCGACTAGTTTCACAATTCACATGTTACTTCAATGTATTAAATCTCCAAATATTGATACATGATATCCTGTCGAACGGCCATCCTCATTTCAAGAAATTAATAATGTCTTTCGCAAGTCAATTTTGTATCATATATAATTTTCTCAAAGAAAACAAATTAAAGCAATTAATTCCCTAAGATTTCTGGTGCTGTTTACGAGCTCAAAAAAAGAATTGGCTTAATTATTTCGAGGTTCGAAATTAAAGACTATTATCAAATAGAGTTTAAATAGTATATATATATATATATCTCTCTCTTCTTAATTAAGACCGACGTGCATGCCTCTGAACTACGACATCATCTTTCGCTTTTGCAAGTTATATATATACATGTGATGTCATGATTCATAATTATGGAGAAATTACCTAGATCATAATTAATTGGCAAATATATAAATATATACGTTCTGGTTAATTAATATTTAAAAACTTAATTAATTTTGCCTATCTTATCATATATATAGAATATAATCATTATTTTCTGATAGTGTCAAACTTAATCATATATATCGTGAAGTGCTTTTAGAATAATTAATGCAGGTGAGATTTATTTTCTCCGCTATGTTCATTTGATTTCTTAATTAATATAATAATAATTGATAAATTTGATTTGTAGGATTACGTACGTGTTGCTCACTGAATGGTGCACAGATAGAATCTTAGACTCAATAATTTCTGATTGAATATATAGATTCTCATTTGAGAGTAATTAAGTGGTAATTCAAATTCTTGATGGATCATGCAGGGCTAATTACAAGAAGAAACATCCACCAAAGCATGATATAATATCATTATTAGATACAATTAACTTTGATGCATGGGAACAAATCATACAATTATATATATATATATATATATATATATATATATATATATATATATATATATATATATATATATATATATATATATATATATATATATATATGTTCATAGCTAGTATTAATCAGTATGTGTATGTCGTATTCCTTCCCTTTTCGATCTATTTTCACTCTTGACGATGCAAACTTACATATACTAGCTTGTTTAATTAGATCTAAAAATTTGATACATGGGGAGCTTAATTTTCATGTTAAATATATACTAGAACTGTTGGGAAATCGGGTAGAAAAGGAAAGCTAGTCATGTTGGCTTTTCGTATAAAAATAAATGTTATATTACATAGCTAAAATGCCATTGCTTATTTTGATTCATGAGTTTAAAGGTTTAAAGTTTTATTTATAGATGATGTCAAGAATTATTTTTGGTGGATTTTATTTTATTATTTTTTCTTTACAAACGGTATTACATGTCCTTGTATAATTAATTAACGTGTTCAATTACTATCAATGCACAAAGATAAATAACCTACCAAGGCTAATATTAAACTTAAAAAATATCCATATTAGTGGGAGTCGAACCCAAGACATTTTGCTCTATTGATCTTGGAGCCTCAACTTTTGCCGCTAGACAACGATTTCCATCCATATTAGTTTTTTCATTCTTTTTTCTTTTTCTCTGAACTCATGAGCTAATTACATTTTAAATAGAACTAAAATAGGGTGAAATCTCAAGCTAATCATACTACCACCGCTTATTATCGGTAAACAAGCTCTAAGTATTAAAAAAGCTATTATGAACCATCCACGTGTAAGTAAAAAGGACACATATATATATATATAGTGCATGTTATTCTTTTTAAAGATTTAATTTAAATATTTGGATAATTTATGCTATCTATCTATCTATCTATCTATCGATCGATCCTCTTGAATAATGAAAAGTGAATATAACTTGAGAACGACTAATTTTCAGTTATAAGTCGTTGTAGAATTAAAATTAAAATTTGTGGTTTTGAAATGCTTTCATTACTTACCTAGCCTATATATATATGCGTTGGACAAAGCACATGCATGTAGTTCTTGTGGTCACGAACCAAACAGCACATAACATGGTATGTTATATGTATTGTCAGAATGCGTAACAACTGCAGTTCTTCTGGATCCAAACATCATGAGAAATCACGAGTTTCAGTATCCATATATATATATAGCACCCGGCCATGTGAAACTTTTATTGGTTCCCTTTTGTCCTAGCTAGCTCTTGAACATATATATATTAATTATTGAGTTAATTGATACATGAAGACAATGGGCCTGTTTGTTTGTTTGGCGTATCCCAAAAAATTTTCGTGTTTGGGAAATGCCAAACAAACATATTTTTTATTTTTAGAAAATAAAATTTTCATCTTTCAATTTTCTCAAACTACTCTCTCAAAACCCAAACAAATAACTATTTTATTATCTCTAAACAAAACTTATACAAACTCTACTATGATTTGACATAAAGTAACTTATATCTTACACAATTTATCTCACAACAAACATGATTTGACATAAAGTCTTACACATCTTACACCTACAACCTAACTCTTCCAAAAAAAACCTACACCTACTTTATTTCTCAAATCACTCTCTCAAAACCCAAACAAACAACATTACACAAATCGAGATTATTTCACAAACCTTCACTACTCTCCCAAACTACTTTCCTAAACACCAAACAAACAGGCCCATTGCTTTTTTATGGGAGTTATTATATATTAATTAGACTTAACTGGTAGAGTATATACACGTACACGTACACCGTCGTCTCCGTAATATAGAATTTGATAGGATATACTTATATAAAAGAGTAGTCACTGTTTTAATTTGCTATTAAATTTTGGATTGGCATATCAAACTTAATTCATTAGTCTTACATGATATCGTGTATAAATAAAATTATTTTTTCAATTGAGTGAGTTTCGCAGAAAAAGAAACGATCGAAACAAAAATCCTATTGAAGTTAGAATTTTATGGAGTCAACTTTAACACGAAATGACATTTAACATTGATTTATTCGAACTTGCGAAATAAATTTTTCCACAATGGGATTATTAGAAAAGTTTGAAAATGTACAAACATTTTGTGCTATTTATATATACTAAATGAGAAGCATACTAATTAATATAATATTACTCCCTTTGTCCCAATTTATGACAATAAGAATATATTGTAGGCAATAAAAAACGGCGCAGACAAAAATAAACCTACTCAAATTAGAATGACCTTTTCTCATTCGCCTCGTAAACCTCAAAATCAGTCATCTAATCATCAAATTTTGGTATAAAATACTAGTATTAAACTAATTTATTTACTATTATAACCAATTGAATGGCGTGCACTCATAATATTATTAGGCCATCTCCAATGGTTCTTCGCGGGGTCGGGCTCGGGGTCGGGCTGGGGAGGAAAACCATTGGAGACGGCGATGGGGCTCGGGGCGGGGCGGCTGGCGAGGTGGAACGGGCAGGGGCGGGGGCTCGGGGCGGCCTGGCTGCGGGAACGGGGGCGAGTGGGAGAAAGAGAGATGGGAGGTTGAAGATGAGGGGCGCGTGGAAACACGCGCCCCTCTTTAAAACAGGTGCCGCCAAGTGGCGGCACCTGATTGGCCCTTTCTTTTTTTTTTTTTTGATTTTCCTTTCCTATTTAATGTGTATTTATTTTGTGTATTGTTGTGTATTTATGTTGTGTATTTAAACCTAATTAATGTTGTATATTGTTGTAATTAATGTGTTGTTTTAATTAATGTGTTATTTTTAATTAATATTTTATTTTAAATAATGTGTTATTGTAATGAATGTGTTGTTTTAATTAATGTGTTATTTTAATTAATGTGATAGGTTATTTATTTAATTTAATATGATTAATTATTAGGTTTAACATTAATTAGTTAAAAATACAAATAAACATTAATTTAACATTAATTATTTAATCGTTCAACATTATTTAAAGTAATTTTAAATAAAATTACTAAAATACTAATAAATATAGAAATAGTCCATTTAATTTAACACTCATACAATAAATATTTTTTTAAAATACGAAATTAGTTAAAAATACAAATAAACACTCATACAAATAAAATTACTTAAAAATACAAATAAACACTCATACAAATAAAATTACTTAAAAATACAAATAAACACTCATACAAAGGCGCACTCATTTTTAACCGTATTTTGCATAAACATGTTCTATTAAGTCTTTTTGGAGTCTACGGTTGGTCATCTTGGAACGAATTGCTTCATGACGCAGCATATAATTATCCAACGTTTGCCTACTTCGTTCAACATTTTCAAACTCTACTCCGCGACGGTCATAAATTCTAGCACGTGCTCTACGAGACATGCTAATGTCATTATCATCATCGTCCGAGTCATCGTCCTTGTATTCGTCACGTTCATCCTCAACAATCATGTTGTGGAGTATGACACAAGTTAACATGATATTGCCAAGATCTTGCGTATGCCACCCCCTGCCAGGTTGATTAATGATTGCAAACCGAGCTTGGAGAATTCCGAACGCACGTTCAACATCTTTGCGGAACGATTCTTGATATCGCGAGAATACTTGTTCAGGATGTGTTCTCGGATTTCTCACCGTCTGTATTAGCGTTCCCCACTTCGGATATATACCATCCGCAAGATAGTAAGGCATGCGGTAAGTATTTCCGTTCACTTCATACTGAACCTCGGGAACGTTACCAGAAGTGAGGTTATCGAATAGAGGTGAACGACCAAGCACTGTAATGTCGTTCAATGCTCCCGGCACGCCAAAAAAAGCGTGCCATATCCACGTGTCATGTGAAGCAACAGCTTCAAGAACAATCGTAGGTTTCCTCGACTTTCCAGAAAAACTTCCTTGCCATGCGGTTGGACAATTTTTCCACGTCCAATGCATACAGTCGATTGAGCCAATCATTCCCGGAAATCCACGTTGTTCTGATTTCCTAAGTAGACGGTCCAAATCGTTTGCGGTGGGGGCACGAAGGTACTCGTCTTTATATAAACGCAAAATTGTTTGACAAAATTTGCGTGTAATCTCGCATACGGTACTCTCCGCAACACGAAAATTTTCATCTTGAGAATCGTAGGATCCTGCGTATGCCAACGTCCGCATGGCAATTGTTGCCTTCATAATTGGTGAAAGCCCTGCTCGATTGGCGGCATCGTATCTTTGACGAAAATATTTATTTTCACGCTCGCAATCCACAAGGATACGGAGGAAAAGAGGACGCTTCATGCGGTAACGGCGCCTGAACGTTTCATCTGAGTACAACGGTCTTTCGATGAAATAGTCGTTCATCAGTTGTACGTGTCGTGCTTGGTGGTTCCTGTCTAAAAATTTACGACCAGGAACAGAACCACCATGTACAGGCACAATTTCTGTTGGAGAACTGAAATGTTCATCGTCCAATTCTTCTTGTATTTTTGCATCTTCATCATCTTCTTCTGCAAGCCTGTTGTTATAATCTTCCCAAAATTGGTTTCGGGAAGAAGATGATTCGTCATAAGCACCATAACCGCCAAAATCATAGTTCGGATTCATCTTGAGAAAGTAAATATTTTATGTAGATTGAATATTTTATGTAGAGTGAATATTTTATGTATCAGATATTTTTTATGAATGAATGTGTTCACTACAATGTGAGATTGGATTATTAAATAGGCAAAATGTATCAGATCTCAACCGTTCTTTTTCTGCACCAATCTCAACCGTTGATATTCTGCACCAATCTCCACCGTTCTTTTTATGTACCGATCAGATCTCCACCGTTCATATTCTGCACCAATCTCAACCGTTCTTTTTCTGCACCTATCTCCACCGTTGATATTCTGCACCAATCTCAACCGTTCTTTTTCTGCACCCATCTCCACCGTTGATATTCTGCACCAATCTCAACCGTTCTTTTTCTGCACCAATCTCAACCGTTCTTTTTCTGCACCAATCTCAACCGTTCTTTTTCTACAACAATCTCCACCGTTCTTGTATTTGTACCGATCAGATCTCCACCGTTCTTTTTCTGCACCAATCTCAACCGTTCTTTTTCTGCACCCATCTCCACCGTTCAATTTTTTAAAAATTGCATAATACACCCTATAGATTTTCCTATTTAAAGGGAGTTGTATTCACTCCTTTCTGCACACATCTCTCAATATCTCTCACTCTAACTAAAAAAGAAAGCAAAAAATTTTAAGGCAATGTCAACTAAAAAGTGGACTGAGGCTGAAGATGTAGCCTTGACAAAGGCTTACATCGAGGTATCGGAGGACAACGTCGTAGGGACAGACCAGGCTTCGGGCCATTTCTGGGATAAAGTCCTCGTTTTAATGTATGTCATTCTTCGAACTACTGGAGTTCAATACGAACAGAGGACAAAAGAGTCACTCACTAGTAGATGGAAAAAACACATTTGCAGCAAGATGCAAAAATGGAACGAAGCACTTCAAAGAGCCAGAAGGGAGGTGGGAAGTGGCGGCCAAATAATGGAAGAGGTAAATATTACGTTAGTTATATGCTAAATAATTATTAATAGGTTATATTAACAATTTTTTGTAATTTTTAGCATGAATTGTCATTGCGTTTGTACAAGTCCGAGGTGAAGCAAAATTGGTGCTTCCAGCACACATGGGAAGTTGCATCCGAATGGATCATGTTCAAATCAACAGCTAGAACGTCTCAAACACCTCCGGTAAACCAATCTATGCCAACGGAAGCATATTATATTCCAACTCCACCAGAAACTCAATTTGAATCGGAAACACCTCCACTAGGCGACGAAGCAAATCCCGAGACTCCCCACTCGAGTGCAAGATCTGAAAGACCTATTGGTAACAAAAAAGCCAAGAAGGGAAAAGGAAAGGCTTCGTCGAGTTCACATCTTTCTGATTTTGAAATCAAAAAATTGGAAGCCATGGAGAGGTCGCACGCAAATCAACTTCTGATAGAGGCTGGAAAAGAGAGGAGGCATTTGGAGAATCTTCAACGCCAACGGGAAGAAGAAGCAACGAGAGTGGCAATCACAAAGGAGTTACAAGAGGAACGGATTATGTCGATGGACTGCTCATCATACACTCCAATTACAAAGGCGTATTGGAAGAACAAAAGAAGAGAAATAGCAAATAAAAATCTTCCAACGAACTTATTTGGAGATTCATCGAATGAAGGATCCGACTGGTTTCAGGGGAGGGATCAGTAATGTAATATTTTCATGTGTTTCCTTTCTTGTATTTCCCGTATTTTCGATTTCTTGTATTTCCGTTTTCTTGTATTTCCGTTGTTGTTTGTTGTATTTCCTTTCTTGTATTTTCTTCCTTGTTCAGTATGAAAATGTTTGTTTGCGTATTATGTATTAATTTTAACTCTACTTTGATTAAATAAAAATTTAATATTAATATTTTTAATATAATTAATAATTAAATTACGAGTATTAATATAATTACTATTATTAATATTAATATTAAAAAAATTTAAAACTATAATATTAATAGGTGAGAGTGGGCAAAGTTTCAAAATGGAATTAATTCCCCCACGAAGCCCCAACCATTGGAGACGACAGACAGGGCTCAGAGCTAGCCCTGAACCATTGGAGATGGCCTTAGCCGCACATAAAATGTATGAGCCTTTTGGTGGCAAAATTTGTGAACTTGTGGACGCAAAATAAAATAATACGATCCGATACGGTGGGCTGGCTTTGACCGACGTGATATCAACTTCCTACATTTTGAAGTCCACAGCAGCCATCCATTTGAATCTGCTTAAGGATCGGAGTAGTATTTTACAACAATTTCCCTGCAGGTTCTGAATTTACATCACATGCAATAATAGGTTTTTCAGAAATTTAATGCATGTGGAGTCAACTTCATAATTTTGCCCTTTATCTAATTACATAAGAATGTTGGAACAATTAATTAATTACAGAGTTGAAATATTTTTCTAGATAACAAAAACACTTACTAAAGTCTTATCATCTATATGAGTGGGGTTGAATAATTATTTCAAATATTATTCTTATTATTATTTTGAAATTAAAACTAAAACAGGGTTGATCCAACTCTATATATGATTCTCTTGATATGACTTTTGTGATTTGTTCTGACTAGCTGGGGTCGTAGCAAAAAAAAAAAATCATAATTTCTCTGCGTTATGTTTATTTATGTTAACTAGAAGCAAATTAGGCTTTGTAGTTCTAATCTTGTGTCATCTTTCCTAATTTCTGATTTCGACAACTATTTTGAAATTTAATTCATAGCTTCGCTAGCTTAGAGAGGTCTCATCTATCTATATATATTATTTTTATATATAAAAGTATGAGTTGGCAAAAAAAAATAATCTTTTTTTTTTCTGTATGAAAGACTAATATACTTTTATTTAATTATATTGTGATTTTTAATTCTATGACAAAAAGGTAAAAGAAAAAAATCATACAAATAAAATTAGACAAGAAGTCTCTCCTCCATCAACCTTATAATTATCTTTAAAAATTTTACAACTCATCATAATATTAATGGAAATAATAATAATAATAATAATAAAAAACTATTACTCTATATTTCTTCAAAAAATTATTTGGCTTTTTCTTAAGAAGTTATCACTTAAAGAACCTTAAAAAAAAATTGTGCTACATGAATAACAAAAAGTACTATTTAGTAAACTAAAAAACTTATTACTGGCCAAAAATAGAAATGGTAAAAACCTGTAAAAACGGGTAGAATTCAATTAAAATATACTTCTATATGATAAAAAAAAATAGTATAATAAATGAAAATGTGGGTTACATAGAAAGGAAAAAAGGCGAGTCAAAAAATAAGGAAAACTGATAAAAAGGAACGACATCGGCTAAACACGAGATAACAAAAAAATGGATCAAATCGATAAAATAAACAAGAACAAAAAAAATGAGTTAATTGGCAAAAAAAAAAAAAAAAAAGAAGTGAAATATGTAAGAAAATAGGTCAAATCAACAATCTTGGAGTGACAGCTTTGTAAACAAGGGTCCCTTACTCTATTACTTTTCAACTTCTGATCCCCTTGATCATATAACTGGGAGGGAACGTGTCACATTAGAGGTGAACGATCAGAGGTGTCCTCTAATCACCACGATGTCGCTTAAAGATTCTAGAGTCAGTTTACTTGAGAAAGGCTTAAAATATTCCTTGGTTTTAATAGGACTCCTTAAATAAGTCAAATCATGCTACAATGGAGTTAAACCGGAGAGACTGAGTGAATACTGATTAACAAATGTGACAAAATCAACTAAAATTGGGTTACACTAGAAAAAATGTATGGATTGATTAACAAATGGTAACCACAAAAAAAATGGTGAAATCAGTGAAAGAACGCATTAAAATAACAATACAGAAATGGTAAATTCAATGTAAAAACATGCAAAATCATATGTCTTTGGAAAGTTCTTAAGAAATTATCACTTATTAAAGGATCTCAAAAACATTACAGAACCTAAAAATAAAAGGCCATATATCGACTATATGAATTAAAAAAAGTACTATTTAGTTAACTGAAAAACTTATAATTGGCTTAAGCCAAAATAAGTCAAAACATAGAATAGATAAAATCGATGAGGACGGGTAAAATTCGATCAAAAATATATGATAAAAATGGTAAAATCACTGATAAAATGGGTTAGATAGAAGAAAAACAAGTTAATGCAAAAAAATGGTGCAATTGATAAAACAACAAGGTAAATCGGCAAAAAATGGGTAATTGGGAAAAATGAATGATATGGGACGGAAAAAAAAAAAGAAAAAAAGGGGGACAAATCGATAAAGGAACAAAAACAAGTAAATGAGTTAAATTGACAAAAAACAAAGGTTAAATAGGTGAGAAAATAGGTAAAATCAACTAAAATCAAGAGAATAGGTTTGGTTAATAAATAAATGAGATAAAACACAAGTATGAATGGGATACTAAAAAATGAACGGGATACTCAAAGAACGGGTTCAAATAATGAAAAAGAAATGGGGAACTCAGTGTAAAAGCTAGTGCAATTGATATTCGAAAATTGATTATAGCACAGCCCAAAGTTCCATAGTCCTTTGTACATCCCATATTTTATGTATTTAAAGTTAATTGTGTTACCTGCTACCTATTTAACATGTTTCTTCTTAAAATAACTTTTTAATCTATTAACAACCTAATCAACTTTCAAAAATTACAAACGAGACCAAAAGTTTTCGATATTACTCATACACAAAAAATTCAATACTTTCCAAATAATAATTGAACATTCACCAATATTTGAATATAAATATCTCAACTTCAAAAAATTACAAAAGAACATCTAAATTATACGATATTACTCATATAAAAAATAATTCATCACTTTTCAAATGTTAATTTATCATTTATCAATATTTGAATATAAAATATCTCGAAAATTACATAAAAATATAAACTCATAATTTAAAAGTATTTGTAAAGCCTAGAATTTAGAGTTTATGACATAATATTTAATTTAGGGTTTGATTTAGGGTTTAGGGTTTAGGATTTTAGGGTCTAGGGTTTAGGGGTATAGGGTTTTTGGGTTTATTTTATAAATATGATTTATTTTTATTTGATGATTAGTTATGGGTTTTTTTACAATTTTATATTATGGGCTGTGATGCTAGCATAGTCCTTGATATTTCTTTGGACATATCTTAAAAATAATCAGTTATCAAAGAACCTTAAAAACATTAAAGAACCTAAAAAAAATGCCACATTTGTGCCATATGGAAATAAAATACTATATAGATAACTGAAAAACTTATAATTGACTTAAGTGAAAAAAAGGCAAAACATATAAATGGTTAAAACGGATAAAATTTGATTAAAAAATATGTAATAAAAAATGGTAAAACGTTGGAAAAATGAGTTAAAAGCAACAAACAATGGTACAATCGATAAAACACGGGTAAACCTGTAAAAAATTAAGGATATCGGCTAAACACGGAATAATTAAAAAGGGTCAAATTGATAAAAGAACAAGAATAAAAAAAAGTTAAATTGACAGAAAAATCAGGTGAAATAATCGAGATAATAGGGTAAAATCATCAAAAGAATAAGTGAAAATCAACTAAAATTGGGTCAAACTAGAGAGAATGAGCAATTGATTAACAAATGAGACAAAATTGAGGAAAATTGATCAAAACAAGTTAAATTGATTAAATAGTGGATTAGGTATGTAACTGAAATGGATGAACTCAGTAAAAAAATAGGTATAACCGATTGATTTAGATGGAAATATTAAAGTCAATGGAGAAAAAAATTGATGTTATCCATTTGTTCAAGTGATAATTTTCGAATAATAGTTGTGTAGCATAGAGTGTTAGATTATAAATACTTAGTAATTAAAGTTCATTTTTTATTTTTAAATTTTGATTTTAGGTATTTATGATAATAACTTTAATAATTAAAATAATTTAATCAAAAAATTTTATATGGTATATCATTAAGATCATAATGATGAAAATTATTATATAATTCAAGAAAATTATTTAAGCACGTTCTTTCTTTTCTAGTTTAGATAAAATAATAAATGTATCAAAGTTTTATTGTAACGAAATAGAAGAAATACTGTGTGATTGTTTTAAGAATAAATCAGGTACTACTGGCCCAATAAGGCTCTTCACATTTTAACTTTTCGCGTACTAATCAGCCCGACACGTGGCCCACTTCAGTCTTATGCCACGTTTCACCATCTTACTGGAACTCTGAGCAATACATCAAATCTGTGTGAATGAATGAATCCATATAAGTATTTTTCTAATCATACAAGTTACCTCTGTTGTATGTATTTCAATGTTACATATTTTATCATTATAATGTGATTGTATGTAAAGTTGCATTAGCAGCAATGTTTTCAAAACCGGACCGGACAGTGAACCGGTGAGCCGACTGGTTAGTGGTTTTACTGGTCGAACCGGTCGGACCACTGGTCGAACCGGATGACGTAATAATAATATAATAAATATATTTAATTTTAAAGTATATGTAATATGCATAAAATTTAAACATTATCATACAATTGATTAAAAATATAAAAAAAATTATAATATTATAAAATTAAAGCATATAATATTTATCTAACTTATATCATAACGGTAATATAGTACTAATTTGTGTGCTCATATAAATATAATATGATTATATTTCTTTTTAAAAATTTAAAAGTGTAAGTTAAAAATACAACAAACTAAGATATTCATAAATTTAAAAATATGGTTATGCATAAAAGTCTAATATTCAAAGTCAAACTTGCATATTATATCGATTTGACTCTTTATCCTAAAAATAATATTGAAAAGAATATTTTATAGAATAAATTTTAATAAAAAACTATTATTTGAGTATTAATTTTCATTCATAATGTGTGAAATATTTATTTAAGTTAATTATCTAATTTATAAATAAATTTGGCTACAAGTTTCTATAATTTATAAATTTTAATTTGTACTAAAATTTCAAAAAAAATGGTGTGGCTCAAATGGTAAGGAAGTTATGTTTCATCTTGGAGGTTAGGTGTTCAAATCCCACCTTGCACAAGAATTTTTAGTTTATTTTTAATATTGAAAAAATAAAAATAAAAAAAAAAAAAAAAAGGAAAATCAGAACCGGGTTGAACCGGTCCATACCGGTTCGCCGGTTCAACCCGGTCCAAACTGGTTTTTGGAGATACTGGTTTTAAGGGGTAAACCGGACCGGACCGACCTCCGGTTCGCGGTCGAACCGGTCGGACCGGCCGGTCCGGTCCGGTTTTAATAACATTGATTAGCAGTATATTACAATGTTGTTGAACATTATTTCATTTAGTATTACCCACTAGTTTTCTCATAGCACCAAAAGATTAAATAAGACTTTTGATCCTTATTGTGGGCAATTTTTTACACATTTGTCCCTCATAAATTTTTAGTAGCAGATTAATCCCTCTTATCAATGTAATATAACACATTCGTTCCTCTTAAATTTTTCGTAGCAGATGCATTCCTCTTATCAATATAGTATAACATCTTTGTCCATCTTATTTTTTTATACCAAAATACATCATAAAATGGACGTAAATAAATTTATTTGAAATTTAAGAGAGACGAGCGTGTTACACTACATAAGAAGATTGATAAGAGGAACGGATTTATTATAATGCATTGATAAGCAGAATTTATGTGCTACAAAAATTTAAATGGGACGAATGTGCCAAAAAAGAATATGTAAAGAGAATTAAGAATACTATTTACTCTAAACAAAATATAAATTTTTTTACTTAAAAATTATTGTAACGTGAATTACTAATTTGCCTGATTAATCATATCCCTCTTTCGTATTAGTAAAAAATTCCTCTTTACAGGCTTAATGCCTTTCCGAATATAGTCATGCCTTTCCATATACAGTTACCTAAAAAAAGTAAAAATTTAATTTCAGTTGCATATAGGGACCCACTGAATTATTCCCAAATGAATAAAACCAAAAATGCGGCTAACCCGCCAACCAGGTGAAAATGGTAATTGTGGCCTAAGCGAAGGGCGGCCTTAAAACTTTCCCTCCCCATTCAAAAAGAAAACCCTGCTTTTTAATTGATTGGTCCCAATTATTCACATATAAGTCCAAAATTACATTGATCTCGACAAACGTGTCAATAGCTGTTTTCAGCCGTCGGATTGAAACTGCACGGAGAAACTTGCATTGACAAATATACCCTTCAAACCCCGCTATAAATCACCCCCTTGGACCGCCCATTGTAAGGAAATTAGAAACCTTATAACTAGCATTCTGAATTTTCTGAATTCATTTCTATTTCTCTATCTTCTTTCCCTTTTGCTGTTGTTTATCCCCCTGGGAATGCAGAGAGATGGTAAAAAATCCGGTTTCTAACCCCCAATTCAGCGGCGGTAGAGCCGATAAACCGCTTATCAGCGGCCGTAATTGTCACCGCAAACACGTAGAAGACGGGTGGGGTGAATTTACCTAATACCACCACAACTTTGGTATATTTTTTTGTTTTTTTGATTTCGTTCTACAGAGAATCAATAAATCTCAATCTCTTCTATCATGGGATCCGACGATAAGTGCGGCGTCCTGAACGGAAAGTATGAACTAGGGCGGCTGTTAGGCCACGGCACATTCGCGAAGGTGTATCACGCGCGGAACCTCCAATCAGGGAAGAGCGTGGCGATGAAAGTTGTGGGCAAAGAAAAAGTAATTCGCGTTGGAATGATGGAACAAGTGAAACGCGAGATCTCCGTCATGAAAATGATGGATCACCCCCACATCGTCGAGCTCCACGAAGTCATGGCCAGCAAAACAAAAATCTATTTCGCCATGGAATTCGTCCGTGGAGGCGAACTCTTCGCCAAAATCGCGAGAGGACGATTGCGTGAAGATTCCGCTCGAAATTACTTCCAGCAGCTGATTTCCGCAATCGATTTCTGCCACAGCCGCGGCGTTTACCATCGCGACTTAAAGCCCGAAAATCTGTTGCTGGACGAGGAAGGGAATCTCAAAGTTACCGATTTCGGGCTGAGCGCACTCACCGACCATTTAAGGCAGGATGGTTTATTGCACACGACGTGCGGTACGCCGGCGTATGTTGCACCTGAGGTGATCGGGAAAAAAGGTTACGATGGGGCAAAGTCTGACATATGGTCTTGCGGTGTTATTCTGTATGTATTGCTTGCAGGTTACTTGCCGTTTAAGGATGATAACGTTGTTTCAATGTATAAAAAGATTTATAGAGGTGACTTCAAATGTCCGCCATGGTTCTCACCCGATTCTCGAAAGTTGATTACAAAAATGCTGGATCCGAATCCAAGCACGAGGATAAGCATAGCAAAGATCATGGAGTCGCCCTGGTTTAAGAAATCAATTCCGAGGGGGGTTAGGAGTAAGGAGATTCAGGAATTTGAAGAGGGGAAAGGGAAGGAAGCAGCGGAGAGTTTGAATGCTTTTCATATAATATCTTTATCAGAAGGGTTTAATTTGTCTCCATTGTTTGAGGAGAAGAAGAGATCGGCTGAGAAAGAAGAATTGAGATTTGCTACTATGAGGCCAGCCAGTAGTGTGATTTCTACGCTGGAGGAGGTGGCGAAGACGAAGAATTTTAAGGTGAAGAAGAGCGATTCATGTGTGAGGTTGCAGGGGCAAGAGAGTGGGAGAAAAGGGAAGCTTGGGATAGATGCGGATATATTTGCTGTTACGCCGTCGTTCCTGGTGGTGGAGGTGAAGAAGACGAGTGGAGATACGTTGGAGTATAATCAGTTCTGTAGCAAAGAGCTTAAACCTGCGCTTAAAGATATTTTGTGGACAACCGCCACTGCTGCTAATTCTGTGCCTGCTTGATTCTTGGAGCCACAGGAGGAATTCATCCATCATGTTTTTAGATTAATTGTTTAGGAATTGAGATCTTTCCTGTTAATTGAATTGATTGATTCCCGGGTAACATTTCATTTCAATTCTCTTCTCTTCTTTATAAGTACTAGACTAGACTTGGTATGTGTGATTCAGTGTTCTGTTCAACAATATGCTATCTATGATTCAGATCCATGGATCCCTCCAACTCTCTCTGTTTATGTTAAATGATTCAAGATGTTTTTTTCTTTCTTAATTTTATTTTATCGATATCGTCATTTCATTTCCATTCATTATTTTACATATTATACAGAAGAATAAAAAAAATCAATGATTGGGATGGATTAATTAATTAGTGGTGATGATGGTAGATAGTTCTTTAAAAAATTGTTTATAATAAGTTTTATTGTTACCAAATGGAAAAAAAAATTGCTATGTAGAAGTTATGAAACTATTAGAATGGGAGTCCCAAGAATGTTTTAGGTAGACAAGAACCGGTAGTATAGGGGACAAATTCTTGTATAGACCCGATCTTTTATAGACCATAAATAAAATTCTGTAAATATGTTTAGTGAATTTGCTAATTTTGTTCATGGTCTATAAAAGACTACACAAGAATTTTCGGATTGAGAGAGACAAATTGTGTAAACCAAGCCTTTCATAGATCATGAAGAAAATTAATTCATTCATTATACATATTTACAATATCTTTTATATGATCTATGAAAGACCGGGTGGCAAGAATTTTTCCCAATAGTAATTGGAGTAATTATGATTGCTCAATATAGTGAATGCCAATTACAGAAGTAGTGGCAATTATAGTTGGAGTAATTATGATTACACAATAAATACAGGTAAAACGAAATGCACCTTTATAATTAAGAGGAATTTACGAATTAAAATTCAAATCTTTTGGTTATGTTTATTTCTTTCTATTTAGTTGTTGTACACCATTTTAAATTAAAGATTTCAAAGAGGGGAGTAGCAAAGCAATGATCAATTTGCTTGTCATTATTATAGTCTCTAATAGATGAATTAAAAATGTAAACGATTGACTTTCAACAATATTTAAATAATAAATTTTAGATTCTTAGGCCATCTCCAGTGATCACCAGAGGGATCAGGACAGGGTGGAGAAATCATCTCCAACGGACGGGGGCTCGAGAGTGGGATGGGCACCAGGACGGGTGGGACAGGAGCTCACGCAAGACCTGACCGCGCCCCGGTCCCACGTGAGCGAGAGGAAGGAGAAGAGGGGCCTTAAGTCAGGGGATGCCAAGTGGCGTCCCCGGATAGGATTTTTTTTTTAATTTCTTAATTAAAATTGTTTTTTTAATGTTTTTAAATAGGAAAAGTTAATTATTTAAAAAAAAATATATAATAAAATTAAAATTTTCTCCTAAATTAAATTAAATTTATAGAATTGAATTATTTAATAAAATTTGCTTGTATATTTACTAGTATTTATGGAATATATGTAGTCACCAATTTTAATTGAATTATTTATTAAAATAAAATTTATTTTTTTTTAAATTAAAATTATTAATTATTTATTTGAATTGTAATTAAATTTATTATGGACAAATCATTAAATAAAATTATTCAACATTTTATTTTTAATTTCTTTTATTGTAATTAAAAATATAATCATTTAATTTCTTTACATTTGTTAGTTGTACGGCCATTCCTGGCTCGGCTCCCATAACGCAATCCCTTAGGACCTGAAAAACGTGTGACACTGGGTCAGAGTTTGGTGAACCAACTGGTCGCTCCTCGAGTTATAGTATAGGGCCCCTTTTTCTATATATATCAATTCTAATTTTATGATTATTTACTCTATTTAATTTTAATATTTAAATACTATAAATAATTTAATTATATTAATAAAATAATTATTACTATTATTAATATTAATATTTAAAATTATTATTCGAGTTAATTTATGGGGCTTTGATACAGTCCAGTCATAGTATTCAGAAAAAAAATTCAGAGATTTTTTTATTCCAAATAAAAAAGTAACAAATTGATAAGAAAGTCTACCATACCATTAAAGACCATACGAAGCTCATATGTCTTAACCTTAATCATAAAACCAGTTTTAGAGAGTTCTTTTGTTATGGTTACCGACATGTACTCTCAAAAAGTTAAATTGCTTTTTGTTCCAGTCATCCTCAAAGAAGTCTCGTAACTCACTTCGTTTAACTTTAATTTGTTGCATGATTGTACAGTCTACAGTGATCCTTAATTTTAAACTATAATATAAATTGTGGGACTAGTTTATAAGTTTTTTTTTTTTTTTTTTTTTTTCTCAAGAATAGTCAAATTTAATATAGAAATGGTTGAATGCAACAGTACTGGGCATCTCGTCGGACGAAAGTTTTATTTTATATTTGCTATATACTAGGAAGATGCGTAAGTATTGCGCGTGTTCAGTGAATTATTGTGTAGGAAAATATGTAAATGTAAAAGGAAAATGAAATTTAAATATTATAAACGATATAATCTGGACAAAATATTTAGAACAAAATTATTCATATTCAAATCAAGGCTCGTGTGAAAATACAGTGTCCTCCTTAGGACAAATTCGCTCTCTCACCCTTTCGGTTCGTGCTCGAGGCTACTTGAACGTCTGTCTCCCAGGATACAACTGTACTTGCAATAAAGCTTTGCACCAAGCTTTTGCTAATCGAACTGAAATTTTTTAGAACTCGGATCAAAGAAGGAGAAGATGATTATATTTTGGCGTGTTAAAAGTGAAGAATGAATCCACTATTTATAGGACAAGAGGAGGGCAAAATCGAAAAAAATATATATTAATGGATCCATTTCAGTTTCGGCTGTTACACAATTTAAATTCAAAGCCTTCAATAGCTAGGCTGTTACAATTTTCGGATTTATTTTCAGATTTTAAAAATCTTTATTCTTTGATGGGTCGAAAATACATGCAAAAATGAGCCTTTCTGAGAGCCTTCAAATTTGGCCGCATTCGTGTACACAGGCCATAGTCTCGCACGAGTCTTGTAGAGACGAAGCAAATTTCGATCCATGATTTGCACCCCCTCCCCCCTACGCGCATAAGGGAAGAGACTTTTCCAATTTAAGTAGTTATACTCAAAGATTTTGCGCTTCACTTTCAATGTGGGATAAAAACATTTCAATTATTTTCTCCCATATTCAAATAATATACTTTGAGTGTCAATTTCTCATTTACCCGTATTCCGATTTGGACGTACCATATACCATTTTAATCTACTCACGGAGTAGAATATAATTCCGCCAAGACTCGACTCTTTTCTCAAAGTGGATCCCACTTAAAATACGTCCAAATCCAATAACTTACTTTTTCCAACATATTGTTGATTTTTTTTTTTCATATAATACGATGCACAAAAGTTTTATAAATATATAGATACGAGTCTGTTTAAAAATGGTTTGGGTGGTTTCAGTGAAACTTTTGAGACCTCATTTGGATTTGAATTTGAATTGAATTGGATTTGAATGTTGGATTTAGGAAAAAAAGTAGGTTGTTGGTGTCAAATCAATGTCATTTTTAGTGAAACTTGGAGAAAAAATATATGTTAGATGTCAAATCAATATTTTATAAGTTTGAAGAGATTGAATGTGAATTTCTGAACAGATTTTTATAATTTTATGGATTTAACGAAAACTCTTTTGAAAAAGTTTTGACTCGATCTTGTGAAACCGAGCCAAAACCCTTCCACATACACCCATATATTTCAATTCAAAATATAATTGGAAGGACCCTACATCTAATTGGCGTGGACAACATTTAGTCACAAGTGGATGAAGAATAGGGACCTCTACACCACATTCCAATATATAAAAAAAAATAAAAATAAAAATAAAGACCGTTGTTTGAGTTTTTTCAGTGGAAATAAATTTTAGATGTTGATGTTAGTATGAAAATAGATACATCAGTAATAAATAAATAAATAAATGCATTCAATTATTAGGCACGAACTTTTATGGTCCCAGTTAAACTTCTGATAATTTCTTTCTTACCATCATATTTTTTATTTAAAATAATAGATGTCCTCATAAAAATTGACCAAATTTGATACTATAATATAAATTCGAAACTAGAGCAATATTCATCTGACTCGATGATATGATAGTTTACTTCATATTTTATTTTCAATTAAATTTTTTCCCCATTGGATTTACTTTACACGTACAAATTACCTGTATAGTTAAGTGAAAATTGTTAAGAAATTAAAATTCGTTTTAAATTTGCGGCATTTAATGCGTGGACGTTGATTAATTTGGTAAAACTAAGTAATTTTTTTTAGATAAACGATTATTACATCATATTACTAATTCAAAAAATTTATTGAATTACAATCAAATTACAATGAAAATTAATCACTAATACTAGTAGAAAAATCCACATTAGTATTGAATACAAGATTAGTACTTTTTCTCTTGACTAAAATTTTATCACAGGAAGAATTCAAGTTAACACATATATAGAAAATGGGCTCAAGAAGAGTTTGAGAAGGAAGGAAATCATGGGCTTCAATACTTAGGCATGTTATGACTTCCCTCCTCCCTTAAAGGGTAACTCCTTTTGAGGCGAATCTGCACCAAATTTATATATAACCATTCCTAAATAAAATAAAGGATTCGATAAATTAACGTAGAATTTGTTAATTAGTCTTCACAAATGAATAATAAATTACTAAGATACCTAAATAATTAATTTGGACTAATAGACCTATTTGGTAAATGGGCGGTGCAAAATGATTTAACATTAAGGTGTTGGTTTATTAAAACAGTTCTTACATTTGAATGATTGAAATTTATAATCGAACTTGACCGTGACATCTCCTTCAACCACACAAGAATAATTTTTTGTATAACTATTGTTGGGTGGTGAATCCAATGAAGAAATCACTTAATTGTACTGGGGAACTTGAACCAATTAATGTTTTTTGGCAAACATTTTCAATCTTCAAATCATGGTTAAGAGATTATTTTAAACATGAGCTGAATTAATTTCAATTATGTATAAATGATCTCTACTTCCCATAGGAAGTAGGATTATGAATACATTTGTTGCTCAAAATTTGAACCTTTGAGTCTATGGTTCAAGATTATGGTACTTTTAATTTAAAAATATAAATCTGTTTATGGGATCAATAATTGACAACTTTTGGATTTTCCATAAGTCATATTACTATGCCGGGTTAATTATGGCTATTTCCGAATACCACTCTAGTTGAGGCCTTGAGATCAGTAAACTTCTCCTCGAACAATTATAATTACAAAAATCTACATCATAATGTAAAAGTAATACGGTTTTTTTTTTTGTTATATTTGCATTTTAGTTATAGTTGTCAGTTGAATTATAAAATAAAAATAAAAATAGTTGTCGGTTGAATATTTATTAAGACAAAAATAATTAAACTAATGAGTCATCTACATGGGGGAGGGGGGTGTTCGTGTCCACCGGACTTAATTTGAGGAGTGTACATGTTAAACTATAAATTTGTATATACAATAATTCAAATAACAAAAAGCTTGTCATAGTTTCATTGCACTTAATTTGCATATGCCTATTTCTAAAACTAATCCATCCAACGGATGTATTAAATAAGTAATTTTTTGAATTAAACAACTGAATTTTGGGGTTTTCAAAGGGGAGCGCAGATAGTTGGATTTGTAAGAGTCGGGTGGGACTCTGGGGTGAGAGATTATTTAGTACAATCGTTATGTTATGAATGGATGACGTGATGCGGTTGAAATTTGATCAAATTAGTGTTTAACTGTTTATATATGATGAGCCAACTTCTCCCTAAATTTAGGGACCAAATTTAAACCTCTGCACATGTGTTGTATCACCACAAAATAATTTCTCTGTGGAGCTGGGTTAAAATCTCGAGACTCTAATGGACCTTGCAAGTTTATATTTTCGGGTTGGGAATATTCTGGTCAGCCTGCAATAAATATTTTGCCTTTTTGTTGGGCTAAGAAATTTAAAGGCCAAAAGTTGAAATGCCCGAATGGATTGGTATAGTAACTAAAGAGGCTCCCCTGGATGAATGGGCCTCTATAATAAATCTTGTTATATGTGGATCAAATATATTTCTTTGTAGGGCTTCTTAAATTCTTGTTAATATATGTTAGCATCTGTTAAGCTGCCGTTTATTATAGTAATTTTTAATTTCATTATTCATTAACATAAACTAATTCGAGTAAATAAGATATTGAAAATATACTAGTTCAATAAACAGATGGTAGAGAAAAAAAATTAACACCTAGTAAACCAATTTCAAATTGAATTCTATCAAATTAAATGGTGTCTAATACAGAACTCCAATAGGTAAGAAATTTTAAATGATAAAAATAAAAATAAAGAGTGTTTGACATGAATTTGAATTAAAAAATGATTCTCAACTCTTGGCAAACCAACCACCCCTAACTTAGGAAAATTAATACTATACTCCATTATTATTTATTAGTATGGAATGGAGGAGAGAGAAAGGCCTCAATTTCCGTAGAGTAGTGTAGTACTCCTATAAAACATTCCAAATTTCCCAAACATGATCAGAATCCCACTCCTTCAAAATCTCACCATTACTAACAAACTAAGAAATTTGAAAAATGAAGCAACCAAACAGCAGTAGAGACCGAGCCATGAACAATATAAACTCTCTGTTAAACCAACACCAAATCTCACACAATCATACCCAATCCCAAATGTCGCCTTCTTCCGACTTCGATACGTCGTCGCACGACGGTTTTCTAGAGCAAATGTTGTCCTCCCCTGCCTCCTTCCCCTGGTCCGACGACCACGCGCCGCCGCATTTAGATGACCAGATGAGAATGCATCAGATCAGCAACAAGTCACTGATTCTTCAGCACCACCAACAATTGTTGCTCTCCAGTGGCCTCTTGCCTGATCACAACGACGTCGTTGACGATTCATTCCTCAAGTCTGCTAACCCGGTCAGCTCTACTTTTTATTTTTCTGTTTTTTCAATTAATAAATGAGAATTGATATTCTACTTTAGGAAAATTTATTGTTCCGCGTCTAATTAATCAGTAATTATTGAAATTAATGTAGGATAATGATGCGGCAGTTAAAGCTATGTTCAATGGATTCACTGGATCCCTCAATCAAGCTACTAATCAATCTCAGAATTTCCACAACCCTCAGGTTTTAATTTTACTTATTCGTAATCATAAAATCTCATTAACTAACATTATTTTTTTCTGCTAAATTTCGTTTGACATATTCTTTGAGATTAATAATAATGGAATTATTATCAATTTTAGCAGCCTCAGGATTTTGGAGCCCCGGCAGTGCCGACCGCGAGTGGAGCGGGAAAGCCGAAACAGAGGGTCAGAGCGAGGAGAGGACAGGCTACTGATCCTCATAGCATCGCTGAAAGAGTACGGATTCTGCACTATAGGAATAGTTTCAGTGCGATTGTACTGTCATATCTATGATTCGTTGGTTTTTTTATTATTTGATTTTGTGAAAATGAAAATGTTGTAGTTACGAAGGGAGAGGATTGCGGATAGAATGAAGGCACTGCAGGAGCTCGTACCCAACCCCAATAAGGTCATTTCATTTCTACCTTACCGTTTTAATTTAGTTAATTACTTGGGACTTTCCCCTTTATTCAAAATTAAGTTTAGATTTTGAATTTTTCTCTTATGGAATCGATTTAGCTGATAATTAACAGATATTTATGCAAGTAAACGTAACCCACATAATTCAGTAGTTGGATACAAATACAATGAAGCCAAATTGTCGAAGATAATTTTGTTAATTAAGAAATTATGAAGTGTTCTTAGTCCGCAATAAGATAGAAAAGAAGATGAATTCTTTCATGCAGCTATTTATTGTATACGATTTTGAGCAGTTGATATATTTTTTTTACATTACACAGGTGAAAATAGATTATATGGTATTACGAGTCCTCTAATTTAGAAAATACTAACATCTAATTGGTGTGCAATTACCAAAGGGGTATTTTAAACTACTTAATTACAAAATGCGTGGTGTTTACATACATGAGAGAAAACAACTTCCAATTAATTACAAATATGTCATTTCAACGCACAAGCAAATGTAAGCAATCTTGAACCAGCTTCTGATTTTGGCTATTTTTTCTGTCTAAAAGTGGGTCTTCGAACCACTAAAAAAGTTTTTTTTTTCCAACAAGAAATGCAGTAAAACACTTTTTTAAGCTATTGAGAACACCTCCAATATGTCAACTTATTGAGCTAACATACTTTAGCATCGTTAATGTAGCCCACAAACAGTTATATAACAACTTATTTGGAATCACTAGGGACTTTGCCAAGGCAATTTAACTCAAGTGGCTTATGTAATTAAAACTTTAACATAGTAATATTTTACTAGTGCCTCTTCTTTGGAAAGATGGACGAAAACTTCATCTTGAATCCCAAAACGGATAGTAAAATGTTTTATTCTATGGTAATATATTATGTGGGATTTTTTAGGTGGTTATTATTACATAATACATTGCATTGTTTGCTAACCAAATTGCATTACCACGTGCTTTTAACTGAATTATTGGTGTAGAAATCAAAGGGAATATCCCTTGGCACGTGTGCTCTTGCCAATTTGAGGCTTGGATGTGTTTAGTAATGAAAGTAAAGCTGGAAAATGATGATTTATAGAGGATCATAATCATAAATAATAGTATATTTAATTCCTGCAAGTATTTTTATATTAGCAATGATACAGGGATAGGAAGGTAGAGTTATTGTATGAGATTAGAAGAGATTAATTAAGTAAATTAAATGACGTGTTGCATTTATTGAATGACAGACGGACAAGGCTTCAATGCTGGATGAGATCATCGACTATGTCAAATTCCTACAACTCCAAGTCAAAGTACTACACTCTCTCCCTGTCTCGATAATAATAATAATAATAATAAAGTAGTAGTTCTTTACTTGGTTTATTGGATTTTATATATCA
Organism: Penstemon barbatus; assembly: GCA_003313485.2. Classification (NCBI taxonomy): domain Eukaryota; kingdom Viridiplantae; phylum Streptophyta; class Magnoliopsida; order Lamiales; family Plantaginaceae; genus Penstemon; species Penstemon barbatus. The sequence goes on from CM064879.1 coordinate 4,779,207, forward strand.
CAAAGGATTTTTTGGGTTGACAAATTGTTTTGGAACATACAATTAATGTTGATCTTTTTTTCTTTTTTTTTTTAAAGATCCATTTAGAATTTACAACCTTCTCCTTAGAATTTCATTGATTTTTTTGTGTATAGGTTCTAAGCATGAGCAGGTTGGGAGGTGCTGCAGCTGCTAAACCTTTAGTAGCTGATATGTCTCCAGAGGTATTATTTTTTTTTTATCATGAATTAATGTATGAAATAATGATAAAATAAACAAATACATGTAAGTTTGTGAACCCTGGTTGGGATAATTGTGAATGAGTCAGGATATTATTACTAATTAGCATGGTTTGAAATTCTTGTACTTTTTTCACTGGAAACGTCGAAAAATTTCTATTTTTGATCTATAGAGATTGGAGAAGAAATCATGTAGCAGTTTTTATTCAATATTTTTCTTTGATTTACAACTTTTTTGTATCGATTTTTTTTTATATTCAGCAAACCAATATGTATCAAGAAAACGAAATTTTAATAGGCTAATGAGTTATGAAGATGTATGAAAACTTCTATGACCTAAAAGAGTTGGAAAATGACTTTGTGCACAGGGTCGACGAAGCAGTAACGGAACACTGATGATACCGTCATCAAACAACAATGAAGGGACAACGGTGTCGGAGAATCAGGTGGTGAAGATGATGGAAGAAGACATGGGTTCTGCCATGCAATATCTCCAAGGAAAGGGCCTTTGCCTCATGCCCATCTCACTTGCCACCGCAATCTCCACCTCAACGTGTCACACCAGGAACCCTTTAGCCCGATCCAACAACCTCAACATTAATGGAAACGGCGAGGATGGTGGGCCCAGCTCCCCAAGCATGTCGGTTCTGACCGCTCAATCAGCCGCCATGGGTGGTAGCGGGGGCGGAGAAGTCTCCGTTAAAGACGCGACTTCTGTTTCCAAGCTGGATTCATCAACCTAACTAACTCATTCCCTAACGGCGCTGACTGTTTCTTCACCTATTCTTTGAAGTTAAAAGTGTGGAAAATGTGTCCTAGAATTAGTGGGTCTTTTTTTACCCTGTATTGAAATTTCAACTGCCGTTGTGTAGAAAATAAGGTTCTTTGTTTTATTTGAGGTGCTGTTCTGGATGAATTATTTCTCAAAATTAAGATGAGATATATAATATGTGCGGTATAGGTGTTCTTTGTTTAACGGAAATCGTAACATATAAATTTCTCCATACCATATTAAAATTTACTAGTGTTGAGCGGCGGAACAATAATTTTCCAGAATTTTGCGTTTTAAACCTTTCCTCCTAACACATTGTGACGATAATTTTTTTTTTTATTTTTCATTCTTGCATCGGCTGCACATGGTCATTAAACATAAACGGTGCATTCTATTTACGGGCATATTTGGACGATTTCTAAGCAGTTTCGTGGAGCTTGTGTAGTAGAATTCACCACGTGAATTAGGCTAAGTCCACTTACTTGGCTTCGGCCTAACTCAACCTTAAAAGCTAGCTTGTAGGGTGAGGATTGCCCAAGACCTTATAAGGTGGATTTAACTATTGTTTTCAACCAATGTGAGACGATTAGTCTCAATACTCCCCCTTCACGTATGGACGGGCTGAATGTGTGGGTGAAACAAGCCCAACACGTGACATATTAAAGTCCAATATTTGCGAATTATTAACATGTGGGTAAGAGTCCAACACGCGGATTTGACCAGACCGTGTGGATCCCAACACGCGGATTTCCCAGACCGTGTGGGTGAAGAATAAATCTCATCATGCTCGCAAGGAAGAGCCCATCACGGAAGGAGATGGCCCACTTCAACCTGGGGCTCTGATACCATATTAGAATTCACCACATGAATTAGGCTAAGTCCACTTACTTGGCTTCGGCCTAACTCAACCTTAAAAGCTAGCTTGTAAGTTGAGGATTGCTCAAGACCTTATAAGGTGGACTTAACTATTGTTTTCAACCAATGTGGGACAATTAGTCTCAATATTGAGTCAGAAATCTTTTCAATGGAGTTTGATAAAACTCATGAAACTCAACACAAACTTATCCCAACCAGGGTTCACTAACTTATAAAATATTAATTTGACACTTATCATCTATCTTTTTTCACTCAAACTCTATAAAAGAAATATTGATTTGACACATATTACTTATTTTGTTCCCCAAACCTACAACATCCAAATGCAATTTAAATGAGATTTCAACTTTTTCAAAATAAAAAAAACTGAACATAAAAAACCTAACCAAATTATATTTTTGAAACCGAGCTAAAACCCTTCCAAATAGGTCTCTAATGTGATCAACTACGTACATACTTCATACTTGTGTGATTTGAAATTAACATTGTGTGAACGTGTACAATCGAATTGGATACATGACACTCTCACTAAAATCATCCTGATTCATTACCTAATCCATGTTTTTGAGTAATTAACTGCTTCTTATGCAATCAAGTGGAGAAACTGATTTCATAATTATACGGTCACAATTGGCCAGAGAGCATTGCGCTGGTTTTATGGTTTAAATTTTTGGTAGAGGTATCTTAATTAGTATTTCACTGATTCCAGTCAACTTTATACTGTATTAATTATTTTGGTGTGGTGGATGAAGAAGCTGTTAAAATATTTCTTCCAACTCTTGCTAAAGGGAAACGTCGCAACGAAGTACACATGGAATTTAGTCAACGCACCACTCTTTCATTGTATGATTTATACTTTTTATTTTTATTTTTATAATTAGTATGATTTGTAATTAGCACTTCATGATTTGAAGATTTTTATTTTATTATTATTATGATGATGAATATGAAAAAAATGAATTAAGTTAAAAAGATTTAAGATGACAAAAAGGTTACAAGGGCAATATTCACCAATGGTACGATTTGATTCGACATAGGCTACCAACCTCAAAAAGATATCCTAATAGTTAATATGTCTAAATTTATAATTTAACGGCTTAATTAATTAAAGATCTCCTATAATCGAGCACCCTTTCCTCAAATCGAAGGGCTACACCCCGACACAGAAAATTTTGAAACCCTAATATATATGCCATAGAGATAAATTAAAATTTGCAGCTCATTGACATTACTATATATATATATATATATATACACGATATGCCTATCTGACATTCTATTTATCATACTTACTGAATAATTTAAATTACTATATGATAGGTTATTATGCTTCTTAATTAAATCAATGTATTAAACAATGATCCGTTTCGTCTAATAAGCTAGTTTAAGTTAAAAAAGAAAGAAAAATCACCCAAAGAATATCCACGTCAACTAAATTAACTAACAAAATATCTTGTAACATGGCAGCACGATCGCTCTAGAAAGCCACATGCCCCTGAGGAATTGGAATTATATAAATATATATTTTGTCTTTGGTGTCTACAAAAAAAAAGAATGACAATTAAGAATCTTAATTTGGTGGTGGTAGTTTGATACATCATGATCAACAAAGCATCTCTAATTTGTCAAAACTGGTTATATGATTTTATTTATATGCTACTTAGGACACTAATGATTACTTTTGTTCCATTATAATCGGACATCTACTCCATAGGAGACAAGATTCCCTGATTAATAGTCTATTCCATTCCAAATCTTACTAACAACTTTATCCTTCTATCACAATTCAAAATAAGAAATTCGTGATTTTAAGATTTGGGCCTGATAGCCCACTTTCTAAAATATTATACCCATAATAATAAACAAAACAAAAACAAAACTTTGGGCTATATCTCCTGGAATATTATTTCCTAAACCCAACTCGGGGCTCTGAATTGGGTGGTAAATAATAATAATAATAATAATACTTGGGGGTAAAATATAAAAACATTCTAGTGTTTGAGTTGAACAACTACTCAATTAAACCACCCACAATTCATGGCATCCCTAAGTAAATTTCTACACTGACTTCATCTATCTAACCTTTAGCTATAAACCCATCACTAGAGAGTCTTGAATATCCATCTACATACTATCTTTATACAAACATCATTCTGTACAGTCACAATAAGGTCAAACCAATTTGGAAATGAATCTCTTAATCCCCTTGCACGATTCGAATGACACATGCATCTATTTCTGTCCTACTCAAGGGGGAAGCATTCCTGGTAATTTAATGAATACATGAGATTGCATTTGCTACATTCTTACTGATGAAAGTGACGTTTAATCAAGTGATAATATTTAATCAAGTCGCAAGAATGTAAAACAAATAATATTGAATAATTTTCCATAAAAGCCGATTCAAATGCAAAAGAAAGAGAATGAATCATCATCATTCGGTGATGCTAAAGAATTTATTAAACCTAGGTCCACGAAAAAGAGTAAGCAGACATGCCAAGAGAGGGTGATTAGAAAAAACACCAAGGTAGTAGTTGACAGTGTACTTATCTTAGTATCTAGCCTCACTGATTAAGCTTGTTTGAGAAAAGTGCACAGGACAGTGAAAGTGAAAGTATCAAGCTTAAATTGAAGCAAATATGAAGTAAGGATTCAAAAACTTCCATTGAGCATATGCAGCGGAAACAATGTAACATCTATGATGTTAAAATTATACAAGTTTGCTAGCTGACAACTCAAAGAGGACAAATATTAAAGGGAAATGAAATCAAACACTTTGTGTTTTATTTCTCTTTCAGCAGAGTTTACACATAAACGCCAAAACTTACGTACTTGGCTTAAGTCCATAAGAACTCAGCATCTCAAGATATACTCATTAAATTACCAGGATGATAGGAACAAGTAATCACTCGCCTCTTCCTCAAAAGACCAAATCCTACAATCCTGCCAAATCCAACCCAAACCAATAAATCCACAAATTTGAACTGCACCGAGACAATATCTATTCTCCTAAACTCTGATATTACTATTCGAGTATAATATAGTCAAATCAAACAATTCAATACAAGTACTAAAAGTGCTAGCAATGGGTGAAATCAAAATGATAGAGTACTCGTTAGTTATATACTTTGCTCCCCCCAAAGGGGGGCGATGTAATGATGCAGCTAGGTAAAGATATTTGTACTAATAATAGAAATTGAAGATCAAGATGTGGAAGGGGTTTTGAAAGTATAAGGCTGCGGAAGTGATAACGGACCTCTCCTGGATTCACTACCATCATCCAACAGCCTATGAACCCTCTTCTTCGCACAGTACTGCCTATCAAAATGCTTCACCTGCAATTTGTTGTATTAAAACAATAATAATAAGAATGAAAAACCTCTATTCAAACAATGATAAGAATTATTTACCCAAGTAGGTCGGCATTGTTTCACGTATGCCTCTCTGTTTTTCTTGCAGTCGGCTGGGTAAAGCAGGCCTACAGACGCGATTTCTGTGGGTTTCTTGTTTGATTCCTTCTCCAAGCAAGCGTAGAACGCGTCACGTGCCTATTAGGGCAGGGCATTCAAAATTAAACTCAGCTTCTCAAAGTTATTACAGTATATGATTCGAGCTGTATTATACTATAAGATATAATCGATTACCTTGTGGCAAGCTAACCTAGCTTCTGAAAGGACGTCTGTGCGAACTGTATCGTTGTAAGCCATTTTTCTCTTCCTTCTTCTAACGAACGAGTGTTTGTTTTCTTTTCTAACTTTTCTTGAACAAGAAGACTGCCAATTTTTATATCTGAGTAAAAGGGCCATTAGTTAGGCTGAAAAAGCCCAACTGTATATTTTTCTAATTGGGCCAAAATGAAATAAGAAGATGTCTCAATTCCCAAATTCATAATATGACATGTTATGATACTTCTTTAATTACACTTTTCATTACCTATTTTATTTTTTGGTGAGAGTTTATCATATACAAATAGAATTAGGGGTTGCACATTATTTCTTCTAAGCTAAAAGGGCCATTAATTAATTGGGCCAAGTTAGTTTTTAGGTCCTCCTATTTTAATACTAAATTGAGCTCAACTTTAATTCAGTTGGCCCAAATGATATCAGATGACGTCAAATCATACTATTTTCTAATATTGGAGTGTTAAATTTATGTAGTTATTATTCTTCTGTCATAATATATACTGATAAAAGACCCATTCAAAAAAAATGCGGTGTTGTTTGTAGATCTAGTTAAATATTTTTTAATCATATACACGGATTAAAAAGAAAATGTTTGCCAAAGAAATCTTGAAAATAGGAAAGTACTTATTAGTAAATAATAAAAAATAATAATGATTTAGGTCGAATAAAAAAGAAGAATTAGTAAAAGTGTATGTAATGTATGTCATAGTATTTTTATGATAGGTAACTAAAATGTGAAAAAATAGCTTAAATTTGTTCGTACAAAACAGACAGTGTCGTTCAATACAATTAATTAATATATAGGAGTATCATATACAGTAGTACTATTTGAACGATTAATTAATATATACAGTAGTACTAAATAATTACGTACGTAATTTAAACAATATATTAGTATTTAGTAATTCCTATAATGTGGGAGTGTTTGGATTCCGAGTAAACGAAAATCCGAATCTCAAAATTGCTCTAATCTAAAAGAGATTAAAAAAAAAAAAAGAAAAGGTCTAACCGATCGAAGAAGATGTTGTTGTCCTTTGGACTGCTTCTGAGTTTGTCCCTTGGTACTATTGAATGGATGAATGATGAATTGAATGAGAGGCGATCGAATCGAAGAACAAGTTTTTTGTTGATTTAATAAAAAGCCAAACAAGTACGTAAAATGGTGGGGGCCATCATCATCATCATCATCATAATAATAATAATACATTCTGCACAACTTGTACCAAACATACATGATACATCTATCTATCTATCTATCTCACAAAACACACACACACACATACACCACTCCTCAGAAACCCTAAAAATTGTCCGTGTTCAGATGAGATGAGAATTAAATTCAGGTCCCATGGATTTAATTTGTGGTTAGATACATACATACATACATACATACATAGATAGATATGGGGTTGGGTTGGTTTTCACTTTTCATTTTCAGTTGAGTAGTTAGATCTGAGAGAAATGAGTGATATTTGACAGAAGAGAGTGAGCACACGCGAGCAATTGTATAGAGATTATACCTTTGTGGCTGTGGCTGTGCCTGTGGGTGCGTGTGCTCATCCCTTTTCTGTCATGCATCACCTTAATTCTTCCTCTCTACCCATTCTTAAATTTATTTATTTTTTTATTTATTTTCTGCTTTCTACCTTCTCTTTTCTTTTACTATGAAAACTAATTACTAATATTCTTCTTCTTCTTCTTCTTCTTATTTAAAAAATAAATAAAAAAGGTTGGGGTCTTTTCATGTGGATTTGTGGCTTGTTCTCTGTTCTGATTTTAAGTCAATTTAATTAATTATATTATTTGTGTTTTTTATTTGTATCATTTATTCATTAGTTTCATCTGCTTAAATGATTGAAGAATAACTTAGGTAAACATTGCCTTGCTATAATTTTACTTTTCCATCCCAACATTTATAGAAAGAAACAGTTATTTGATCTGCCTAATAGTACATGTACAGTAGTATATTGTATGTTTTTTCTATTTAATTTCCTGAATTTCCAATCATGATTGAAGAATGGAAGATGTTTACAGCTTCCTTTACCTATGAGAATGAGAAGATACGCATGGGTATATATATATTCATAAGGAGAATTAATTTCTATAAATAGCTAGGAAATTTTCATTTTCTTACTTTTACTTGTGATTTCTTGATTATATATATGTACCATTCAATTCTGAAAGTCTATTTGGATTCTTTATCTTTCCAATTATTAATTTTTTGTCTGTTAATTAATGCAGTTGTTCATTTGCATATCTTGCTCCCCAGGTGATATTAATTATCACTGGTTTAGTTGATGTTTCATGTTTATATATATGTTAGTTATTTGAGGTAAACTTTTTGTAGCAGAAAAAGTTATTTTTGTATCTTTGTTGCTTGGGTTGGTCATATTAATTTACACATTTCATACCATAATTTAACACACGATTGCACATTATCGTTAATTATTTGACTTTCCCTATTTTAGGGCCACATACGACGCATGTGGCCAAATTTTTTTCCAAATAATGTGCAATTGTGTATTAAACTATGGTATGAAATTTGCAATTCTATGTACCTCATGAGTAATCAGTATATCATAATGTGGTAAAGACATTGAAATGTTGCAATTTTTTGGTTTTTCTTTCCCCCCTCTTGAGATCTGCTTGATCTTAGTTTTCTTATGTTGAAATGTGTATTAGTAATTTAGTGAGGACGAGGGATTGTGTGATTTACTGAAACAAGAATGGACAATGTAAGCATTTCAGATTTCAATTCCAGAATTTCCATGAAAGACCACCAAAAGGTCTTTATTAATTAATGGACGAGGAGTAGTAGGCAGTTGTGTTTGATTTTCTTTAATTTGTTTATTGTAGGATATTCTTTAATTTGCACTAACTCATGGGGTGATTTCTGTGAAGTCCTACATGATATGAAGATAATTTAGAATAGCTGTATGTTTACATATATGATCTCATGTGGGATGCCAATTAAATAGCCTAGTTCTGTAATTTATTCTTCTGCTGCCTTGTTTGTGGATTAACATTGTTCATTTGAGATGTTATATTACAATTTCTTATATATCAATTTCCATTTAAGTTTGATGAAGTAAAATTGGCAAGATGGGCTGAGTGTTGGGATATCTGCCAACCATAGGCATACTAATTCATGTACTTGGCTTGAACCTTAATTCACAATATTGCAGGAGCGAGACTGGCCGGCTAAGGTCATCTAATTGATTCAATGCATCAGCTATGTATGATGATCAACGTCCAACCAACATCGATCATTTATACCGTTCTCCTTGAATGGAACTTTCTTGGAGTAAAAAGTCGATCGCACTGCATCAAGATCATGAGTAAGCAACTTTTTTACTGACTGAGGCATCTATATATTGTGTTGTGGCTTTAGTACATGGGTGCAGTAGTATTGAGTTTTATATATTAAGTATACCTATGAAAGTGGCATTAGCCAATTCAAAACAAACTCAACCTTACCAACATGGGCTAAAATTCAATTTTTGTACCATAGAACTGGGCAAATTTCATTTTTAATACCAAAAGTTCAAAAATCATACATCCGTTAAGTTTTGCCACGGCCGTTTAGTCTCCTCCGTTAAGTGCATGTGAGGGGCACGTGGGGCACTAATCTGCCCGTTCAATTTTGGTACCGTAGAATTGGGGAATTTTCAATTTTCATACCAAAAGTCCAAAAATCATACAAATTCTCACTCAGCCGTTTCAAAATAGGGAGAAAATGCAATTGTCTAAAATTGAGCAGGTTGTTTTTGCAATTATTGCCTTCTTCCTCCTATGGACGATCGCCGACTTCCGGGTGGGCGTTTGTCGAAATTGGTTGAAGATGTTTGTTCCTCTTGTCATGGGCGGAGCTCAACCGTCTATGGCAGCTACAATAAACCTATGGAAAATGATGCCCACGGTCAGGGGAAACTAATGCAACAAGAATTACGAAGTTTGGTTAAGAATCGAAGAAGAAAACACGATTTGAAATTTCGAAAATTTTGACCTACAATTCGAAAATTAGAACTCAAAATTCGAATAGATTACTCAAAGGATTGAAAAGATCTTTGTATGTACGAGTTCTCCACGACAAGGGGAACATAAACCCTCAACCAATTTCGACCAAAAGCCACCAGAGCCGGCGGTTGTAGGGGTGGGATCGGGACTGGTTTTCGGGAATTCGGGTATTTCGGGACGGGATTTTGGGTTTCGCGATTTCTAATTTAAGTCCCGAAACCCGGTACATCAACCAAGGTCCCATGGGTTTCGGGACGGGTTCGGGAGTCCCGGGAATCTAAGTTGCAAATTTAAATTGTGCAAATTAAACTTTTTTTTTAGCTTATTGTTAAAATGAAATGAAAAAAAAAGTAACATGACTACTAGTCTACTGTAGAACAAACCAATTCAAACATATCACCACAACCATTTCAAAAAAAGAAAAACATAACGGAATTTGGTATGAAAAATGAAATTTGCCCAGTTCTATGGTACCAAAATTGAATTTTATGTCCCAACGGGCAGAATCCGACCCACATGCTCAGCCCGCCCACGAAGACTTAACGGACACGTGGCAGAAACGTTAAGAAAATTAACGGAAGTGCCTTTTTTGAAACGGCTGAGTAGGAACTGGTGTTATTTCTGGACTTTTGGTATGAAAATTGAAAATTGCCCTATTCTATGGTACCAAAATTGAATTTTTGCCTACCAACATGCATGAAAAAATTAAACACCAGCTTATAGTGATTTTCTTGAATCCAGGAGAGTCCATTACCATCGAACTTGGACTTAGTTGAAACTCAAATTTCATCCGACTTAATAACCATCGGCTCAAACTCAGTTCATAACTTTTGATTATGCTTCGACTCAAAACTCCACTTAGACTATGTTGGAATTCGGGTTTATAGCATAAAAAGAGAATACTCTTCCATAGCTCACAAGAATATATATGACTCATAATAATAGTCCATGAAAAAGTTTAGTAACACTTCATGTGAATAGCCAACTCCTAAATATTACAATGGGATATATATACCAATATCTAAAATACTTGTAAAGAAAAAATTGAAGTATAAAAATAAGTAAAATTATACGCCAATAGTTCTTTTTAAGTTTCAAATGGCTAGACATTCATTTTATTTAAGACATTATTTAAGAATTTTAATAAAATAGATTTGACTTGGGTTGAGTTTGTTTAATCTTAGGCCATCTCCAGTGATTCCTCAGCCTAAGTACAGCTTCCCCTCAGATTACAAGTCTAACTTTTCTTTTCTTTTTTATAGTCATCATTCCAAGTCTAGCTTTCCTTTTCTTTTTTATAGTCATCTCCAATGACTCATCAATTATTTTTATTTCAATCCTCATTTTTTTTCATTATCACTTATTAATTTACAAATTATTAATGTTAAATTTCTTAAATGAAAGTTACGTTCTTTTAATGTTTAATTTTTTAAAATTAAGAATTTTATTATTTAAAAAAAAAAGAATTTTATTACTAGAATAAATAAAAATAAAAACAAAAAATTATTGGCTTCAAGTTTCAAGGGATTGCTCCACCACTTTGAACAATTGGTGGTTGAATTAAGGAGACCTTCCCTTGAATCAATGGAGACGGTCATCTCCATCCCTTCAAGGGAAGCTAGATTGATTGGTTTGAACCACTAAGCCTGGTTCAGTCCCATTCCTTGAGAAGAATTGCGAATGTGGACAAACTTGACAAGGGGAGGACAAGTTGTGAACGTACAATCAATTTCCGGCCTATTTCCATGTGCCATAATGTATGTCCTCAATTATACAAGTCAAAATTATGGATGTACATGTCCCCATGGTTCTCAAAATAATCATCAATAAATTTACATGAAAGTCGTGAGATAATATTTTGTGCAGCATTATAGTTATAAATGGAATTTAATTTGGTGTGTATTATTGTTCCTCGAGTATACGTAATACTACATCATCGTTGGTAATTTTTTGTTTGAATAAATAAATCTACGGATATTGAATCATATTTATTAATCTCACAAATTAAATTAAAGATCTATTTTATTACAACACATAATTTTTTTGTATTTTGGGGTTCAACTTTAGTTAATGCCTTATCAAAGGGCTACAATCCCATTGACATATTGTAAGTAGCTAATTTCTTTAAGATATGTGTGTCACAAGAAACCAGAAAACCTCAATGTTGATTGAATTGACCAACAATATATCCAATATCTTAGTTTGATTGAAAGAGCCTAATCCAAGTAATACGTGGGTCTGTTTTTTAGAGTACAGTTTGGTGCGTTCTGAAAAGCTAAATAAGCTTTATTTTTTCTGCTTTCATATAGTATAAATTAACTTACTATTTTTTTCTTCTCTAAAAGAATTATAGGATTTTATTTTGAAATTACTCTTACAAAATTTAAATAAATAATGTTATACTAAAATTTTATTTTGAATTGATAAATGCAAGACAAGAGAATCAGTCTTGCACACATTTTATTTTCTTATGGGGCTCGAGACAAGAAAAAGGAGAAAGAATTAAATAAATGGCCGGGAGTCGGTCCCTAAAGTAATTTATGGTCCTTGTAATTCCTAGGTCTCTCTGAGGGGACGCGTGACATGATCCACTCATTCATCAAAAAGAAAGACACAGCTCAGCTCCCCATAAAAAACATTAATTGCAGTCAAATTATGTTTTATGTTTGCAGCGATAACATCAAGATTTCCCAATCGGGGAGCCTAATATGACAAAAAAGGAAAAATAGTACTCCGTATATCACAATTACTGTTGCACCTGCAGGTTTAATTCCCCAAACCAAACTTTCACCCATTTTTTCTGAAAAATAATTCAATTTGACTGCCGTTTATATGCTCTCTCATTTGAACTTACATACTACTTGTGCAATTAGGAGTCACACTTAATTATATGAATGTGGACATTTTCATCTCAATAAGGATATAATATAATACTTTAAAATGACCAAAAATATCCGTCCCATCTTTTTTATCCTATTTTCTATTTTGAAACGTCTCAAGATATGGCTTCATTTTTCTCTTAAAAAATAATAAAAATTTACTTTTTTAACAAAGTGTCTAAAATTTCGTGTCCATTCTAAAGAGACCAAAATTAATGGGACGAAGGGAGTATATATATATATATATATATATATATATATATATATATATATATATATATATTTCTAATAATTTCTTCAATAATTCCCCACCCCACGAGAGAAAGTCGAAGCCGAATGGGAAAACCCCCCAGCAGCAGGACGTGGATTAGCTAGGTAGTTGTCTTTTGGGTACCCTCACACCGCATGATTAATAAATTAATTAATTTGTAGAATGAAAAAAAAAAAAAAAAAAGAAAAAAGAAGTGGTGGGGGAAGAAAAAGTCACAAGACAATAGATAGATAGATAGATAGATAGATAGATAGATAGATAGATTGATTGATGCACAATTGTGTGCGGTCCCTCGATCTCTTTAATTGGCTAGCTAGATAGCCAGCCACAAATGAACCGACAGTTCATATATATATAGTTTGTCAAATGTTATACAGTATTACTAGTAATGGTGGTCAGTCTATCTGATAATGATAATAGTATAGTATAGTATAGTAGTTGATTACAACTTGGTTTGGTTGAAGAAGATAGCTAGGCTAGCTATAATATATATAGCATTAGCATTAGCATTAGCAATAGCATTAGCAAGAAGAAAGAAAAGAAAGAAATTCATTCAACAAATTAAAAGCCGCTCAAGGTACGTGTCGTAATTAATTAATAATAATTCATCAAGAAAGAAAAACCCTAGCTAGCTAGCTAATGGAGATCCAAATTACTACTATTATTTATGGTTAGAGTTGGAGTTGGAGGTGATATGTATATATAGTTATATACTACTACTGAGTACTGACAGAAGAGAGTGAGCATACGCAGGCAATTGTATAAAAGATTATACAAATTTTGCTTTTACGTGTGCTCACTTCTCTTTCTGTCAGTCTCACCTCTCTCTCTCTATATATATATAGCTAAGCAACCACCTCCTGCAGCTTCCCTCTTTTCCGATGAATCATCCCAAATTTGGGAATAATTAATTAAGGTACGTTACTTAACGCAAATTACTCTTTTTCCATGAATTCCGATCCATTAATTATCCTTTTTCTTTCTCCATATTCTTGCTTTAATTTGTATCCTTCATGTTTCCGTCTAAAACTACCTATATCTATATATATATATATACATGTTATATTTTATGTACACATGTTTTTTATTTCAGCCTCTTTGACTTAATTGTTATGTGACTTTTAATTAATTAATTAATTAATTTTCTAATTTTTAATTTGAGTTCAAGTAATACTAGCTCTTAGGGCAAACAAAACGCCTGTGTATAATATATATGTGGCAAGCTTTTTCTTTCCTAGCTTCACTTGATTGCAATGGAATACATCTTCAAACGAAATTTCCTTTATACAGCTGTACAGTTTACCTAGCTAGCTAGGAAAAAATCTAATGTGCATTTTAATTTAATCTTGATGATATTCTTTTCTTTTTTTTTTTGGTTTCTTAATCCGAGGATATATATATATATATATTGATGATATTGTTTATTTGCACTCATAACAAAGTCTCTTAATTTGTTTCCATATAGAGCAACACATGATAGTTTTACTTTTATGGATTGGAAGCAGTAAGTTCAGATATAAATTATAGCTAGCAATTATAATTTGACTCGTTAAATATTACTTTGCCGTGTTTCTCTTTAGTAAAGAACCCTTCTGGATGCTTAGTGATGATCATAATTTATAGCATTTGTGAAAGTTAGGAAGGTATATAAATTTGAATTAATTCTTCTAGTTCGGGTTAGAGAACAAGTAAAGTTATGCTTTTTCATAATAGCAGCCATTGATCATAAGGTGATTGTTTGTTGGGGGTTGAACCGTGGATTTTGACAGCAATTATCACGCCGCAGAGGACAAGTCACAAACAAATATATATTGTGAGCTCTTATTCGAGAGTTATTGAGACTACATGTCTCACATGGCCATTTGAAAATCATAGTTAAGTATTATAAGGTCTTGAGCAATACTCACTTCTTGATGTAGCTTTTGAGATTGAGTTAATTAGGCCCAAAACAAACAAACGATGTGGACATAGTCCAATCCATGTACTAAATTCTAAATGATTTTTTTTTTTTTTTTTTGAGGGGTGGGGGGAGAGAGGGGGATTGGGTTTTTCTTTAATTTGTTAACTTATTAGTTTTAGGGGGTTAAATATAATTTATTGATTTAAAAAAAAGTATCATAAGGGTATAACAAGCACTTCACCTCTTTTGTTGACGTTCCTCTAAACCGAGGGGGATTTTTTGAAACTTTAACTCAGGGGTTTTTTTCCCTTGTAATTTATCTTACCACAAAATCGATTAGGGACATTTTTTTTTTTTTTTTGAAGTATTGTTGTTTTACATCTCTGGACATTTGACAAATAACTTATTATGGCACTATTGTCAATCTTGTTTTTCTCAAACATTACTATGGTATGGAAAGTGGCCATTTAGTAGTTCTATATTTTATTATTTATATATAAACTAATTCTTTTATATAATATTCTAAAAATGAATAATAATATTGATTTCAACTGTTTCTATATTGATATTAATGTGAAATTAGGTGTCTGAGATTGAAGATGTAAAAGCATGGAAGTCTGTCTGTACTCAACTTGATATATATATATGCTCTGGGGATCTATCTACTGGACTGCAATCAGTGGGGCGGGTTAGTTGAGTTCTGCATTTTTATTTTTCATGTTGTTGAAATTTTAATTGCATGCGAGTGTGAAATTAAATTAATTAGTTTAAAGTTTACTTTTCGTTGTACATATACATATGGAGTTTCTGAATTAATTCATCAAAGTCCTTTCGATATTATGATGTATATTATTGGTAAAATTGCAGAAAACGTCCCAAACTAATTACTGATTTTGGATTTTCGTCCCGAACTATTTAACTTGGCGAATTTCATCCCGTAATTTAATATTTTTTTGGAATATCGTCCCAAACTAATTACTAATTTTGATTTTTCGTCTCAAACTATATCAACTCGCCAAATTACGTCCCATAATTTACCGTTTTGTATGAATTTAGTCACAATATTAAATTTCTAATTTAATGAAAATGATGTTCAATCTTGTAATTAATTTGGGACAAACTCTGCAATATTATATAATTATTCATGTTAAAATTTACTATGTCATGACACTTAAGTAGTCATGTGATAATTCATCGGCAAATGCGCAATTCCGTCCTATAATTATGGTGGGACGATATTCCAAAAAAATATTAAATTACGGGACGAAATTCGCCAAATTAAATAGTTTGGGACGAAAATCCAAAATCAGTGATTAGTTTGGGACGATTTTTGCAATTTTACCTATATTATTTGATCAAAGGTTTCTTCAGTGTATTTTAATTTGTTATAAGACATGATCGATAGAACAAAATAATTGTTGGAACTCTAGCTACCATATATATATGGCGTTTTAAGGATGATCGATGCAAACACAAACATGTTATAAGTATCAAGTTTCCTGAATTTTTTTAAAATAGAGCCTTTTTATTTCTTTCTTTAATTTAGTCTATATACTGGTCTTATAATTTCTTCGGATACAGCTAGCCTGGAACCTAATTGTTAACAAAGAGGAATTTAATTTGACTCCTCGATCGATCCCCATTTCTTCGAAATTATTAATTAAGGCGATTGAGTATATTTCCATTTAGGCCGTGGATGTCTTTGGTAAGACTATGTTACGTTATTCATACATGTTTATTTTTAAATGTTGCTTTAGATGATAATGTCATTCTAATATTACTATTTTTTAAGGATAATATATATCACTTTAAGGATTTTAATACTTTGCATGCACAACTAAGCAAGCAGTAAGCACTCACTGCCAAATTAAGATCGATGTTCGTAACAAAACAAGCTTAAGATTTTCGATTGATGTTAAATCTTAACAAGGTTAGGTTAAGATTTTTTCTTTTTTTTTTGGGGTACATTGGAATGAAACAACAGAACAACTACTCTAAATCTATCCTCATAAGGGGTAACAACTCAACAGGGGCTTCTTCCCAATTGCCTTGGATGTAATGACCCATCTTCGCCAGGGCGCCCGCACAACCATTGCCTTCCCTTTTCGTGTGAATCAATTTGCTTTCCCAAGTTTTATGTAGTAACACTCTACAATCTTCAATTATCCAACCTAAGGGGTGTTCCTCTATGTTAGCCTCACGAATCAACTGAATCACCACATCCGAATCAACTTCGAGAATGACTCGTTCTAACCGTCTTTCCCAAGCTAATTTCAGTCCCTCTCTTGCAGCTAGCAATTCTGCAAAGATGATTGAAACATCCCCAAGCTTACGAGAGAAACCAATGATCCACTCACCATTTTCATCACGGATTAAACCTCAGCCGCTGCACAATTCTTTTCAGAAAAAACACTGCCATCAGTATTAATTTTATGCCATCCATTACTTGGTTTTCTCCATCTAGTTTGTTTCTCCACTTTTGTTGTACCATGATTGTTCTTTCTTCTAATCTGCATAATCTCTCCCGTCAATTTCTTTGCCGAAAAGCTGACTGCTCTAACCGGATCCCGAATATTTTGGAAGGTTTCTTTGTTCCTAACCTTCCATATCGACCAAATGACCGCAATAAACATCGTGCTCCATGGTATTTCTGGTATCAAAATATTCAAAAATTTAGCCTTCGTGACATTCACCTTGATCCACGTCTCGGGACTCATTTGAAAAAATTCCAGAAATTGACTTGGCGCAATCACGAATTCCCAAACATCTTTCGCAACTATGCAGTCACGAAGAGTATGGACTATAGATTCAACATCATTGTTACAACGAAGACACATGTTGGACTTGGCGATTCTTCTATCATATCTTAACTTGTTAGTAGCAAGGCTATTATGCAGGCAAGTCCAAAAGAAAAAACGAATTCTTCCCGGGCACTTAATCTTCCATAACCAATCCCAGCTGCCCCGATTGCTAGACTCAAAATGGTTGAGGCCAGGGGCGGATCCAGGATTTTAGTGTAGTGGAGGCTAAAATTCTACCAAAAATTAAAAAATTTAAATAAAAAAAAAATTAATCAAACTTTAAAATTATATCTCATTCACGAGAATGTATATGAGGAGATATTAAAAGATGATGTGAAATTTCATAAAAATAATTAATCTCCACGAGTTACTTTAATTACATACCCCGTTACACTACTAAAAAAACCCAAATTGCAACTCAAAACTTCAACTTATCTTAATTTCAAACTCAGATGAAATCAATTAAATTAACAATTGACCACATTGATTTTCTATTTTTGAAATCGGAGCTAGATCAATATTTTGGGAGGTAAAAAAATTTATGTGTATTGTATTAGATATAAAAAGAATAAGAAGAAACCGTATTTATAAAAAGAGAATGAATTTTCTTGATAGTTATTAGAAAAAATATAAAATTAAAAAAATTATTAAGAAAAATTAAAAGTGCATTGTTAAGAAAAAAAAATTAAAAGAAAATTTTTTAAGAAAGAAAAAGAATAGAAGAAAACATAATATTAAACAAAAATGCGCTCTTCCAGGATTTCGAACTCTAGCATTAAATTAATTTCCAACTTTCATCTAATAAACCACTACGCTAAAGTACTTCATATAATTGAGAGGAAAAATTAAAATAAAATTTATTAAAAAAGAAAAAGAATAGAAGAGCAAGGAAAATTATACAAAATGAGCTCCTATTCATATAATTGAGAGGAAAAATTAAAATAAAATTTATTAAAAAAGAAAAAGAATAGAAGAGCAAGGAAAATTATACAAAATGAGCTCCTCCTTAGTCTGGAACTCTGGCATCTAAACCATTGTTTCTATCTTTAATCTCACAATCCAATAGGCAAAGATAATTTTTATGCAAGAAAAATCTAATATAACTTTTATTTATAAATATTTCAGTGGGGGCTATAGACCCCACTTGCCCCTACGTGGGTCCGCCCCTGGTTGAGGCTCCTATACGCTGATTTGCAAGAAAATATCCCGTTTGAAGTACCCCTCCAAATCCTCTTGTCTTCCCGGTTCAATTCCATCGGTAGAGGCAGAGATTCAATCATTTCCCAAGTAGAGTCCGGTATGGCAGTCCTCAACCTTCTCTTGTCCCAGATTCCCTGCTCATTAATGATATGAACCACTTTAAGATTTAACTCTTCCTCATGGATCACCCCATCCAAAGTTTTAGCTAATGGTTCTTCGCCAACCCAATGTTCATGTATCTCAATTTTCATGCATATATTTGAAAAATAATTAAATTTTTTACTTTTAAAAATTATGTAATAGCAGCATCAAGTAACATAAATAAAAAGATCTTTGCTGCGTAAATTTGGAAATTAATAACCAAGAACTGATAATTGTTTTCTTCAAATTAAATGTTGTCAAAAATACCGAGTACTTTTGCTTTCGTATCTATTTAGAATAATAAAACCAATTGGGTTACATACAGTTGGGTGTATTGGCCCGGTTCTTTTCAGTTGGCCCACTGGGTATTTTAACTATGAAATCTCCTGGACTTGAAGGTCAAGGGCCTCAACACTATTGGGTTTTATATGTAAAGTAAAATCAAGCAGTTTTGTTTTTTTATCTAAAATATGGGATTATAAAGTATGTCGAGAATAAATTTAGTATCCACTATTTTGTAAGCCAATTTGTCTAATTGGAGCAAATGGTTCATATATCCTACCTGATTCAGGAAAATATAATAATTATAAAAACAAAAAAAGATTCAGTGAAATAAAATTCTATCACTATAAATCAACTTTTGGTGTGGCCATTAACATTTAACAATAAAATTACTTGCTTGTTGCAAATGTTTTGTATCCTCAAACACAAACAAAAGATCATGAAATATATTTTCGACTTGCTCGTGTATTGTTCATTAGATTAAAAGAAGAAGCTTTACAATAATAAAATATTGAGTTAATAAATTGTCACGTTTTGAGAAAAACAAGATTGACTTCAATTAAAAATTAGTTTATCAAATCTGCAGAGATGAAATACTACAAACCAAAAGACCAAAAGACCAAAAGTTTCTAAGAGCATCTCCAGCAGTCGGCATAAAAAAACAGCATCAAATCACTCGTTAATGTCTGCTACAGTGTTTTGATACATGTATAAAAGTTTTTTGCTCCAGCAATAAGCATTAAAATTGGAGCATCATTTCAAATTAATTTAAATTTAATTTATTAAAATTAAGTTAACTTCAAATTAAGTTAAAAGTAAAGAAAATTAAACTAAAAATAATTAAGTTAAAAAATGTTAAGATTTTTTACCGATAAGATTTTATATTCACGTGTCAGTATGTAATTCAACATTGAGATATTTGACAAGAACTATTATCGAAATTTTTTTCGTTCTTTTTGTTTTGCGCGGAACATCTACAACTAGGCTTTGAATAGGCGTAGAATTGTCGCCTACATGCCGATTTTCGTCGAACTGTGGCTCACCATTAAGAAGACTAGTGAACGTGCCATACATATTATAATCCTTTGATGTATGAACAAAATTACCTCTTCTTGATTTTTAATTTTATTTTAGATTCTAGAAGTTGTGTGGATTAATTTCAATTTTGTGGCTAATTTTATAGTGAAATTTTTTTTAACCGTTGGCAACTTTTTCAAAATAGAGTCGTTGATAATTTTCAGCAAAGAGCCGTTGATAATTTTCAGTAAAAGTAATGCCTTTGCTAAGGCATTACTTTTGATGCCAAAATTGGGGGGACTTAAAAATAGGTTCTTGGATAATGCCCCTGCTAGAGCAAGTTTTTTCAACATTTTTTGAATTGGGGCATCAAAAATGGCTTTGATGCCCATTGTTGGAGATGCTCAAATACTACACTTCTCATACAGACTCACCATTCTCAAAATAAATAGGAAAATATGGCATAAAATAAGCTATTTAAAATAACCAACCATATGCACATCATGGCCACAACTGTCAGTGCATTTGCATGCGAAGATCCCACAGGGGCAATGCCTTTTGCCTTGGCTGTATCAGCTGCACTTGGCGTAACAGCATTCGACAGTGAGCTGCTTTCTACCTCAACAATCATTTCTTGTGTCTGCTGAGAGTTCATTTCCGCAAGCACAGCCTTAATCTGGCTACCCGAAATAGTCTCGTGCTCGAGCAAAGCATTAGCAAGAGCATGAAGCTCATTCTCATGCGTAGTAAGAATAGTTATAGCATTAATACACCCCTCTTGCAGGAGTTCTTCCACTTGTTTCCTCATTCCAGAAATGTCAAGTATGAGGGTAGCTAATTCCTTCGCTTCTTCGCTCGATGCACCATCAGAATCCACTGCTATTCCACCCATTTTTACATCAAGTCTGTTAAGAAGTTGAGCAAGCAATTTCCGTGGCATAAAGAAATATACTCAAGAAAGCTGGAAAACATACTCAACCCAACCAAGACAATTGCCATGTGGAACAATAGTTGCTTTGTGTACTGCTAATGCCCCAGCGGTATGTATGGCTACAAGAGCGTGGCCTCCCTCGTGGTAAGCTACCATCTTTCTTGATTCTGGAGATTTGACTGCAGATTTGAGCTCACATTCCATCATTATTTTATCCTTGGCGTGCTCAAGATCAGCCATACTCACTGCTAAGGAACCGTCCATTTCAGCCTTGAGTGCAGCATCGTTGATTAAGTTTGCAAGATCAGCACCTGAGAAACCCAGAGTTCCTCGGGCAATAATCATTATTTCAACATCCTCTGCCTTGAGGACCTGTCAAATTTATACACCTAAATTAGAGGACGATTAAAACCCGAGCCTTGGTCAAAATCTTTATGCAATATGCAATTACCTTTGACATGTGAGCTTCCAAGATTTGCCTCCTTCCTTCAACATCAGGATTTGGAACATAAATATGGTGGTCAAACAGTCCAGGTCGCACCAGTGCCTTGTCCAATGACTTTGCTGAAGTAGTTGCTGCAATTACAATACCCTCATTTTGTTTGATACCATCACATTCAACAAGCAACTGATTCAAGGTCATCTTCATGTCTTGCTGATCCTTTGAATTGCGGCTCCCTCCTATGACATCAATTTCATCAATAAAGATTACACATGGAGATCTCTTTTTTGCAGCAGCGAAGACATCTCTCACTCTTTGGGCTCCAAGATCAACAGACATTTCCTCAAATTCACTGCCACTGCAAGAAAAAAATGGCACACCAGCTTCTCCAGCTGTGGCTCTTGTCAACATAGTTTTCCCATTGCCAGGAGGGCCAACTAGCACAACACCTTTTGCATGTGAGCACCCCATCCGGATAAAGGGGAAGAAAGGCTGGGCAACAAATTTGCAGATTATGGAGAAGGAAGGAAACCATCTAATATGATACAAATAAACACAACCCAAAATAAAAATAGACCCAACCACTCAGCTCAAACCATCTTTATGGGCTGACTACGGGTCTATGCATAAAATATCATTGGCAATGAGCACTTGTACATTTACCAGAAGTTAGTACAGAAAGGAGGACTAATGCAGAATTAGTTCCTATGTTTTGTGTGTGTGTGTATGTGACAGCGAGAGAAAGCATAAACCTTAGGATCGCAAAGGTAGTGAACAATTTTTTCCAGCTCAGCTTTTGCCTCATCTAATCCCTTCACATCATTAAATTATGTACTAGATTCAACAGTGGGTTTAACTTCTTCATGTAAACCAAGCCCTGATAAAAGCAAACAACAATCCAAAGCAAATACTTGCAATTTAGCCAGAGATGCAACCAAACAACAGTAGCAGTGATGAAGGATCTATCAGTACCTTTATCAATTCCTCTATCCTCAATGAGTTCTCCGAAACCCGAAATCAAGGCAGAAACCAAAGAACATATTGTGCGCTATAACAGCTCTTTAATTTTCTCTCGTTCTGCAGTCTCCGGGAGCAAAAGAGCACTTGCAGTACCAAGGACACCGTCTTTTGAAGATTTTCCAACATTTCTAAGAGCTGAGAGAACTCCAACACTTTCTTCATCCACCTGAGAGTAAGCACCTCCAGAGAGCCCTGTAAAGAACCCAAATGAGTAAATACGATATCGAGCGGAGCAAAACCAAAAACTAGGGATGCCTCTAGTAGACTTCAAGAGAACGAGCTTAGTCGATCGCTTTTCAGGAAGAAAGGTGAGGTGGAGAGTCTCAAGGCTGAGGAGAATGTCCTATGTCCTCACCTCTATGCAGTGTTTTGAGCAGATCGCTTTGGTCAAGCCTGTCAACCTTCGGCAGAGACTTCACATATTCAGCAAGAGCTGAAGGGTTATAATGTAACGAAGGCTGACTCTCAAACAACCTTATGACTGCTTCTGGATCGTTTCGAAGATTTAGCTCCCTAAGATATGTAGCACTGCTTGAACCCTCTGTATCACTAGCTGGCCTGCAAGAGTAATTTGATCTTCCAAGTGTGCTCATTCATATAGAACTTGAAAGACTCTGCACTGCATAAGAAAATTTAAAGGTGAGAAGCAAAGGGGTGGTGCAGCACATGACAAGTATAACTGTATATGTAGTAGAATGATTGAGATTTTTTATGTATAAGTACAAATCAGGGAGATATTTCACAAGACAAAGTTAAAGCAACGTCTCCATTTAATTGATCACTTACCAAATGTCACATATCCATTTAATTGATCACTCAGTTAAACTCAACGGTCTCAAAATCCATGAAATTGAGATACCATACCCTAATGTCACATATCCCATTAAGATGCCAAATAATCAACGGAGATCATCATTAATCTTAACTGGTAACATTATGCAGGGATTTGAGATGCATGACTAGAGGAGTTCCAAAATGAAACCAAATTGGTTGCTAAAGAAAAACATGATATAAAGTTTGTCCCCTAGCTAGCATACAAGAGCATAGATCTAACAACTGCAACACACTGTCAAAACCATAAACAAACATGCCACTCTCCAATCCAATATGTAAAAACGACAAACCAATGTTTTCGTAAAAGAGAAGATTGCATCTGGTAATTGATCATTTTATTGAAAACTAGAACAACTGGAAACTTTAAGCATAGGTATGAACAGATCAGTGAGTATTTATAAATATTACTTGAATATAAAAGAAAAGATAAAGATGAATTATATATACCTCCTCCTCTAGCATGCTGAGAAATTCGGAAAGGTTAGGCAGCCAAATAGCTCAACTGAGTCTCATGCCTTTTAACCTACCATAAGAATGCAAATGGCATACAAAAAAGTGAAAACCAGCTAAAATTACTAAAATAGTAACGCGGGAATATATAGAAACCATCCAAAAGAGTCAAAATAGAGCCACGGGGTTTGATAAAATTGCATTTTCCACAAGCTAATAAAAACTCAAGGCTTTCCTATTAAAACGATAAATGAAAAATAAAATCCCAATAGAACTAAACACACTACAAATTTTCCCATCAGAGCTAACTCATCTGTTCTCCGAAACATACATTTTTCACATCACATAAAAGACTAATTGACAAGTATAAACTACTGTAAGTAACTTTGTGGAAAATGAGGATGAAAGAACACCTAAATAAGGGTTTTATAAGGAGTCAATTTCAGAATAACAAGGACAGTAAACGCAGAATGGTGATAAAGATGAAGACCTTGCAATTGCAACTCACCTGACTAAAAAGCCGCCTTAAAGCCATCTTGTTTTCAAAAATGTCAAAAAAAAAAAGAAAATGAAAATAAAACTGTCTTTGATGGTGCTGTACACACAGAGGTCAAAAATCACGTGTACTGTTTTGGTTTAAAATATTGGAATTTGGGGGACTCTGGGAGTGTGCTGAAATACCAACGTCGTACTTGCGCGGAAAATTGAAATTGGTTACATTGTTTATTTCGGCCAATTTTTTTGTTCTTTTTTCCTTTTTATGTCGAGAACTTGAAAAACTTTATATGTGTACTTACTATTTTTCTATCCCAAATTATTTATCATTTTATATATTTTTACACATATTAATTAGGAAAAAATCAATTATTATCTCACCATTAGCTATTTACACGTTATTCAAGTTTTACACTTTCTCTCTTACTTTTTCTCTTACATACTTAAAATATGTAATTAATAGTGTATTGAAATCCTAAAAGAACAGATAATTTGGGACATAGGGAGCATTTTTTTCAGGGATTTTTGCACATCACTCCCCAAAAAGTTCCATTTTCACACTTTCTCCCCTATGACTGAAAAAACATGACAGTGCCCCCCTATAAGTTGATAAATGAGTAACTTTGCCCCCTAATCATTTTTAAATAATTTTCAAAGGGTAAAAACGTCACTTAGGGGATTTTCTGCAATAACAAAAAAAATTTAGGGGACTAAATGCACAAAATTTAAAAATATTCAAACCTGACTTGCAATTTAATAAAATAAAAAATATTTAGTTATATTTTTGTACGAAAATTTAAATTTGAAAAATTAAAATTTTCATTAGTCCTAATTATTTTATTTTATTTTTGTTACAAATAAATCATCTCTATTCTAAAAGTGTTTTAATCAAATCAAAGAAGTTTGAAAGTAAAACAATTAAAATAAAAAATATGTTATAAGACTAAAATTAGATTACGATGTGATTATCATGGTAAAGAATTCTATGAAAATGTGCTTTGAAATGTTAATATTCTAATAACTTAAATTAATGATATGTTATGCATTTAGCCCCCCAAAAGATTAAAATTATTGCACTAAACCCCAAATTTATATTTCTACACTTTGAAATCCAACAAATTATTGACCAGGGGACAAAGTGCACCCACTTATCAACTTCTAGGGGATACTGTCGTGTTTTTTCAATCATAGGGGGAAAAGTGTGAAAATGAAACTTTTTTGGGGGTGACGTGCAAAAATCCTGTTTTTTTTTTTAAATTCTAAAAGTTAATAAAATACATTTTAAGTCATAAGTCTCTAGATAAATTAGATAGATCATCATGTTGTCATTAGTTTTAAGAGTTAATGACAAAAAACTTACTTGTGCTTTCTATAATTAATGAAAAAGCTCACATTTTATTTGTATAAGTAAAAAACCTTATATTAAAAAATCAAAGTAGTTTATCCCCACTAAACCCCTTATCATTTCCATTGCAAACAATCCTATAACCTAAATGCTGACTTAAAAAGGAGTGATTTAAAAGTTATAGTTGTTTGATACAAATATCACCATAGACCACGTAAAATTCAATGAAATATGCAATTGTGATTCTATTAAGTGCTATAATTACTTTATTTCAATATTTCATAGCAAAATATACATACAATGAACAAAAGTGAAGCAAAAAGAAAAGAAAAAGATCGGCTGGTTTTGACTTTTGACCCAAATCCAAACCAAATTATATCCACCAGTATAGGCCATCTATTTTGCAATTTTATCTTGAGAAGAAAAGAAAGAAACACTCTCTGCCTCTGCACATTGAGGAGAGAGAAACAGTTGTGTGTGTGTGTGTGTTCTTATTCAAGATTCAAGAAGAAGTACAGTACCCATGGCTTGTAGACTTGCAAACTCAAGCTTCCTTTTCTTGGTACGGAATTCACACATAAAATTTACCTCATTGTTTGCTTGTAACCTTTTTTATATTTTTTTAATAATTTATTTAATTTTTTGATAGGGACCCCAAAAGAGGCCGAATGAGGGCAATAGAGTTGTCCCTCAGAGTTCTACTTCATCAGGTATATTTTGATTTTTTTTATTTTTCTTTATTTTGTCTCTTTATGTGAAATGTGGCTTAAGGGTTTTGAATTAGCTTAATTATGTGACTAAAGTTAGTGCCTACAGTTCGAATTTTGTAGCCAACACATGTTGGCTCAGTTGGTAAGGAACGGGCTCCTTCCCCTCAGAAGGTAGTGAGTTCGATTCCCACTGCCGACGTGAGGGCTGTGTTGGTGAGCGATCTGTAAGAACCTCTGTAAGCGAACTTTGGTCCCTGAGGCATGCCCTGCCCGTGGTGGCGACCGGAGCCGAAGTCACCCAAACTTTTTGTAACAAAAAAAAAAAAAAACAGTTCGAATTTTGTTAGCAAACTTGGAAATTCTTAAATCTTGTTATTTCTGAAAATTCAATCTTTTAATTCTACAGACTCATTTTTCATTTATATAGGTGCATATCTTTTGAAGTGGGAAATTCTACCTGAGAGAAGAAGCAAACAGAAAAAATGTCTTTTATCCTTTAGAAAGCATAAAATTGTAAAAGCTGTGGCGGTCACAGTGGCGCCGTCTCCATTAGATGACGCTGAACATAGGAGAAAGATATGCCAAGATTATGGGTTTCGGAAAATTGGAGAACCCCTTCCGGGTAATGTGACTTTGAGAGACATAACTGAAACACTTCCAAAGAAGGTGAATTTTAGTCTTAATTTTATTTCTTATACAAGCAATTTCATTTTTAATAGTGCAGCTTATGAACGCCTCTTAACATACTAAGTTATTTATTATTGACTCATTTGAACACGAGTTTGGATGTGTTTTGTAGTCCATATTTTGAGCTCACATTCTGTGTTAGTGAAAATTATTGCATTTACAGGGTCATTTAAGCAAAAACATTGAGCAGTTCACATTCTGTAAAAGAAACAGTGATAATATATATTTTTTAAATCCTGATAACAGCTTTTTCATTTAATTATCTTATCTCACTTGCAATTGCACTGCATCAAGTACATCCCACTATTTGATTCCAACTCATTATAAGTTGCAGAAACGGTTTTATGTAACATACAAAAAAAATTGTATAGCATTTCATCGAAAACAATATGAATTAGCTAAGGTGATGCATTTCTTCTATTATTTTGTTTAAGACATTTTTGCATGTTATTTTTTACTTTTTTTTCTTTTAGTTTTTTTTGCAGCAATTTTTTTTAACTAAGTCCTTCACTTCTAGAAAGATATATGGGAAGCCAATAAATTCTGTTACCAAAAATTGAGAATTGATAGTCAGTAGCCCATATAATTCAACAAGATTCACTTATTACCAGAATACTATTTGACAAATTACCAATCATTTTAATGTGCTGTATTTGAAAATAAGGAGTTATTTTTTGGTATAAAAAAAGTTCAAACATATATTCAACTCTATATCTTTGATATATATGGCACCGCATGATTGTCTACTGGAATCACATTAGAGGAACTTGCAATCTTTATCAAACTTAATTGAACACAGATGGGAAAAAGAAAATTTGTTTTTATTCTTCTATAATTAAAAAAAAAAAACAATGATTTTAAATGTTTCTGTTGATAATTAATGTGAAAGGTGTTTGAGATTGATGATGTAAAAGCATGGAAATCTGTGCTGATATCTGCAACTTCATATGCTTTGGGGATCTTCATGATTGCCAAAGCACCGTGGTATCTACTTCCGCTGGCTTGGGCTTGGACAGGAACCGCAATTACTGGGGTTAGTTCTGCATTTCGGTAAATTTTGTGTGTGTGAAATGAAATTAATCTGTTTTAGAGCTAAATGCAAAAATAACCGCTGTGCTTTGTCTAGTTAAAAAAAAAAAAAAAAAAAACTGTGTTATTTTTATTAGCAAGAAACCCCTATGTTATATTTTTATTAGAAAAACCCATTTGAAATTCCTTCATAAATCATAGGGAGGTTATTGCCAATTTCCAAATTTAAGGAGGGGATTAATGTCAAATTTTTAAGTGAATAGGGTTTTCTTTTTGCATCTTTTGGTGAGGGTATAATGGTCATTTTGGATTGGGAGGGTTTTTTTGCTAGTATAAAAAAATAACGGAATTTTTTAGGGGCCATTTTTGCATTTAACTCACATTTGCTTTCTTTTTGTTTTCTTTTTTTTTTTTTTTTAATGTTTTGATGATAATAAGTTCATCAAAGTGCTTTGTATGTGGTTTACATTATCCCGACTAGTTTGGTTCCAATTTCTCCTCGTATTGTGAAGTTCTTTGTTATAGGACATGATTGTGCACACAAGTCATTCTCACGGAACAAATTGGTGGAAGACATTGTTGGAACTCTGGCGTTTATGCCATTGATATACCCTTATGAACCATGGCGTTTTAAGCATGATAAGCATCATGCGAAAACAAACATGTTAGTATCATGTTTCCTGATATCTTTTTTGAAATTTAAATTGAGCCCTTTTTTTCTTTAATTTAGTCTGTTGGTCTCTGTTTTTCTCTGAAGCTTTAAATTTTTCATTAACTTTCGGCGCAGGTTGGATGAGGATACAGCTTGGAACCCTGTTAATAAAGAGGAATTTGACTCCTCCCCTATTCTTCGAAAGGCGATTATATTTGGGTATGGCCCATTTAGGCCATGGATGTCTATAGCACATTGGTAATACTCTGTTATTCATACATGTCATAAATATTTTGCTGGATGTTGTTTTACATGATAATGACATTTAATTTTTTTTAGGATAATATGTCACTTTGATGTAAAGAAGTTCAGACCTAATGAAGTTAATAGAGTGAAGATAAGCTTGGCTTGCGTGTTTGCTTTCATGGCGATTGGATGGCCTTTGATAATTTACAATGCTGGGATCATAGGATGGATCAAGTTTTGGTTGATGCCATGGTTAGGCTATCACTTCTGGGTAATTGCTTCTTTGCAACTTCTTTTTGAGTTTTTAGAATTCTATGATGATTTCTTGACACGAATCTAACAGGTTCATGATATATTTTTAACAGATGAGTACTTTTACGATGGTTCATCACACGGCACCTCATATACCATTTAAATCTTCGGATGAGTGGAATGCTGCACAAGCGCAGCTCAATGGCACTGTTCACTGTGATTATCCAAGTTGGTAAGGTGTTCTCATTGTCAATAGGCTTTTCTTTAAGCTATTTGCTTGCAAGGCCACTCATCGAAATCATATTAAACATTTTGACTTTGATATATATTACTTGCATGTTTGAACTTTTTAAAGATTTGAGTTGTAAGAAATAAAGTCATATGCTTTTCAATCTACAACTTTTTTTTTTTTTAATATTTATAAGGCAAGAATTTGATTCTGTAATTTAATGCGAGCTCTTTTCATTATAATTGTGGTTGACAGGATAGAAATTCTTTGCCATGATATCAACGTACACATACCACATCACATCTCCCCAAGAATACCAAGCTATAACTTGCGAGCGGCTCATCAATCTCTCCAAGAGAACTGGGGAGAGGTAAGGTCAATTGTGTCTTTCTCTAAATGATGTACAGGTCTATAATTTCCAATATGTATTACTAGCTCCTTGTTTTCTTTCAAATGGTTGAATAGTATATGAATGAGGCTACATGGAATTGGCGGTTAATGAAGACAATATTGACGGTGTGTCATGTTTACCACAAGGAGCAAAACTACATCGCCTTTGACGAAGTTGCCCCTGAAGACTCTCGACCGATCACATTCCTTAAAAAAGTAATGCCCAACTACGCTTGATTTTGTTTGTGTGCCTTAAGGGGGTCAACTTCCATTTTTGTTTGAGACTTGGTCCATCTCCAGTCAAGTTAGGTAAATTATGGGAGTAAAAAAAGAAATTTCGTCTCATGTCTTATACACAGGTAGAAAGTTCATTGAAACAGACTGCCTTTTATCCCTGATCTTCAGTTATTCAAATTCTTTACTTTTTTTTTGCCATAGTTTTGCTCAAGGCACTCGTTTTGGTATTTTGTTAGCTGCAACGAACCCTTGTAGCCAAGCATTTACAATTATTTCCTTCATTCCTACTTTATTTTCTTTCAGCATGAGATTAAATCATCTATAGGACATCCAATAATTCTGCATATGCTTCTACAAGAAGCAAAAGTTTCAAAATATGGTTTTAAGCACTGGGCTCTTCTTTCTTTCTATGGCATTTAAGGTCTATGCACGTTCAGAACAGTAAATAACTTTCAAATTTTGGTGAAGATTGAGTCGACTCTCTCATAATTTAATCCAACTCTATAGACCTTACGAGAAATATAGTTAGTCTGCAATAAATTTTTGGTAACGGTAAGTCTATGAGTCAAATAAATTCCATCAGAGAGTGCGTGTTTTGTGCGATAGGTTTTCAAGGGTTTAAATATTGTCAATTTGTTATACCCATATTTTACATTTCTATAAGAGATGTTTGCAACTTTGATGAAGAAATTAAAATAAAAACATAACTATTATTGAGAATAACCAGATCGAGTTTGGTCTAATCCAAAAATATTACAATTCAAGTGTGATACATTATCTTGTCGTTGGATCACACTTGTTGAAAAATAACAATCTCAACATATATGTGATACGGTTGTTTTGTGATTGGACAAGGTTGATCAACAACACAAGGACAACTACATAATTTCAATTAGATATTAAAATTATAAACACATGACTTGAGTAAACCAAAAAGAATACCCAAAAAAAGAATCTTGACCTCAATTTAACAAACAAACTGGCAATGCCACTTACGTGTTACTCTAGAAGCACTCGCTAAAACTCTGCACAACTCCTCCGCAAGTACCTTCAGAAGCAACAGAAATAAATAGCCAAAGATTTCTGATTCAAACAGCACAATTGTTTTACAAAACCAATTACATTGCATAACATCATTTGTATAACAACACAAGGTAAGACGTTTACATATCAAAAGGCTAAAACATTGTTGAATGTAGGTTACTGAGGAAAGAACCAATTCAGCCTTAAATTAGACCTACTTTTGGGTATATTTTGTCATCTATATTCCTGGAAATTCGCATGGCCTGTTGCCCGTGCGTGCTCCATTGCTTCCTGCAAAGTCAAATGCAAAATGGGCAATATATTCAGGATTTCAACTAATTGGATTAACAAATAAATGATGACGCGTGTAAATGATAAAACCTTCTGTCCCACAACTCCAATTTGGCAAACACCACATCGCAAAGTGAAGTTGGCAGTATCCGTATAACTACTTTTCCTACAAATGTAGCAAAGGCTTTTAATATGTCTCCAAATAAAATTCCTTCAAGTTCGGAAATATCATGTTATTATGTTTCTTACCAGTAAAAAAATTCTCTGTACAAATATATAATTACTTGGTAAAAAGAAAGATATGCAATAAGTCACTGATCAGAATTAAGCTCAAACTCAGACAGGAAGCAATTTTCTTACGAATCTAAAAATTTACCTATGTTGGTCTTTAACCAGATTAAGGGCAAGTCCCTCAACTGTCCCTATTGTTCGGTCCTTTTGCACGGGAAATATTGTCTGGTCGAATTCCTCTGGTGCTCCTTCAAAAGGAGTCTGTTGAAAATAAAATATTAGATCATGTACTTGACTATGCATAATATACATACCCTTACAAGTAAGTAGAGGTACTCAAAACCAGACTCAATCATACAATGACTTCAAATTTGATGAATTATAACTAGTGCCACTCAACAAAAAAGAAAGGGGAAAATTGCTTTTTTGGTACCATAGGATAGGCTGACTTGCACTTTTGGTACCATTGGATATGAAAATGCAAATTTGGTACCATAGGATAGGTTTTTATTGCACTTTTGGTACCATTGGATATGAAAATGCAAATTTGGTACCATATGATAGGTTCTCATTGCACTTTTGGTACCATTGGATATGAAAATGCAAATTTGGTACCATAGGATATGTTTTCATTGCAATTTTGGTACCAAACCCAATTTTTCTACAAAATTAATGGCAATTTACCCCCTATTAAATGCATAATGTTCAATTTAACCCCTCGTGGTTTAAAAAAGAGCATTTTACCCCCTGAAATTTTGTAAAAATTTCACATCGCCTCCCTGATATTTTTATAGGCGGCACTTAATCCACTTTTATTATGATAATGTGATATTTTACCAATTGTGTTATGATAAATGTGGCAATTTACCCCCTATGTTAAATAAAATAGTTTGCATGCATACTCTCAATTTCGGCAAGTGAGTTACAATCTCCGGCTAAAGGGGGTAAATTACTTCATTAAAATTTTACAGGGGGTAAATTGATTTCTTTCAAATTATAGAGTGATAAATTGAACATTATGCATTTAATAGGGGGTAAATTGCCATTAATTTTGTAGAAAAATTGGGTTTGGTACCAAAATTGCAATGAAAACCTATCCTATGGTACCAAATTTGGATTTGCATATCCAATGGTACCAAAAGTGCAATGAAAACCCATCTTATGGTACCAAATTTGCATTTTCATATCCAATGGTACCAAAAGTGCAATGAAAACCTATCCTATGGTACCAAATTTGCATTTTCATATCCAATGGTACCAAAAGTGCAAGTCAGCCTATCCTATGGTACCAAAAAAGCAATTTTCCCAAAAAGAAAGTGTAGGGATCTCTTATTATCCTTGAAATAAGAGTTATGACCTGGGGAACTTGATCCTTTTGAGAGATTTTGGATTGAACCGCCTGAAGATCTCTCGTCTATTCTTCAAAGGTAGTGGTTATAATGGTAAATATATTTAGTAAATGTAATGATATTTTATCTTCAAAGAATTATAACTAGTGCCACCCAACAAAAAAGAAAGTTTAGGGCTCTCTAGGGAAGATACTATCCTCGAAATCAGAGTTATGACTGGAGGGAACAGATCCTTTTGAGAGCCTTTGGATTGAACAGCCCGAAGACCTCTCGGCTTTTCTTCAAAGGTAGTAGTTATGATGGAAAAGACTCGTGTACCTTGCAAATTGTCTTGATTCTTGAAGTCACTTGTACATGTAGTACTTATCTCCCATTTACCTAACCTTTTTTGTGCTAATGTTTTTTATTCTCTTTATTTTTACGTGAACTACATACTTGAGAACAATGTTGAACTACAATGACTGTGAAATTAGGGATTTACTATAATCTCTTTTTGTTTAACATCTTTTTTTATTATTATTGTGCACCGATATTGATTCACATCATTTATTTTCCATGTGAATCCATCCATATCTCTGGAATATTAGTAAAGATTGTATTGGTCTTATGTCATATCCTGAAGATGTACGTTCTTGATGAGCTTAAGTATAAGCACAATTGTATTTTTAGGACGGGCAAATATAGAAAACATATATATATATATATATATATATATATGTGTGTGTGTGTGTGTGTGCAAAGTGCTCTTATCAGGCTATCAAAATCACTTTATGCATGTATGGAAGAATAAAATCGTTTAATTAGATAATTTCAATCAGAACACTATGTGCATAATCTACTCAACTACAAGTCTAAATCATACTAAACCTAATGTCTCATTTGGACAAAGCTTGACTAATGGCACAACAGAAGAAGAATCCTCTTCCTGATCGCATATAAATTACTAATGAGCCTGCACGTATAATGCACACATGCACAGGCCATGCAAACTGAATAAATAACATTTAAGCGAAAGAGCAATAATCTGCTAAGTGCATAATTGTTTATAGAAAGTTTAGCTAGAGGCATGAGCAGGGTTTTTCACATTTCTATGTAACTTGAAAACATGCACACCTAATGCACACACGCAAGCACATACGTATTTATAGAGAAAGAGGTGAAGAGACAAAACCAAATACAGCCAAAGAATCATAATGAAGCCCATCATAAATCAGCATAACTCTCTCTTCAAACTTCTTTTCCTGCAGATACAATCCATAGAATGCAAAATGAGACACTAATCAGAATATTAGTTACCGTACCAACTACCAAAAGAAACAAACAGACGGTATTAACCTGCCCATACAAATCACATCTTGTGGTTTGGATATCATATGAGGCAATCTCACGCCCATAATAATCTGCCAATATTGCAAGCTCAATGGCTCCTTAAGATAGAAATACAAGACAATGATCAGCCCTTCATATCAGTAAACAAGCTTTGACAACTTATGGAGCAATATTTGAATACTTAAATATCCTAAAGGCCACAATTCATGAGCCAGAACAATGTCTAAATTCACGAATCTCTATATCACGGGTGGAACTCAACTGTGATGTAGAGGCGTTTTATATCCTCAGAGTCTTGGGTTGCTAAACATTGTATAAGTCAAGGAAAGTTTGGGCAAAAATGATTTGTAATATTAATCATATAATTTGCATGCATTCATGCTTTTATCTATCTTAAAACAACACTGATTAACTTTAATGGAATGGAATCGGTTTTGTTATATAAATTCTAGTAATTAGCAAATGAATTACACACACATGGAGAAATTGCATTGAAAGTTATACGTAGCGCCATGACAGTGTCGAAAGGCCAGGTAGGTTAGGTTAAAGACAAAATTTGGCGCATACACCGTGCAGTGGCTGCCCTCCACAATTATATTGCCTGCTAAATGGTTTGACAGTTATACCAGATAACAAAAACAGTAGTAAATATAGATTACTGGCGGACATTATCATGTATTCTTGGCATATCAAGTACTATATGCATGGTGAATATTCTCTGTATAAATAAAGTCATGGGAGCTCTAGTAGGTGATATAATATTAACTTCTAAAGTTTGCAAATACGTTCAAACGTGATATACTGAAGCGAGCATCCTTGAAACACCAGCTATTTTGGCTGAGATGCATATTGTTTTATGTATATGATAGATGTACACCCTCACAGTACAATGGCATTAGGTGCCTGGACCTCAATACAAGATTCTGGCTGAAGTACACTTGCATAAGTGAATAAGAACAAGAATTAGCCATATTTAACGTTTTACTAATGATTATGATGCTCTGCATAGAAAGTAGCCTAATGGTGATAGGATAGAGATAGAAGTGTAGAAGCAAAATTAAAACTGACCTCCCCACTTTTCTGGGTTAACAATCCATGCACAGTACTCTTTGTTAGTCTTTCCAAGGAATGCTTCTGAATACTTCTCTGGATCACTCGCCACTGTTGCTGCTATAACCTACACCAGAGTCGTAAAATATTATGTGAAAGGAAGAAATAAAGATACAGAAACAGAGGCCTAATACTCCTTTTTTTTTCTTTTATATGCTATGATGCTAATAAGATTACTCAACTACAGCACAACAACTACATTAATACAATAATATCTGAGTTATCAGGCAACTGTCTCTCTGCACCCAAAGTTAAAACATCTTGAGATAACTCTTTCATTGTTCAAACAAAACCAATTAATAGTTTTCTTATTCTCTGGTTTTTAGTTATCAGAGTATACACTGACACTAAGAACAAAAGAAATGAAAATCAAAATGAAAATAATAAGTATATATTCAATTAATACCAACCACATTATCTGATGAATTATAGTTCAAGGTACTGATTGCCATCATACAGAGTATAAGAAACCCTGCCTACATATCAAAGACCATTTCCAAACTTAGAACTACAACCAACTAACCTGTCTCAGCTCAGACACCTTGTTTTTGTCGTGATCCATGACATAACTGCATAAAAATCCACAACTTACTTAGTAAATACATTCACATGAGTGACGATCCACATCTAATGAAGTAATCCACACTGACAAAAAATGTGGGCACCTTTCCTTTTTTTCACATTTAAGGTTTATATTAAGTTTTGAGGCTTACCCAACCGCATTGAAGAGGCAACTGTTATCAGAAGGAATAACTCTCCTAACTACCGTACCTTCCATTATTTAACCTGAAACCAACACAGGTATGTTCCATGACTTTGTTTAAAAGTATATGAAGCAAACATTACAAATTCTATATCCTAAAATTATAATAACAATAAAATTAACCAAAAAAAAGGTAAGCATGATCAACAAAAGCAGGCAGTTTTGATTCAATACATAACATCATTGGAATGCTAATAAAATAGAAAAGTATAAAATAACTCACAATTAGCCTTTATCCTACACAAATTAACAAGCTCTATCTAATTAATAGTACGTATTTTCTGATTGAAAAGAGTGATACGTACAATTATTTGCAGAAATGGAAGGAGAGGAAGGTTCTGGATCTAGGTTATGTACTACGGAATGCTTTCCCCTGAAGATAAACAGCTAATGAGAAAGCAAATAAAGCCAAAGGGCAAAAAACTGAATTCTGAATTTATAATCAAGCTTTGGTTTATCCTTGGGATTGATTGGAGATCAATGAAATTTGTTGAGAACTGTAATAATTTCAGGAGTTTTGCAGCTGTACTGAAACTGGGTGACTTTTGGCAACATGCACCCTTGAAAATGGATAATTTGGCAGATTACACCCTTTAAATTGAATTTTGGCAAACTGCATCCTTAAAATACCTAACTTTTTGTAGATGGTACCTTTAAAATTAAATTTTGGCAGAGTGCACCATCGAAATGCGTAGGTTTTGGCAGAGCGCACCCTCGAAATACATATGGCATGTTTGTTTGGTGTTTGGGAGAATAGTGGGGGTTTGTGAAATAATCTCGATTTACGTAATATTGTTTGTTTGAGTTTTGAGCGAGTGGTTTGAGAAATAAAATAGGTATAGATTTTATTGGAAGAGTTAGGTTGTAGGTGTAAGATGTGTAAGACTTTATGTCAAATCATGTTTGTTGTGAGATAATTGTGTAAGAGATAGGTTACTTTATTTCAAATCATAGTAGAGTTTATATAAGTTTTGTTTAGAGATAAGAAAATTGTTGTTTGTTTGGGTTTTGAGAGAGTAGTTTGAGAAAATTGAGAGATGAAAAATTTATTTCAGAAAATAGAAAATATGTATGTTTGGCAGTTTTCAAACATGAAATTTTTTTTTTTGGAAACGCCAAACAAACAGGCCCATAGAGTTTGGCAGAGTGCACCCTTTCAATTTTTTTTGAATAGACTGCCGAAAAATTAAAAATTATGATATTAATTGGGGCATAATTGTCTGTTTAATTCATTTCCTTCCTAAAATTTAAGTTTTATGCCTAAATTTTATTTTCCTAGCAATCCATCTTTACATACCCCAATCATTTTTGCACAATTCTTCATCATTTCTTTGATCTATATTCTATTTTTTTATATAAATTTCTTTACATATATTTTAATTAGATCATTAAATTAAAAAATCAAAAGCTTTTTAAATTTAAAAAATTAATATACAATGCATTTAACATAAAAATGGTAACCAAGACATAATAAACAAATTTGAACACAATAAACTCAGCAATCCATCCACAAGAATTAGCAACAATATTTATATTAATTGGACAAGTTCATATAACTTCAAACCAAAAGCATGAGACTGTTGTAGATTAAGTGGAACAAATTTTATGTTATTTTTTTTTCTTTCTAGAATTTAGATTAATTAAATATGTAAATGGATAAACTTACCCCTGAACTAAAAATTTATTTCACTTGGCTTATATTATTGGAAAGAGATTAATTTCTTTTGAAGGAAAATGAGGTAATAGAAAATTATATCCCTCTTAATATCAAGATTTTCGATTTTTCGAGCAATCTCTTTGGCCAAAAAAGATTAAAAGGGTGCAGTCCACCCAAACTTATGTATTACGAGGATGCACTCTATCAAAATTATGTATTTCAAGGGTGCATTATGTCAAAGCTTATGTATTTAGAGTGTGCATTCTGCTAAAATTTAATTTTAAGAGTGTAATGTGCCAAATGACCTATTTTCACGGGTGTATGTTGCCGAAAGTCGAAAATTGGGATCATGAAATCAATCTATCTATTATTATCGAGTAAAGGCGATAGTAGTTTTCAACCCGCGTAAAAGGAAAGGTTATTAGTTCGTTAAAAAGTTATTTTGACATGGATATTGTGCATTAAATCAAAGAATTAAAAATTAAGAAGTTAATGTATCCTTTAATTTGATTTTTAGAGTATATTATGAAAGAGTCAAATACATTGCATTACACTATAGGGACTCCTTGCTTGCATTGAAAAACATACTATAAGACTTAATAATTAGAACTTGAATCCTAGTTTCTTAAATCTAATTCGATCAAAGAGATATAATCTAAGTTTGTATCTTAAACTTATAAAAAATTAAATTACTGTATTATTTTTGTAACCTTTCAAATAAATAAAAGGACCACGCTACCATGGAAAATAACGTTTTGCTAGTACTAGTAAGAATGGTATTATTCAATGTACCAGCGACTTTACGAAAATTATTATATATTTATTAGAACATCAATATTACGCTCATGCTGGTCGTAGCTTTTGAGAATATATTGATACTCTCTAAAAAGTTATAAAAAAACGAAAAAAAAAAAACATTTTCTTACTTTTTAAGACATAATAACTGTAGTAGGATCAGATTTAAAATTAAATCCAACAAGCAAGTCCCGTATTGAAGAAAATTGGTGGATTCATAGGCGTTATTACCCTTTTCTTTAATTATCTGTTACAAATTCACAAGATAAATGGAGCTTCCAAGTGCAATGAGACCAATACTTTAAATAATTCAATAATGAGAGATAGCTTTTGCACGGAATGAAAATTCAGGAAAGTAATCGTCACTGAATCATTTGTTAAAGCGTTCATTCATGTCTAAACAAAAATCTCATGGCTGGCCTCTTCTCAAAAAACACAAAAATGATCAAGTTGGGGGAACTACAAGAACTGAACCAAGGGCGGGCGGGGTAATCGTATTATATTAGAGCATTACAAAACTCACATCTTCAAGTGTTAAAATAACACCTCAAGACAAACCAACAACTGACTACTGAAAAAATAGGTTATCTCCATTATAAAACAGGTTCACTACTCCATCATATCCTAAATGGAAGGTTTTCAGAGCCAGATCTAATCAGTTTTTTCTCTCCTTTTCTTTTAGCATCCTTTCGAGGTGCAATTGCTTGGAACAAATTATGTCCACCAAATTTAATATTGCCCAATCTTATCTTCTTCCTCTTTCCTCTGTCATATTCCTCGTCCCTGTTTAACAAAATTTGTGGAGAAAAATATGTAAATGCACAGGTAAACTGTCGTCTGCAGTGAACATGTGAAGACAATGGTGATGCAGTTAGCTTGATAGGTTCCAACTTATGAAACTATGTTTTAATGGACATAATTAGCACTAACTATCAGCAATTATTACCCAATAATATAATAATAATTATTACTCAGTACTTTATTGCTTCTTCAAATAGCACGTGAACTCGTAGTAAAGATATAGCTAAAAGATAAGCTTGATGAGATATTCCAATCAGATATACAATAAATGATCCAAGACCCGTAACATATTTTGGCAAATAATATCATTAGTGTATAATGATACTCACCATTCATCTCCAACGTAACCAATTTGAGCATTATCTTCTCCTCTGTGTTTTGTCTTTCTTGAAAGAGAAACATCAATTTCATCCCAACGAGCAACTACACACGAGAAAACAAAAAATGAAGGAAGAAAATAAGTAATCTTTCTACAGACAGAAATATCATAGAAAGGTTATTGTAAGATTTCTCAAAATACCCTTACGAGTAGTATCTTCTAAGCCTCTGGTAAGGATGCTCATCATACCACTCTGTCTCAATTCGTGTGCTTTCTTTTCACTTGAAAGCATGTTACCACTTGGTCCAACTCTCTCTCTAAATTCATCACTCGATTTAATTCCAGTGCCACTAATGTCTTTAATACCCGAGTCACATTTCACTATCTCTCTTTGAAACTGAGTACAGTGGTCAGTGGGTAAAGGTAACAATTTGACAGATGCAGATGGCGAAAGATTTGATTGTAACTCATTCCTTCTAGATAAATTCTTCAGGTAGGGTCTCTTTTGTTGCACAGAGTGATTTTTTATTTGCTTGTGCTTCTTTTCTCGCAGGCAGAACGCAAAAGAAAATATGAGGTTAGAGCTGAGGGGCATGCCAGTAACCTGGTACTTAGAGAGCTTCATCTTCAATTTCAGTTGAGGCCTTTTCCTTTTAGCAATCCCACATGATAAGCATTTTGTGGTGGTTACTGGGTCTGACAGTAATTTGGATTGGACATCTTCTTGTTGGCCAACAGAATTTAGGGTTGCAGAGGAGAAGTCCTCCATTAAATCCTTTGTTGGTTGCACCACCGCCAAAGGTTCTGACTCACAGTCCTTTTTAAGGGTCGAGCAATCAAGATTTATAGTTGAATTTACATTCTGTAAAGGGATCTTTTCTAGTGGAGTCTCCCTTGGTTCGTTGACAGTTGGGACATCAATAAAACAGTTTGTGTTCTTTTCTCTAGTATCGGGGTTCACTTTTGAATTTGTTGCATTTTTGGTAGCATTCATCACCATAGAAGGTTCTGGATTAAGGGTCGAGCAATCAAGATTTATAGCGGAATTTACATTCTGAAAAGCGATCTTTTCTAATGGAGTCTCCTTTGGTGCATTGACCGTTGGAACATCTTTCTCAGATGAGGTAACAGAAAAGTTGTTATCCAATTTTTTCTCAGTTGAACCATTTTGGATATTTTCTCTAATCTCGGGGTTGATTTTTGAATTTGTTGCATTCTCGGTGGCATTCACAACCATAGTTTCTCTGTGGCCGGCATCAACAGGTTTCTTTGCACTATAATCGCTTCTATCCCGTACATAAAACAACATATATGCCTTCTGCTCAAGAACTAACTTCTCGGAAACTTGGACAACCTGTTAAGTGTCAGATGAGCATACTAGCCAAATAATTCAAATAACTGAAAAAGTGTGCAGGTCATAAAAAATTGGGAAATGCATGTACTTTAGACTGATGAAGCGAAAATACACAAGGACTACAATATGCTAACAATATTTCTCATACCTGATTGTCATCAAGGGAATACCACATTCCGCTTGATGTGCGAACAAAGCAATAGTAGTGGCCAGAGTGAGTGCTCCAACCAGCATGAACAAGAACACCATAGAGAGTATATTTCAGATCTCCATCCTGCAAGTTATAAAAACACAAAAATGTAGCAATCATAAAGCCGAAACAAGCAACAATGCAAGCGTAAAAAATGGATGTCAAGCAAGATTATAGATTCCAGGTGAAAAATATTATATATTTAAAAAAATAATAATAATAATAATAGTGAAGGAGACTGAGATTAACAAAATTGCCACATATATGAAATTGAAGCCTATACAATTGAGCATAAACAAAAAACAACACAACAATGTTCATGAGTAAAACTTACATAGGGACCAGTTACAAAGGGTTTCAGGTCCAATGTCGGGCCAAAAATAATACTCTTATTAATCTTTTGCTCTCGTATATAAGGACAAAAGCGCTTTAGGTGGATAGCAAGCACATGAGGTGCCTTGTAAACTGTTAGCTGCTTGAGAGCTTCAACTTTCTGGTTGCATTGATGACATTGGTACTGCTTAGCACCTCCATCTAACTGCTCTTTGGCCGTGAAATGAGCAAGTGCCTTATATACCGAGTCTGCTTTCTCAATTTCTAGACTCAAATCCAAGAACGGCTCAAATTTGTTGGAGCAAAAGGAACATTGCATGCATTTGACCTTAAGATATTAAACAGTGTCATAAGCGCAATAGTAATACAAAACTAAAGACCCTTAACTTTAGCAAGAAGCATGAAGGATAATCGTCTAAAATTATTTACACATAACCTACATACTTCTAACTGCCAAAAAATTACCTGACTCCTCAAGCGGCCACCAAATATCTTGTGGACTAAACTTTTATCGTAAGCACTAGGTGACTCACTAGGCACTCCTGATGGCAAGCAGCATTTGTGCATGGATTCAAGCAAACTCACCATATACTCGTGAGCATCCTCTTGTCTAGAATTTCTGAAGTTACGAGATATACCTGTTGTCTTGATCAAGGATTCCAATCTTGAAATCAAATTCAATTTCCAGAAGCATGCGGGCATGAGTCATATATGAAGCATATAGAAACTGAGTCAACACTTTATTTGGACTGCTTCTGGCATTGTGAAGCGGTAAAGAGTCTTGTGAGTTGTGACTAGAATTATAAAAAGGATGTGGAAGATACATGTATTGGGTAATGGAAATATAAGAGGATCTGAGGATGGTAATTTGCATCGTCTTAAATTATAAGGATGGCAAAAGCAGATCATCAGATATAAGAGATTGTCATATAAAGAGTAAGACTGCAAGGTAGTTTAACATCTAGGGATTAACACAGTGAGGAGAAGCAAAAGAACATCTTTACCATGGAAAAGGAAGTGAGCTGGAAATTTAAACTACCAAAAGATCTGCTTTTCATTTTATTTCAAATGACAAGGGGACGACAAAAGCCACAAACAACCAAACTTAAACAGAACAAGTGCAGCATTACCATCTACCCAAAAACTGAATCGACAACAGAAAACATCATATTCTAATAATTTATTTAAAGGAAAAAGTAATAGCATATTTCTTCTATAGGATACAGCGCAAGTTTGAAACAAGATCTTTAGGCTCTAGAATTCTCCCATTTGATTGTAGAGCACGGCCTACATGTTTCTGGATAGCACAAAGAGCACAAAAGCCAGCAGTTCGGCCTTCATAAAACATGAAATAATAAGAATATGGACCATAACATAGTTGCAGAAGTTTACGCAAACAATAGTTTACACTAAACATAAGTTAGCAAAAAGAAAGTACAACCCTCGCACATAAAATATTGTACGAAAATGTTATTGAAGTATCTCAGCAAAATATGTCGGTACATATTCAGATTCTGCAATTTCAATAATACGATCAATGCAGTTCGTAATATATGCATGTGATCTTTGAAGGAGGTGCTTATCTAAAATCACTTCATCCTGGTTGAATAAGCAATGAAGAAGATTTTGAAGGAAGATGGAGGACTCAAACAGGCATCATTCAATAGGCTTGAATAGTAGTGAAAGAAAAATATATAATTAAGTTATACAGTATCTAACTCGATTCA
The DNA here is from genome assembly GCA_003313485.2 of Penstemon barbatus. NCBI lineage: Eukaryota > Viridiplantae > Streptophyta > Magnoliopsida > Lamiales > Plantaginaceae > Penstemon > Penstemon barbatus. The sequence goes on from CM064879.1 coordinate 4,822,485, forward strand.
CAAAATGATAACCTCCTCTTTTAGGCCTCTAAAATTTGTTAAAGCATTGATATGCATGTTTAGGTACCGGCTATGCTTTTATCTAAGCACTGTTGCACAGCTTCAAGCAACATGTATTTCGAGTTTGGTGACTTCATTGAGCTTTTCTCGGTGATTTTCTGAAAAAAGGTTGCCAAATTCATCCTTCCTTGAGTGAAACCATGCTCCATTTATGAGAGAATTGGTTGCTTAGTATATTTCAGATTATCTTAGTCTATGCCATTACAAATAACCTAATGGGGTTATATTGTATACAACAACAACATGTCCATAATGTTAAGTAGTATTCAATGTGTATCACGCATTTATGCAATCTCATATATGCACTAATGCCTAACATTACCTTAACACTAACATGCGAACACTGTTAACACTATTTTATTCATTAGTAACCCTAATAGAACATTTATTATATGACATAAATATGTTGATTCCTAGAATACCCTTAACCCTGACACTCTAACATTCCCCCTCAAGATGGATTATACTATGTCCAATGCTCTATCTTGTCACAAATACGGCAATACTCAATTAAAAAATAACTTAAAACACCAAACAAACAGACAGATAACAATAACTACAACAGCGACACTTGTAGCAAAGGCAGACAATCATTGGTGAACGGGAACTAGCGGGGAATACTGATGACTAAAATCTGATGTCAACTAAACAGTACACAACGACATCATATGTTGTTTGCCAAATTAAGCCCCGCTATTACAATCATACCAAACACTTTAAATTTCCCTTCGCTATAAGTGTCATCATCTAGTCATTTCTATTTGTTTCCTTTTAGGGTTACATGTTAGTTGTTTTATTCAAGTCATTGTTATATTTGTAAGAAGCTAAGCATACTATGCTCCAACTTGAGGAGGAATGTTAGAGTGTTAGGGCTACAATACTTTAGTAACTGCATATCTATACAACATGTCATCATATAAATACTCTACTAGGGTTGCCGTTTCCCATACAATAACCTGAACACTTTTTGTCAATTCTCTTCACCTTCAAATATAAAAAATCAACAAAGGAAACAAGATCGATGTGATCTTTACAGATAAATCTAGGAAGAAAGGAAAGGAAACCCACAAGTTACTGCCCGGGTAATTTATCTCGATCTACAAGTTTAAGAGTCTCGGTCAACTTGGTAACATACTATCACTATCACTGGTAATTTTAACAATGCATATTTTTTTGTGAGAATCTGTTGTGAGCTAGCCAGTATAAGACCATCTCCCATCCAAATCCACCATTTTGGACATCAAATTGGAATCATGTTCTGGGTCCCACTTTTCCATATTCCATCTCCCACCCGACAACTCCAAAAAGTATTCCACAACCTCCAAAAAACTATTTATTTATTAAATAAATAATTATATTCTCATCCATCAAAATTATAATTGTGCTATTTATTAATTAATATTAGAACAAAATCAAATAATTTCTTTAGTATAATTAAATAAATATTATATAATATATAAAGATTGGTCAAGATTTAATTAATTTAAATAATTTACTAAATATAAAATTAACAAGAGATAAAATAATAACAGCTAAAACAACAAATTTATATAAAACTAAAGGCAAATAAATTAGTCAAAATATTAAAAGTAACAATGCAGATTGATGGTAAATTAAACTATTCATAAATATATTAAAAACAAGAAAAAATACATTGACTAAAAACATGAAAGATTATCAATAAAAATAATAATATTAGTTTCATATTGTTATAATCAATTTACTATTTATTATCAATTTAAAAATAATAAATAATATAAGAAGCTATGAAAGTATTAAAAGAAATTATAAAAGATAATAAAGACAAAATGGGATTTAAAACAAGTAAATAGTGATTTGATTGAGCCTCCAAATCAATATTCACTACTTTAAATATAGAGTTAGCAAATTAGTAGCTCCTCCTAATTCTCCAAATTTAGAGCTGGGTTGAAGCATGATTTTAGCTCCAATCCTCCAATTTAGTGATGCTCTAAGCCAAAACTTGGATAAAAATGTAGGCCGAGTTTGAGCCGAATGAATCAAAAAATATATGAGCAAAGTTTGTGCGTATGATCATAAAGCCCGAAAAGATATTTGGGTTTAGGCCATACAAAGCTCGGCTCATAAGACCCGGATGACATCCCTACGCCAACCATTGGCTTCTATTGCTTTCAACAACCAATTCCTATTTGTTATCTTATGCAACACCCCTCAACTCGTCAGCTCGTTACATGGATGTGACTCTTTATCAGATTATTGGTCTCCTTGAGATTCAACATAGACACCTCAATTCATCAAGACAAGAGGAACAGACAAGTTGAAATTTACAGATTGAAATGATTCAAGATGCAACAACGGGTCAAATAATTACCAAGTATATTAAAGCCAGATAGAGAACCTTAAGGTTCCAAAAAATGTCTTCTTGAAGGATGGGAATAAACGCAAGAGCATGTTGATAGGGCTGAAAATCAAACCAAGCTACTCGATACTCGGCTCGAGCTCGTTCGATAAAAGCTCGTTTGAGCTCGGTTCGTCAAATAAATCAAACAAGCTTGAACAAGATTTCTCGTTCGATAACTTTTGAAGCTCGGCTCGAACTCGACTCGATAAGCAAAAAATTGAAAAAATACATGTAAAATACCAAGCTACTCGATACTCGGCTCGAGCTCGTTCGATAAAAGCTCGTTTGAGCTCGGTTCGTTAAGAAATCAAACCAAGCTCAAACACAAAATTTCAAGCTCGATAAAATTCAAACCAAGCTTGAACAACGTGTCGTTCGATACTACTCGGCTCGTTTACACCCCTACATGTTGACTTCAAATTACATTATAGTAACAAGATAAGAGTCAAGTTCAGACAGGACTTGATCCAAGGAGAAACATTCAGCTTACATAACCAAATTCAATACTCAGGCTGAAATTTTTTAAGCTGGAAACGATCAGATTGGGATAAAAGAGAGAAAAATAGGGACAAACTCACAAGAAATTTGATGCTTCCCACTTTGTAAATAAGCCGCTAATGGTTCGGTGTAAGTTAGACATTGCAATACTGAATTAAGGTAACACGTATTTCCAAGATTCCGCAATCCGGCACCCTGAAATTTAAGTGTGTGAGCCTTGAATTAATTACATAAGATTCCTCAAAAAAAAATCCAGATATTAAATTTCACAGTGCACGCGTTATCAAATTGATGAATTAGCTGAAACTATCAAATTCGATGACTGCCCATCTAAAAACTCACAATTCTGCGGAAAGTAATACTGAAGCTGATCTCTGAATCCAAACCATTCTCCAAAAGCTCCGAGCTTTCAAATTTATTTCCCGACCTGGGTGCCTTGTCTGACTCCGACGCATTCGGATTCAAATTCACCAGCTTAAACCCATTTTCACCATAGTTATCGCCGAATCCAATGAGTTGCTTCCTCGCCGTGTGGAACTCGATATTTCGATGAAACGACGATGTTTCCGCTGCCTCGAGATCCGTATCACGTCCCGCCTTACCCCTAAAGTTCATCAGAGTCGCCATGAAAAATCTTCTTTTCTCTTCTTTTCTCCTTATACATGAATATAAATGTATAGGTTTTTGATTTCACACGCAAAAGTTGTGGTTGTGCGTGTGAATAATGAGAATGATTCTGTTATGTTTCCGGCGGTGAAGAAGAGTAAAAGAGAAAGTGATGTGTAATAAAGTATAAACCCTAATATAAGTGCGTGAGCGATAATTTAAGCGCGTGATGTGCTGTATGTTTCCAAATCAGACGCGCCGTGCGCTATGTTAGGAAGGATGTCGCTGAGGTGAGCAAAGCATAGTAGGGTTATTTATGTCATTTGAGGCCCTAAAATGACAAAAAGGAAATTGCAGCAGTCCATTAACTAAGATGGGCCTGCCTTAAAATTTGGATCCAAATTCCAAGTTTGTTCAGATGGAAACTCAGAATTTGACTATTAATGAAATGGGCTTTTCAGAATGGGCTGTATCAAAATAAACAAGACCGAAATTATTTATGGGTATGGAATGAGAAAGTGACTTTCCTCATTGATATTATATTTTACATAAAGAAATTAATTGTTTTTTTTTTATTAAACTTTTAATTGATTGTTTAGTAGTATATTGTAGTTTAAACTTGAATTTTTAATAATGAATTGTGTGAAACTTACTCCAACATTTTTTCGTATTTCATCCTTTTCTTTCCTTTTAATATTTTTAATAATGAATTGTGTGAAATTACTCCAACATTTTTTCTCAAACCGCAACATCCAAACTCAATCAAAGTGGAGTTTTATCTTTTTAAAAAACTATAAAACTCAACCTCCAAAACCTAACCAAATGAAATTTAAGGGCCTATTTGGATGGGTTATGGCTCGGTTTCGTGGGTCTCGATTTTAAAATAATGATATGGTGGTTTTTGTGAAAACTTTTGAAACCTCATTTAGTTAGGTATTGGATGTTGGGTTTTGTGGTTCTGAAAAAGTTGAAACTTCACTTGGATTGGTTTTGGATGTTGGAGTTTGGAGAAAAATATAGGTGGTATGTGTCAAATCAATGTCTTTTTTTAGAGAGTTTGAGGATTGAGGAAAAAATAGATGTATGTATCAAATCAATGTCTTATAGGTTTCGAAAGTTTTCGAGTAAATTTTTAAAAATGTATATGATGAGTTTCATGGGTCTGACGAAAACTCATTTGGAAGGGTTGTGGGCCGGTCTCGCGAAACCTGTGAGAGTGGGCCAAAACCCATCAACATAAAGCCTAAAATTTTCACCGAAACTATATTTTAAAAACCGAGACCTACGAAACCGAGTCAAAACCTAACAAAATAGACCCATAACATTTTTATTGTGTAGTTAATAATGTCGGTTGATTTTGTAGTATCAAGTTTGAAGATTGAGGCCACTCTCCACAATCAGTGCAAATCATTAAACCCTGCCTCACCTCCTTTCTTTTCTTGCTGTCTGTCTTGGCGTGCGGTTTTTCTACCTCCCCTCAACTGCACTCATAAAATAATTGTACCATCTCTCTTAACATTATGATTATGATTTATATTTGTTTTTTAAACATGAAAAAACAATTTAGCGAAATATATATAGTACTCTATATATCTTGTTGACGGTTCACTCTTCTCTTCCTTTTTTTAATTAAAAATTAATGTTCGTAATACTTGTTCCAGAAATTATTCAACATGCATGTTGTGATATACCCCACCAACATGGTAGAAATTATATTCTGAGGAAGATGTATAATAGCTGATGAGCTAATTGGCATGTGAATTGGTTCCATTTTCCTTGTCTTGTCTTGCTACCTTATTGATTTTTAATGTGCATTCATCGTTTATTAAGTCATTGAGTACTATATTTTGGTTACCCAGCCCCAATTTTTGCTCACAAAATAAACAGAAAATCATATTAAATTAAAATTTGTATAAGGGTCGAAATAATTATAGGTTGCTATTCCTATTTGCAGTATTAATTTTTGCACTAGTTATCAATTTCATATTATTCTTTAATTTTGTATTTACTATGTCAATATGTGTGTTAAGTTGTCCCTTGAAGTCAATTACTATATAATAATTACACTACGTAGAAAAATATTTTTATAAGCGACCAATTAGCTATGGACGTCAGCGAGGCGAGTTGCGGCTATAGGCAACTTGGTTTGCTATGAATTCGCAAGTGAGAACTTGATTTAAATGTAGTTATTGCGGCTATTATAGGGGAGCCAAACAATAGATCGAAATTTGAAAATATAATTGCGGACATCCATGGTGCGGTGAGCTTGTTCGACTCCTTTATGACTCGACATATTAAAGAGAAGCAAACTAGGCAATTCAAGAAGTGACGCATCTTTCTTTTAAGGATACCTATGATTATTCTGTTTTTTCTGTTTTTATCCTAACATGGTAATTTCTGAGTTGATTGTTTAATGAAATCCATTATTTTCTCTTAAAAGAAAAATACTTTCAGTAATTGCTATACAATTAAGTTGGGTGCATCTTCACCATGAATTACAAGTTTAATTTTATTTGAAATTAACCGAACTCGTATCATATATGAGATAAAAGATTCACTAATTTTATAATAGGTAATACTCATGGCATAAAAGAGTGGCTAATTACAAATAGATGTACACATACTTACTATTGATTTGCAAATATATTTGACTTATAATTGATGATGGGCTAGGATTTTATGTGGCAAGCCTTTAGTAATTTCCACTTAATATTAACATAGTTTACCAGATTTGCCCTCTGTTTGATCTCTGGAAATCATTCTTTTTTAATTCTGAAATTTCTTAGATTCTTTAATTAACCTACGAGCAAATTAATATGGTTATACGACCAATAACGGTCATGAATAGCATATTTGCATATTTGGTTGTTGAAAAAAAGAGGGCTCTTATGGGCCCAAAAAACTATAAAACCCAATCATGACATCAACTGCAGTTTGAAAACTTAAGCAAGACTAAGTTGTAATTACAAAACCGACATAAACTCAGCACCAATTTGTTGGTTAGGTTAAATTACGAATACCCTTTAAGGTAAAATTAATTATGAAAATCTCTATCTTGGGTATTTCGAAAATTCACATGTAGTTTGTTACCATCTTACAATTGACTCATTACTCCTGAAAAATTATAACTTACCCCTATGAGTTATTTGTAATATTTGTGATATCTTTAAAAAAACTAGGGTGCTACTTGTAATATCTTATAATTATAAAATTGAGAATTATATATTTACCACAAAAATTGATAAAATTGTATTATTGCCCATAAGTTTAAAAAAATATTTACTAACAATTTAATTTTTATAATAAAAACTAAACAAAATTTTATTAATTATATATAAGAAATTTATTTACACATTTAATTGAATTAATTATATTTAATGTTTATAATAATAATTTAATAAATTTTAGTATAATAAAATAAAAGGTAAATTAAAAGATTATATTGTATTTTTATATTTTCTTAATATTTTTTAAATTTATTAATACAATATAAAAATAATTAATTAAATTAAATGTGTAAATAAATATATTAATGAATTTTGGTTTAATTATTATTATAAAAACTAAATTGTCAATAAATATGTAAATATAATGTTTTTCTTAGTATTTTTGGAAACTTACATGCAATTACACAACTTTTTTAAATTTTTGGTGGTGAATATATAATTATCAATTTTATAATTTATGAGATATTACAATTAACACCCAAATGTTAATTTTTAAAGATATTACAAACATTACAAATAACTCCCTATGGACAAAGTTGAAATTTTTCAGTGGTAAGGGGTTAATTTTAAAATAGTGACAAACCTCAGAAAAATTTCATAATACTCAATATATGAGGAGAATTTTCTTAATTAGGTTTTACCTCAAGTGATATTCATAATTTACCCTAATTTGTTAATTAATAGTAATATATGAAACATAAAGTTAATCGACTTGATGATTGGTCCCATGGAAATTGCGATAAGGCTGGTCCATCCATCATATAAACATGCAATACTAATAGTGTTTATTTTTTCACTTAAAACACCCCTCTCCAATAATTATGAAAGTAAAAAGTTCCTCACTTGCATATTGTTTTCGTGATTCTATTCGGATTAATATATAATTTCCTAAAAAGAATTATTTATTTGCTCATTGTTGGTAAAATAAAATAAAATAAAATAATGGAGCAATTTTGTCACCACTTTTCTCAAATCAAATGCTCATAAAATCTGCACTCTCATATTGTGTAACTAATCACCGCAGCTCATATCTCAAATCTTACAACCAACGTATATGCTTCATAAGCTCATATCTCATAACTTTTTAATAAGGTTATATCTAATTATTTAAATCTCACGGAAGTGGAGAATATTTAATCGAGGAAAAGGAGAAAGAACATTGCATTAACTTATCTGCTAAATATGCTAAAGAACTTGGAAAATTGAATTGTGTACTTTCGGAAAGTAAAAAAAGAAATCAAAAAGCAATCTTTTCATATGCCAAACATTAGCAAAAGTCAAACTTTCACTTCCTACAATATTTGTTGCCCTTCCACTAAGTAATATGTAGCACCTCCATTTTTTTCAACTAATTATTAAAGAATCACTTTTAAAAATGATTAAAAAAAAAAAAGACCCCCAATTTGCTCATTAGTAGGAACTTCAATTTAAAGTAGGAAAATGAAAATAAATAAATAAAAATTAAGAACATGAAGTTCAATAATTTTCTGTTAAAAGTAAATAAATATTTCTTGTTGTTTTACTCATTTAAGAAATAAATTAATGAATTTATCATAGTCTAAATGGCTAAAATTTTAGAACCATATCTATTCAGGTAATTGTGAGAAAAACAATTAGGAATATGTATTAAAGGTGAGTCGAGTTTAACAAGGTAACTTAAAATTCTCATTTAGATCATGACCATTATATTTAAGGCATGTGTCAATTAAAAATAAAATTAATTTTTAATCTAATTCGAGATTATGGGCATCCCAAATATAAAATCACTTATATCAAAATGCTAAGGTTTTTTTAAGAGGAACATACTCTCAACTTTGTTCAATCACAATTATAAATTTAATGATTTATTGAATTGAATCAATTTATAGATAGTTAATCAAACTCCCTTTGAATTTCCACCCAAATAGTACAATTTATTTACAAATTACCCAAGAAAACATTGGCCCTTTTTTTTTTCTTTTCAATATTCATATGATATCTTTGTCATTTATAAACCCAACTTTCTGACCACTCCACTACACTGTACAAATTTGTTTTCTTTACCACACGAAAAACCATAAACAATTGAACATTAAACCCCCAACCCCATAACACTGTAACTTACATTTTCTCTCATTTAAAACGACCTCTTTTTGCAGAAAATTTGAGCTTTTCTCCATATTTATTTGTCACAGAAACAGAGACAAAAAAACTACACACAGTTGTGTTGTTTTCTTTCTTGGCTTCATTAGAACCTGATCAAGAGCAGAGGAGGTATACTTTACTCCTCACATTCATTCTTTTTCTTTCACCCACATTTAAACCACTCTACTGATTTATTGGGTTTCTGAACAATTTTTGCATGCTCTGTTCTGTAATATTTTCATTGAATCCTCAAAAAGCTCACTGTTTGGTTGTTTTCGGTGGTGTATTTATTTTTATTGCAGGTGCCATAAAATGGTTGCAGAAGAATTAATGGCGCTAAAGTTGTAAACAGACTTGGATTTTAGGGGAGTTTTGAGGGGTTTGATTCTGTTTATTTTTGTTTTTGTTTCATTGGAGGGTCTAATTAGAAATGGGTTATCTAATCTTGGCATCTTTTTTGGTTGTAACTCTGTTCTTTAAGCCTTTAGTTTGTCAAATACCCAATACAGATGAGTCCTTTATCTTTGAATTTTTCCAAAAAATGGGCTTAAATTCATCTCAAGATTATGGCTTTTCTGGTTCATTTTGTTCATGGAGTGGAGTGGTGTGTGATGATAAAGGTGAAAGTGTTGTTAAATTGGAAGCTTCTGGATTGGGTTTATCTGGTGTAATTCCTGATACCACAATTGGGAAATTGATAAAGCTTGAATCTTTGGATCTTAGCAATAATAAAATCACATCTTTGCCTTCTGATTTTTGGAGTTTGGGCTTACTCAAGAATCTTAACCTCTCCTTTAACCAAATTTCGGGGAGCCTTTCTAGTAACATGGGGAATTTTGGACAACTTCAAAGCCTAGACATATCTTTCAACAATTTCTCTAATAGTATCCCTGAAGCAATAAGCTCTCTCAGCAATTTACGAGTTTTGAATCTGAGTCATAACGGGCTCGAATCAATGATTCCGTTGGGATTTCTCAATGCCGGTCTTTATTTTCAGTTGATCTATCCTCAAACAAGTTAAATGGTTCTCTACCTAATGGTTTTGGTAATGCATTTCCAGAGATGAAATTCTTGAATTTGGCTGATAATGAAATTCTTGGTTGGGCTTCAGATTTCATTGGTATGAAGTCGATTACGTATCTTAACATCTCAAACAATATGTTTCATGGTTCTGTTCTTAGTATATTTGAAGGGCCATTGGAGGTGATTGATTTGAGTAAAAACCAATTTCAAGGCCATATAGCTCAGGTAAACTTCAGCTCCAATTTCAATTGGTCGAATTTGTTGTATATGGATTTCTCAGAAAATCAGTTTAGTGGAGAGTTTTTCACTGATTTGATTCATGCTCAGAATCTCAAACACCTTAATCTAGCACACAATAGGTTTACAGTACAACAATTCTCTCAAGTTGATAAGCTCATTAATTTAGAGTATCTGAACTTATCCAGAACTAATTTGTTCGGTGAAATTCCTAGTAATATATCCCGTTTACGTAGTTTGAAAAAGCTCGATCTTTCTGAAAACCATCTCAGCAAACATATTCCTTCGATTTTCTCCACGAGCCTTCAAGTTCTTGACCTTTCTCGTAATAATCTAACAGGAGACATTCCGTTGGTACTTATAGATAAGCTTCATGGAATGGAGAGGTTTGATTTCTCTTACAACAATCTAAGTTTCTGCGGTTCACAATTTCCCCCCGAAATCCTTCAAAAAGCATTTATAGGATCGGTTAACAGCTGTCCGATTGCTGCAAATCCCGCTTTCTTTAAAAGAAGAGCTGAAAAACATAGGGGACTAAAGCTTGAGCTAGCTCTAACGTTATCAATGATATTTTTGCTTGCGGTTTTGCTCTTTTTAGCCTTTGGGTGTCGAAGACAAACAAGAATGTGGGTTGGGAAACAGGATTCATATAAAGAAGAACAAGCTATCTCAGGGCCCTTTTCGTTTCAGACGGATTCAACCACTTGGGTAGCCGATGTTAAGCAGTCGACATCCGTACCCGTGGTGATTTTTGAGAAGCCATTGTTGAATTTCACATTTGCAGACCTTTTGTATGCCACTTCTCATTTTGATCGGGCCACTTTATTGGCCGAAGGGAGATTTGGACCAGTTTATGGTGGGCTTTTGCCGGGTGGGATTCATGTCGCGGTCAAAGTTTTGGTCAATGGATCCACGATGACAGACCCGGAAGCCGCAAGGGAACTCGAGTATCTTGGTCGAATAAAACATCCTAATCTCGTTCCATTAACCGGATATTGTTTAGCCGGGGAGCAAAGGATTGCCATTTACGATTACATGGAAAATGGGAACCTTCAAAACTTGCTATACGATTTGCCACTCGGTGTACAAACTACGGAAGATTGGAGCTCGGACACGTGGGAGGATGAAAATAATGGGATACAAAATGTTGGTCTCGGGTCTGAAGGGTCCTTTACAACTTGGAGATTTAGGCACAAAATTGCACTTGGCACCGCTCGTGCACTTGCTTTTCTTCACCATGGTTGCTCGCCTCCGATTATTCATCGAGATGTTAAAGCTAGTAGTGTTTATCTCGGCTCTAACTTGGAGCCAAGATTGTCGGATTTTGGACTTGCTAAGATTTTTGGATATGGAGTTGAGGAAGAGATTACCCGTGGGTCACCGGGTTATGTGCCACCAGAATTTCTTCAATCGGAAAGTAGCTCGCCAAAGGCCGTGACTCCAAAATCGGATGTGTATGGATTTGGAGTTATTCTATTTGAGCTAATAACGGGGAAAAAACCGGTTGATGATGATTATGGAGAAGAAAACGAAGTAAATTTAGTAAGTTGGGTAAGAGGGCTAGTTAGAAAGAAGCAAGGTTCACGAGCCATAGATCCAAAGATACGTGGAACTGGACCAGATCCACAATTGGTCGAGGCTTTGAAGATTGGTTATTTTTGCACGGCTGATGTTCCTTTCAAACGGCCTAGCATGCAACAAGTAGTTGGATTACTGAAGGATCTCGAATCGATTACAGTATAAGAAAATTTAATTTTGGTTTTAGCTCGCTCTCTTCTCTCTCTTTTTATTGTGATTCTTTTAGTGTTATGAGCTCTATGCTGCCATGAGAAGATTGTATAGCAGCTGGAGATTGTTTGTGAATTTTTATGTTTCTCATCCATCATCCCATACTTGTTTCATGGCTTGATCGATGTCTAATTTATACACTAAGATTTGATCATAAATTTTGAGTCCATTTCATTTGTAGCTTGACATTTTGTGTATGTATATAGTCAACATTAAGGATAAGGAAGAAAGTTGTTTATGAAGAAAAAAGAAAGTATAATATCAGCTCACATGCATGCTACTACTACTAGTAGTTCAATTATATTTTTGAATGCAGTTAAGTTAACCATAGTGAATCCGGTTAAGTGACAAGAATTGTATTTTCCAAAAAATGTCCAAGCAAATTGAATTGAATAGGATAGAGATGATGGGATATGTCTTTTTATGGAGAGGAATCTGCATTAGAAGATTCTAGTCATGTCATGTGGTTTACAAAATGAGACAATATATGATGATTCTGCATCTCAACCGTAGATCAGGGGAGGACCACTGGACCCCAAATTAGAGTCACGTTCGCTCTTCTAACTAGTTTCTAACTATTTGCAAACATATATTCTACTAACATATATTCCTACTGAATGCTGCTGCAACCTAGCTAGGACTCAATTGGAAATAAAAAAATAAAAATAAAAAATGGAAATTAATCATTTCATGCCAGCACTAAGATTCATTTCATATATGCACCTTAATTAGGATATATAGCTCTGACATTAATGGATTGGTAGAAACAAATTAAACCTACTAAAATAATTATTCCTTTCAATAAGTATGTAATAAATATTTATATATCTTATTATAAGATATAAGTTATAGTAATATACTACTATTAATAAGTGTGTTATTAATCTACTGAGACTGTCAGCTCACTTCATTTAATTGAGGAAACAACCTGCATATGATTGATCAATTGGTCATTGTCTTGAAAATATATATATATGTTTGTTTTCGTTTGTATGATTGCTTGTATACTAAGATCATGTTCAGTCTAATTTTTTTAAGTTATGTAATTTGTTTGGTTGTCCAGCATGTTGGATTCTTTTTTACAATACAAAATGAAGGTTTGAAAACCTTCAATTCCTTCTAGGAATCTGCATTAATTAATTATTAATCATATAAGTTTGAAAATTTTAGGATAAACAGCAGCAAATGTGGGCTGCAGCATTAGCATTAGTCCCAACTACATACTGCCAGATAATGTTTAGCATTGAAAATTTCTCTTATTACAAGTTGTTTACAATAATTAAATTAAAGTAACGATTTTCTTAATCATAGAATAGTACAAATCCATTAAGATAGTTTAGTACAATATAGGGTAAACGTCATTAATGATCCAATTTAGCACATAATTGTTTCTTGATAAATATCTGGAAAAAAGAAAATTAGCAAATCCACTTTAACAACTCCTCTCACCTCATAATGAAAAGTTGACTGAAACAGCGTCAAACTGAAGTTACTCATGTCAGAGTTCATTATTCAATTCAATTTATAATGCATTAGTTGGTGCATTCATGAAAAATTGAAAACAAGTAGTACTAAAAAGCAAAAACATGAGCCCACTAAATCAAAATGTACCTCTATCTTGAGTTTATTCCATCTCCATTGGTTTCGCAGTCACAATTAAGTTCATTTAATTATTTATTACATTTTCTTCTTCTTACTCCACTCATAAGATATATATAAAGTGGGATTATTTTATTTCATATAATTGATGTAGTAAATAAAGTTGAGAAGAAATGTTGTTGAATGTTTTTTCTCCTTCATTATTTTATGCTAGAAATTTGAAAATGAGTTTGGTGTGTGCACAACATGTTCGGGAAGTTGGTAGTACCTGCATTTACAGCCACTTATTAAAATTAAAATATGGTTTTTCTATGATTTTTATAGAATTAAAATATTTAAACATGGTTTCCACTTCAATTAAAAGAACATTCACCATGTAGAAGAAATCCAATTTCATTGGTATATGAATATCAATCAAAATAAATTAAAACTTTGAGGTTGTTCAATTAAAGCCCATCCTTTTTGGGCCGGACTAGCTTTTAAATTAGGTTAACTCAAATAAACCATCAATATTCTAACTTTTTAAAAGGCTAGGCTGCTTGTATATTCTATCAATCCGAATAGCGTTTACTAGCCCAAAAGAGTTATAAAATTAAAATAATTCCTTTTCTCATTTTAAGATTTAAAAAAAAAAAAAATCAAAGGAGCATACAGAAATGTGATAAATACACGTTAACAAGTATGAGATATATATGGGTTGAGCTTGATAAAACTTATCTAAGATTTATTCATAAGTTCATGGAATGAATAATGACATCTATGATCTATATGATCTTAAACTTCAATACTTAAGCTCACATGTTTTTTTCTTCCCCTTCTATTTCACTCAGCCCAAATATATTAGCTGTGGTCTGTGGATCTATGATGGAATATTGTGGACCTAAGGCATCTTTTTTACCGTAAAAAACACAAAGAAAGAAAATTATGATGATAAATTGGATGCTGCAAAATGATCCTTTATCTTACAGAAATTGTAATACGTTTAAATAAGTTTTTAATATTATTTTTTACAATTAAAGAGTGTTGTTGAAAATGTAGTTTTTCTCAAACTAGTTTTTGAATAACTTAATTCGAAAATAATCCTAGTAGGAAAACATCTAGGTAGAGGTACCCTAAGAAAAAGAAATAGTCAAAAGTACTTAGAAAATTGAGTGTATGAACAAGCTAAACATGGCCGGCCCATATTAGACACTTTGAAATATGGGCTCTAATATTTGCTTTGATTAGTTATACATTTTCTCAAAAGTGATTATCGAAAACTAAAAAAGTAGTGTTTGTGATTCTAATGATTGTGTTCGTAAAGCATCCAATCTGAAATTTCAAACAATATAAATTCTGAATTAAAAAAAAAATTTAGATTCAGTAAACTCAATAATTTAAACATAAATTACACAGTAAATATACTTTATTTATTTATTTATTTATTGTGAACTATCAAATCACATCAACAACTATTATATTCAGTATTTAATATTTTTTTTTCTATAACCCGAACAAATTTATGAAATCGATTTCAAGAATTATAAATTTTCAATGAACAAATCATATTTAAGTCAAAGACTAAAAGTGATAGACTACTAACTTATCCTATCGTTTCAAATT
The DNA here is from genome assembly GCA_003313485.2 of Penstemon barbatus. Lineage (NCBI taxonomy): Eukaryota > Viridiplantae > Streptophyta > Magnoliopsida > Lamiales > Plantaginaceae > Penstemon > Penstemon barbatus. Next base: position 4,837,629 of record CM064879.1, read on the forward strand.
TTCAATTCTAAATTACTACTAGTAATAATATAATAAATATAAAATCACCCATTTCTATCCTCTAATAAAAATAAAGAAAAAGTCAGAAATTCTTTCTCATAAATATAAATAATAAAACAAGAAAAAAGAAAAAGGAAAACAACTCTAGAGAAAGATGTCGGACGAGGAGCATCACTTTGAATCAAAGGCGGACGCAGGTGCCTCCAAGACTTACCCTCAACAAGCTGGTACCATCCGCAAAAATGGTCACATAGTCATCAAAGGAAGGCCTTGCAAGGTTTTCTTATTTTATAACTCTTATTAACTTTTCCCGTTCTATTTGTTTCAAAGATTCGATTTTTGTGGAATATGTTGTAGATTTGGACCTGGGTATTTGTTATTTTCATTAGATCTTGTTGGGTTCTTGGATTTTCAATCCGGTCTGTACATAGATAGAGTGTTCCTCATGTTTTTACATCGATCTATTGGAACGGAGTTGTTTGTCCATAATATTAGGGTGTGTGTTGTGAGGTTATATGTTTGTTATGTTTCTTTGTTTTTACAACTGTTTAATGTATTTAGAAACAGGGTTTTTGTTAGTCTCCTTCAACCCTGTCTTCTTTGATGTTTGATTGTATAATGACTTGTTACTTCATTCTATTCACTTTGATTCCATGCTAGCTGCTACCAGTGTTGATTTTGAGTCGTCCTACTAAAGCGGTTAGGAATAATTCCTTGTTAAAAGGTTAATAAAATAGGTTCGCAATATGTATAATTTAGTTAGCCAACCACCTTTCAGTACTCACTCCGACAAGCTAGGTTTAGATGATTAATATTCCTGAAAAACGCATGTTTCTTTGAGATGAATTCAATTTTGACAGACACGATACTAGTATATTATATGCAATAATTATGAAAACAAGGAACCTATAAATTCCATATCTTTTCGTAGAAACATATTATGGCTTTGAATTTGCTGTGTAATGATTCGTATCGTAGAAACTTTTTGTTTTAATACTATTTGTAGTTATGAGTTTAAAAATACTGCTTGCTAGAATACCAATTTAAATAATTGTTTCATAGTTACACTTTCTTTTAGTATACTATGGTAATTTCGACGCAATAGTTTTTCAGCTTTGCCACCACTTTCACGATGAATTTAGTGGTGTAGCATGGGGCTTCTTCGTTGAATTTGTCTTATTTTAACGCATCTGTTTTCGTATGAAATGACTAGACAATCCCCCAAAAAGGTTGTCCTTTTCTTGGAATTGATACTTGTAATTTACTTTTTCCTTTGATACTTGAATAGGTCGTTGACGTCTCCACCTCGAAAACTGGCAAGCATGGGCATGCCAAGTGTCACTTTGTGGCAATCGATATCTTCAATGGCAAGAAGCTTGAAGATATTGTTCCTTCCTCCCACAACTGTGATGTAATAATCTCTGCTGATTATTTGTTCATTTATTTTCCTGAATTAGTGTTGAATTTCCCAAAAATTAAAACAGAATTTGCTGACATTCTTTTGGATTGTTTCCTCAGGTGCCTCACGTGAATCGTACTGATTATCAGCTTATTGACATCTCTGAAGATGGTTTCGTAAGTTGTTTTTTCACTACAAGCAACTTTTATCGTATTATAAGCCTCTTTCTTGTTGGCAATTTGTTAATATGTTTGTTATTTTAAACTCTATGTTGTAGGTTTCTCTTCTAACTGAAAATGGCAACACCAAAGATGATTTGAAGCTTCCTACTGATGATAATCTTCTTAGCCAGGTGAATTTTTCGTATTTATGCATTATTTTAGAAAAAAAAATTATGTTTTGATGTTTTTCTAGTATTAAACTTGTTGTTTTTACGGTATGCAACAGATTAAAGGTGGATTTGAGGAAGGAAAGGATCTCGTTGTCTCGGTCATGTCTGCAATGGGAGAGGAGCAGATCTGTGCTCTGAAAGACATTGGTCCTAAGAATTAAATATATGTTGCAATGTCTATAGAACCAGTCCTAAAATTCTTACTTATATGGTCTAAAGTTTTATTTGTGACTTTTTCTTTTATCTGTTTTCTGATTGGTGAAACTGTTACAGAACAAATGCTGGTGTGGCCCTATATTTGTAAGAAAATAACTTGATTTGAGGCAATATAGACTTCTTGTATTTTGTACTGTTTGTTTTTGGTTGTGTTCATTCATTCTGAGTTGATTCTAGTTTGTATGCTCTGAATTGGCTTTATTCAGAAGTTCCCATCACAATCTCTAACTGTAAAACGGAACTTCATTCCTGCTTTTCACTTTTCTCCCTTCTCGTTTTTTACTAGTAATCACTCAACTTATGGTTTATTAAACCATATGTTTTCCTAAAATAAACTTTGAAACTGATTACCAAATTGAATACTGAGGCAGTATGTGCAAGGAGTCTCTCAGCATTGTTGGGGGTAAATTATGTCCCTTGAACCATTTCAGATATACCATCTGAATTAGTTCCATCCAATATTTATCACAAAAACAAATGGAAATTATTTTCGGACATGATGACATCGAATTGGACTCGCACATCTATCTCATATACAGTAGAATTTGGAAACCATAAATTCATTTAGCAATAAGGTATATAAGCATACATCTTGCAGCATACCATAATATATCATGATAGCAAACAGTGTATAATAGAGCAGATAATAATTATTTTTAACAATTGAGGAACTCCATCCTGAACCCTTATCGACTGCCCCTAGCTAGCATACAAGTAAATACAAACCGGAGAATAGATGCATATAGTCTAATAAGAAGAACTAACCGGAGACTACAACTCCCCTTTTCTATCAGGATAATTGCCATATATGTAAGAACCAAATCCCCAAAAGGTAATAATTAAAGACAATATCTTGAAACCACTCATTGGATCACTCAAAATTAAAACAGCTGCAATGCTCGTAAGAGGAACCCTTATTGAATTAAGAACACCGGCAAACACAGTGGATGCTAAAAACAGCACAGCGGTGGCTCCAAGAATCCCCAACTGAAAAGTAACCACCCCCCAAATGAGAACCGAGAGATATTCACTTCTACCACCTTTGAAACCTTTTGCCTCCGATGCCATCGATTGAAAATCCTTGTTCACTATGAGGCCAATAGTCGTAAACACAAAACCAAAGAAAGAAACCATTACTTGCTGCTCAAGAACCACATGAAAAGATCTTCTTCCGAGTAATTTTATAAAGACTAACTCTGAAAGAGCAAAAATTAGGCCATGAAGTGCTGATCCCAGTATATTCCATATAAATCCCATCATATACTGACTATCGGTGACATATGAATATCTATCTGAATCTGAATCTAGTGCTATAATAGCCATTGCACAAGTAATGAGTACTATAGCATTTATTGTGGAAGCATTGATTTTGTTCTTGACTAGTAGATATCCAAATAGAGCCGAGAATATCAGAGACGTTGATCCCAATAGAGAAGCAGTTGATGCAGGTAAGTAAGCATATCCATATGCATACAAGAGATTGTCTGCAGCGCTTAAGAAGCCCAATACAACATAAGACAGAACGAGGTTAAGATTGAGAGGAGTGGGGTAAACTCCTAAAACAAAATATGTCGGAACTAAGATAAACGCGGGAATAGGCCATCCAGCTACAGCCACCCAAGAAATGATCCACTTACTATTCCCACCATCAGAGTAATAAACACGAGACAAAAGGGAAGAAGCAGGGAATGCTATAAGCATTGCTAAACTACTTAGAGTTAAAAGAATCCAATGTGAGATTGGCTTGCTTTTATATGCATTCCAAACCGCGGTCTTATACGTATAAATTTTTTCTTGGAATGATATTGGCCTTGGGGCTTCCATTTCTTCCCCTGAAAGGAATATTTTAATGACATTAGACATCTAAGATAGATATAGAATCCATAATAGATAGAGAGATGAATAAATAATTGAATTAGAACACGATGAACAATAGATAGAGAGTAAGAGGTTGGTTTGGTGGTTCTCCATAAGGCTTCATCTGGATTGAAAGATTTAGAGTAAAGTATCTCAAATCCATAATAACAACTGCATCCTATTGGATCACTATGAATTTGTTTGGATTTCAAATCCTTTGATAGGTAACCATTTCTTTTTATTCTTTTAACTGAAATGGTGAATTTGAAATCCACCCACTATTGGAGTCATTTTAAATCCTTTTTCCAAATCCAAATGATGCTTAAGAGACAAATGTCAAGAAAAGCGTTTATTTTAGACCATTTGAGTTGGCCAAAGCTTGAAGGCACACATAAATTATTGATCTTAGTGTTAGGACAAATCAGTAACCCACGGGCCTATTCATTCTTTCGGCATTTTTGTGGAGAAATAAACTTAAGTTAACAGCAAGAGGAAAAGAACTCGAACAGCAGACAACTTCATAAATTGGATCCCAAATCACTTTAAACTTATTTCCTTTTATTCAGAAAGCGATAATCAATATAGAGGCCGTTGAATTGCTGATATTCGCAAAGAAAATGGGCATCAGGCATTTTTGGTATCATATTAACAGGTCAAGGACTCAAGAAAATTTGTTACCTTGAACTACTTAAAACAAGAAAATCATTCTCTTAGTAATATTAGTAATACAAGATCCTTCTTGAATAGTTTATTCACTGTTTCATTTTCTCGGCTCGTTTCATCACTAAATCAGCTGAATGAAACCTCATAAATTCATGTTGGATTTTGAACCAGCTCCAAACGTATGTTTAATTGACACAACACAAATCAAACAATCGAGGAATCACTACCCAATCCCCAAGTACCCTCCTCCAGTCGATAGAACATTTTCAAATTGCAAAATTAAATTTAAATCCCTAAAGCCAATAAATCTCAGTTATTAAGCTAAGATAACCTTCATCTCTAACACCACACATATTTAATCCAATTATTGAATTAAAGGTTAAAAAATTTTTGGTAATTACCATAAACAATCAAAATTAACCAGGAGATCATCAACATGAAGTCATGAACACTTATTAAAATCATTAACTTAACCTGAAACGAGCAAAGGCTGCTGCATTAACTCCAAATTTCTGTTCTCCGTGCCGCTCAAATTTAAAATCTCTCCAAGAAAATAACCCCAATACCTAATTAGTCTAAATTATTGCATGTTACGCAGAGCCATACATATTTCTTTTGATAATCTCGCTCAAGAAAAACGTGTACTCTTGGAACAGTAATCTTTTCCACCAAAAAATATCGATTATTTGGAAAAATGATTGTGATGTGATGTGCAGTTGGTTTGAAAATTATTTTTCTGTTTCTTACGAAAGACAACTCTAGGTAAGGACTGGAATAGAGACATGCTAGTCGTGTTAATTTGTATTTTAGTAGGCACTGCTATCAAAATTTGTAATTTTTAGAATTTAAATTACTCCCTCTGTCTCAATTTATTTATCATTTTACATATTTTCACACATATTAAAGGCACCTACTAAATAGTCTCAATTTTAGGAAAAAAATAAATTATATTCCTAAAATGACTTTATTCTTTATTTTATCTTATCATTAATTATTTACACTTTACACACACTCTCTCTCACTTACTTTCTTTCTTATTCTCTCTTATCTTTTAGATCATTAAATAAGGACAAAACAGGAAAACATGTATTTAATAGTGCATTGAAATTCTAAAGTGACAAATGATTTGAGACAAAAAAAATTCTCTAAAAAAGACAGATAAATTGGGACAAGGGGGAGTATATGATTGCTTTTATACTGACAAGCCCAGGGACAAAATATGTAATTCATATTTAGATTTTTAGCACTTTGCATCATTGAAATATGAGATATGGACATTTTGCACCTTTAAAATAAAATTAGTATTTAGCATCCTCGAATTAAGAACAACTTATCAACTTGCACCTCCGAAATACGCAAAATTGACACTTTGAACCCCCTCACAAAATTAGCACTTAGCACCTCAAATTAAGAAAAACTCAACAACTAGCACCCTATCGTTTTTTCAGCAAAGTTGACCATTAGGATAAAAATACCTAGGGATAATTCATTTACTTTTTTTCCTTAAATTTGAAAATACGGTTATGAATACTAGAATACTTATTTATCTCTCTATCTTAAAATTTATTTTTATGATATTATTCGTTCAGTTTTATGAATTAACTTTCTAGAAACTTTTCGAATTATTTTGGTTATTTTGAGGACATTTGTAAAATTAATAATTAAAAAAATATGTTAAAATAGATTTTGTAGATGAATATTCTAGTGTTCATAATCGTATTTTGCAAATTTGAAAAAAAATAAAATAAATTACCTATTTTTTTCTAGGTTTTATTATACCCCGATAGTTAACTTTGCCCAAAAAATAAAGGGGCGCTAGGTCTAATTTTATATTTAGGGGGTTCAAAGTGTCTATTTCTCGTGTTTCGAGGGTGCAAGTTTAGGGTTTAGGGTTTTGTCCCTAGGTTTTTCGAGAAAAAATAAAAGAGGGTGTAAAGTGCTGAATTTTCGTATTTTTAAGGTGCAAAGTACTTATTTTTCATTTTTTGAGGATGCAATGAATTTGAATTTCAGCTTTTAATCACATGCTGTAATACGTATCGGTAATTTAACAGTCCTTACTCAATAAAAATAAAAATAAAAAATTAACAGTCCTTACAACCAGACCTCTTTGGGGAAGGAGGGGGGCATTAAACGTTCACAAAAAATGGAAGTGGCCTATGTTAGAATACCCATCAGTGTTTAGAGGAGTCTAGGGCTTGTATGGATGTAATTTGGCCCAGTCTGGTCTCAATTAGATTGGGCCAAACCTTGTTTGACGACAATTTTGGGCGGATTTTGGCCCAGACCTTAATTTCAGCCCAGGTTTAAAACCCACGAAACCCATCAAATTGAATAAGATTTTGCTGCAATGATGAGGCAGATGCCTCGTATTTCTTCTCATCTTGGGAGATGCGCTGATTTATTTAAATCAACGCTGTATATATTAAAAAAAAAATTTCTTCTTAATTGTATAAGAAGAAAAAAAAAATCCATTTCAAAACAAAACAATGTGATTTTTTTTTTTTGTTATTATCAAAATATTATATTATATTATAACTTTTGGCGTTATGTTTGGTTATAAGTTAGCAAGAAATTGATGTATTCGCAGATATTGTATTTATCTTATATTTATAAAATAATATAATTATTAATTATTTTATTTAAATGAAAGTTCTATTATTATAACCATCTAAATCATTATCACAATCATATTTAAATAATTACAATCAATTCTAAACCATTATAATATAATATCTCACCTACTTTTCTCATTCAAACGGCCTCTCTCCAAATCAAATCTCAAATTTTCAAAACCCACTAATTATTATTTATAATATTTTACTATCTTAATATTCCATTGAAACCATTATCCAAATCGAGTTTCAATGGTTTCGCTGAAACCTCCAAAATCACTTTTTGAGACAAACCGAGACAAAACTCAGTCAAACTACTTCCATATTAAAAGTTGAATCCTGATAAGGGTGATATATGTTTGTTTGGTTTTTTTAGTATTAATTTTTTTTCTCATGCGCTGTTTTCATTTTTTTCCTTATGCGCCAGACCAATTTTAGTTTCCATCTTTTTTCCCTTATGCATGAAAATTTAATTATTTTTGAATGTTATATACTTCTACTAGCATTATCTTGTGTTATATACAACTTTGCAATAACTAAATTCTACATTGTAAATTGTCCTTGTGCTTTCTGAGTTCCTCAATTTCTTAAATAAATAATTATGTAGTTAGATTTTCGTGTTTGATTTACTAAAAAAATCATATTTAATAATACTTTATCATAATTTAATTTATGTTATTTTATTAAAAAATCGAAAAAGAAAATGGAATTTGCTCTAAAAAAAATTACGGCCAAACAAACACCGTCTAGGTCCACTCTGCATAACATATTAATTCATCGTACATATATTGGTGCTGATAAGAAACAAAATCATGTTATCCCATGCATAAAATATCCAATATTTTTTATTTTTTCCCAATATTGTTTCCTGAGAGCTTTTAGATAATGGAATTTTTTATTTTAAATCCTTTTGTTCTAATAGTGCTTGGTGACTTGGTGCCAGTGTAACGTTTGCGTTAGTGGATAATGTTGACTTCTTTTCTCTTTTTTTTTTTTTTTTCTTCAAACAAAGTTAATACTGTTTTAGATATCTCAGAATTAACAACAAAGAAGACATTTAAGGAAAAGAAATAGAGTCAATGGCAATTCATCTCCGTGATATTTATAATATTTAATTTATACCTCTTTTATTTAAAAACGAGCAATTTATCTTCTATGAAATTATTAAAGAAGCAATTTGTCCTCATTAGCTGAAGAATGTAACTCATTTACCAAAATTGAAAGTGAACATAAACAATGTTTTATAATATAGGGGGTAATTGCCATATTTAGCATAATACATGAGGTAAATTTTAACATTTATAATAATATAGGGGATAAATTATCATATTTATCATAATACAAGGGATAAAGTGTCACATTATCATAACAGGGGGATAAAGTGCTATACATAAATATATCATGGAGGCGATATGAAACTTTTATAAAATCACAGGGGAGTAAAGTACTCTTTTCTAAATCACATAAAAATAAATTAAACATTATAAAAATCACAAAAATATTAAATTGCCATTAACTCAAAAAGATATATATTGGAGTATATCCTAAAGAAAGTAAAAGAGGATCATCTTGCTTATTGAATTAAAGGGCCTAAAGAATGATCAATGCTTACTAAAATGGAAAATTTAGGTCCTTTTCAATGTCTCATTTCTTTCGACTTTCCCTTTTTTTATCCCTCCCTCTTCTCATAGTCATTTTCAATGATTCAATTTTTTCATTCCTGTTCAAATCATCGTTCCTCATATCACTTGATAATAATAATAATAAATTAAGTGAAGATAGCAAAATAAAAAATGATTTATATCAATTAATTAAAAAATAATTTATTTTAATGTTTTGGACATGAACTCATAAACCAAGAGAATAAGTGATGTCAACCCAACCCAACCACCCCAGCCCACCACAGACCCAGGCCAACTCCACGCTTACATTGTTATCTCTCTCTCTCTCATAGTCACGACTACGTTTGACATTCGTACGTATCTATACTCTATACTAGTATAGTATAGATCCAACTCTCTCTCTCTCTGTGTCTATAAATACCAAGACCCAGGCACACGTTTCAATGGTCGCCATTAGAGTAGCCTCTACTTCTCTCACTCTATTCGCTTCCACTTCCTCTTCTTCTTTTTATTATCATTCCCGCTCCTCGATTTTCACTAAGTTGCAATTTAGCCCCATCTTCGACATTTCCTTTGCAATCACACCCTTTTCTTCTTCTTCTTCTTCCAGAAGAGTTGTTCAACGCATGGCTCACTCAATTGCTCATGCCACTCTTGGCCTCACTCAACCCAACAAGATCGACCCACCAAAGGTTTAATCTTTTTATAAACCATTACCAATTCACAATTTTCTTTTTCTTTATTTTTTTAAATTTAGGAGAAATCTTGGAGGTTTATGCCGAACTGTGCTTATTGTGGATTTAGGTTTATGGGGTTTCTTTTTTAAAATTTAGATGAGAATATATTCATACAGATTTACTTAATTGTGGTGTTGTTTGTGTTTATTGATATTATGATGTTTTGAGTCTTGGTTGATTTGTTTGAATTGAGTTCTGTCACTGTTTATGTTATGTTTCTTCAGTGTGTTGGGTTCTTGATAGATAAACTCATAAAAAATGCATCTTTTTTGAATTATCTGCTGATTTTGTCATCTTTGGCCCTTTGTGTATACTTTTATTGCTTTTTCTTTTGCCAAAGTTTGTTTCTAAAGTTTCTATATTTGTGCACATTCGTTAATTTTCCCAATCAACCAGTAGGCATGTCTATATTTTATGCCACACACATGATAGTTATTACACACATTTTACTAAATTGACGTGTTACTGGAATCATGTTATAAGATCTCATTTGCCGCAAAAGAGATTGATTTGGTTCAATGGAAGGGAGACATACTTGCCGTAGGCGTCACAGAAAAGGACATGGCCAAAGACGAGAATTCAAAGTTCAAGAACTCAATCCTGCAAAAGCTAGATACGCAGCTAGGTGGATTATTGTCTGAAGCCTCATCCGAGGAGGATTTTACTGGAAAGGCTGGACAATCAACAGTTCTTAGGCTTCCAGGTCTTGGTTCAAAAAGGGTTGGTCTGATTGGACTCGGTTCAGCAGCATCAGCAACTGTGGCTTATCGTAGCCTTGGTGAGCTTGTTGCTAATGCCGCCAAGTCGGCTCAGGCAAGTAATATAGCCATCACACTTGCTTCTTCGGATGCGATCCCGGCAGAACTGAAGCTAAGCACTGCTTCAGCAATAGCTACCGGTACTTTTTCCTTAATTTTCTTTTTCAACATTTAATTTAAAAATTGGCAAAGTTTTGAAAATGGTCTCGTAACCTTGGAATTTTTTTTTCTATTAGTCCTTAGTCCTTTAACTTTAACCTAATTTCAATTTAGTACTATGCATAACAAATTTGTCCTCAAACTTTCAATAAGTTTCTATCTTCGTCTTACAATTACAAATATGGTCTTATTACTGGAGAAAAAAGTTTGTAATTGAAGGACAAAAACAAAATTTGATATGCATATGACTAAAATTGAAATTGGGTGAAAGTTAAATAACAAATGTATGCTCAGTATAATTACAGGAATATTTTTTTAAGGATCCCAAAGTTACAGGACTATTTTGAAATTTTGCCATTAAAAATTTACCAGCTCTTTGTTACTAACTAATGGAACTTTCAATTGCTATAGGAGCTGCGTTGGGGATTTTCGATGATAATAGGTTCAAATCAGAGTCGAGGAAACCAGCTCTTAAATCAGTGGATATTCTAGGTCTTGGCACTGGACCTGAGATAGAAAAAAAACTCAAGTATGCAGAAGATGTTTGTTCGGGGATCATATTTGGAAAACAGCTTGTAAATGCTCCTGCTAATGTACTCACCCCTGGTGAGTAGTATCCAATTTCTCGTTTTTTTGTTATTGACTTATTCATATAAGGCACAATTGTTCATATATTTGGAATTTTCATAAAAAAAATCAGGAGTACTTGCTGAAGAAGCCGCGAGAATTGCTTCGGAGTATAGTGATGTTTTTACTGCAAAAATATTGGATGTGGAGCAGTGCAAAGAATTGAAAATGGGCTCGTATTTAGGTGTTGCTGCAGCATCAGCCAATCCTCCGCATTTCATTCATTTATGTTACAAGCCTCCTAGTGGAGAAGTCAAAACCAAACTTGCCCTGGTCGGAAAAGGCTTGACTTTTGACAGGTAAATATATATGTGTATATTATATTATCTGCTTATGATTATATCTTTATTGATTCATAGTATTGAATAATTTTCCTTTCGATGCAGTGGTGGCTACAACATCAAGACAGGACCAGGTTGTTCGATTGAACTCATGAAAGTTGATATGGGAGGCTCAGCAGCAGTATTGGGTGCAGCAAAAGCTCTTGCTCAAATCAAACCGACTGGAGTCGAGGTGGATAATTATTCTTTCTTCCTTCTTTGTCAGTTGATTGATATTACCTTTTGGTTCTCTATGTCCTATGCTCAAAACAATTTCTTTTTATGTTTTTTAAATGGTTTTGAGATGGATTAGAAGACAACTTGACAAATGAAGATATATATGCAATGCAGGTTCACTTCATTGTTGCAGCTTGTGAGAATATGATTAGTGGAACAGGTATGAGACCAGGAGACATTATCACTGCATCAAACGGAAAGACTATTGAGGTAATCTCTCCATTTTATACTGATTTCTTTCTTTTGTTACATTAACTCTCTTCTCGATATATTTTCTTACGGAACACAATTTCCCAGTTCTTTGATTCATGAGAAGATAATTTTTTGTTCAATAAATATTGTAGGTAAACAATACTGACGCTGAAGGCAGACTTACACTAGCCGATGCTTTAGTATATGCTTGTAATCAAGGCGTAGAGAAGGTATATTATATCAGTACACAATTTATTTGCATTTCTAATTTTCTTCAGTTTTATAGCATTTGCAATTAACGTTAAACTCTTACCGAATGTGCAGATAGTGGACCTAGCTACACTGACTGGGGCCTGTGTAGTTGCTCTTGGACCCTCTATTGCCGGTATGTTAATTTAAATAGTTATTATTAAGAGATAGATGAAGAAGAACTTTGAGCCACATAATAGGAGAATTATGTAAATGAAAAATTGCTTCTTTTTGAAAAAAAAAAAAAAAACAGGTGTATTTACACCGAGTGATGAGCTTGCAAAAGAGGTAATTGGAGCGTCTGAGGTTAGTGGGGAAAAGCTATGGAGAATGCCATTGGAGGAAAGCTATTGGGAGTCGATGAAATCAGGAGTGGCCGATATGGTGAACACAGGTGGTCGTCAAGGTGGTTCCATCACTGCAGCTCTTTTCTTGAAGCAGGTGAAATATTTTTCTGGACATTTTGCCCTTGGTAAATTGACATCTCTGATAAATATCTCGATTTGTGTCTGTGCAGTTTGTTGATGAGAAGGTCCAGTGGATGCACATTGACATGGCTGGCCCTGTTTGGAATGACAAGAAGAAAACCGCGACTGGTTTTGGTATCTCGACGCTGGTTGAATGGGTGCTTAAGAACTCTTCTTAGTTCCTTTTCCTTGTATTTATCTCAATCAAAATTGATATGGGAGTGGTAATTTATTGGTTGAACGTGTTTGGTTATAGGAATACTAATGAAGTTGGGTGAGAAATGGAAAGGTTTTTTTTGTGGGATTGTTGAACTTTCTATAGCTTCTCTGAAAGATAAATGATTTTAATGCAATGTTTTTGTTTTTCCCCTTTATGTTTGGCTTTTTGGTCATTACGAGTTTCAAAACATTTACACTATCACAACATTTTATGGAACTAGGATTTTTGTTCCGCGTACAAGAAACTCGGGGTAAATGCAAAATACTCGTCTGTGTTATGTTAAACCTGCAAGAAATTACCTTGTGAATTTTATTGCGTCAAACTTCTTTGTGTTTCAAAAACCCTGCAAAAAACACTCAGTTTGTAAAAAATAGGTTATTTTGGATCGACATTTCTCAAGAAATCATTTTAAAAATATATCACGTGAAGTTGTAAGATCAACTTGAAGTGTTTTAATAATTATTTCTTGAAATATGTAGATCCAAAACGACCTATTTTTACAAATTGAGTGTTTTTTGCATAGCTTTTGAAAACACAAAGAAGTTTGACGCAGTAAAAATTTTACAGCGTAATTTCTTGTAGGTTTAGCATAATACATGAGAGTATATTGCATTTCCCCAAGAAACTGTGAAAACAAATTAATTACTTGAAATTCGATTGATAAAAAATTGTTTGAGCAGATTTATTATTCTTTTCTTGACACATGTCATCCTAGATTAGGCTTTAAAAGTCAAGTCAAATGATAAGAGATTTTGAATATGTAATGTACTGTTTAACGCAATAAAAAGTTCAAAAAAGAAGAATAATGAAAAGCAAACAGAAGTAGAGTAGTTGGTGCAAACTACACTATTGCCCTGTTAATGTTGATGGAAGTTTCTTGATTGACTGTGTATACATATTTATTTTTGCTTATTTAAAACATGGTAGGTGTTTGATGCAGTGTTTTTGCCATTTTCCCTTGTATGTTTTGCCATTTGGTGTTTAGGATGAAGTTTCATGGGTTCAAGTATTTGTGAAACAGAATTCATGACATTGTTGTTTGTAAATAGGCAATACTAAAACGACATCTTTATGTTGGAAAATAGTAAGTTAATGGAGTGGCAATTTTTAAACTTTAAACGAGATATAAGTAGCAAAATTAATAGAATTTAAATTAACAGATTTTAAAGGAGAATTTTATATTGGAAAATTTGTAAATCAGCCAATTCAAAATGTGTAACAGCTAAAACTAAAAATGGCTTCATTTTCGATTTTGTTCTCCTTGTGTCCTATTAATAGTTGCTCTATCAGTTTTACACACCAAAAAATTTTCAGCTCTTCTCTCTTATAAATTTTGACCTGGAGTTCTAAGTTGTATCAATTCGTCCGACAAAGCTTTGGCTCAAATTATTTTATTGGAGCCGTTGTATTATGGAAAACAGCCATTCAAAGGAACCTCAAACACAACTTCCGAAAGGGTGATGGAGCGAATATGTCTTAGTTTAGATCAACATACAAGGTTTATTCTTTAAATTTCAGAAGGGATCCTTTTTTTTTTTTTTTTAATTAAAGTTAGTATGTCAAATTATCAAGAGGATCTGCTTTGTCTCCATTTCTTTTTACTCATATTGCTACGCTATAAAGTCTATTAATTTTGCTACACAGTAAAGTCAAATAGTAATCTTACTCAAAGTACCATACAATTTTTTACATTTTTTTATATCTTGAATTAATAATTTCTAAATTAATAACTAAAAAGTAAAACAATAAAGGGTTATTAATTTATTACTAGTAGTAGATTTTGGTTTTACACACGCACGTGCTACTACTCAAATTCTCACGTGCCGTTTGGACACAATTTCCTTTTCCATATTTTTCTTTCTCATTTTGATTTGATTAAATTAGTCATTAATTCTTATTCCTCCGCGTTTTCTGTGATTTTAGTATAACAGGGACTCCACCTTGAAGCAAACAGTTGTCTCTTTTTCTTGAATGAATCCCAGAGTTGAAAATGAAGTAATGAAGTAAAAGGGGTTAGTAAACAAATAAGAAAAGATGAGTGTTTCTTTGACAGTAATGACCTTTAATCTTCTCGAAGATCAACCAGAAGATAGTCCAAACTCATGGGACAAAAGAAAGGATTTGTGCGTAACAGTCATCACTAGTTATTCTCCAATGATTATTTGCACACAGCAAGGTTTGTCTATATGCGTTTAAAAATATTGGATCTTGATTCTTGGTAATTGAGTGTGTGTGTGTGTTTTTCTTTTTTTCCCTTTTTATTCAATATCAATATATTTGTTAAATGCGTGATCTGGGATTGCTTGGATTTACATTATGCTGATTTTTTTCTCTCTATAAATTTGTATGATTTTGGCTTTTGGGTAGGTGTGATGTCACAGTTGGACTACCTACGCCAATGCTTGCCAGGTATACCTCTTGATAAGATAATTATCTAGTTAATACTAATCACCAAGGTTGATGTATTTATGGTTACAAAAGTAATTATTATGAAGTTTGTGCTACTATTGGACTGGTCCTGCCTGCCTGAATTTGTAATTTTGAATCACTAATCACTTTGCATTTTAGAGTTTTTGGTTTCCTATATTATCAAATAATTTGGGGATTGTAAGCACAGAAAATGCATTATGCAAATGGAAATTTGAGATGTTAAAAGGATTTTGTAGAATTTTAATTCTCACATGAATGTAGTTTCTTTCGATTTGATTGGGAAAACAGAAAGTTTTACATGTCAAGGATTCAAGAACAACAAAGTTAGAATAATACACAAGAGTGGAGAGGAAGATGAGAATTTAATGAAATACACAGAACTGAAATTTTCTTGGAGAAGCGGCTGGTTACATCAAATTTTATAATTAAGATGGTGCTTGTTTCATCTTTTATTTGCTAAGAATATTAAAATCCTGCATACTTTGATTTTTTTCGTTCTTAAAAATATCTCGTTTATTGAATTATTTGAATGATGTGAGAGCTATCCTGGTTGGTCGACAAGGTTATGAACAATTTGGGATTTCAAGGAAAGGGTCTGAAGACAGTTCAGATCAACATTGCACAATCTTTTATGACAAGGAAAAGGTGGAATGTCTAATATATTTGGAACTCATCATTTGAATGTGCTGTATATTTTCTCAATTAGTTTAGTATATTTAATGGTTGATTTAGGTTGAGCTATTGGAAGGTGGAACCTTTTGGTTATCAGAGTCACCCTCGGTGCCTGGAAGCATTTCATGGGGTTCTTCCGATCCATGCATTTCCACATGGGCTATATCCTTCACCACTTTCATATCTTCTTCTGGTGTTATATTTTGCATAGTCCAGTTAATACATGGATTAATTTAGCAAAGCTACACGTTAATCCCTTAATAAAATGAGTTACACATTTCAGCTAAAAGGAGTCGAGCCACCAGGTTTCTCATTTCAGATAGTGAATACAAACATGGACGAGTTTAGCCCTCGTGCTCGTAGACGTGGTGCTCTGCTGACATGGCAACACATTGCGTCCTTACCTCCTAGCTTACCTGTCGTTTATTGTGGAGGATTTAACACACCAAAAGAATCTACTACAGGGCGTTTTCTTCTTGGAAGATCGAGGTATTATTATATGACACTTATCGATTCATTTCAAATTGAATAAGGTTATACTTGTCGTGTGATTGATTTTTTTTAATTACTTTTGTTACAGGGAACATGGCGTTGTAGGTGACATGAGAGACGCTTGGCCAAATGCTCGTGTGAGAAAAAATGTTTCCCTAATTCGAACTTACCATGGATTTAAAGGTACAAAATTTTCGGAGCTAAATGCAAAAATACCCCTGTGCTTTGCCTAATTGGCAAAATCCCCCCTATTATTTTTATTAGCAAAACCCCCCTATGGTTTGTATTAGCAGAAACCCCATTTCCAATTCCTTCAAAAATCAATAGGGAAGATATTGCCAATTGTTAACTAAACAGGGGGATTATTGTCAATTGTTTATGCGAATAAGGGTGTTTCTGCATTTTTTGATGGGGGTATAATTTTCAATTTCTGGCAAAGTATATACTCCGGCTTGGAGGGGTCTTTTGCACAAGAGGGCTTTTTGGTAATAAAAAACACGGAGATTTTTTCTAATTCGGCAAAGCATAGGGGGGTATTTTTGCATTTCACTAATTTTTTCTCCTTTTACAATCTGCTATTAAGGGAGCCGATCTGATGATTCCATTAATTGAATCTTATACCGTTCATTATATCGATCAGGTAACAAGCAAGGGACTGTTGAATTCTTGAAGTTGGTTTTTAGAGCACTTTGCCTTTGTTGGGATCGCCAAACTCAAGATCTTCATGTGGACTGGATTCTATTCAGAGGGAGATCACTAATCCCGGTCTCGTGTGAGGTTGTGAGTGACAATGTTGACGGGTATTATCCTTCGTCACATTATCCTTTATTCGTTGAGTTCATGCTTCCTCGTTCGGTGAGATTGATTGAAACGCCTACTCAAGATTGACTATTAGATTAGTAGACCTCACAAATTTGGCTATTTCCTTGTTTTCTGCAACATTTGTTATTTATTCACTATAGTTCTAAGGGTTGTATTTGTTTGACATGCTAAACATTTCAGGCTTGTGTAAATGATTGTTAATCAATTTGGTCATACTTTTCTTTTATTTTGCAAATGAGGTTATCATGGAGTTCATGTTATTGAGAATAATTTGCAGAAGAGATCAATAAATTTACTCTGTTTCACATTATGGTAAATTATTGAGATCCAATTCGCGATAATTAAGGGTCTTTTTGCAATTTACTACCTAATCTCTGAAGTATTGCTACTACCAACTTTATTAAACTATTTTGTAGTTCACCATCTTTGGGATGTTTGGCTATGTACTTCATAAGCTTTTCATAGTGTCGCACCTAACTCCCTAACAGCAACCACCAAAATTGGTAAAGGTTGTGAACAAAAACTTCTAAAAAATTGATGAGAGCAAAGTTCAAATTCAAAATGATTATGGAGTGAAGTGCAAAAAGTTTTAATTGGGGAGGTAAAAACCACTTCCCCTAAAAATCAAGTAACATATTTTTTTAAGGGTTTAAATCTTTTTAGAGGTTGAATTTAGCTATTCCTTTCATCTAATCATAACCCCAAGAATCACCCAAGAACCAAACCTATTTCTAAAATCTCAAAATTTTTTCCTTCAATTTCTAGCGATCAACATGAGGTAATTCGTCCAATTTTCATCAGACATGTTGTATATCAGTTTTGTCATAATCATTTGAAACACTCTTCTAAATATCTCTCAAAATTCAAGAATGATGAACAACCCTTTTCGTATCATTCTTGTTGCTACTTTTAACCCATTCTTCCTCATCAATTTTCCCACGCCCTTGGCCGAAACAAAACTGATACCCTCCAATTCGATGGAAGAACATTTGCCTCGCTTGAAGGAAAAGGGAACATTTTCATTTCTCTCTACTCGGGAAAGGTTAGCCCAACCTCATCTACGACCCCTGCAATCAATTTGACACGCATTGGTTTCTTCATTACATCGTATTTGCCATATGATATTGTAAGTAAAGCCGAAAAAACTCAATATTGCATCTTAGATGAGCAAAATGTGGCACCACTTGTTACCTTAAACGAACTTCCTCCCCCTCCCTCCTATATGATCAACAAAACATTCGAGATTAAAGACCCCGGGTCTCATTACATTTTTTACCAAAATTGCTTGGAGAAAACAATAGTGAATTTAGGTTTCGTCCTTAACATTGGAATGAAAGCATATGACGATTATGTGCACAAACATTACACCCTCTGGCCAAAAGTGGCGCATTTTTCTAGTGTATTGTACGGCGTTCTTTTAGCAATGTGGGTTGTTATTTGCTGCAAAAACGTAGGATATCGCCGTGATATTCATTGGTTTTTGCTCGTGCTATTGGTCCTTAAGCTCATTAGGTCGCTATGTAACATGATTCCACATCATCATCACTCGAACGCCGATCTGGGGAAGCTATTTTCCATGATTCACTTGTATTACCATACGTTAGCGTCTGGGTTTCTCATAATGCCGATTATCTCATTATTCAGACAATGTATAAAAGGAAAGGAAGCATCCGGATTGACCATTTTGATGCTTCTTCAATTTGTTGCGGAGCTTTCGTTTTTGGGTGAGCTGGACAAGGATCAACTTTTTCAACTAGCATACGCTCAATTTAGCGATTGTTGGGAATACATCTATATCGTTGCTGGTCCTATGATTTGTTCTGCTCTATTGGTATATATCTGCGTTGCGATATCGTGGATGAAGAGAGAAGCAAATGCAGTAGAAAACACGGCCAAGGACCTAAAGAAGATGGAGTTTCTTCGGATGGTGTACATAGTATTCTTACTAAATCAGTTAATCATGAAACCGGGTATGCTTATTTTCAGGATCACAGTTGAGTATGAAAATTGGTGGATAACTTTAGTCCTTTCTGAGATTGTTACTTTCTTGTTTTTCCTGTTTATTTGTTTTGTGTTTTGGCCTTGTATGAGCAATGAACGCTTCCTATGGGGAGATGACCGACTGCCGGTTCGTCCTGCACACAATGGCCAAATTTATCCGATATAATTATTATTATGTCATTTCATTTGTTATCTTATACTCCTATCCTATGATGCTAAGGCCCTTTTTTTCTTTTTTACAAGTAACAAAACGTTGTTAGGTTAGGTGCACTAGTTAGAATACATCTAACTTGCTTTACATAGTTCATTCATATATAAACGAACAAAATTAGAAACACATCCTCATTTCCCCATTATTCCAAACCACAGGTGACATAACATGACCCAACAAATACCAAAACCTATCCTAAAATCTCAAATCTTTATAAATAGGAGAGTCATGCCATCCTTTCAAAACCTTCAGGTGTAAGTCGCCTAGATTCTATCTCGTTGCATAAAAACACAGCCAGTTCCTCTTTCCCACATCGGCAAAGTCCATCACACAAAGTCGACAACAAATCCGAATTAAGAACCACAGATCTATCCATCATCTCTTTCAATACCTCAACTGCTCCATCATAATCTTCATTCTTGATAAAAGCAGATATAAGCATCTTAAATGTTTGTTCATTTGGATAACAACCACTACGCACCATGCTTTTGTATAGTTCAAAACCACGTTCAGCGTTATTTCTCACACACTGCCCTGTAATAAGAGCAGCAAAGGTCGATGAATTAGGTACAAGTTTGTCCTTATCGAGTTCTTTAACCATATACGCAGCTTTCTTCGTCTTTCCCTCTTTGCAAAATCCCATTATCAAAGCATTATAAGTTAAAATATCAGCTTTGACACCATTAACCGACATCTCCTCGAACAAACGAGTCCCCATTTCGCTATTTCCCGACTCACTATAACCACTTATCAACGTGTTATAAGTTATAGTAGTAGGGCCCACTTTTATCCTTTTCATCTCACTGAAAAGCTTACTTGCTTCATGTAATTTCCCCTCCTTGCAGGACGCGTTTATAAGTGTGTTATAAGTAACATCATTTGGTTGAAAACCATTTTTCTCCATTACACTCTTAAGCTTCAATCCATTGCTCAAAAGACCCTTATTACAATAACCTGATATCAAAGTGTTATATGAAACGACAGTATGGGCTAATCCCATTCCTTCCATTTCGTTGAAAACCTCACTCGCCCTTTCTAATTTTCCTACTCTACAGAAAGCCCAAATAACCATATTAATCGTATAGACATTTGGAGAAATACGACACCTGCGCATTTCCTTGTAAAATGATAAGATTATATCTGCTCGATTCAAGCCATTCAATGAACTTAAATACGCGTTACATGACTCGACTGTGGGATAAAATCCATACTCCCTCATCCAACAGAAAGCATCACTAGCATTCCTGAATTTCTTCATATGAGCATAGGTCTTAAACAATGCATCAAAAACACGCGGTGAAGAATCACACATCTTATAAGAGTAAACCAAAGCATCAAAAACTTTTCGCGGAAAATCCAACTCTGATAATCCCACTTCGATAATTCTCCTTAAAATCGACTCCGCGGACTTAAACTTCCGATTCTTAGTTAGAATGTGGAGAATTATACAATTGACATCAAGGGTGTTGAATTCGGAGTTTTTAAGCTCAACCCACTTGTAAAATTCGAGGGAAATCACGTAATCTTTCTGGGTTTTCAGCAAAATGTGCTTAATTCTGAAAGGTGTCAAACTAGAAGCTAGGTTATTGAGTTTATCCCATTCGGAATTAATTAAATGACTGTGTGCAACGTTTATAAAGTCCAAGTCTTGGCCTTTGGGTGGAACAATAGTTCTGTGGGGTAATAAAATTGGATTTTTCTTGTAATTACTGGGAACTGAGAGTTCTTCAATAGGGCTCTTGATTTGGGCTTTGTTAGTTGTTCTGAGAAATGAATAAAATCTACGAAATTGATAAGGGTTCATGGTTTTCTTTACGTACGTACGTATGGAAAGACGGTTCCGTTTGATTTGCTGGAAAATCAACGAAAAATTAGAATTCGGTTTCAAGTATCAATAGAAGGCGGTACTAACCTGCGAATTGAGTGTGGAGACCAAGGTTCTTGCTCCCCCGTCCCCTTTGTATCTGATAGTTCCTTTTTTAACATACGCAGAGAATCTGTATTCCAGAAATCGCCTTTATTAAAGTCGTGTTCTTTTGTGCGATTTGAGGAGTTTATTTGTTGGGTAAATATATTTGAAATAGAAAATTGTATTTTTTTTGTTTGACGTTATTAAAGTCTCGGGGCCTGTTTGTCTCGTCTTTCGGAGAGTGGTTTGGGAAAGTGGTAGAGGTTTGAGAAATAATCTCGATTTGCGTAATGTTGTTTGTTTGGGTTTTGGGAAAGTTGTTTGGGAAAGTAGCCGCAATTTTTGACTTTTCTAATATAGAGAGAAATAGAAATAGAGTAGAAAAGTGGCCTGTTTGTTTGGCCTTTCGGAGAGTGGTTTGAGAAAAAAATTACTGTAGCTAATTAATTGGGAAAGTGGTTGGATTGTTTGTTTGGCCTTTCCGAAAACCGAAATTTTTTTCGGAAAAGCGAGACAAACAGGCTCTCGACATTTCTAATTTCATGTTCTATGAAATTAAATTTAGGGTAAACACCATATTTGGTCCCTCTTATCATTAACTTTTTACAGAGTGGTCCCTCTTATATTTTTTTTCTCAGTTTAGTCCTTACTATGTATTATTTGTTTCACTTTAGTCCTTTTCAGGTGTTCCAAGGCGGTTCCGGTAACATGTGATATGCTCACAAGGGCAATTTCGTCATTTCAAGTAAACTAACATGGATATTTTAGTCTTTCTAATCATTTGAAAAAAAACTAAAGATTTAATCAGGCTTTCATTCCAGTCCAACTTAATCGTCAATTTCATTCCAAACTAAAGTTTTCTCCAAAAATCTTCTTCAAACACCTAAATTGCTCACCAATTAAACAATACCTCAAATGGTCTCAATAGCGAATGAACGAAAATGCCCTAAAAAATATTCATATGTATGTCACGTGATATCAGAACCACCTGATAAGGACTAAAGTGAAACACATAATTCATAGTAGGGACTAAAGTGAAATAAATAATTCATAGTAGGGACTAAAGTGAAAAAAAAAATATAAAAGGGACCACTTTGTAAAAAGTTAATGATAAGAGGGACCAAAAGTGATATTTACCCTTAAATTTATAGTCACATTTTTGAAAAAATCTACTTTTTGGTCAAGCATTTTATAAATGTAGCTTTTAATTTTTTCAAATAATTTGTACCTTTAATCCATTTTTATAGTCTTCGATGTTAGTTTTTTCAAATTCTACTTTTCATTTAATATTTATGTTGTTTAATTAACACCCCTAAAATAATGTTAGTTTTAAATGTTTGGTCCCAAATTATAAGGGTGTAAGACTTCATGAATGTTGACCAAAAGCATAAGTTTGTTATAAAATAGATGATAAAATGTGTTGATAATAAAATGCAATTTTTTCATTTAAATATCGTTCAGAAAAATCGGTTATTGTTGTATAACAATGAAAATTACTAAGCATTTTCTCATTTGAATAGCGGTCAGAAAAATTGATTATTGTCATATAGCAATGAAAATTACTATGCATTTTGCCATTTTCGAGTTACTAGTCTGCAGTGGTGTAGCATCTTGGTGGGGGTGGGGAGAAATTTTTGGTTCCTATGTATATGTAATATGATTTGTTGGTATTAATAAATTGACTTTAGTGGTCAGTGGCGTTACCAGAATAATATTTCAATTGGGTCATTATAATGTAAGAGAGTATATTTTTTTTAACCGTAATAGTACTTTTTTTTATTAAAGTATATATTTAAATTGGGTGAAATACATTTTTCCCCCTTAAAGTATGGGGGTGGTATTAGTTACCCCCTAAAGTATCAATTGTAACACTTACCCCCTATGTTACAATTTTCTAGTTTTTATTCCAAAAATACCCCTGCCCCTTACATAAATAATAATTTTTTTATTAAAATAAATGTGTCTGATTAAATAAGAATCCATTTATCCACCAAAGAACAACATATTTTAATTTCTTCCTTTTTTTTTGTTTATTTTGGTTCTATGGTTTCAAAATTTTCTTTATTCTATTACAATTTGTTTTCTTTATCTTGTGTTTCAATTTTTTTTTATTTCTATCTCAAATTTTTTTCTTTATATCTTTTGAGTTTTCATTTGGTGATAATTATCTCATTTATATTCCGTACGAATTATTATTCAAAATGTTGATTAATTCTTCTTCAAAAAATTAATTCTCGCAAAATTCAAGTTTAACACCAAATAATTATGTTTTAATTTCTTCATTCATTTATCAAAAAATAAAATCTTTATTAATTATGAATTCATCAATCCCCACCAAACAATATTATGTTTTAATTTCTTCATTTCTTTTGTTTTCTTCGGTTATTAAAAATGAGATAAAAATGAATAAAAAAATTTGAGATCGAAAAAAGGAAGGTAACAAAAGAAATGAAGAAAATAAAACATAATATTTGTTTGGTGGATGTATGGATTCATAATTAATAAAGTTATAATTTTATTTTGATAAATTAATAAAGAAATTATTATTTATGGAAGTGGTGGGGTATTTTGAAATAAATACTACAAAATTATAACATAGGGGCAAGGGCGGACCTACATAGGGGTTAGTGGAGTCTATAGCCCCCACTCATATTCAGAATATATATTTAGTAGTGGTATTCTTAACATAAAAACTATATTTCTCACTGGATAAGTTATTCAGACTTCTGGATGAGGTCCACGGTTCGACCCTTGGATGCTTATTCCCTTTCACTTTTTTTAGTTTTTCCCCTTCCACCACAAAACATAAGCGTTTTCTATTTGGGCCCTCCTTTTAATTAGTATAGGTCCATCTTATTTTCTCTAGTATGTCCATGCAATATTTATTTTATGAACTCTTCAGAAAGAAAAAGGAAAACTAAAGCTTTTATTTTAGTTAACAAAGTTTTTAGTGAGATAGACCCGAAAATTGTAAAGTTGTGGAATGTGTATTTTAATTCATCAATTTAACAATTGTATACATATAAAATAGTTACAAATGATATAATCTGAATTATAGAAAAAGGATATAAGTATTTTTCAAATAAATTTATATTAGTTTTAGTTACATGAAAAATGAATTTGCTCAATGGTTTGGTTATACATGTTTATCAACATTGTCCCGAGTTCAAATCCCAAGAGTGCATTTTCCTTTGTTACTTATTTCATAGTCTCTTTTGTTTCTTAGCAATTATTCTTTTAATCTATTTTATTTTCTCAACAATTGTTCTTTTAGTTTCGTTTTCTTTTTCAACAATGATTCCTTTAGATTATTTTTCTTTATGAATAATTGTTCCTTGATTTTTGTTATTTTCTTAATTTTTTTTTTTTTTTTGTGAATATAATTGGTGTCATCTGAAATTGTATTTCGATTATTTAATTTATCCTTGAACCTTATAGCCCCATGTATTAAAGTTTCATTTTTTACGTACGTTTCGGTCAGTAGTATATTAGAAACTTTCGAGATTTTTCGAATTTTTTTGAGAAATCTTAGAAAGAATTGTAAATAAAAAGAAAATATGTTAAAGTAGAAACTACTCTATATTCTCGTTTTGGTTAACTCAAATACAAAAACTTTTGGTGTTTTCAGGGGAAACTTATCAAAAATTTGATCTATGCTTAGCCCCCACTGACCCGTATTCCTGGATCCGCCCCTGCATAGGGGGGTAAGTGTTACAATTGATATTTTAGGGGGGTAACTGGTACCACCTTCATACTTTAAGGGGAGAAACTGAATTTCACCCAATTAAATTATATTTCTAATTTTCATGATATCATGACTACTAAATGAATGCATTTAAAAATAATAATTTATATATAGAGTGGTTGAATGCAGTTACGCTGTTTGAAAAAAGTATAACACCCGATATAACTTACGGTCCTTTTTTAAGATTACCAAGATCAACCCATCAAATCTTCCTACAAATTGTGATCGGTTTGGGTTTGATTGATTAATATTGGTGGTTTTGCGGTTTCGTTGAACATCTATTTCTCACAATCCTAAAAATTGGGATTTGTCTTTTACTATTAACATATTTCATAAAAATTTATTAGTGAAAGATAAATATATTTTACTAAAGCATGGCCTCGTTGTCATATAAAATTAAGTTTGATTAAATGGGATCTATTTAAAGCAATTGAAAGATATATTAATATTTTCAAGTATTATACATACCATTTCCATATAAAGTACAAAAGTTGAGTGGAGTCGCTGCAGCCCCACTCAACTTCTTGTGTAGTTTCTTCCTAAGGTCTTGAGTTCAAACTCGTTGTAGCCCATTGACCTTGTGTAGTTTCTTCCTAAGGTCTTGAGTTTAAACTTTTTGTAGAAAATTCTCCTTCTTTTTAATTTAGTTTATTATTTATGCATTTTTCTTTGTGAATTACTTATGCAATAAAAAAGCTACTATATTTTTTCATCTTTTGTGTAAGAAAATTGTTAGTATATTTTTTAATTTTTTGTTAGATAAACTATAGTGTTATTTTATCTTGAGTTAGATTTTATTAGGAAAAATTGTAAAAAAGTCCCAAACTAATTAGTAATTTTGAATTTTTGTTCCAATCTATATCACTTTGTCAAATTAGTCCCGTAATTTTATATTTTTTTGGAATATCGCCCCACTTGTCACAAGGATGCTTACATGTCATGACGTGGCAAGTTTTATCATAAAAAATTATATAAAATTGTAGAATTCGTCCCAAGCTACTTACAAATTTTGATTTTTCGTCCCAAACTATATCAATAAACCGACTTTCGTCTCGTAATTGAAATGACATGGAAAAAAATTTGTTCCAAACTAATTATAAATATTTATTATTTATTAATACAAAAAAACAATGCACAAATTTTTCCTAATGAACTGAGATATGATTTTTTTCTCAAAAGCGCACATGAATTTCAAAAATCAATATTTTCTCTTCAAAAAAGTTTATGGCAATTTACTTCCATGTAATATTCATAATATTCAATTTACCTTAAATTGCTTCTTTTCAAATTATAAGAGGTAGATTGAACAAAATGAATATCATAGGGGATAAATTGTCATTAGTCCCTTAAAAAAGTAAAAGATGAATCATCATTTTCATAAAATTAAAAATTTAATAATTGACTAAATTCATGCGAAATGACAAATGGTGAGACGAAATTCGACGAATTAATATAGTTTGGGACGAAAAATTAAAATTTATAATTAGTTTGGGATGAATTCTGCAATCTTATATAATTGTTTATGCTAAAATTTGCTACGTCATGACATGTAAGCATCCATGTGGCAAATACGACGATATTCCAAAAAAATATAAAATTACGGGATTAAATTGGCTAAGTGATATAACTTGGGACGTAGATCTCATTAATATGGGACGTTTTTTACAATTTTGCCTTTTATTGTTATATTAAAACATAAAAAAACCACAACTTTGCTATCAAAAAATTCTTCGCCCCTACAATGCTCACTTTAACTTTTCTTTGTGACAATTTTAAAAACTTTTGATTGATTTTTACATTATATTAAGTTTCTTTTCCCATAAAAAGAGCAACTAATAAAAGTATTTGAATGTCTTTTTTTTTTTTTTAATTGTAATAAATAAAGCATGTGACCAAAACATATCTTTTTTTGTAATGATTAAGATTAAATAAATTGTGGGTAATTCATTTATATACATGATGATGAAGTGTGTAATGAATCAGGAAAATACTCAAATATATGCGCAGTTAAATTATTGGACAGAATTCATAACATTATGTCACTATTCTTGTAGCTTTAGTCAAACTATCAAAATATTATATTTTCATTCTTGATTAATGAATCAAGAAAATACTCAAATATATATGCAATTAAATTTTTGGACACAATTCATAACTTTATGTCACTATTCTTGTAGCTTTAGTCAAATTATCAAAATATTTTATTTTCATTCTTGATTTTTAAATGAAATATTTTTATTTTCAATCGAATCAAACAACAACTTCTCATTCTTTATTTTCAATTGAATCAAACAACATCTTCTAAATCAATAGTTCATTTTTTGTTATCTGATAACGATAAATAAAAACAAATTACATGATTTATTTGAATGAATTTCTTTTGGAAAATTAATCAAATAGAATTATAATTTCGTAATTAAGTACTAGCAAAAGTCAAGTGTCACATAATCATTACAAGCAAATTAAAAAAAAAATCTGCATGGGTTTGTTTCTCTCTTACGGTACACTAATATTCTATAGACAAATAATTAGATTATCACGGGATTCAAGCCATCAGATTACCAAAGATCTCAATCCGACGGTTAGAATCACCCCATTTCTTCCATATATATGTTTTACCTTCCAATCCCCTATCCCTCCCCTCTCCAGTTGGATTCTTCCATCGTTCTTCCCGTGTTCGTAATTCCAAAAATGCATAAAAAAACACAACAAATTTAGAAGTATTTATATTATATCAATTTCTCGCATACAAGTAGATGGACACAGTTTGGATCTAGATCTTGAAAATTTGATCTATAAATCAATCGATCGATCTTTGTGCAGTGGTGAAAATCTAATCAGTAGAGAATAAAAATGGAGGTCGCGAGGAGAAGGCCTCACGCGATTCGATTGTTCGTGGTCTTCACGCTCCTTCTCCTCTTCACCACCGTTCACTCCTTCTACCTTCCTGGCGTTGCACCTCAGGATTTCTTCAAGGTATCCCCCCGAAACATGCGTTTTTTATATATCGATGTAGTCATGTAGCTTTGCAAAACTCATGGATCGTACGTATTACACATGTGGTTTGTGTGCGCGCGCGTAATTGAGTGGTCGGTTAGTATTTGTGAATGAGATAAGAACGGTGCCTGCAACGTTTAAAGAAGTTTTACGAATTGGAGTTTGCTACGTGTTGTTATTAATCTGGAGTGTGATGTTGTTTGATTAAGAGGCTATTGCAGTATTTTCTTAGTAGTTTATGTGCTAATGAATGAATTTGGCGTCTACTTGAAAATTCATACTCTAATCCAAAAGTCATAGCACTTATTAATCAAAAACAATAGACTGCCACTATTATTACTTATCTTGTTATTCCCTCTGAAATAATCGAATAACCAGGCTAAGGGGAAAGTTTAATATATTTTCAGTGATTCTCTATTGATTAAATTTCTCTTGATGGTTAAATTTGTTAAAACCATTTATTTGATGCATAAGTTGGTTTACTTAACATTGTAATCCATAGTTGACAATCTTAGCAAAGCAATGTGTTGAGGGCGAATAGGCTGGATATATATATATATATATATATATATATATATATATATATATATATATATATATATATGGTAGTCTGTCATTACTACAAGGAGAATCTGTGGTAGTTTAGTATTATATAGTCATGGATTAAAGTTTCGTTTTCGTAGTATGTTTCGGATAGTTAAAAATTGAAAACTTAGCAGGAACTTTTCGATATAAAAAACTTTTCGGTGTTTGTAGTGGTAACACATCAAAATTTTGATCCATGCATATGGTATCACGAAGGGGATGGATTTCTTCAAACGTCCTCCAGACTTGGGACTGATTGAAATTACTTTTGAGAGGCACTTTATAGTTTCCATCTTTTCCTTCTTCTAAAGCTCCACTCATACCAAACAAGGGAAAGAGCTCCTGCCTTCTCCCGATGCTTCTACAAAACCTCTGTTCCTAACGTACTCTTACGAGTATTTATGCGAGTCATTAGACCTTTCATATATTTGGTGATATAAAAATTCATGTTAAGTTGCACACATGAAATGAAAATATACATGCAGTAAAGTTATTTGTTTATAGAAATCCAAGCTGAGCCATTACAGCACAATTTTAATGGTCATATAGACTATGTATCCAGTTTCAACACCATATGTGAAATTATATGTACCTGTGTGGCATGTATCCCAACCTTTTTGTTACGAATATGCATAAATACAGACCTGCATGCAAATCTGTCTATAGTTGGTTGCTGTCAAGTTAATAGTCTCGTGTGGTGTTTGTATAATGCAGGGTGACCTTCTGAAGGTGAAAGTCAACAAACTGACCTCTGTGAAAACTCAACTTCCGTACTCCTACTATTCCCTTCCTTACTGTAAACCAGAAAAGATTCTGGACAGTGCTGAGAACCTTGGTGAAGTTCTTCGTGGTGATCGTATTGAGAACTCTCCCTATGTGGTATGTCATCCTAGAGGTCTTTATTTTATTTCTCTTTTTTAATTTTTTAAGACATCTTTGTTTCATTCATCTCTGGGACATTGAAATGAGTGGACTTTATTCTTGCATTCAATCATTCTCAAACAAATTATTGAGTATATCACAAAAAAAAAAAAATCTCACTGAAGTTCATTGATGCAGTTTAAGATGCGAGAACCAAAGATGTGCAATGTTGTCTGCCGTATTACACTTACTGCCAAAGATGCAAAGAATTCAAAGAGAAGATTGACGATGACTATCGAGTCAACATGTAAGCCTTTTTCATTCTTAATGCATTATCCTATGGCCCACTTACTGTTTTATGGTTTCTTTACAGGATTTTAGATAATCTCCCTCTTGTTATGCCTTATAAGAGACCTGATCTGGACGCCTTGATTTATCAACATGGTTTCGGTGTTGGTGTCAAAGGTGTATATGATGGAGTAAGTATTATATAGCTTTGTTGATAATAGGGGTCTTTCTGTGAATGGAAAGTTAAATCTTGATTTTGTCTTTTTCTTGATTCATTTGTTCATAGAAAACGGACGAGAAGTACTTTATCAACAATCACTTGACATTTACTGTAAAATATCATAAAGACGAAGAAACTGATGCTGCAAGAATTGTCGGATTTGAAGTCAATCCATTCAGGTAATCTGATGCGAATGCTCAATATTGTGCTGTAGCCATTCCTTAGACCTGTTATTGCTGATGTTCAAATTCTGACCTTTTACTTGATCTTGCATTGTTACTGTGTATCCAGTGTTAAGCATGAATATGAGGGTAAATGGGACGATAAAACACGATTATCAACATGTGACCCTCATGCAAAACGAATTGTAACTAGCTCTGGATCTCCTCAGGAGGTTGAAGATAAGAAGGAAATCATATTCACATATGATGTGGAGTTTCAGGTAATACTTCTGTTCTCGTTGTGGGTGGATAATGTGTTGGAGAATAGAAACTGATTGTCACATTGCAGTAATCTGCTCTGTCCTTTGCCTTGTAGGAGAGTGAAGTCAAGTGGGCTTCTAGATGGGATACTTATCTTTACATGGCTGATGATCAAATCCATTGGTTCTCAATTGTCAATTCTTTGATGATTGTTCTTTTCCTCTCTGGAATGGTGGCCATGATTATGCTACGGACTCTCTACCGTGACATTTCGAAGTACAACCAGTTGGAGACCCAAGAAGAAGCTCAAGAAGAAACTGGGTGGAAATTAGTTCATGGGGATGTTTTCAGGCCTCCAATGAACTCGGACTTGCTCTGTGTTTATGTTGGAACTGGCGTTCAGTTTTTTGGCATGATACTAGTAACTATGATCTTTGCAGCACTTGGGTTCCTATCCCCTTCTAACCGAGGTGGACTAATGACAGCTATGCTTCTGCTCTGGGTGTTCATGGGCCTGTTTGCTGGCTATGCGTCGGCGCGTCTCTACAAGATGTTCAAAGGAACAGAATGGAAGAAAATTACTCTTCAAACAGCTTTTATGTTCCCTGGAATTATCTTTGCTATATTCTTTGTTCTGAATGCGCTAATTTGGGGCGAAAAATCCTCTGGTGCCGTGCCATTTGGAACCATGTTCGCATTAGTCCTCTTGTGGTTTGGAATTTCGGTTCCACTTGTTTTTGTAGGTAGTTATGTAGGGTTTAGGAAGCCAGCTATTGAGGATCCAGTGAAAACTAATAAAATTCCTAGGCAAATACCCGAGCAGGCCTGGTACATGAACTCGGTCTTCTCAATCTTAATTGGAGGCATACTCCCATTCGGTGCAGTATTTATTGAACTATTTTTCATCCTGACATCAATCTGGTTGCATCAGTTCTATTACATCTTTGGTTTCTTATTTCTCGTATTCATCATACTGATTGTCACCTGTGCCGAAATCACCATTGTGCTTTGCTATTTCCAGCTATGCAGTGAGGATTACTTATGGTGGTGGAGATCATACTTGACCTCGGGCTCATCAGCATTGTATCTCTTCCTTTATGCAGCATTCTACTTCTTCACAAAGCTCAACATCACTAAACCAGTGTCGGGTGTTCTTTATTTTGGGTACATGCTGATTGGTTCATATGCTTTCTTTGTGTTGACTGGCACAATTGGTTTCTATGCCTGTTTCTGGTTCACAGGGCTAATATACTCATCCGTGAAGATCGACTAAAAAAGTGATGCCACCTGAAAGTAAGTTTTACATAGGTCTCAAGAAAACTTACGATAACTTGCAAAGATCATCTATAGTGGTCGAGTTGAGCTGCATTTTTTTCAAAATGATGTTAGTTTGTCATCTGCAATGTTTTATACTAGACTCTTGAGATCTGTAATTTTTCTTCTTCTTAGTTTTGCTTGTTAAACCATTGAAGGGGAATTTTTTGTTAGGATTTGGAGCAATTTTTTTCCTCTGCTACGGACTCTTTCTTTTATAATGACAAGAAATATTGTATGAACTTCACCGTCGTGTTATGTAATTTAGCAATAATTGTTTCTGCTAAAAGTGGATATTGCTAGGGGCTGGCAGTACTGCACTATAGGATAGTTCAATATTTGTCTCCCTTATCATTATTGCAGTTCACGATCTTGGGTGGCCATCAGATACATTAGCATGACTCTAAAATATTATTCATTTTTAGTACCAGAGTAAATTCTCTAGTTAGCATTTCTTAGGTTTGTACCAATTTTGCACCTTTGGTTCCGCAGTATGTGATGGATCCAAAAGTGCTAATAATTTTAAGAAATTTGAGACAAAAAGTGCAATTTTATGAATACACTTATGTAGGACTAAAAGTGCAATTTCCATATCCCTTATTTAACGTCCACGTATTGAACAAAAGTCACAAACCAAGAGAAATCTAAAATGGCGCCGCATAAGGCCTCAGTACTGTTGTACAAGAGGCCGGAAAAACAGACTTGTGTTAGAACCAGAAATTATTTGTTACTACCTTTATAGTGCAACATACTAATAAGATGACAGTGCTTTGAATATTGGGCATATCATATGTTATTGAAAATATCGAATTATTTATACTATACCAAGTCATATGTAGTTGTTACATGCTTTCGATAAATATGACAATGTCCAAAACTTGCGCCATTGCTCCGTCAAATCCACTTCGTCTACTTATACTTAGTTGTAACTAATTGACAACCCCCCTCCTTCCTTACCTACCTATTTCTTCCAATTCATCCAACACTAGAATAAAAAACTAAAGTCTTATTAATGAACATGAGATATATTCATGAAAAAACAAAAATGTTGGCACCAGGAAATGTGAATCCAACTGCGGTGCAGGCACCATCACCACTTTACTACTAATATATTTAACTTTAATAGGAGTATTTTCTTACTGTATAGTCATTTTCTTGTAATGTCTTGCCAGGAAAGACAGACAGAGTTCATTACTCTCAAAATAAACACAATGACTCATTCAACAATTAATACTCAAAAACCATAAATAAAATATATTCAATACAGGATAAGTACGAAACATAAACTGGATGATAATAACATCTACAAATCGCTGGAAATTAATAATAATATTACTATGAAGTATGAATGCTACTTCATTCTGTTATAGATATTGAGCATATTTATATAGTATATTGCATTCGAAGTCTTGATCATGACGACTTTCAAGGTGATTTTGGCACTTCTGGGAATATAAGTTTAGGCAGTTCTGGAATTTCTGGGAGTTCGGGCAGCTTAGGCAGTTCGGGCTTGGGAAAAGCTGGCAATTCTGGAAATTCTGGGAGTTCAGGAAGCTTGGGCACTTCGAGCTTTGGCAATTCTGGAATTTCTAGCTTTGGGAATTCGGGTAGCTCAGGCTTTGTCAATGATGGCAGCTCATGATCAGCCTCTGCCAACTTTGGCAGTTCGGGCTTTGGTAAAGTTGGTAGCTCGAATTTTGGTAAAGTTGGAATTTCGGGCTTGGGAAGCTCAGGCAAGGTAGTTTCCAAAAGGTGACGGGCCTCGGTCTGAATTGTGTTTGAAGATAATAAAGTAATCAACAATAATAAGAAAAAGCTATTGTAATATGCCATTTTTAGGTTGAGTTTGAGAATTTTCTTTGATATCTTTTAATTCAGTGATGAATGAATTTGAGTAAGTTTATATAGACAAATGGCTGTGGAGAAACATCAAAAATTTGGCCTTGGTTGGTGTAGAGTAGTGAGAGTTAGTTCAACTTCCTAAATGATATTATTTCCATTTAATTACATATGCCTTTTATTAAATTTCTTAAGCTTTCTGGTCATAACTACATGTTACATTTCTTACTAACAAAGTTAACTTGAGATCATGTCAAGTTTAAGTTCTAAAATTTTTCTAGGTTCATTGCTCCTCTTCCAATACTAATCACCTTTGTAACGAAGTTTCATTTATGTGCAAACATGACCTATAATGTTTATCCTACATCACCTTAAAGTTTTATTAATTTTAGATACGCAAAAATGAAAAAGAAAAACGAATTTGGAATTTTCCGTGTATAATAAACAAGGTGTGCATTACAGAGTTCCCAAATTCCAATATTTTAAACCAAAAAAGTACACGTGATTTTTGAGAAACCATTAATATATCCCATCCCTGAAAACCAAAAGGTACTCAGTGGTATTTTGTATTAGCTTTGATGAAATACTGCAATTCTATCAGCCCCTGTGGCTCTATTTTGACTCTTTTAGATGGTATCTGCAATACTAAATTTTGTGAAGGAAATGCTCCTGAACGCTCACTTGTTAATTTTATCAAACTGTCCACTGGATTGCATTTTAATATTCGGGGTTTAGTATGTTTTAATTTGCTAGTTTTCATTTTGGTGTACGCCATTTGCATTCTTATCATCTTGGCAGGTTAAAAGGCATGAGACTCAGTTGAGCTATTTGGCTGCTCAACCTTATCGCACTTCACGACATGCTAGTGGAGGAGGTGTACATAATTCATCTTTATCTCTTCTTTTATATTCAAGTAATATTTATAAATACTAACTGATCTGTTCATACCTATGCTTAAAAGTTTCCAGTTGTTCTAGTTTTCAATAAGATGATCTATCTATTATCAGATGCAATCTTCCCTTATCCGAAAACATTGGTTTGTCATTTTTACATATTGGAGAGTGGCATGCTTGGTTATGGTTTTGACAGTGTTTTGCGGTTGTTAGATCTATGCTCTTGTATGCTAGCTAAGGGAACAAACTTTATATCATGTTTTTCCTTAGCAACCAATTTGGTTTCATTTTGGAACTCCTCTAGTCATGCATCTCAAATCCTGCATAATGTCACCAGTTAAGATTAGTGATGATCTCCGTAGATTATTTGGCTTCATAATGGGATATGTGACATTATGGTATGGATTTGGAGACTGTTATCTTTGATGAGGGCAGTGAATTAGGTAATTGCGTCAATTAATCTGGTGACGTTGCTCTAACTTTGTCTTATGAAATATCTCGAAAATATCAATCTGATGTGTACTTGTACATAAAACATCTCAATTATTCTACTACTAGTTAATTTGTTTAATCATACGTATCATGTGCTGCACCACCCCTTTGCTTCTCACCTTTTAATCTTCTTATGCAGCGCAGAGTCTTTCAAGTGTTATAGGAACGAGCACGCTTGGAAGATCAAATTACTCTGGCAGGCCAGCTAGTGGATTGCGTGATACAGAGGGTTCAAGCACTGCTTCATATCTTATGGAGCTAAATCTTCAAAATGATCCAGAAGCAGCCTCATAAGGTTGTTTGAGAGTCAACCTTCGCTACATAATAACCCTTCAGCTCTTGCTGAATATTGCAAGTCTCTGGCTAAGGTTGATAGGCTTGACCAAAGCAAGCTGCTGAAGACACTGCATAGAGGTGAGGACATAGGACATTCCCTTCAGCCTTGAGACTCTCCACCTCAGCTTTTTTTTTTTTTCCTGAAAAGCAATCGACTAAGCTCGTTCTCACATGAGCTTGAAGTCTACTAGATACATCCCTAGTTTTTGGTCTTGGTCCGCTCGATATTGTATTTACTCCTTTGGGTTCTTTACATGGGTCTCTGGAGGTGCTTACTATCAGGTGGATGAAGAAAGTAGTGGGAGCTCTCTCAGCTCTTAGAAATGTTGGAAAATCTTCAAAAGACGGCGTCCTTGGTACTGCAAGTGCTATTTTGCTCCCGGTGACTGCAGAATGGGAGAAAATTGAAGAGCAGTTATGGCGCACAATATGTTCTTTGGTTTCTGCCTTGATTTCGGGTTTCGGAGAACTCATTGAGAATAGAGGAATTGATAAAGGTACTGATAGATCCTTCATCACTGCTACTGTTGTTTGGTTGCATCTCTGGCTAAATTGCCAGTATTTGCTTTGGATTGTTGTTTGCTCTTATCAGGCTTGGTAAACAGGAAGAAGTTCAACCCACTATTGAATCTAGTACTAAATTTAGTGATGTGAAGGGATTAGATGAGGCAAAAGCTGAGCTAGAAAAAACTGTTCACTACTTTCGCGATCCAAAGGTATTAGCATTCTGTAATTCTGTATTAATAGCCCTGTCAGTACTAACTTCTGGTAAATATACAAGTGGACGAGCCTTTAATGGACATTGTCAATGAGAGTTTGTGTATAGACCCGTAGTCCGCCCATAAGGATCTCTTGAGCTGAGTGGTTGGGTCAGTTTTTATGTTGGGTTGTGTTTATTTGTTTCATTTTAGATGGTTACATTACTTCTTCATGATCTGCAAATTTGTTGTCCAGCCTTTCTTCCCCTTTATCTGGATGAGGGGCTCACATGTGAAAGGTGTTCTGCTAGTTGGTCGTCCTGGCACTGGGAAAACTACATAGGCAAGAGCCATAGCTGGAGAAGCTGGTGTGCCTTTTTTCTTTCTTGCAGTGGCGGTGTTTAAGGAAATGTCTGTTGGTGATGGACCCCAAAGAGTGATGATGTCTTCTCTAATGCAGAAAAGAGGTCACCATGTATAATCATTATTGATGAAATTGAGACCCAAAGGATCAGCAAGACATAATGATGACTTTGAATCAATTGCTTGTTGAACTTGATGGTATAAAACGAAACAAGGGTATCGTTGTAATTCTAGCAACTACTTCAGGAGAGTCATTGGACAAGGCACTGGTGAGACCTGGACTGTTGGACAACCATGTTGTTGTTCCAAATCCTGATGTTTAAGGAAGAGGCAAATCTTGGAAGCTCAAATGTCACTATTGTAACTATGCATGACCAGTAGAAAAAGTAACTATTGTTCCCCATGGCAATTCGCTTGGGCCTGTTTCCTATGTAGAAGAAGATGAGAAATGGCTTT
Source organism: Penstemon barbatus (assembly GCA_003313485.2). Lineage (NCBI taxonomy): Eukaryota > Viridiplantae > Streptophyta > Magnoliopsida > Lamiales > Plantaginaceae > Penstemon > Penstemon barbatus. Next base: position 4,874,404 of record CM064879.1, read on the forward strand.
CTCGTGTTGATGTAGAACGGACGAAATGTATTGCTCTTCTTGTGTATACTTGGGTGGAGTAGTTGCAGAGGGCTCATTTTTGGTAAAACGATTCTCCAACATGCATGAAATGAGCTGGAATAATAGTGTTCTCTTTGATAGAATGAGCAAACTGGTGGGAGTCGTAACCATTATTGAGAGTACGATCAACAACGAGACTAGGCTCCTACTTGAGCAAGAAATGAGAGAACTCGTGGAAAGGGCAAATGAAAATGCCAGCTAAGACTATTCTTGCTACGCATGAGAATGAGCTACATGCTCCTGCTATTACTTTGCTCGAGCACGAGACTCTTTCAGGTAAGGCTATCTATTCCTTGCGCAAATGAAGTCTGAGCAAGAATGGATTGTTGCCATCAAAGCAGAGCAGCCACATTCGAATGCTGCTTCTCCATCAACCCTCAGTGCAATTGATACAGCCCCTGCTGGGATCTTAGCCATGACTGCATAGTTATTTTTATGCCATATCTTCATCTTTTGAGAATGGCGAGTTGTATGGCCAAGTGGGTATTAGGGACCTTTTTTAAAGGTTGTAGTATTACTTACATCTCTGCGGATTTGATAAACAATTTATTAATTGAAGCACTCTGATCAATCTGGTTTTTCTGAAAAATTGCTATTGAACTTGACAATTTAGTAGTTCTATATCATATTTCTAAACTAATTCTTTTAATTTTACTAGAAACATGCATGTATGTCGTACGTGTTTAATTATTTTTATTTTTTTATTTTATAATTAATTATAAGATTTAACATCTAATTTAACAATGAACAATTGGGAAAATCTAATTACAATTGAGAACAATTATGATTTAACTACTTATGTCATTGAAATTCATAATTAAATGATCGATGTTAATATTAATACTTAAAACAAAATTTAGTTTGTCTTGTGGTTTAAGTTATATGTTTGCCTTTTTCATCACCAATAATCATACTTGTATAACATGCTATGCTTATCTATAGAAAGGAAAGAAAAGGGTATATAATATGCTAGTATGTTTTATGCGTATGAATAAGTGAATAATGAAAGGAAAAATAGCTTTTAATAGAGTTTGGTGTGTTACATTGAAAATTTGAGTGCACTATCACACTAGTTTTATGAAGCATAAACACTATAAATTCCTCAATTTTTCAAAGTGGTGGGTATGAGTTTTTACTTTTTAGTGGACAACTGAGAAGAGAGGACTTCAAACAGAACCACCTACCTATCTCTAGCTTTAAATGCAACATAGCTTTTAATGTTGTGGGCACACTTGTACAAATTTTCATTCTTTTTTTTTTTTTAATTAAATTTCCATGCTTTTTTAAACCAAAAACAAAAACTGTCCTCAATATTTTTTCAAAAAATACATGCAGAGAAGAGATTTCGTAAAACATTAAACAAATTGCTCGATACTAGGTTGATTCGAGTTTTGATTAATAAACACTTGTTTGAGTTCAAATTATTATATAATTGAAATAAGTTTGGATAATGATCATATAATAGGAGAGTTTTTGAAGTTTGGTTTGAGATGAAATATGTGATCAAAAAAATGAGAAAATATTTGAGATGAAATATGTGAGTTAAAAATGAGAAAATATAAGCAAACACATCAAGCTAAACGAATTTCAGTTAGCTCTGCTCAATAAAATTTTATATGAACTAGATAAGTTTAAAATAAAAAGCAAGCTTCCGAACATAATATGCCTATGTAATGGCAAAATTCTTGTTTTCCCCGTGGATGTTTTGGACCGAAAAATGAGTAAGTTGCATAGTGACATATTTTAATGGTGCTACAGGTTGCATTGTGTTATTTAGTTAAATCACTAATAGGTGCATTTACAAACTCGAATCCGGGCCATCGGTTTGTTTGTTTATTCAAGTCGGACTACCTTTTCTTTTTTTCATTTATTAATATTCCATATTTTAATTTTAATCTTCACATTTTTTTTCTTCAAAGATTCATCCCTTTCGACTGATTGGACACGCTAAGTGGATACTTCGGCCATCCGCTATTTTGCAGCGACTATTCCTTCAAATAACTAGACCAATCACCTTTTACTTTTCTTCTCTTTCAACCTTTTTGCGTAGTGATCTGAAGATTCTATTCTTTATCCGGCAAGCAAATAGAAAATGTGAGCGAAAACCCTACTCAAACCAGAGCACACAGGACATAAATTAAGCAAATGGAACTATCTTTCCACTATAGCAATTTTCAATTCTACCCTTTCTCTCCTTCCTGTGAGCTCCCCGATCCCAACTCTATGTAATATGAAGCATTGTAGATAAAGCCTTTGCTATTGCTCACTAGATTTTGTGCTCATTTTTTATTTTAATTTTGCAGGCAAATGACTAAACTCGTTTTTATCGCAATCTCATCGTCAATCTCTACATCCTGTAAGCCCTTTCAAAATACACTTCTTTTGATTGTTGTTGCGAATTACTATGTGCCATTTTTATCAAAAAAGAAAAAAAATTGTATATTGATCAGTTATAATTCCATATTCCAATGTTATTCTTCATTGCAATTTGTAAAAGTAGAGTATATGTTTTAAACTGTGTTAAAAGAGGTCTAATGGTAGAACATATAAAGATTGTGTGGGAACACGAGCTGCGATTGCAATAAATGTGGTTTTCTAGTGCTAGAAGCTTCTTTGGATCATATAATTACTAAGTAGTTGAATGCTTTTAAATCATCCTAACATTCGTCTGACGGTTATGTTGTTGAATGTTGATTTGAACAGTCAGGGCCGGCTCTATAGTTAGGCAATTTAGGCCCTCGCCTAGGGCTCCGACTATAGAGGGGCCTCAATTTTTTCTCTATTTGATAATTTTTTTTGTCAAATAAGATGTAAGAATAAAAAAAATTCAAATAAAGTCTTGCTCTATTTATATAACCACATTCTTAAACAGACGGTGAAAATCAACTTGATCTAGTGGCTAAAACTAATGCTCTAGAGACTTTTCATACTTATCTAGAATATTTTACTCCTAAATCGAAACCATTTATATGCAAAAATAATGTTCTGGATATCTTTATGGGCTATGTATCTACCCCCCCCCCCCCCCCCTTTACCTGCATCATACTATATTAACATTAATGCGTTATGTATTGGTTAAGGTGCATGAACAATGATTGTAGCGCGACATTAAAATATATTTAACCTATCAAATTAACTTTTCGATTAACATTACACATTCTATTGAAATTCTTCTTATGTTTGTTATATAAGATGCGTTGATCTAATTTATGTAAAAATGATTATTTTTTATAATTGATGTCAAATGATAATGATTATTCCATCAGTTTTTTTTATTTACCCTTCTTATTAATGCCATGATTACTTGATTAAAATGGTGTTTTGGGATCTCATTTTTTTTTTGTAACGGACTGAACCGTTTGATGTATTGTACAAATTTTAAAATTACCGTGTCAGACTAAATATCAAAAATTGGTACGATTCAGCTATTTTGCATGCAACGACATCAAACCCCTAATATTATGGTTGTGCACGATCTGGTAAACCGTATATTGAACTGAAATTTCAGTTTAGTACGGAGTGAGCTTCATTACTGAACCATTATAAATTTTGATTTTCGATATTAATTGTAGATTTACCTTGCATAATTCAACCGATATATACAATTTTTTTTGAGTGAATAGCATTTTTTTGTCTTCTTTATGGGTCAAATTTTGCATTTTCGTCTTTCTTAATTTTTTTTATAGCAGATTGGTCTTTCTTATCAATGTAATGTATCATTTTCATCCATCTTCTAACACATTCTTCCCTATTAAAATTTTTGTAGTAAATTTGTCCCTTATTAATATAGTGTAACACAACTTCGTCCACTTTAGAATATATTTTAAATTTAAGTGATGTATTTTGTATTTAAGAGGGACTAATGTGTTATACTATATTAATAAGAGAGACGAATTTGCTACGAATGTGATATATTATATTAATAAGTGGGACCAATCTTTTAAAAAAATTTAAAAGGAATGAAATTGTAAAAGTTATTCTACAAGGAGAACCAAAAGCGCTGCTTACAATATCTTTTTTAAATCCCAATTCGTACAAGGTAAAGACACGTTCCAATTTCCAATCTTTCACTTCTTCCTTCTTCGACGGTGCCCTAGAGCAAAACCCAAATCTTCTTCTTCTTCTTCAATTCAAAATCCCACTGCGCCGCCGCACCACCTACCCCATCTCGCCTCCACCATCTCTCTCTCGGCCCAGATTTTTAATTTACAGAGGTACAGTCCAAATTCTAAATGCCCAATTTTATTCTTTTTCTGATTTTCTCTTAATTAATTGGATTCTAATTGCATTTAAAACCCAAAACTTGAATGATGCTAAAGTAATTTTTGGAGGGGAATGAGGCTAGGGGGTCTCTGATGTATTCTTTATAATTTCTATTCAAGTTCATTGGATGGTTAGTGGTTAGAGTGGTAGGAAGCATATTATTATTATTAACATATGTATTCAAGACAAATTATTTTTGATTCAATAATTTTTCTGTTTTTAACCAAACCAAAATTTTCGATTTGGCAAACTGTACGTGATTTCTAAATACTGAATCAGCCGGTATAACGAAATTTGGTACAGTTCGGTTTTACAGTTTGCACAGCCCTACCTAAGATAGTAGTTTGAGCAGAAATATTTAACTTTCATATTCTACCTATTTACTGATTCTGACAAGTAAAAAATTATATTTTTTAACTTACATTTGTTATATAACTATATTCTCGATTCTTGAAGTTTCAATATATATATATAAATATCTTCTAATTTGTAAAAGAGTGCCCCAATTTTAAATACCGCCTAGGGCCCCGTAATATGTCTGGCCGGCCCTGTGAACAGTTAACTTCTAGATATGGACTGCACAGTGGATGCCTTCCTCTCAAACAAGCAATTCAGAGATATTCGAGAAATTGTGAGTGAATTTTTGCCATTTTTATACTTATATGTATTTGATTTAGAGCATGAATATGAATTTCATGAGATAGGGTTACCCATGAACTGCAGAATTTCTACTAGATAAGAGATTAGATGAGGTTATCATCATTCATTAATATTTTTATAATGGTACCACTATTTAATTTTCTTACGTTCCTATTTATTCTTTAGTTGATATTATACATTGATGGAGAATATTGATTTCATTTAATTTCTATGTTCCTTTTTCTTTCTTTCTGTAAAGTAGATTATATTCCACATCAAACAATATGTGGTTCAAGAAGACATCGCCGTCCAACTCAGAGCTCTTTCTATCATAAAAATGATTTCAGTAAAATGTGCAATAGTTGCGATTTTCATAGACTGGGAAAATCGTCAAGAGACGTAGCTGTTAGATCTGAACTTGCTAGTACTGGATCATCTGGAGCTTCTTATCCATTGTCAGGTTGCTAATAGTTTTTTCCCACTTCTAATTTCCATTTAAATCGTCTTTCTCACCAATCATTCTTTTTAACCCTGATTTTAGAGATTTGGTTGAATTCAAAGCTGAGGGGAATTTGCTTTTATGCTGTAACTGCTATTGCTGCCATCATTTTCTTTGTGCCGATGCTTCTAGAGCATCCCTTTGTGCTCTTGTTTGATCGCTACCGTAGAAAGGCCCATTTTCTCGTTGCCAAAGTCTGGGCATCTCTTACAGTTGCTCCCTTTGTCAAGATTGAGTATGAGGGATTGGAAAATCTGCCTCCAACAGATACCCCTGCCATATATGTGTCCAACCACCAGAGCTTTCTAGACATATATACTCTTTTGACTCTTGGGAGAAGCTTCAAATTCATAAGCAAGACTTCGATTTTTCTTTATCCAATTATCGGGTGGGCTATGTTTCTACTTGGTGTTATTCCTTTAAAGCGCATGGACAGCCGAAGTCAGTTGGTATTATTCCACCTCATAAAGCTAATCTGTTGTTTGACTCTAAAGTTCCATTTTATAGCATTCATAAGTAATAGGATTTGCTTCGTTGATCTCATTTAGGAACTTAATATTATGCAACTGTCTTAAAATCACATGTAGGACTGCCTTAAACAATGCATCACTCTGATCAATAAGGGGGCATCCGTTTTTTTCTTCCCAGAGGGCACTCGAAGTAAAGATGGAAAATTAGGTCCTTTTAAGGTAAGATTTGCTTACTTCTTGCCTTGGTTATCATCTATGCTTGTTGCTTACGAGTCTTGGTCTACCTTAACTAGTAGTCAAAGTTGTCGCCTCATTTTACACACAATTGGAGGATCTCGTAATCCCCAAAGATGTTTTCTCCCCCCCCCCCAGGCACTTAGGTGGGATCTGTTTTGAAGCTCATACGATAAGGAATTATTATAATGCAAACATTTTCATAGGAAAGATAGGTGAGAATAGTTCTATGTTTAAATTCCAATGAAAAAATGTATATATTTCGTAAATTTCATTCTCCTCAATTCATTTAACATTTCAAATCGTTATAGCTCCATTGTACTGAATCATTATGGTAATTCTTGGCCAAGGGAGTATTTAAGACATATACATACAGGGAGGAGAAATGTGACCTCATAAACATGTTCTTCCTATGTTAAGCAGCCAAACTTATAATGATGAATATATTAATATCGACACCTTGTCCTTATCTTGAACCAATCTCGCTGAAGATTTGTAAAAAAATTCTCAAGAATAACTTTACTAATAATGATGACTGCTGATTGTTTTGTAGAAAGGCGCTTTCAGTGTTGCTGCAAAGACTGGGGTACCCGTTGTTCCAATTAGTCTCATTGGAACTGGTAATATCATGCCTGCAGGAATGGAAAGTAGATTAAGTCCAGGATCAGTGAAAGTTATCATTCACCCCTCAATAGTAGGGAACAAAGCAGATGCACTTTGCAGTGAAGCTAGGACTATAATTGCAGACGAGCTTAATCGTCAAAGTAATTGCTAGGAATAGACCAAGAGCATAAAAGTTTTGAGCTTCTTATCATTCAAGAAAGAATGAAGAATTTCACTGAAAATGTTGAGAGGTACTACTTGTCCATCTCAGATTTTGCTTCATACCAGAAAGTTTTTCTAGCGGGACACAACAATAACTTCGATTCACTTAGAATAATCTCTTATGGCTCACATATTAATCCTCCCAGACGCCTCTCAACCACTAATTACATTTACAAGGATGCTATAAAAGGTTTGATTCTTTGGTACTGAGTTGTTAAATTGAAATTTCAGAAAAGAACCAAGTTTTATTTAGGTAGTTCTTGATCTAAGAAAAAGGGAGTGCAGAAGATTTCATTTTTGCAGTTTGTAATTATATATTAATAAAGCAGATGGGGATTTACTTTATGTGATAGTTCATGAGCACAATTCTGTGATGGTGTTTCAAGCCAAGGGTTCATATGTCATGCAGATGGAGTATCATTAATGATTTTATATTCAAGAGGAATATCTCTTCTCTTACTCCTATTTGTTATTTATTTATTACAAAAAAAGAATAATAATCGAGGTCAGCTTAGATAACGTATTTGTTAATCATTTTAACAGCAAACATATGAAAATCTGAGTCATTTATCTCTGAAATAAAATGTTTTTATAGATATTTTTAATGTTTTTGTAAAAGCTCAGGACATGTTTGGCATATATTACTAAATTTATTATACTTATTTGATGAATCTGTTAAAACATTATCAAATTATGTTAGTAGTTTAAAAAGATAATGTAAACAATAGAGACGTTTCTTCTATTTGTGTTTTCTAGAGTGTTCAAATCAGCTATATATGAGTAATTAATTGTTTTTCATGTTTCTCTTTTATAAACTTAACCATGCAACTCACTGAATTAATCATAATGATAGTAGTTCTGTATTTTATTGGGACTTGTTCAAATCATTTATCAAAGTTGGGACTATTTCGTATTTTCATGAATTGACACTAGTTTTAATTTCACAACTTTATGCGAAATTTATACGGATAAAAAAATTATGCAATCTAGAGCAAATCAATTCAATTCTTTCCCTCAATATTATACCGTATGGAAGAGTTTTAGCACAACTTTGTACTGATGAACTACACATTCACACAAAAAAAAAATATATATATATAAAAATATATATATATATATATATATATATATATTGCCTAAAAATGGCTTTCAATTTGATTTAGTTAAAAGTCAAAATTGAATTGAACACCCCCCAAAGCTGTCAGTAACAAGACAAGAGCTGAAAACTGGATTTCAATGTTGATTACACTCTGTCAAAATCCCACCTATTTATATCCATGTTGTTTACAAAAGACTAAAAGCAAATTCTATCTTCCAGCTTTTTTAATTACTACTATTTACAATATAATATACGACAAGTGGTCAAAATATATGTCAGATAAGAGAAATTCAAGATAAGTTTTTCTAGATTTTGGAGAATCACTATTTCTTGAGCTAACTTTTTTTAAAAAAAGTTAGATCAAAATTATTTAGATGGACTTAACTCAATCCATATATATATACAATAATATTTTAAAATTACCCATTTTTGTTCCTGTCATAGTTTTTTTATTTCTTGTTACAATTGACCAATTGATCAAATTTTAATAATTATGATAAATAATTTAATTAATTTATTTCAATAATAACTTTATAATATTATATAATATAACACCATATTTATTATTATTTGAAAACTTTAAAACATAATAAATGTTAAAAATTAGACTTGATTAGTTCTATTAGAGATTTGAAAATTTTGACTTCACATGGTAGTTGATGGAATAAAATTTTGGTAGAAAGTATTAATTTTAATTATTCTACATTTATAAATGGTTAGTACTATTTATCTTGGGAACAGGTAAAAAACAAAGAGAGGGTCCGTCCGTCATCTTCTATATTGTGCGCCCCCACTTTACCATTAGTTAAATTTTGTTTTGACTTCATTTCCGCAGACATTAAACAAAAAAATCTCTCTTCCTCTTTATGGTATCTGTACTGGAATTCATGAGTAAATCTCAAGAGTTTTGTTGTAAGTCTCTACTTTTGATCCATTATTACCGTATTTCTCTGAATCTGGAAATTTGCAGAATCTCTGCGTAAGTTTGACTTTATCTTTGAAGATTTTGACCAAGCTTTGTTTTTCTTATAAAGAACTTAGAGATGCGTATTTTGTGATAGAAATTGAACAATTTTGTTTTGTAATATCTCAAGTCTTGATGCGATGCCAACATTTTTTCTTGGTTGTGTGTTTTATCTTTCACTGATGCAGCAAGTTGTCTGTAATGGGTAATGAGTCATGTTGTAAAGTGAAATTTTGGTAAATTTTGTAGCTTTCTTGTGGTGAAGGTGAATATTGATGGGATGGCCTAGTTTAAGGAGGATTCTTCTCTTTGTTTCTTTTAGTATTCATTAGAAGTTTATGTCTATAATTGGCTTCTAATAAATTACTATCCCATGAAATATAGTTTCGGGTTGTCCATGTAAGACTTTTGTTGGCTCCATTTGAAAGATTTTTCATAGGCTTAGACTATATTATTTCTAAGGCAGAATTAAAAAAGAAAGTAGAAGCAATTGAACTAGATGACTGCAAACTAACAAAAAAATTCAAACTAGAAAGGTAAGAAGTCGAGAGTAAATCTGTGTATATCATAGCTAGAAGAGTACCTTTTTACAGTAGAATGGGTTCATAAGTAATGTTGAAGAACATGAAGTCAGTGCAGATAGATAAAGTGTTATCTGGGATAGTAGCCAAGTCGTCTCACTGATGATGCTTCAGCTTTAAACCCATTGCATAAATGCCCTGTATAACAATCACTTTTTTCATTTTTTTGCACGATATGAATGATTATGGTAAAAAAAGAATGTTAACGTTCTCTTTTATCTCCCATACATTTAATATGATGTCTTTCCTCATACTTTTAATGCTAAATTTTGGAGAGACACTTCTAGCTTTATCATTAGTTCATATTCATATTTCCCATGAGGTTCCTAATATGATCCTCCTCTTCTCGGTAGACCTGAATGTTCAAAATATATTAGATAAGCTATGATAGTATGATGCAATTTGGGGTTATATTTTTAATATTTCATGATTACTCTGTTTGGGTGATTTGGGGGCTAGGGAAAGGGGAAACTCATGATAAATGCTTTTGGATTTCTGGTCATATTTTATTTCTAGAAGTAGGTGAAAGCATGTACATTGTACCTTTTATGATGGTAGAATTCACATTTTCATTTTTGGAAGAGTAACTCAATATTTGGGGCGGGCAAACCTTTTTATTTGATCAAATGTTGGAAAACTTAATATATTCCAAGAAAATGCACCTCAAATTCCTCTAGCATCTAATACTTTCTTGCAACATGATATCTTAATTTTTTCTTTCTCTCTCTTTTGGGTTTTGTCTGCAGCTAAAAATACTTCGATCTTTCATAATGTTTGATTGTGGTCCAAAGGCTCTCAGTGGACAGCGGGACAAGTTTGTCAGGTATTTTACTCTATCGCGTATGTATAGTATGAAATGAAGGTTCTTACGTGTATGATGAACTATAAGTTATCATTTGTGCTGAGAAAAGAATGTCAAGGACTAGTCTTTAGGGCTAAATAATTTCATGAGCTTCAGGCGAACAGTGTAATACCTGGTTTAGTTCTACATTGTTGACTGCTTGAAGGAAAAAAAAAGCTGTCTCTTATGATTTGCAAAAGCACTGCAGATGCTAATCTGAACAATTCAAATGGAGTATCAACAATCCCTGATATCCGGCAACATTGGCCATCTAAACAAGAATGATAGTATAAAATAGTCCCCTTTTATTCATCTCATGTCTAAGTTTAGATATTGTTTCTTGATCTTTTATATTTGATATATGACTGTTGGTTTTTTGGTGTTAAAGGTTGGACGACCTCGATTCCAGACTCTCATCCCCTTCAGCTTCAGTTGCAGCAAACAAATGTGGCTTCAGTATTGATGGTTTTGGGCGTGGTACTCATAAAACTCCTACTCCAGCAAAGTCATTTAAGAGCGGAATGAAGAAAGGGTCTCAAGGACTAAAATCCATTGGTCGATCTCTTGGAATTGGTGTCTCTCAGGCGGTGTTCCCGGAAGACCTTAAAGTGTCCGAGAAAAAGATATTTGACCCTCAAGACAAGTTTCTTACACTATGGAACAAACTTTTTGTCATGTCATGTATTCTGGGTGTATCTGTAGATCCACTGTTTTTCTATCTTCCTGTTTTTAATAAATCGTCAAACTGCCTAGATATAGACAGGAAGTTGGCTATCATAGCTACAACACTACGTACAGTTGTTGATGCTTTCTATCTTATTCACATGGCTCTTCAATTTCGAACAGCTTACATTGCACCATCTTCTCGGGTGTTTGGACGAGGTGAACTTGTCATAGATCCTGCAAAAATCGCCAAACGCTACATGAAGTGCCATTTCATCGTAGATTTACTTGCGGTGCTTCCCCTACCCCAGGTCTGAGAAAGTTCTTCTCATATTTCCATGTGTTTTGTAACTCATTTTACTCCATTTAATGTTTCCCCCCTTTCCTGCAAATGTTTTTAACTCTGTGGGTTGTGAATTTATGCAGATTGTTGTCTGGAGATTTCTAAAGAGGTCAAATGGCTCAGATGTACTAGCTACAAAACAAGCACTAATGTTTATAATTATGCTTCAGTATATTCCCAGATTTGCCCGAATTTTGCCTTTGACTTCAGAATTGAAAAGGACTTCTGGTGTCTTTGCTGAAACTGCCTGGGCTGGTGCAGTGTCCTATTTATTGCTATACATGCTTGCTAGTCATGTAAGCTACCATTTAAAATCTATATGACGATTGCAATTCACTACAGTTGGTTTGTAATTTATTCTAGATGCAACATCTCATTTATTATTAAGCGCAAAAATCTAATTGTGCATTGACTCAAGTGACTCCACAAGGATGATACTGTTGGTTGTTTGTCAACTATCTTTTTGGTTTCTTTCTGCAATGTATTTGTAATCATATCAGCTGATGGTGCATAAACTACGTCTCATATGTTGGCTCGAGTCAGGACATGGTCCATATATTATTCCATTGTGCATTACGTATGATTCTTTATGTATACTTGCTGAATCTATCTTCCTTGCAGTATTAACCTGAAAAACAAAGAAAAATCAGTAAGAAAGCAAAATTTTGGAAAACAAAAAATGACTACTTTCTTGCTTCAAAAATAAGTTACTCCCTATAGTTGGAGATTCTTCATGCATATCATGAAATCTTTCTGGGTCAATTCTAGATTATGGTGAAAAATAAAATTTGCTAATTTTCTTGTAGAAATTGCTGTTTATACCCCATTTGCTTAATGCAAGAACATGATAAATATTTCTAAGGACACTATGTTTCTGTTCATTCTTCGCAGATAGTTGGGGCTCTCTGGTATGTGTTATCTGTGGAACGTAATGATACATGCTGGCAGGAAGCTTGTAAACGCAGTGGGAGATGTACCACTGCCTTCTTGTATTGCGGTAATCAGAATATGAGGGATTATAACAACTGGAGCAATATTAGCGATTCAGTCCTAAGTTCTTCTTGCCCTGTGGATGATGAGAGTAATCCACCATTTGATTTTGGAATCTTCAAGCAGGCTTTGTCATCGGAGATAGTTTCTTCAAGAAAGTTCTTGTCCAAATATTGTTACTGTTTGTGGTGGGGACTTCAAAATTTGAGGTAATAAACTTCTGTGCAATCATCTCCGTTTTCTCCTATCTGCTAAACGCATTTCATGGATTATGCCATTGTTTTTAAAAATTGGGTGTTGAAACTTACATTTGAAATGGTATTTGCCACCACAAGTAATAATATCATTCTTTCACCCATCTTCTTCAGTACGCTTGGACAGGGACTTCAAACCAGCACTTACCCTGGAGAGTCTATATTCAGCATCGCACTTGCCATCTTTGGACTCATTCTCTTTGCTCTATTGATTGGAAACATGCAGGTAATAAAATACACTTGGCAATTGGCATTGTGTTTACACAAGTTATCTTTTGAGCTATTTTACTATATGGTTTATTGATTTTCCTCGTCAGCTTTAGCTCTCTTATTTGTGTAACTTTGCTAAATTCTAGTTTTCACTAATTAGTTAGATTACTTGTTTCCATTTAGATGTCAATAACTTTTACAATCTTATTTGATTTCTGGAAGAACATAAAATTATAGAAAATCTTCACTCCTATTTGAAATATTTATTTTTCTTTTTGGTATTGCAAAGTTTTTTCGTAAGTCAATTTCGAAAGAGAGGTTAAACTCATATAACCTTGGGTATGAGAGTTTGGTATACTGGGTATGGTGGTATTACTTTTGTTTTAGGCAGATTCTTTTTATAATTTCAGGATCTACATATTCCAGAAATTTCCTATGACAATTCTTATAATCATGTAATTTCAGGATCCAAATTTTCCACGAATCTACTATTGAGTTTATAACTAAATTTAGTTATATGGAATTTACTATCACTAAATTCTTAAAAACTTTCTTTACTGGTTGCCACAGACATATCTTCAGTCACTTACTATCCGGCTTGAAGAAATGAGGGTTAAAAGGCGTGACTCGGAGCAATGGATGCACCATCGCTTGCTTCCGCCCGATCTCAGGGAGCGGGTTAGGCGCTATGATCAGTACAAATGGTTGGAAACACGTGGAGTGGATGAGCATAGTCTGGTGGAGACTCTACCAAAGGATCTCAGAAGAGACATAAAACGTCATCTTTGTCTAGCTTTGGTCAAGAGGGTAAATTATTTATCTTGGAAGTACATCATACATATATATACACATATTTTGCTGAGGTGGGTAATTGTGATCACCAACTTTTGTAGGTTCCGCTGTTTGAGAATATGGATGAAAGATTGCTGGATGCCATTTGTGAAAGGCTGAAACCTTCTTTGTTCACAGAAAACACTTACATTGTTCGTGAAGGAGACCCCGTAGATGAAATGATATTCCTCATCCGTGGTCGTCTTGAGAGTGTGACCACCGACGGTGGAAGAAGTGGTTTCTTCAACCGGAGTTTACTAAAAGAAGGCGATTTTTGTGGGGAGGAGCTCCTAACTTGGGCACTCGATCCAAAATCTGGTTCTAACCTTCCTTCTTCTACTCGGACAGTTAAAGCTCTAACTGAAGTCGAGGCCTTTGCCCTCACAGCTGACGAGTTAAAATTTGTTGCGAGTCAGTTCAGGAGACTGCACAGCAGACAGGTTCAACACACATTCCGTTTCTACTCACAGCAGTGGCGTACTTGGGCTGCTTGCTTCATTCAAGCAGCTTGGCGTAGGTATTCGAAAAGGAAAATCATGGAGCTCAAAAGGAAGGAAGAAGAAGCAGAAGAGTTGGCTGGAGCCAGAAACAATAGTGGAGGCTCGTATAGCATTGGTGCTACGTTTTTGGCCTCTAGATTTGCTGCAAATGCTATGCGAGGGGTGCATAGAAATCGGAATCTTAAGAGTGCACGGGAACTGGTTAAATTGCAAAAGCCTCCGGAGCCTGATTTTACAGCTGATGCAGATTAGTGTTATTGTAAATCCAGTTTTTATTGACTCTTTAACAGTGTTCTTACGACCTCGTAAGCGTGTGAAATGTAATATATATGATTTGTTTAGTGAACAGCATGATTGGATGGTATTGTGTAAGCAATATACTTGGTTTGGAACTCCTCTTTGAAAAATAATAATTTGTGAAGATCAGTCAGTCAGTCAGTCTCCCTGCTTGTTTGTTGCATTGGTATATCAAGTTGGACCATGAATGATTTTGATAAGCAGCACCATTCTGAAGAAAAGATAACATTAACTACTCCCAAGTCCTAAATATCTGTCTCTATTTTCGTCTCCAGCTCCACCGCACGTAATTTGGTCTTTGCATCGGTTCTTGTCATCATGATAGTAATGTGAATCAAGAATAGTTTCTTTCATTTTACTAGTAAAACAGTTCAAGAGTAATTAAAAAAAACTTAAACTAACACCAACATTTCTACTTGAACTCATAAAAAGTGAATTAACATTTTATCTTTACGATTTGTACTTCAATATAGTACTACTATTTCTTCGGATAACCCTTTCAATTAGTAGACACCTCATTGTCAAATGAATATTATTCATACCCATCTTCTTCAACCATTGAGAATTAATGATGTTGCTCATCTACAAATGACCAAATTAAAATAATTAGAAATAATACTATCAGGAAGTTGAACTAACTCATCAAACCCCTTTCCACCATCCAAATAAGGCACCTTTTTTTTTGTTGTTTCTCCACATCCATTTTCTATATAAACCAGAACACACAAAGTTCCATGCATCAATCAAAGTACATTCTCAAGTCATTCCTCACTGCTCTCCAACAATGGCATATCATAGTTTATTCTTGCTTTTTTTGCTTACTCTAGCTTCAATATCTAGTAACACCATTCAAGCAGAGGCTCGCCACCTCTTGGAAATTACCTTGCCCGAGCTTCCTAAGCCCGAGCTACCTAAAGTACCTGAGCTGCCAACCTTCCCCAAGCCCGAGCTACCTAAAGTACCTGAGCTGCCAACCTTCCCCAAGCCCGAGCTTCCAACATTACCAAAGCCCGAACTCCCCGAGTTCCCAAAACCCGAGATGCCAAAGTTGGCAGAAGCTGAGCAGCCAACACTGTCAAAGCCCGAGATCCCAGAAGTACCAAAGCCCGAAATTCCAGCATTGCCAAAACCAGAGCTGCCAACCATACCTAAGCCCGAGCTACCAAAAGTGCCCGAGCTGCCAACCTTACCTAAGCCCGAGCTACCAAAAGTGCCCGAGCTGCCAACCTTGCCTAAGCCCGATCTTCCTACATTACCAAAGCCCGAACTCCCCACATTCCCGAAACCCGAGCTGCCAAAGTTGGTAGAGGCCGAGCAGCCAAAACTGTCAAAGCCCGAGATCCCAGAAGTACCAAAGCCCGAGATTCCAGCATTGCCAAAACCAGAGTTGCCAACTCTCCCCAAGCCCGAGTTGCCATCTTTCCCCAAGCCTGAACTTCCTAAGCTACCTGAACTTCCCAAGTTTCCAGAATTGCCTAAACCCAAATTGCCAGAAGTGCCTAAATCCCCTTGATTTATCAAGAGAGTTGGATTGCAATGAAAGATCTATAGAGTGAAGCAGTATTCTATATCAGTTGATTCATTATGTAGTCGTTGTGGTTGTTTACTTGTGTTTTTATCTTCCAGTTGTATTATCATAGAGTTCATGTTCCGAGTGTTTTCCTGTTCATACTTTTATATTGAATATATAGTGATTTATCCTTATGTTAATTGTGTTTATATTGTGATAGTGAACTCTATTTGTTCCTTCTTTCTTTAAAAATTTCAAAAAAGACCACCCCAGTAAAGCTATCTGATAAAAAAATGTCACTACAGATAAAAACTTATCGAAATAATGCTGTTCAGGATATGCTATCATTATTGCATTTGATATATTACTGGACAACTTACCTTTACAACAGAAGAGCTTCTGAAGAGAAGAGAAAGAACAAGGTGAACAAATTAATACTCAAACAACCATCTCCGCTTCTCTAACATTTGTAGGAATTCCGATATCCAACCTCATGGTAGGTTTATACTGCTCGGGTACATCTGCACCAGCTTGTACACATAACTCAACCACAGCAGGGGCCTGCCCATAGAAATTCCTGAGCTCCCTTTCCAGTGGCTTATCAACATAAGGTACATGCCACACATATCTTGGTGGAATCAAGTCATCAAGAACTGCCGCTTGCCATCCGTGTTGCCCATTACGCTGCTGGTGCTTATGAGCTCCACAGTTCTGAGCTTTGTGTCCGGTAGGGCCCACGTGCACTTCAGGACAATAACCACAAGCCCTTACAGGATACATTTTCATTAACCTGTTAGCCCCTTCCCTCATTTCTTCCCATGCTTGAAGAGTTTCCTCAGCAAGTAATGCCGTTTCTTCTTCATTAGCTGGTTGTACAATTTCATAATAAGGTATTTCGGCTAATATAATTGGCTTTTCAGCTTCTGGGTCGGGGTCCGGTAGTTCACTTTCATCTGCATCAATGAACTCTTTTTTACTAATGCGTATGACTGGTTTTCTTCTCCTTTTGGTAGGGAACTCAGGCAGGTCAACTCCTGCTTGGATGCAGAGCTCAACTACTGCGGGAATTCTTGGGACAGAAAATCTTTCCTCGTGCGGGATTCGCTTACCAAGACGATCAGACAAGTGGTACGCCTCAACTGGTACCAAAATGTCCTCGACAACTGCTTCCCCCCACTCATGAGATCCATTACGGAATGAAGCTCGTGGTCCTCTACAAGACTTGAAAGGATGCCCGACTGGACCCACATGAATCTCATTACACCACCTGCAAGAATTTGTTGTTAGATATGAAATTCTTCTTTGTTAAATAATATAGGATTAGGTAAGGAATTACTTGCAGGCATTGACAGGCACTACTAGCAAGAGCTTCTTGAGATTGTTAATCAATGTTATTCTTGCATTCAACACCCTGTATGCCAGGGGAATTAGTTTTTGAACCACCAACCCTCTCTTTGGAGGAGGACAAGGGCCCCTTGGATGGTCCTTGCTATTTTTCAGTCTCGCCCTGGCATTTCGCCGTAACTCAACTATGGGTATAGGAAATGGTTTCTTCTCTTTCTTAGAGTAATAACGGGGAAAATCTGCATTTTGAGGATGATCGCATTTAATCACCAAGGCTTGGGCATGAGTTGGGTGCTGAGCCGAAATCCTGAAGTTGTACCGAAGTGTTAGGTTACTGCATCTGTTCTGCAAGGAAAAGTACATCTTTAATATAAAAAGAATTACTGATTATACCAAAAAGTAACCACTAAAAAACAAAAATTAGTATTTGATAAGGACTGCACTAGTGATACTCTTAAAACTAAATTGTCCTCAGGTGGCAAATGGATCTTTGAATAGCTAAAGAAAATAGCCAGAGTAGAAGGAGAAACAAAAATATCTCAATTGAATCACAAGAAGTGGACTTCTAAACTAAAATGTGAAAACCTCTTATTACCATGTATTCAACACAGACAGAAAAAGGCAAGGCAAGTAACTGCAATTGTATAAAGACTATATTCTTTGTCACGGTTCTTATCAGTATGCATAAAAGTATAATTCAAGTTTCATAATTAGTTGTTTTCAACTT
Organism: Penstemon barbatus; assembly: GCA_003313485.2. NCBI lineage: Eukaryota > Viridiplantae > Streptophyta > Magnoliopsida > Lamiales > Plantaginaceae > Penstemon > Penstemon barbatus. The sequence goes on from CM064879.1 coordinate 4,892,548, forward strand.
TTCAGCAACTTCTTAATCTAATTAACCTTTACTTGTAATGCTGTAAAGGAAAATTCACCCAGTATTGATTGTGAAGTACTAAGGCTGATAAACCTTTCTTTTAGAATTCAATCGCGTTTCTTGACCTTGGTTTGCATACTGGACTTCCTCTTTCTACCAGATCTATTATTACTAGAACTACTTTCAATACTGCAGCCAGTTTGATCTTATAATTCAGGGTTCAAAACAGTTAAAATATACTAGTAATTTGAGCTGCAATAGTAATTATAAGAAAAGCTTCTAGGTGTGCAATAAATACCTTTAAAGAATCAAGCAAACTGAGACCATTCTGCGTGCTGCATTTAAAGAGATCAGATTTTTGACATGCATTCCTCCCTTTACTATACAAAAATGTGTTACTTTTCAACTGGGTATGCAGACACCCACAATCCATTTATGAATCCAGAAACACAGCTTTAAAGCTGCAATTTAAGCGATGTCGCCCAATATACCACTTCAGAATGCTGCACATGGAAATCAGATGTCAAGTAACTTAAAACAAAAATCTACTTGCGAATCTCATAACTTGGTATCTTAAAAGCATAAACCCCTTATTAACAATAGAAAAGACATAAAGATATTAAAATCATCGAAGCGGAAAACTGGTAAAGAAAATTTGAACAGATGAACCAGACAATGAAGAGAATTAAAGTAGTAAAGCTCAGTGCATCTGCTTAACCTTGGTATTTTGTCCTAAATAAAAGAGATTAGGAATATCCATTTCTTTGGTAAATATTCACATTTTTTTAAAGATTTCTACACAGTTAAAAAGGCAAGAGCTTTTATATAAATTCGGTTTAAAACTAGGGTGTTCAAAAGCGGAAAAATGACAACCAAACACAGAATATGCAAGTTTCCTTTTTTCAAATGATTACACTCCAAAGTTAATCTATAATAATGGAAGAGGTTGAATAAGATTGACAAACGTATCAGAGAATGTAAAACTAGTATCAATATGAATAGATATTAGGGCAGTCAAATATCTTAACCATAAACCACCATACAAAGTTACAAACAAACTGGAAACTATAAAGGAAAAAGCAAAACTTGAACTTAATAGAGGTTTAGAATTCTCCAAATAAATACAGTAAGATTCATTTTCTCCTCACTCATCACCAACCAAATGAGAATTCATACTCCCAAATCGTAAGAAATTAACATGGACCCATTGCAACAAACTGTAATTTAACAGAGCACTTCATCTTATAGTAGGGAATGCTCACTGAAAGTGTTGGAGAATATATGATTTTGAGCTGCTATCCCGATAATGGCGGAGCTACGCCTTTGCGGTGAACAGAGAGCGCCACACTCATGGGATGGATGGATGGATGGATGAGATTTGAATTTCGTTAAGATTATCCTTTTTTTTTTTTTTTTTTTTTTTGTCATATGATAATTAATGATAATAATAATAATATATAATAAAAAAGAACGGGGAAGCTTTGATAAAAATCACCAGGTTTTCTTTTTCACCGTCTTCAGTGAGAAAAGTAAAAGTACTGATATTAAAAACTAACTATGGCTATCTGGGCTTACGCGGGCTGAACTGAAATAAAAAGCATGGAACAGTTTATTTCATTCATGCTCTTAGCCCAATTTTGTGCCTGTAACCAACCTTATTCGAATCATATTGGACCATAGTTTTTTATTTTTAGGACTGGGGCGAATTCGATCTAATTTAATAGAATATTTATTCAATTAAGGATTCATTGGATCTAATTCAATTAATAAAATATATGAAGCGAATACGGATTTAGTCTGATCCGATCCGTTAAAGGTCCGTATCCGTAATATATTTTGTATTTAAATCAAAATAAAAAATATAATTTATTTATATATTTAAAGTAATTTGGAAGAGTGTTAGATGTTTGTGAAATAATTTCGATTTACGTAATGTTGTTTGTTTGTATATTGGGAGAGCGGTTTAAGAAATAATGTAGATGTATACTTTTTAAGAAGTGTTTATGTAGTAGGTGTAAGATATTATGACTTTATGTCAAATTATATTTGTTACGTGAGATAAATTGTGTAAGAGATGAATTACTTTATATCAAATTAAAGTAGAATTTGTGTAGGTTTTTTTTTTTTTAAAAAAATGTTATTTGTTTGACATTTGAAAAAGTAATTTAAGAATTGAAAATTGAAAATTGATAAATTTATTTAAAAAAAAAATGATTGTTTTGCTTTTTACAAACACAATTTGTTTTTTTGAAACGCTAAACATACATGCTAACAATTTAAGTCTGATGTCCAATTGGGTCCAACTCACTCACATGAGCAAATTGATATCTGACTCTATGTTAATTTAAATTTTAATTACTTTTAGAATCTTGGGTGCTTTATGATTATGACTCTTGGGCTCTATGTTTTAGAAATTGCATAAATATATAAAAATGATAATTAGAATATTTAGCATTAAACTATGGAAATATTAGCCAACAAAAATTAATTTAGCTTATTAATTAATTAATTTCGTTCTTATCATCTCCTAACAAATAGTAACCAAAATAGGTATCTTCCCTACTTAATAATATAGCACATGTCAATCAGTATAGAAGATGTGATCCTGCTAAGAAATAACATCGACTTTCAAATAAGGGAAAGAAAAATTAAATCACATTAAATTTTAATTAGAAATTAATCGAAAACGCATTTCACGAATAAAAAAAAAAAAGAAAAAGGAAAACTACTAAGATGCTAACAATTGATGATGATGCTAAATTAAAAGAAAGCCATAATTAATTCCAACCACCGCAGCGCCGCCCAAAAAGCTTGCTTTCAGGGCAGAAGCAGCGCTCTTTTTCGGTGCGGGAGCTAGGGCAATGTTGTGGTCGTCCAGCGGAGAAGGTGCCGGAGATGAAGGGACAAAGCCGGAGTGTTTGGCTGAGAGGACTTTGACCACAAGCTTTTCGCCCTTCTCGCAGTGGCCTTGAGCACCACTGATGAAGAAAAATGGACCTGATCTGTCGAGGGTAATTTTGGTATTTCCATCGTTGTATGATTTAATGGGATTGGATTTGTTGCAGTTATTGTAGTTTTCTTCACTCACTTCCAGCACAGAATCATTCTTCGAATCGTATTTCACAACTGCATGTCAACAATTTTAAATTTTACAAAAAAAAAAAAAAAAATCTTAAGAAAATAATCATTAATGAATATCCATATATGAATGGTTAATTTAATTTATTACCAATAGAATCGCCGATTTCGAATCGAACTTTTTCAGCCCATTTGTTGAACTCATCAGGAGAAGATGGAACTTCCCACGACCTCTTGCCACCAACAACAAACTCTCTTGCTTCACAAAAACTCGACGACACCAAAATCACAAGAGCCAAACAGGGAATAAGGTTTTTCGATGAAGGAGCCATATATTTCAATGCAGAAATAATAAAAAAAACGCCTTCTTTCTTAATTTAATTAGATGGAAATGTATAGAGAAATTTATATAGCAAAGCAGAGTAGGGTTCTCAGATGCTGCCCATCTGCCATTTATATAGTTAGGCATGGATTAGGTCTCAGGCTAAGGATTACCGAAGCTGTTAAATGTGTGTGGAAAAATTTATGGGTTTTCAATTGGAACGTTGAATCTGAATTATTAGTTTTTTATTTTTTAATTTTTATATATAAGTGGGTTAATTATTATTCATTATTAATAGTAAATTGAGCCGTTTCCGATATAATAATTCGTTTACCGAAATTTGAAAGGAAAATTTGTTGTTTGCTTTTAATGTAGTAACAAAAGAAATTTGACCAGAAGATTTTGAAATTGATGAGATTAAAAGATTCTTAAATGACATTTAATTATATCGAGTTATAATTTTTATTAATTTGCCAAGTATTGATTAAGAGGTTCGTCAATTTTATCTTTTTCGAGAATTGATATTTAATCTATTTTTTCTTTTCAGGAGGTTGTGGTCATTTTTATTTCTGTAAAAATTGCATTATTTTCAAGCTTTATTTATATCTCCTCCACATTGTATAATTCTACTTATAACTTTAACCTCGTAACGGAATAGCGAAGCTATAGCCACAGATAGAAGTTAGGTGTTTAAAATGTTGTGTATGTATTTCAAGCTATTAATTAATAATTTAAATATTAAAATATATCAGGTAAAATTATAAAGTAACATACAAAATACATTATTATAGAAAAGAAAAGAAAATAGATTAATAATGTATATATCATAAATTTAAAAAAATTATCCAACATCATGTCAAAATCCATGGATATATCTAAAAGTTATTTCAAACTTTATTGAACCAAATTTTTATAATGAAATCCCTCCTTAGCTTAAAGGCTTTAAATCTCCACCATTGTGCACATACATAGAGAGAATATGAGGAATGAGGTAAGATACCAATGCGATGAACATGAACTCTTAACTTATACAAGACATAAACTCCTTTAAAGGGGATGAACTCTAATCAATAAATACAAGTTATGAAGAGATTAACATTGTAAAAATTGTTCAGAGTTTGTTTGTGAAAGTTCTATATAAAAAAAAACTATTTGTACTTGAAGTTATCGGTGAACTCTCTATTCTTGCACTCATAAATGACTATGCATCAAGCCAATCACTATCTCTACTATTATAAATATAAATATAATTTCAATTCTTACCTACGAATGTGATACCGAATTTAACCATTTAAAATGAATTCATGAACTTTGATTTATTTTAAATACCTATGTAGTAATAAATAAAATGCATGTATGCCCATTTGTTTTGATGAATTTATCATTAGATTCTGGATAACATTTGAGATCAATACATGAACTTACTCATAGGAGTTGTCCATGATATCCTATAAATACTTCTTCCTCATTAGCTTAATTAATTCCACATTTGGGATCGTCCTGCTCAGGCCGCCGTCGGCTTGGGATCCGGTCCCAGTCCGCGGTGGCCTGTGATCGAATGACCCAGGCCACCGCGGCCTGGGCCTGGGATTTGGGTGGGGGTTGGGGGTAGGAGATGGTTTTTTTTATTATAATATTTTATATAACTTTTTTAATAAATATTAAATATATTAATATTATTATATAAATTTTTTATTTAATTAATATTTTATCGAATTTATATTAAAGTATTATTTGGTCTGTTAATATTATTTATAAAATTAATTAGTTAAATAAATATGTAAATATAATAAGTAAAATCTCTAAAGTGGTCCACGCGTTCCTTATTCGAGCCAATTTTGAAATTGGGCAACGATATGGACTAAAATTGTCAATAAATTTGAAGATACATGTGGGGTTATTTTGACAACTTGAAATGTTAGGGGTATAATTGTCAGTCAACATAAGTAATGGTATCAATTTTGCAATAAAACTTAACTGCCACATCATCAGTTAACGTCCATTTTTTACGGTGGTACCATATGTGATTCAATTTCTTAAAAATGAGAATCGGTATATAGTTTGATACCACAATTGCAATTCTCGAATATAATTAGTAAGCATGGACAAGAGGTTGTTAGGACTTGTATTGATTATACATAATAGTTCTCTTGCCAAGTGAGTTTCTTGTCTTAACTTATGCTTACATATACTCTACAAGTAAGGGAAACAAAAACACAGTTGCTCAATTTAATTATGCTTTCTGTGCTTGTGAGAATTGAATAAATATTTTACTTTTTCATACCTTGCAGATTTTATCTTCATATTTTGTTTCTTACTGCAACTTTAATTAAGAGAATATCAAGCATATTTAATATGATATGGTTTTTTTTAGATGAGTTTTCAGTTTTATATATATATTATATATATATGTAAAACATTAATGCACTAATTAATTACTACAATTCTTGATACAATTTATATTTCAGAAGAGATTATGGGAGGAGTGCACATGATACCTACCAATTGGTTTAAGGGAATTTGTGTTGGTGTCTTCAAGAAGGTTGTGAAAGAGTTTGCAGAAAAAAAGATTTTTCAGCAGGCAGATGTTTTCAAAGACATTGCAACTGTATGGAGCCAATTGGACCAGGTATAAAATTAAGGAATTGGTGGAAGACGACATGCACATGGTGGAGTAGGAGGAGGAGGAAATGGTAAATTAAACAAGGCGGTGGCCGAACTACAAACCTATATAAACAAATAAGACTTTAATCAAACAGCAAAACCATAATTTTTATTTATTTCAATAAGGTTGCTATTAAATACTGTATGTATTGATCATAGATATAAATTTGATCTGTCCATTTAACATTAATAAGACATATTAGCATGTCATGTTGCATTTCCAATAAGCAAATATTTTTACTTAGGTTCGGGTTGTCTATTAAATATTGATAGGTATGGAGTAATTTGATACATGGACCTCCTTTGAGGTTTGCGGTAATTATGGTCCAATTCTCTCGTAATTTTATAATTACATCCATATATCTCCCCAATATTTTGAAAACCTTACATTTTGATGCCCCGAATTTTTATTGAACTAAATTATCAATTATCAATTAGTCTAAACTAGCATGTGTTATACATTGGACGTTAAAAAAAATTGCAACTAAATTTCTTTAAAAGGGAAAAAGAATATAGTAATATTTGAAAAAATATGCGATATCTGTTGATAATTTTAGTGTAAAAATGTGATAACATGTTTAGTTTTGGTTTTTGGTACCAAATGATATGTCATCTTGCAGTTTTGATATCATTGGATACAAAAATGTAAATTTGGTATCACCAGATAGGATTTCATTGTAACTTTTATATCCCAATATTTCTCCAGAGCAATGGCAATTTACCCCTCTTATGAAATATATAATGTTCAATTTATCTCCCTATAATTTATAAAATAGCACTTTATCTCCTATAATTTTATAAGAGTTTCACACCGCCTTCCTAACAAATAATTTTTGAATTTATATGGCCGGCGTACTAATTTGTTATCTTTTTTATAGCTTAGTTTTTTTTTTTTTTAATAATCAGTATATCTAACAAATAATATTGAATAACGATGCTAGTATACTTACGAGATTATTGCATTTTTGGTGTCACAATTATAGCTCGCTAGTATTTCTACCCCGTATCTTTTTAGTCCACATTTCCCCAGCTTCAACATCGGTGGCAATTTTGCCAATTGATGGCCAATTTCAAAATGGCTTGAAATCCCCACGTGCAGACCACGTGACATGAAAATTGGCCTGCACAAGGGGGATTTCGTGTCAATTTTGGTATTTGGCCTCAGTTGGCACCAAAATTGTCACCATTGTTATAGTTGCGACACCAAATTTGCCAGCCCGAAACGATACGGGGTAAAAATATCAGCGAGCTATAGTTGTGACACAAAAAATGCAATAATCCCGTAAATATACTAGAATTGCGCGTTATTCAATATTATTTGTTAGAAATACTGATTAAAAAAAAAAAAGCTGAACTATAAAAAAAAAACAACAAATAAGTAAACCGGCCATATAAATTCGTTTCTTTTTGGCAATTGATTCGCATGATATAAATTCACAACCCAAAGATAGAAAAAGTGGCCAATGTGTGCATTAAGTCATTTATGTAATTTGAACACTTGTTACGATATTTCATTTGACTTTTACTTAAATCGATCAGAGTATATCTGTATTTACTATTCAATTGTGCTGCGTGCTTTATAAATGCAATGTTATTTTCCTCACATCATATAGTAATTAGATTACAAATTAATTAGCATATTGCTATTGAACATTATTGTAGTGGATTAATTAGCAAGCATGGACAAAAGGTTGTTAGGACTTGTATTGCTAATAGTCATCTTGCCTCGTGAGTCATCAATTTAGTTTATATATGCATGTTTGTACATAATTAATTTTATGTTTTTATTAAATATTCATGAATATATAATACGTACTTGATATTTTACTTTTTTCATATCTAGCTATCAGAAGATTTTGATATCTCGCGCGTTTATTACTGCAATTTTAAGAGAACATACATCGATCGATCTTATAGATTATTTAGATATTTCTAATGAATTTTAATTTGAATTATACAATTTATGATTTTTTCAGAAGAGATTATGGGAGGATTGCGATTTATACATACCAATTGGTTCAAGGGAATTTGTGTTGGTGTTATCAAGAAAGGGTGTGAAAGAGTTTGCAAAAGACGAGGTTTAGACGGCACATGTCATAAAAAAGATTGCTATTGTATACAAGGATTGGGACCAGGTGTGAAAGGAAGACCACATGGTGGAGGAGGACATGCATTGATTGGTAGGTAAATTAAATTAAACAAGCTAGGCGGTGGTGGACTGGAAGTGCAAACCGTAGCAAACTAGCTAATAGACTTTAATAAAATGTTTACTTCAATAACCTTATGTCCATTATTAAAATATTAATATATAAGAGATCGATCATATTGCATTTTCAATTTTATATGTTGGGACTTATAATCTTTCTTTTCCAGCTATATATTTAAATTAACAAGAGTTCGTACTTATTACAACAATCAATTAGTCTAGATTTATACTAGCTAGCTAGCATGTGTTACATTGGATATTAAAAAAAAATATTACAACTAAATTTCAATAAATAAAAAAAAAAGGAAAAAGATCGAACAGTAATATTTCAGAAAATATGACGTCTGTTGATATTTTTAGTGTAAAAATATTTAAAATGGTGTCATAAATAAATACTGTTCAATGTGTACATCATCACAAATCTATACAAATATGAAATAATTATCTTTTACGTTACTTATCTTACATAAGGGTAAACACCACTTTTGGTCCCTCTTATCATTAATTTTTTACAGAGTGGTCCCTCTTATGTTTTTTTTCCCACTTTAGTCCCTACTATGAATTATTTGTTTCACTTTAGTCCTTATCAAGTGGTCCAAGGCGATTCCGATAACATGTGATATGCTCATGAGGGCAATTTTGTCATTTCAAGTAAACTAACATGGATATTTGCGTCTTTCTAATTATTTAAAAAAAAAACTAAATTTTCAAACTAGGCTTTCATTCCAATCGAACTTAATCATACATTTCGTTCCAAACTAAAGTTTTTTCCTAAAATCTTTTTCAAACACCAAAATTGCTCACCAATTAAACAATATCTCAAATAGTCTCAATATTGAACGGACGAAAATGCCCTAAAAAATAATCATATGCATGTTACGTGTTATCGGAACCACCTGATAAGGACTAAAGTGAAACACATAATTCATAGTAGGGACTAAAGTGAAACAAATAATTCATAGTAGGGACTAGAGTGGGAAAAAAAACATAAAAGGGACCACTCTGTAAAAAGTTAATGATAAGAAGGACCAAAAGTGGTATTTACCCCTTACATAATAACGAAAAGAAAAATTCTTGTCCAATTCTGGCTTGGCCAAACCCATCCAACCACCAAATAAGTGTATTGCATTTGCTTTGTGATTAGTCACTTTCCTGGATGTTACATTCAATCCCAAAGCAAGTGTGTTACACTTGCCATGTAGTTACTTTGGGTTCAGCCAAACCCGGTAAAATTCTAGGGTGCCACTACGTTAGGTGCCGGTAGTCATAACCAATAAAAATAGGACATGTCATTAATTAGTAATTTGTTAAATAAGTTATCAACATGTCATAATAATATTACCACAATAAATGGTATTATACCACAACAAATGATATTATACTATATATTTAGTAACATCAAATAGTAAATTATTTTCTAATAAATTATTATGAATGTTACAATAATATTTTAAAACAAATAGTATGTAATTTTTTTTTGAATAATTAATATTAACTTTGGAAAAATTGCATACATCACCTAATATAGTATAAATACTACATGACGTTTGATCATATTAAATATATGGGGTTAATACTACGTAATGTGTACTTGTACAATCACATGTGAATTATACCATGAAATGTAATACACATTTCGTTGTAATGCCACTTAATGTGGAATAAATACTACATAATGAGGGGTCATACTAAATATATGGATTAATACTATGTAATGTATACATGTACTGAATTATACCATACAATGTGATGCACATTGTGTGATAATACCACCTAACGGCACCTTAGAATCCCCCAATATAATCTCACAACGGAAAGATGGGAAAAGTGTCTAATGTGTGCATTAAGTCATTTATATGCTCTAAGAACACTTGTTAATTACAATATTTCCATGGGATTTCAAAGTTACAAGACACGACCATTTTTGTATTTTGCCATTTGAGCCCTTCTTCAAAATTGAAAAAAAGAAAGAGACAATTTCCAAGGGAGCCCCTACAAATCAACAGGTCAAAGCATTATCCCACAAAACCCTAACACAGCCGCGGAATCAAAGTAAGGAATTTCCCCTTTGTTAAAGTTGTTTAGTTAAGTTTCGTGCTCAATATATTGCACCATTAGCTCTATGTTTGCTCTTTATATTTCCACGCCTAATTCTTTGTTTGGGTTGCTTATTTGTTAAGTTCAAGAATATTATTAAAACCTTCTATTAATGGTAACCCATTTAAAATTGGATGATCTTGAAGGAGCATTATACCATTACTTAATGGTCTTGCCCAATTAAAGGGTTATCTTGAACTTATTGCAAGTTTTATTAATGTTTGAATTATATATGAATGATTTCGAATTTTTAACAATATTAGCATCGATCTATGTTTTTGTTAAACCTTAATGAAGCTTCTTTACTGGTTTCTTACCCAGAGTATGAGCCATATATCCATCTCAATTTGCTGTTTACCAATTTTGGGAATGCTTAGGTGTTTGTTATGAGGAGAAGTTAATTTCGTATCCGGCGTAAAAGCAGTTAAGCGAAGGAATTGCAAGCAGAACTTAAGGAGAAAAAATATCTCCTTGAAAATGCAGCCAAAAGACATAAAAAAAGCAAGAGGTTTCGAATTTGGATTCCAGAAATCAGACAACAAAAATTTGGACTGTTTTGCTTTCTTGATGTCTTTTGTCGACCGTGTCTGTCTTCCAGTAGATATTAAATCTCATGTAGCTTTGTTTGCAATCCCCTTAATTACTTGACTGCGAAGTGGGTTATTCCTTATGTTCATTCCGCAGCCTACAAAGGCTAACGAGGAGCTATTTTGAAACTGTGTATAATTTTCAAGCACCATAGCATTGCCTAACTGTCAGGTATATATATATATTTACATGTTAGATAAAACTTATCATATATATTTATTTATTTATTTTCAAAATTGTGAGTGAGCATGTTTGATCTACAGACTTTAGCTTTCTTGAAAGGAAATATGTATAATCTACAGACTCTGTTATGGTAATGAAAATTAGTGAATATATTGCCGTCAAAGCAAAAATATTGTAACAATTTCTGATGTTTTGTGTTTACATGTCATGTCTTAAATTTTGCAATAGACGTGCTAGTCGAGTAACAGCTTATCTTGCATTGTTCAATCAGTTGTTGGCTGATGGATGTATGAATTTGTGTTTGACTTAGTGTAAGGGTATAAATTGGTCGATATGGGTCCGGTTGGGCAAGGAAAAACCTTGGCGTTGAACTAGTCAAAATCAAAATGGTCATGGTTCAGAATGAGTTGGATTAGATTCAAGCCTATTTCCTAAATATTACTTGACATCTAACAACTCACTTTCATCAAATTCTCTGTATTGAAAAACATATCTAATACTTTATTTTCTAGGTAATTTGATGCCATGTTGTAACTTTCAAATAAAGCAAAAAGAAGAGCAAGGTTGACTTGAATGTTATAAAGCTCTCTTGCTACAAAATTGATCTCTGCTTTACTAAATTAATTACCATTCACACTATATATATATACATGCTAAGATCGTCATTCAATATTTATTACTAGTTTTAACTATTGCCTATTGGTGGTTGTTGTAACGATAAAGATATAGAAAAGTTTGATTTTTCTATGATAATAACAGGTGGTTTGATGATAAAGAAGTCATGTAAATTAAATATAGATACAATGAGATTTAGTTGAATTAATGAAGTAGATGTGACAATACATATCTCCATGTCCAGACAACTAATCAGGGCTAGTTCTATTTCTCATATTGGTTTTGTCATGTAAGTTTTTTCTTAAGTGTGCTAAATAATGGAAATTCTAGCACGAAGATATAGATTATTAGACTGTACATATTCAATTTCAAAACAAGTTAACATTAATTGGTTGTGAATGACTAGTAGGATTGTACCACATTAATTATTTGCATATTTCATTATAATAATGAGATATGTATTTTTGCAAGTTAATTACTTAACCTTTGTTTATTGTGTAACTAAATTCAGATGAATTAATGATACACACTGAGGCTAGAACTTGTCGTGCAAAGAGTAGGCGTTTTCGTGGACTATGCGTCTTTAGAAGCCAAGAACGTAACTGTAAAACAATTTGCAAGAAAGAAGGCTTCATCGGAGGTCAATGCCTCAAAAGGAGATGCTTTTGTAGCAAGAAATGCGATGGCCCCGGAGGAGGCACTAAGCCACCAAATCCTCCACCGCCCGAAGAAGGTGGTGAAGAACCACCACCGGAAGGAGGTGAAGGTGAGGGTGTTGGAGCCACATCTCTTAAGCCATGAGGAAGAGACAATTTAGTCAACTTCAATAAAAGTTTGTTTTAGCATAATTATTAATAAATTTTAATTGTCATAGCTCATTATTTCACTACATAATGGTAGTGTTAAATGTTGTAGGTCGTTTAAATTTTAGGTGCAATACTTGAAATAAACAACATACCAAAATACAGATATTCCGAGACATTGTTATAATCTTTCTCTTATTTTATTTAAAAAAAATAATTCATATGTTATTTTAGCTAAAAAAATTATTGAAAAACTCATGGCGAATAACTACAAAATGACTATTTTACTTAAAAAAAAAAAGGTAACAAGAGAGATGAGCTTATAAAACACCCACATTTCCCAGCCAAAACAACAACGGAATCTGAGAAGTAGCCATGAAAAGCAAAATGTAATTTCTTTTAGTTGAATTCTTCTCAAAACTTTGCACTTCCGAAATCAGTATCCTCTTTATGGTCTTCACCAACAACACACCCATGCAGAAACTCTCCCACAATATGACGGCACAAAACAAATAATCCGAAAACAACCTAATTAGAATTATAACAGCTGCGGGAGCAAAAATGTAGCCTGCGTACGAGACAATGTCGAGCAATGGTATGTCTCCACCTCCTAAAGACTGTAGTGTGGCTTCTAAAAGAAGCACTTGTAATATCCAGCAGAGCAATCCTATGTTAAATTGCACACTCAAAGATTCTGGACTAAACCTACAACGACATGTTAGAAACAAAAACATTAATGTTACAAATTTTTATAAAAAAAATAAAATTTTATTCAATCCATTTAATTTCTCCTAAAATATATAATTAAGGATTTATGAACTTACTTTCCGTTGATGCCCAAAAAGAAGCCGACAAGAACAACATAAGTACCAAAAGCCATGGTCGGAATGTACAAATCAGGAGCATTGATATCATGTATTGGAGGCTTGTACGATAATTTACCACCTCCCGACTCCACTGTCCTCATCCAGTGTCCCTTTATATGATCGATCAAATTACATTACAGGTAAAAAATTATTTTAACAATTTTGCAAAAAAAAAAAAAAAAAAAAAAAAAATTAACAAAACTACAGTAAGTTCCCAAAGTAATTAATTCATCACAATTAAAATTTGGAACTTTGAAACATTAATGAAAGTTAGAGCCAGGTACGTACCTTGTGTAGGAATGGAAACAAAACCACCTTCAATTTACTTTTCACATAGTTATCGTTCACTTGAAAATAATAATGTGGATTCGAAATGTATCTGCTAATCTGAAATGTATATAATTTATTAACAAAATTAAAGAAAGAACAAATCAGGAGAATAATAGTGTAAATTTAATCTTTGAATATGTATAATAAAATCTCTTACGCACATTGGTTTGAAAATATTCTGAGCCTGATCCTAAAATCTTTTCTCCATAAGCACCAAATTCGCTTTTGAGAATATCTGAACCAAGGACATTGCCAATAGTACTTGGACCTGGATCACTTTGCTTACACGAAATTGGTGAGATAAACATTAGAAATAAGAGTCTTCAAATGGATAACATATACTATATAATAGTAATTAATTAATTAGAGATTATATTATAGAAATAAGAGTCTTCAAAATCTTGAAAACCATTGTTCCCTCAAAATAGCTGCATTTTCTTGAAACTAATCATGAAAAAAAATAGTAGAAGTACCTAATTATTAATTTGTTGCAATTGAAAGAATTAATGGGGCTTTTAAACCTTTAAGGCAAAAAAATGGTGTCAAGTCATAGTCAAGGGGCGGTGCCTGGTGAGAAAGTCAGAATGGACCATCTATATTCACAGTCCCATGCATGTACCGTTTCCCAATGATAAAGATTAGGGGAAATTTTAAATTTTTACTAGGTTTTCTAGAATTGATAAATTATTCAAATTATCCTCCAAGAATTGGATATATATATTTATTAAAGTTATCTAAGCCATCTTCAGTGAATCATCGGTCTAAGTCCAGCTTTCCCTTAGCCTAAGTTCAGCTTCCCCTCAGATTTCAAGTTCAGCTTCCCCTTTTCTATTTACTAGGAAAGTGTACGTGCGTTGCACGTGATTAACTAATTTTCTATGTTAGTTGAATCATACAATCATTTTTCAATATACTATCTTAATGGCGTATCATATAATTTTTTTGACTAATTCACTTTAATTATTACTATGTTTTTACAAAAAATTATCATAAATACTTATAATCAAAACTTGAAAATAAAAAATGAACTATAACTATTAAGTATTTTTTTTTATTAAGTATTTTTAATCTGAAACTACATGTCTACAGAACTATTATTCTAAAACAACCATTTGAACGAATGAATAACATCTATTATTTTCTTCCTTTACCTTGATATTTTCATCTAAACCATTTTTCACAGGTTTAACCCATATTTTTTATTGATTTAATCAGTTTTGTATATTATACATATCTTTTACTAAATTCAATTATTTTCAATTATATGTCTAATCAAGTTTTAACGAATCTAACTCATTTTTACCAACTCTCCCCGATTTTGTAGAGTAAGCCTGCTTTTACACTAAGTTTACCCTATTTTCTGTTATTTTAACATGTTCTTTCATCGATTTCCTCCAGTTATACTTGAGTTTACCATTTGTTATTGTGTTATTTTAATCCGTTATTTCATTGATTTCACCATTTTTTGTGCTTTATCCCATTCTTTTCACTCATTCTATCCGCTTTAACCCATTTACCTATTCATTTGCTGATGTACACTATTTTCTCGACTATTTCAGATTTTTTTTTTCAATTTAACTTTTTCTTGTTGTTCTTTATCGATTTGACCCATTTTTTGTTATCTTGTGTTCAATCGATGTCATTCATTTTTTTTACCAGTTTACCCGTGTTTTGTTAATTCACCTCATTATTTTATCGATCGTACCATTTTTTGTTGCTTTAACTCATTTTTATTCGATCTAACCCATTTTCCCACTGTATTGTCGTTATCACCAGTTTTAACTCTTTTTTATTCGATCTAACCCATTTTTATTCGATCTAACCCATTTTCCCATTTTCAGTTAACTAAATATGATTGCTTTAGTTTATTCGTATTGAAGAAATGTGAATTCTTTTTAGGTTTTATAATAATTGATCATTTCTTAAAAATTGTCCAAAGAAACATCGATTGCGCCTGTATTTACACTGAGTTTATCATTTTTTTTGTTATTCAACCCGTTCTTCGACCGATTCCACACATTTTTGTGTTTTATCAAATTTGTTAATCAATTCACTCATTATTTTCGGTTTGACCCAAGTTTAGTCGATTTTACCTATCATCCTTACCACGTTGTTTTATCAATGGCACCATTTTTTATATTTAAGTTGTTTGTCTTCTATCTAACCCATTTTTTCTCTGATTTATCAATTTTTTTATCATATATATATTTTTAGTAGAATCTTATCCGTTTTTACCAATTTTAACTATTCTATGTTTTGACTTATTTTGGTTTAAGCCAATTTTAAGTTTTTCAGTTAACTAAATAGTACTTTTTTTTTTATTCATATAGCCTGAACGTGACCTTTTGTTTTTAGATTCTTTAGTAAGTGATAAATTCTTAAGAATTTTTGAAAGAAATATCGCGCGTAACTATTTTACACTGAGTTTATAATTTCTTTTTTATTATTTTAACCCGTTCTTACACCGATTTCATATATTTCTTTTTTATGGTTTATTTCATTTCTTAATCAATCCATAATTATCTCAAGTGTAACCAGTTTCAGTCGATTTTCACAGTTGTTAATGAATTCACTAAATTTCTCCACTTGAACCGAATTTAGTCTGATTTTACTTGTTATTTCGCTTATTTAACCTATTTTCTCACATATTTCAACTTTTTTTTTTTTGCCAATTAACTCATATATTTGTTTTTGTTCTTTTATCGATTTGATCTGATTTTTTGTTATCCCGTGTTTAGCAGATTTAACTCATTTTTTTTTTTACTGATTTTACCTATTTTTTGCTTGTTAACCTTGTTGGTTTTATCAATGGCACGAATTTTTTTTTTTTACTTGCTTTTCTTTCTATCTAACCAATTTTCTCATTGATTTTACCATTTTTATCATATATTATTAATCAAAATTTACATTTTTTGCCTATTTTAACAATTTCAATGTTCTGAAGTTTTTTTGCTTAAGCCAATTATACATTTTTAGTTAGCTATATTGTAACCCAATTTCTTTAGTTCTCTCTAATGTAACCCAATTTAAGTCGATTTTCACATTTGTTAATCAATTCACTAATTTTCTCCGGTTGAACCTAATTTAGTTTGATTTTACTTATTATTTTGCTTATTTATACACATTTTTTTTTTGCCAATTAACTCTTTTACTTGTTCTTGTTCATCGATTTGATCTGATTTTTTTTTATCTCGTGTTTAGCCGATTTCATTCTTTTTTTTTTTTTTACTGATTTTACTTATTTTTTTGCTTGTTAACCTTGTTGATTTATCAATGGCACAATTTTATTTTTGTTTTAACCCGTTTTTCATTCTATCTAACGAATTTTCTCATTGATTTTACCATTTTTATCATATATTACTAATCAAAATTTTGCATATTTGCCTGTTTTAACAATTTCTATGTTTTGAAGTTTTTTTGCTAAGCCAATTATACATTTTTCGTTCTCTCTAGTGTAAACCAATTTCAGTCGATTTTTATATTTGTTAATCAATTCACTAATTTTCTCTGGTTGAACCCAATTTAGTCTGATTTTACTTATTATTTTGCTTATTTTCTCACATATTTCACTTTTTTTTTTTTTTTTTTTTTGCCAATTAACCCATTTATTTATTCTTGTTCTTTTATCGATTTGATCTGATATTGTTATTCCATGTTTAGCCGATTTTATTTTTCAATTTTACCTATTTTTTTGATTGTTAATCTTGTTGTTTTATGAGGGAATTGCACTTTTTATACCAAACTTTTACCTACTTTATACATTTCATAACACACCTTTCATAATTGCACATTTCATACCAAAATCAATCAACCTTTTTCAATTTACATACCACCGTTAAATTTTGGACGGAACTGGACACGTGTCCGTTAACTCTCAAAAAAAAAAAAAAAAGAGTTCTGAATTTCACTTTTCATACCAAACCTTTACCTACTTTACACATTGCATACCACACCTTTCAGAATGACACATTTCATACCAAAATCAATCAACCTTTTTCAATTTTCATACTGACGTTAAATCACAAAAAAAAAAAAAAAAAAAACCTCGCGGGCAATGTACTACCACATATGCTATTCTTAATTTGAGGAAACTGTAAAAAATCATATGATAGATGACATTCTTGCTTCTTTTTCGAAAGGGTACAAAATATAATAAAATACGGTCTTCTCTATCTATGAAAATCATACACAATCATAATTTATTTTAATTTATAATTGCCCATAAATTTAAAAATTATTTCAATTTTTTACGTATTTATTAGTACTAATAACACCCAAGGGTAAAATTGGATCATTTTAGGGGGCAAGGAGTTAATTATAAAAAAGTGACGAACCTGAGATACTTACCATTTCGAAAAAGAAACGGGAATGTCATCTATCATATGATTTTTTACAGTTTCCTCAAATTAAGAATAGCATATGTGGTAGTACAGTGCCCGCAAGGTTTTTTTTTTTTTTTTTTTGTGATTTAACGTCGGTATGAAAATTGAAAAAGGTTGATTGATTTTGATATGAAATTTGTCATTCTGAAAGGTGTGGTATGCAATGTATAAAGTAGGTAAAGGTTTGGTATGAAAAGTGAAATTCAAAACTTTTTTTTTTTTTTTTTTTTTTTAGAGTTAACGGTCCAGTTCCGTCCAAAATTTAACGGTGGTATGTAAATTAAAAAAGGTTGATTGATTTTGGTATGAAATGTGCAATTATGAAAGGTGTGGTATGAAATGTATAAAGTAGGTAAATGTTTGGTATAAAAACTGCAATTCCCTCGTTGTTTTATCAATGACGTACAATTTTTTTTTAACCCGCTTTTCTTTCTATCTAACCAATCTTCTAATTAATTTTACCAATTTTATCATATATTACTAATCAAAATTTTACATATTTTGCCGGTTTTAATAATTAATATGTTTTGAAGTTTTTTTTGCTTAAGCCAATTATACATTTTTTAGTTAACTACATAGTATCTTTTTTAATCACATAGAACGAATTTGACATAGAGGTTCCTTAATGTTTTTTTAGGTTCTTCAAATAAGTGATAACTTCTTAAGAACTCTTCAAATATTTTTTGAAGAAATATAGAGTTATAGTTTTTTTTTAACCATTAATATTTTAATAAATTGCAAAACTTTAAAAGATAATTATAAGTTTGTTATATAGGAGACTTCTTGTCTAATTATACTTATGTAATTCTTTTCTTTTAGGATTCTTCTATTTTACATTTTTGCCATAAATTTAAATATCATAATATAATTTAAATAGGGGTATATTAGTCTTCACAAAAAAGGGAAGAAATTCCCTTAGGCCAACTCATACTTTTATATGTATATAAAAATAAATAAATATATATATATATATATATATATATATAGAATAGATAGATAGATAGATAAGTCATCTCAAATGACTCAATCTATCAATTCCATTTAATTCCAATTCTCATTTTTCTCACTCTCACTTATTATTAATAATAATAATAAATTAAACAATAATAAATAACAATATTAACAATGGATAATAATACGCAAACCAGATACGTCATCACCAGATACGCTCAGTAGAGATCAACCGTCTACTTCAAACCGACTTAGTTGAACATGTGTGGGCTATACACGATCCAAATGGAGATCATATGTAATCGTATTTATATTAGATGTCTAACTATTCATGTAATTGTTAGGGTTATATTGTTTTTAATTTAACGAATCATATGTAAGTTTCATTAAGTTCTTTTAAAGTTTCATTATTATTAATTTAATTACATTTGAGTTTTTAATAATTAACTTTTTAAAAAATAATACACAGATTAAATAAGAGTTATATTTTAATATATTTCCCAAGAAACTTATATTTTCTCCACCAATTAACTAATTAGAACACATTCGTCTAGCTAAAGTTATACAATATATTAATTGATTTCCCAATAATCTTAGGCCATCTCCAATGGGTATGGACTCCCATTCCCCTCATATTCCTCTTCCCCTTCAGACTCCTCTTTTTATAGTCATCTTCAGTGACTCAGTCTTCACATTCTATTTAATTTCAATTCTCAAACTTCCCCACTCTCACTTAATTTTTCCAATCTTCACATTCTATTTAATTTCAATTCTCATTCATTTAATAATAATAATAATAATAATAATAATAATAATAAAGTTAATAGTAACTTAAATATTGAAATTAATAATAAGTAATTCAAATGGTGGTCATGTGTAATAATAAGTCAATCGCCAACTTCCAGCGGACTTAGTCGAACATGCGTGGTTAACACACGGTCCAAATGGTGGTCATGTGTAATATTTCCAATATATATTTGATAGGGTTATGTCATTTATAATTTAATTTATCGTATTTAAATTATGTAATCAGTATTCTATTTTTAATCTAGAAATCGTATTTAATTTCAATGTAACTTTATTACAATTTATTCCACAAAATTAATTCTCATATTTTTCACTCTCAATTAATAATAATAGAATTAAATAACAATAACAATTAATAACAAAAAAAAATAAGTATATTAAATTCCGATTAATTAAAAGTTTAAATGTAAAAAAAAGAAAAAAAAAAAAAAAAAAGGTATATGGGCTGGGAAACTCCCAGCCCAAATAAGTAAAATTAAAAACAAACAAAAAAAAAAAAAAATTATGAAGGAAGTGGGGCTGGCGCGTTGCCAGCCCCTATAGGAAATGTGTGGTGAGGTGGGTAAACCCACCGCTCCACACATTTGGGCGGTGGGTAACCACCTCCCACACCCATTGCAATCTTCACCCCTCTACTCATCAAATATCATTTTTTTCCCCTCTCTTTATGGATTCACCTTCCCACTTCATCAATGGAGATGCCCTTATATTATCTCCACCAATAAACTAATTAGAACACTCGATGCGTGAGGCATTGAGCGATGGTTGAAGGGGTTCAAGGGGAAAATGCATTTCCCACCCCTTAGAATAAAAGAATTTCATACTTTTCACCCCCCGTAAGCCCACAATCCCTTCCCCTTGCTTCATATGAGATGTCCTTATATACAGCGTTCATTTCATCAAATATAAATTTGAATTCTAGAAATATGTCTAGGTACCACTGAAAATCACAAACCTCAAAAGTGTTATAATCCATTTTTACACCAGCTTCAACCAAAATTTTCACCAATTCACCATTTTTTCCTCAATTTACCAGTTTTTTCACATTGATTTTTTTATGACGTGGACATGTGCCCAAAAAAATTAATGTTGTAAAAGGGTAATTATAGTAATCCCATACCTTATGGGTAATTTGTATAATTTTTTAAATATAAAAGGTGATCAATGTAATTACACAAAAAAAATTGTACCGCTTTGTATGTAAGTAGTTTGACTAGGTTTGGTTGGTCTCACTCAAAACTCATTTTCAACCCAAACTGAAACCTACAAAATCCTAGTTACTTGAGACCTATAAAATTATTGATTGATATCTAACAAATAATTTTCTCCTCAAAACCTCAATTCACATCACATATCAAGTTTCCAAAATCCACTAACCATTAAGTATTTAATACTAGGGTGAATATCACTTTTGGTCCTCCGTACTTTTTTTTACAGTTTGGTCCCCCTTATAATTTTCTTAATATTTTAGTCCCCACTATCAATTATTTGTTTCATTGTAGTTTTTCTCAGGCGGTTCTAAGGTGGATCCGACACATGATTTGCATGTGACTAACATGAAGATCTTTTACTAAAATTCACGCAAAATAAAAAGTTTTCTCATACTCTTTGTTGAACAAAAAGTTGAAGAATATGTCCCTAATATGGTTAAACAAGCCCCCAAATCCTCTTATTTCACGTGAATTTCTCCAAAAAAAAAACCCTAGTTTTAGTAACGTGACGTCTGCATCACCCTAGAATGCTGAGAAGGAGTACAATGAAACAAATAATTGATAGTGTGGATTAAAATGTCAAGAAAAACATAAGAAGGACCAAACTGTAAAGAAAAATACTTATGGAGGACCAAAATTGGTATATAACCTAAATAATATTAAACTATAACAATATTCCATTGGAACCACTATATCAATATTCCATTGAAATCATTATCCAAATCGAATTTAAAGTTTTGCCGAAAACTCCTAAACTACATTTTAAAACCAAATTGAGACGGAACTCAATCAATTTACTTTCATAACGAGCCTACACAAACTATGTTTCAAACATTAAAACCTTATTAGAAAAAGAAAAAAACTCTGGCAAGATTTCAATATTGTGAATTCACGTATTGAAACCAAATCGCTGTTGAAAAACAATATCGAAGCCAAATCCAAATAACATAAAATCTGGCAAAATTTTCCAACTAAGACAACCCCCAAAAAAAAAAAGCCTATTGGGTTTGAGCATCAATCCTAGTTGCTTGTTCCAAAAGGTGAAATCGCTCATCCCGGGCGCCCCTCACCTCCCTGTCCGACGGGATTGTGAGAGGAGGTAAATTATGGTGACTCAATCGGCAACAGAGGCTGGGACCAGTACTCACTGAGTTGGTGGTCATACACAACACATACAATTACTCAAATGATGGTAAACAAAATTCCAGAAGCTAGATAGTAATTGATGGACTCAATCACATTCAAGGAAAAAGAGTACACGTGAATAGAAACACGCACAAATTGTCTCTCTATCTTTACGGCATTTAAATTACAAGATTACCCTTAACAATGGGGAACAAGATGTAAGGTTCCATATGGATCGCACTTAATTTCAATAAATTTTGGTTGAGCCCTGTGAAATTCAATTTAAATTGAGTATGTTGGATTTTGGGAGTTTTAAAATTTTGAGATGTTATTTGAGTTGTAAGAAATTCATGCTAGTAAGAATTGTAAGTTGCGTATCATAATAAGAAGTCATGGATCGATTACAATAAAATTAAAAATTACACAAATATAAGATAAGGATTGCATATGATTGAATCAATAGCTCAACCGGATATAATCAATCAAACTCCTAATCTCCAGGGACTTGAAATGAAGTTGAAGGTAGCTTGATTAGTGGGAAAGTCACACAGGTAAAATTAGAGGACGACAAAGAATTTTGGGAAAAAAGACTAATCAGAATATTCATTGACTATTCTCTCCTTTGCTATATGTTCTGTATTTATATAATTCTGGAATTGCTACAAAATTACGAAAACACCTCTGACTACTTAAAGTCGCATCACGTTTTAATTATTCCCACTATTAGGCATTTATCATTATACATTTATACCATGATGTTTTTGTTTTGGGATCTCGGCCTTATCATTGGGCTATATTCTTATTGGCTAATCAATGATTTAATCTAAAATTACAGTAAATTTATTTGATTTTAAAATTAAGTTTCACTTGAAGAGTTTGGTGAAACCAGATCAGATTAGAGCAGATCCATGACAAGCCAAAAGTAAAAGAAGGTGGGAACCTCCTGATAATAAATGGGGTTCCTGTTGCAGGCTAAAATAAATGGCAACTTAAATTGTGGATCTTGACCGTAGCTAGCTCTATAAAAAAGGATTTCGGCAGTAATAAAATAAGCAAAGAAGGGCATAAATGTAATCCCAGAACCTTGGGTCCAGGGGAGTGAGAAATACAAAAAAAAAAAAAAAAAAAAAGAAAGAAAGAGAGAATAGGGGTGGTTCATAAAAAAAAAAAAAAAAAAAAAAAAAAAAAAGGAAACAGTAGCCCCCATTTATGTCTTGTGTTGTTTTTGTTTCTAGACCCATCTTGCTTTTTCAGCATCTTCTCATCAAAATTTCCATTCTCTCTCTAAATGACACGAAATAATCCTAAGACACTCTCTCTGCCCAATTTTATATTTTATATTTATATCTATATCTATATCTATATCTATATCTTATTCTTGTAGTCAGCACAAACAAGAAAAGAAAGGAAGTGTGTGTGCTGTTGTGAGAGAGAGAGAGAAATGAATGAGGTGATGATATCTTCAAATGTCCTCCAAAATTAACCAAACCCAACTCACAGTCGGTTCACCAAAAAAGCAGATTTTTGGTTACCAGAAATGCCCTTCTGCAACCCCCCAAAAAGATACCCATCTTCATCATCAACTTCACTATCCTTACAAACAACTATGCTTTTATTTGAGATTCTCACCAATTATGTGGGCTTTTTCGGACTTTGCCTTGGTCAGAGTTTTTTTCAATTTCACAGAAGAAAGCAAAGAAAGAAAGAACCTTCCCACCCACCCCCTATTTCCTCTCTCTTTTTCTGCCCCCCTCTATTTCTGTACTATAACATACAATCCCCCTTTCTTTTATTGCTTCTACATCTCTCCTAATAACCCATTCATTTTCTTGTTTTCATCTCTTTCTATTAACCCATATATCGTCTGATCATCTTAAAGATCGTATTTTTTTTTTTTATATAGAAGTATATATTTTTGCGAGAAGAGGCTTGTTTTATTTCCGATCTGATGTCTAAGAAGAGTAAAGGGGCGGTTTTGGATTTGAAGCAGCCTTATGGTGTTGGTGTGTATGAGGATGCTAAATCACGGTTGAAGCATCAGAATCTTATGCAAGACTATCACGACTTGCAAAAGGTACTCCTTTTTTTTTTTTTTTTTTTGTTTGGTGGGTTCTGTTTTTAACTTATTGTTATTTGATTTGTTTTGATAATTTTTTCTTTCTGTGTTTTCTCATGAACTTCATGATTTGCTTAGATTTGAACATATGGGTTCTTTTTTTTTTTTTTTAAAGGTTTCTTTTGATGGGTTAGATCTGTTTATGTGATATGTTCAATTCAAGTTTGTGGATGTTATTCATGGAGTTCATTGAGAAAATTGCTCTCAAATGATTTCCTATGGCTTTTTATTTATATGTTATTTATTTTCATTGAAATATAAACGTTGATGTGTTGTTGTTAGATTTTTTTCTTCTTTGGTGTAGGTATTTGTGGTCCTGTGAGGCTTTTTCTAATTGTTATTCAGCTGCAGTTTCAAGTCTTGGGTCCTTGGATATTTTGTTTGTTTAATACTCCTATGTGTTTTATACCTGTTTTCATTGAGTGTGGAATTCAATTTGACTACCTAATTGTCATTCTGTTTTACTGACAACATGTAGGAATTTTCTAGTATCAGATCTATGTTTTTAAGTTACCCTCGAAAACATAATTTTATTTGAATGGCTGGTCTATGATAGACGTGGGGGCTGTACACCCCCAATCCCACATTGGTTGCGAATTGTGAGGCTTGAGCATTTTGAGCTGTTTGAGCCCAACAATGTTGATAGCATAGGAGTATACATGTCTTTGTACTACCAATGATTTTGGCACACTTTTCAATTTTGTAGTACTATCTTATGTCTCGTTATCCTTGTGTTTTCGTTGTATGGCTAGTTTTACCGCATGAAATCGAATTGTCTAGAGTAAGTCCTTTATTGGAATTCTCGATCATTATCTAGTGCGTAATTGACAAGTGTACCTCACCATCTTACAGGACTCTAATGTTATGAGAAGCAAATTAGAGACGGCAAAACAGAGGAAGCTCACGCTTGCTGCTGAAGTTCGGTAAGGATTTTTTTTGTCTTATTCTAAATATTCAAGATTTGACAATCAGTTTTATTTACTACCAGTAGAATCATAGCTGATTGTTCCAATATTAAAGAGCACTGAATCATAGCTGATTGGTTCATTGATAGCATCCTTGTTAATTTCATGCATTTTATATGTGCATTGGGTTTCTTCGTATTTTCGAATAGTCTCACAATCTTTACACCAATCTCTCTCTCAATGTAATCAACAGGTTTTTGCGAAGAAGATATAAGTACCTCGTGGAAACAAAGACTATGAATATATCAAAAGACAGGAAACTTATACAGCCTCCAAATCCACTCGAGCAAAACAAAAAAATTAAGGAACAGCTTTCGAAAAGAAAAGAAGCCAGTCAGCATAGATTACCTCCTCCGGTTCCAGAATTAAAAGCCAAGAAAAAACGTTGTATTGGTAAAGAAGTTACACCTTCAGTAATCGATAAGCCTCTCAAGAAAACATTACATGGGAGAAAAGAAACTATGGAACAAAGAATATGTCATCCTATATCTGTTTTGAACCACAAAAGAAGAGTAAATATCAACCAGAAGGAAAGAATGTTTAGTAATGATTTTGATTTGAACCAGGATAGTAGTCCAGTAGAGAAAGGAGCTTCTTTGCTAACCCGAGCTCCAATCTTCGACCTAAATGAGATCTCTGTATGTAATTTAGTTAAATCATGATTTTTTTACTTGTGGGATTTTTTAGTTTACTGAGTTTTTAATAGTAGTTTCTGTTCTGTATTTTACAGACAGGGGATGAGGATTTCCAGAGTAATGTTGAAGCAGTAAAGTTTGAGGAAGCCAAGAAGAGTATGATCAGAGGTCTAAATGATGAACAGCAAAACGATTTAAATTTGTCCATATGTCGAAATTCTGGGGAGGGTTCTTCTCGTGTTGGGAAACGAAAAATTTCATGGCAGGACCCGGTCGCATTGAGAGTTTGAAGCTCTGTTTGGCAAATCTCTGAAATGGTGACTTCCAAATTTCCTAGAGATATATAGGACTAAGTATTTATGTATTTAGAAAGAATTGGCTGTAGAAAGTAGAGAATGTACTCTGAAATTTACTGGACTGGACTTGTTACTTAATATCAGTAGTAGTTTATTTGGCTCATCTATTGGAGCAGTTTTTGGGTCCTGCTAAATATCATATATGCTCCGAATGGTGCTCGGCATGTGGTTAGCTTTCTTATGGTTCATTTGATGGAAAGGTGAGATTTTTGGGATCTTGGTATTGTACAGGGTTGTGTTGTCAAGGGTTAGATCTGGGTCCACTTTTATTGAATCTAATTCGGGTGGGATCTGATTCTGAATTGTTCGAGCATATCTTCATTTTCTAAATTTCATCAATATTTTTCTCCACAAGTTTTAATCATTCATATATCTTTAAGAAAAAAGTGATATTTATAGCATTGATTCATTAAAAAATTAATTGAAGTTAAAATCAACTCCATTTTAACAGCTCTTCCATATGCTCTAGAATACATTCTAGTGTCCTTTCCCTGAAGTGATCTTGTACTGAAAATGTGAACAAGTGGTCCAAAGTGCCAAACCACTTATGAAAAAACTTCTTCATATATGAAATCAAAAATATGAACAAGAGAGATTTGCATCTGGTCCAAAGTGCCAAACCACTTATGAAAAGACTCGTTCAATTACGAAAGCAATGTTTCCACAAAATCTTGTTTGGAGATATTGACGTCTGAAAAATTCTTAAAAGTTACATAATATATAGATCACAACATATTTAAATTAGCGACAGAGAGCAGCATGGAAATCAGAATTCCAATTATTCAACACTCACATTTTTAGACTTGTTCATCTTCCTTCATAGCCCCACAGACTTCTTCAGCATTAGTTTCATTTACAGGCTCACCATGTTCCGGCTTGAACGGCTCGAGATCCTCTGACAATACCTCTTCAATATTTTCTGCAGTTGTGTCTTTCTCACCTTCAGCAACCTCCTCTTCTGCATGATTCACTACTACTGCAATCTTCTCGTTCTGGTTGCTTTCCTGTAGACGTCTGAGATGTTTCTTCCCCCTTTTATGACCATCCATAGCTTTTTTAGTGAAGGCCCTTACCTTGCACATCTCGCACCAAAACTTAGATATTTTCTTCTTCTTTTCCACTTTTTCAACTACTTCTGAGTTCGGCTTTTGGTCATCTGCCTTCTTGAACGGCAAAGATACAGCTTCAACTTTTACTCCACCCTCTTTGCCCCTGATGGACTTAGTAGCTTTTTTCGGAAAAAGTCCTATGCTATAGTTTTTTCCTGTCCTCTGAGCTCTTAATGCAGCTTCTTTTGATTTGTGCTTCTTTCCCTGCAGGTGTTCGTTCAAACCGTGCTCGCTGTTAGCACTAACATGACAAAGGGCACAACTCCACTCCTCTTTGGCTTTCTTCTCCAAGATGGCATCTGATGAATGCTCACTAGCATCCGCTCCAGGTGGTGTAGCCTTCCTCTTTGATCCAGATATATTTACATCAGGTTTGGCCTACAATGCCCAAACATACACACTTTGATGATATTATAGCACATTATAAATAGTCAAAGGACCAACAGATATCCCACGACTTGAAGACTCGTGTCTTCTTTTCTGACCGGGAAACAAAAATCGAAAGACACTTTATTTCCTTTGCATAGTTGTAGAGCATAGGAGAGTATAACCAGGAAAAGAACAAACAACTATCTGGTCTATTACCTATCAGAATATTATCGAATAAAATATGAGAAACACAGATGTGTAAACAAACACCCATACACATTGGCAAACTGTGAGTTATTAATTATGGACAACTAAATATGATGTAATGTGTAGACTGCAACCTATCTCAACCAATCAACGAAAATAAATAAGAAAGAAGGAACTACGGTAAGGTGATGATATTATATTAATTATAGGTATCTTCGAGTAAGTAGAATAACCAATAAGGTTACACCACGTGCATGGAAATCTCCTACACCAGAACGGAGTCTAATAAAAGCTCTCCGAGTTTAAAGAGGAACCAGACCTAGTCAAGGAAGACCATTAGGATAGCTAGGGATGATCCCTGCCAAAACCCTTATGATTGCCTAAGTTAGATTTGTGTTCGACAACTTTCCATCTCCAATCGATCTAACTTAGGCATCTGAGGATTTTTGGCTGGGATTGACCCAACGAGCCTAAAAATGTCCCTTCGCTCCTTCTGGTTCTCTTTAAGTTGGAATGCAAGTCGATCATCAATCCAACTCCATTCTGGTGTAGGAGACTTCCATACACGTTGCTTAACCTTACTAGATAATCCACTTAACTGAAGATATCCTTCATCATCAATATACCATACTCTCGTCTTCAATTTCCATTAACCCAACATAATTATCCAAAAAAGGCCGAAAGAAATTTGTAAAAAAGGATTAAATCGCTCGCTTCCACCTTCCAATGACATCCCTCCTTTCTTGTATTCAGTGAAGGTTAAAGGATGTAAAAATATTGGACAGGTCTAGATAAATAAGACAAATTAACTCTTGCCACAACTTGAGGTTTTGAATTATTTTAATTTAAGAAATAGACACTTGGAGAACTTGTTGTTCCTCTATATAATTTTAGTCTTCAGTTCATCAGAATTAAAGGCCCAGAATTTATACTTTATACATCCAAAAATCATCACACACACACAAGAAAGAAAGGGAGAGAGAGACCAATGCATACTGACCAGCAAAATAATTTTCTCTTTTTCTTTGTCCCCCTCGAAGATAGACTTCACCTCTGAAATTCTCAGATCAGCAGCCCCCCTCTGAAACGGCAAGGTCTCGAATTCTCTAATCTCATGTCTTCCATTCAGCCTCTCCCTCTCTTCAATGGTTGACAGTGCAATTCTTTCCTCAAGAGAACTCCCATCTGTTCCTGTCCCCAGAAGTGGAAGCCTCGTTTCTAACCCCATCACGGGTGACGAGCCAAATGGGAAGCCTTCACTTCCTCTCCTCAGAGCCAATTCTCTCTCCATCATCAGCTCCCTCCTCACCTCTGCCTCTAAAACGCGCCTCCTTGCTATCTCCGACAGTATTATCTCCTCTCTTATCCGTTCTTTTTCAATTTCTCTCTGGATTGCCTCATGCATGTCATGAGGGTAAGGGTGATAATGAGGGTGAGGGTGAGGGAGATGATGCGGGTGAGGCTGAGGCTGAGGCTGAGGGAAAGGGAAAGGAGGTCGATGAGAGTGAACGTGATGGTGGTGATCTTGGAATTGTTCGTGAATGGTCGGCCCTATTTCTGGTCGCATATAGCCAGCTGAGAACAATTTAACATGAAACATGAAATAAACTAAAACTAGGATGTCATAGAATCGAGGACAAACATAATCCAAACTTGATCTCTGTTTATTAAGGAACAAAATGAAAAACAAACTAATTGGAAAACAAAATGGACTTGTAATGTTCAAGCATGAAGTATAGCTACAACCTTACAACTTAAATATATAACACCTGCTAATTTCCATTTTTATCCCATGTATTTCCAAATTTTGTCCAATAGGTATCAAGTAACCAGAGTTAGTCCTATGACTTGCCTTACATTTGGTCCTCCCAGCTTTGCACCGGTGAAAAACAAGTTTTTCAAACTTGTTTGTAGTGTAGGGAAAACCAAAAGTTAAGGTCCCCAAATTGACAACCGTCAAAACCCCAAAAATATTTTCTCATTTTTAATTCTCATCCTCTTTAACTCTTCTCTAGTTTTACCAGTAAAAATCTCACCATCCAAATTGTTAGCCCCATGTAACAAATTTTGGGTATCTATGTATCTCTATCAATCTTAATTTCAGCTTGTGCTTATGTAATTTGAATAAATCATTATTGAGTTTTTCTTTTTTTATTTACTCCACCTTCAATGTATGGTTAATTGGAATTTTTTTGTTGATTATCAACACTAGTTTTGTAATTTGACAATGTGACATGGATTTTTTTTTTTTATTTATTGGAATTTAATATGTAAGAAAAAACAGGGTAACTATTTAGGTTTTGATGTGTATTATTTACATGGTTACTTGTTGTTGCTCTGGCACTGATATTTTGTGCTCATTTTAAGCATTATTCACCAGAATTTCAGTGTTAGCACAGAAATTTTCCCAGTCCAACAAAGAAAATGCGAAATAGTGAATTTTCGGCAAAACTTCCCCGGCGTTCTTCAGAACAGCACGATTTGCACGGCTCTCCCCCAAGCAAATCGTGCGGCCCCAAAGTGATTCCGGGAACATACCCTTATGTATGGCACCTTATGACTGAATGTTGTTAACAAGGCAAGTTATAGTACTAAATCTGGTGACATAATACCTACATGACTATAAGTGGATAAGTGTCAAAATCAAAGATATGGGACTAAAAGAAATGCTCTGCCAAATTTATCATTACTAGAAACAAGACATTTATTAAATCTTTGGAAAATTCCATTTACATATTTTACACGCAAAAAAATAATATAAACTATTTCTCCTGAATATAAACCAGGAAATTAAAGAAAAAAATTAAGAGATCAAAGACGTTGACCATGGAAAAATAAAAAAGTTGAACAAAATTTCATATCGAAAATACATAAAAATAGAACTAATAACATAATAACATTATTTCAGCTCTATTTTCACACACACAAAAAAAAGAATAAAATGTGTGCTTGTTTCAGAAAAAATAAATTATCCCAACAGAAATAAATTAATATTCACATCACCCAAAAAATAAAACATGCTCTAAATTAAGAATACAATTAAATTAATCAATTCTAAATCGAAATAAATATAATGAAAACTAAATTTTGTTTTGCAGAGTGAAGAGAATGTAGGGACCTCGACGAGCTTGTTCTGTAAAATAATTGTAATTGGATGGGTGATGAATGTGTGGTAAAGCAGCTTGTTGCTCAATCCTTGTATGCCTTGACTCCATTTTTAGTTTAAATCCGATTTTTCATGAAATTGAAACGAGGGTTGGGTTGGGGAGTTCTGAATTATTTTTCAGACTGTGGGGAGGGGATGGGTTTTTTAATTAATATTGTGGGAGACAAAGGGGAGAGGAGTAGGGACGAAAGTCGAGGTTTCACGCGCTCAGTTTTATATAGTGCTATTATTTATTTATTTATAATGAATTATAATGTATTGTTTGAAAATTTGGAAATTACTTTTCAAAATTTAGTTTGACCAAATTTATTCCAGCACTCTAAATATGATGCATGAAGTTAAATTAAGTAATTTGATTTAAGCTCATTCATTAAAAAATTTTGATTTATACATACCAAATAAGCTTGAATTATATTTTTTGTTTCATTACTTTTTAAGTCTGATTCAAGCTTATCCAAAAAGTTAAAATAGGATAAGTATATTTAAAATATCATATTAAATGATATATCAAATCTAGCTCTCAATTTCAAACTTGATATAAAATTCAAACTCAACTTAAATAATGTATTGTTATGCATTATTCGATTTGTGACACCCTAAACTATATAATTTGCCTTACAAGTCTTTTGGATCCGGTTAAATGATTTGGTAAAAAGACTACCAGTAATGATTATTGTACTATTAATTTTTTTAATGGATATTTGAAGTGAATAGTTGACCCAAAATCAGAATGACGTAATAAGATATACTCCGTATTTGTTTGTCGAATAATGGGAAAATTGTTTTTTTGGTATCATAGGGTAGACTTACTTGTAATTTTGGTATCATTAGATACGAAAATGCAAATTTGATATCATGGAATAAGTTTTCATTGCAACTTTAGTACCAAACCCAATGTTACCCCAAAACTAATAATAATTTAACCCTTATGAAATACATAATGTTCAATTTATTCCCTCGTGGTTTAAAAAAGAGCATTTTATTCCCTCAAATTTTGTAAAAGTTTCACATCGCCTCCATGATATTTTTACATTTTATCTCCTGTGGTATGATAAATGTGACAATTTATCCTCATATGTTATAAAATAGTTTGCATGCCTACTCTCAATTTCGGCAAGTAAGTTACACTCTCCGGCTGAAGAGGATAAATTAATTTTTTTCCAAATTATAGAGGGGTAAATTAAATATTATGTATTTTAGAGGTGGTAAATTGTCATTAACTTTATAGAAAAATTGGATTTAGAACCAAAATTGCAATGAGAACCTATCCTATAGTACAGATTTATATTTTCGTATTCAATTGTACCAAAATTACAAATTAGCCTATCATCTGGTAAAAAAAAAGCAATTTTCCCGTTGAATAATGTTTGGCGAATCTATGTTTTCGTTCAGAACGTACAGTAGCATATCAATTTGAATTAATGAACCCGGCCCAATACAGTTTCATCTTATTAGAATTCACATTGCCAACCCAAAATATATTTGACTTTTTTTGGCCCATCATTCATATACCTACCTATAATATGTATACCAGCCCAAATGCAAATTGCCACACTAGTCTAATTACAAATCGTGAAATCATTATCAAATGTATACGTTGGATTTCATTTATGAATTCCTTTATGTTAATTTATAGTTCAATTATTACAGTTACAAACATAATGTCTAAATTTTTAATAATTTCTATATTTGTCAAACCAATATACTGTAACTGTACTATTGTTATATTTACTGTAATGGTCCAGTGGGTAATTAAGATTTAGATTAAAGCAAATAGTGTTAACAAAATATTCCCATCAAACCAGGTCAGAGATCCATGTAGTTTGAGAAATAAAATAGCAAGATCCTAACATTTTGCTACGGTATATTTAAAATCCTATAATCGGTGCCATTCTTGCAAAATATTACATTAATTAA
This sequence comes from Penstemon barbatus, assembly GCA_003313485.2. Taxonomy (NCBI): domain Eukaryota; kingdom Viridiplantae; phylum Streptophyta; class Magnoliopsida; order Lamiales; family Plantaginaceae; genus Penstemon; species Penstemon barbatus. The sequence goes on from CM064879.1 coordinate 4,925,616, forward strand.
TTAATTTTGGAACATTGAAATCGAAATTTAATCCTAGTTTGTGTGGTATTATTACAATCTAAATCTATTGGTTTTATAATAAGCAAAAATGACATCAAGATGTGAGGTGTTCTTGGAGATTCTTCTTGCTATTATGCTTCCACCCTTGGGTGTCTTTTTGAGAAATGGTTGCTGCAGTGTATGCGTTATCCTCTTTATTTATATATTTAATATTTCTCTTCCTCTAAAAAATTGCATCCATTTTTTCTTTTCTTTTTCAAATGAATTGAAAATATTTTCTTTAGTTAACGCACCTATAGTTAAGCCAAAGTTAAGATCCAAAGATGGAGAGGTCATGAGTTTCATTATTATTAGTGTTTGTAGTTTTATATATAGTGATTGAAAAGATTTTGATGTAATAAATAATTAATGTATTAGTATTTTAGTAAAAAAAAGTTAAATAATTATAATTAATTATATGTTGTTTATTTTATGCAGTGTGAATTCTTCATATGCGTGTTGCTGACGTTGTTGGGATATATACCTGGGATTATATATGCTGTGTATGCGATTGTTGTTCGTGGTGCACAACCTGATGATGAATATTGGCAGCCTATAAATCCTTAACTAATTAATTCCGTCCCTTCAGATATCTATCTCAATTATGCAATAATAATAAACTGCATTACTATATATTGTTCATTAGTATATTTTACCAACTTTGTTTTCAAAGCAATTTATTTTGTAATTTTGTTTGTACGTTCTAGTGATTACATTACATTAATGTATACACCCAAAACTTTGTGCATGTCTAGAATATATATATACTATGATTTATTTAATTTTAAAAAAGATTTCTATTATGTATGACAATTGTTCAAGGTCTAAGTTAATGATCATTCAGCTGGTGCGTAAATATTGAAAATAACTTATGGAGGATATTTGAGTCAATCTATGAAGGCTTCCAATTCAAGAGGGTATTGTCGTAATTTCAAAAGAAGAAATCTGAGTGCTTGGATCGTAAATCACCGGGGAAGATATTTATTTTTTCTTCAGTGGGGAGAGAGAGACAGGTATTAAGTATTTACTATAAAATAGTAGAAGTAGTAAGCCATTAAGGGTCAGAAACAACAACAGCAATAATAATAAAATAAGAAATAAGAAAGAATGGCTTCAAGATGTGAATTTCTGTGTGAAATCATACTTGCGATCCTGCTCCCTCCTCTCGGCGTTTGTCTCAGCCATGGCTGCTGTACCGTGAGTGCTTGCTTGTCTTCGAATATTGTTTGTGCTTTAAGCAAATTTAGCAGTAGTAATAGTACATATTATTGATTTGATTTGATTTTGATTTAGTTGCTTAAATAAATAAATAAATAATGTTGTTGTTGTTGTTGTTGTTGTTGGTTGCAGGTGGAGTTCTTAATTTGTTTGGTGTTGACTATTCTAGGGTACATTCCTGGAATAATTTACGCAATATACGCTATTGTATTCATGGATCGAGATAGGCTCCGTGGGGATTACAATCAACTTGCCTAGTGCTACCTTCTACTTGTTTTCCTCTGCTCCGACCCGACCCATTCATCCATCCTTCCATATGCATCTCTGTTTCTTTCTTTCTTTCTGTTGTTATATTTTGGGGAGGAGGAGGAGGAGGAGGAGGCGGCCTTTAATTATTAATTCCATGTCTTCTGTTCTGTTCTGTTCTGTCTTCATCCACTCCATGTATTTCTTACTTCATATCAAATTAATGATTATTTTCAATTTTCAGATCTTCCTGAATTTTAAGTTCGGACCTTCATCTATTTTGTTAATCTAATTATGCTCATGTGTTGGATGACTTTCGATTTCCTTCTCTCATTTTATTCAATTCAGTCATTAATATTCTACTTCTAGTCTTCTAACAACATTAAGTTTTTCTTAATTAGCATGATTAACTGAAAAAATAAATGATAAATACTTCGAATCAGGTCTTCATCTTAGATGTAAACTTGTACTTGTACGAAGAATGAAATAAATTGAGATCATGAATTATATTCAGCGAGTACATCGAATCGAATTGATGAGCTCGTGGGCAGGCAGAGTGGAACTTTTATGGATGGAAACTTTATCAAATTAGAATCTTTATGTAAAGTCAATTTTTTCAAGAAATGAATTTGGATATAGACAAATAAAATTTAAGAATCCAATAAGATCCACATCGGCTTAAAATAAATAAACGAAAGTGAAATTATTTAGGAAAATTAATAATATCATAACCCAAAATTTCATAGCCCTTACGGTCTATATTTTATGTTTTTAAAATTAATTGTGTTACCTACTACCTATTTAACATGGTTTTTCTTTAAATAATTTTTTTAATATATTAACAATTCACTCAACTTTAAAAAATTACAAAAAAGCACCAAATTTTTTCGATATTACTCATATAGAAAATAATTCAATACTTTTCAAATGATAATTGAACATTCATCCATATTTGAATATAAATATTTCGAAAATTACAATAAAAATATAAACTCATAATTTAAAAGCATTACAATGACTAGATTTTTCATTGGTCTTTTCTAGAAGACATTTCACGATTCACCTTATGTAGTCTTAATCCATTTTACTCTGATCCACCTCGTGAAATTCACTATACACAAAAAAAGGAGTTCAAATTACAGAAAACCATATTGGGAAATATCATTGAGTTGAAATACTACAAATGATGAAGACTGATATTTAACTCACTTTTCTTTATAACTGATATCTGAACTAATAGAATTTAACCACGGCAAGTCTTGTGTTAATAATAGGGTAAACATCACTTTTGGTCTCTCTTATCATTAACTTTTTACAGAGTGGTCCCTCTTATGTTTTTTTTCCCACTTTAGTCCCTACTATGAATTATTTGTTTCACTTTAGTCCTTATCAAGTGGTCCAATGTAATTCCGATAACATGTGATATGCTCATGAGGGCAATTTTGTCATTTCAAGTAAACTAACATGGATATTTTCGTCTTTCTAATTATTTAAAAAAAAAAAACTAAATTTCCAAACTAAACTTTCATTCCAATCGAACTTAATCGTACATTTCGTTCCAAACTAAAGTTTTTTCCTAAAATCTTTTTCAAACACCAAAATTGCTCACCGATTAAACAATATCTAAATAGTCTCAATAGTGAACGGACGAAAATGCCCTAAAAAATAATCATATGCATGTTACGTGTTATCGGAACCACCTGAGAAGGACTAAAGTGAAACACATAATTCATAGTAGGGACTAAAGTGAAACAAATAATTCATAGTAGGGACTAGAGTGGGAAAAAAAACATAAAAGGGACCACTCTGTAAAAAGTTAATGATAAGAGGGACCAAAAGTGGTATTTACCCTTAATAATATATGAGTAACTAATTACAAGAATATAATACTATATAAGACTATGTGGGGCATTTCTAATATGAGATACTTTGATTCAAGCCTTCCTTGATATAACTTGTCAGAAAATCACACATGGCTTAATTTAATTTAATTTTTAATAGTTTAATATGTGTATTACAAGTTTACCCTTATTAATAAACAAATGTATCTAGTTTTAATTCATATAGTTCCCACGATCAGTTCTCAACTCTCTCTCTCTACTGATACTGAAAATTGACTAACCGAGAGTTTTTGTGCTAAAATTAAACGCGCCGCCGCGCCGGAGTCAAATCTGCCGGAGACAAAAAGAACTGGCCATTTTATTATGCAATTGATTGGCATAAGAGTTGGTGATTGATCTCCTTTGAAGGATTCGGGTGGTTGGAAGAAAAAAAATTGTGGCGAGGAACAGGAGATTGTTTTGAAGAAAAATTAGTTTTACGCTAATATTTTTTTCTTTTATATAAGGGTATTATCGTCATTGTGACTGCACAACATTTTATTGTACATGTGCAAAATTATCATGATTATTTGTACAGTTGCACAAATACTAACAGTCTAAATCTACTTTTTTAAAATTTAAAGGCTCAGATTGACATATCTCAAGAAAAATCACCTATCATGAAATCTTATTTTAGAATTGGGGTACTATGTGTTAATAGTATATACTTTTCAAACAAATCCAACTGTTTAATTCTTTTTCTACTTTTCTTGGCAGGGGAAGAAACGTTGTGGTGTCCAATTATTTGATCTGTGTGCCGACATATAAACAGCCGAACATCTTCTCAAACAACAAACAGGACCACAACTTTAAAACCGTGAAGGTATAGATAATAATCGCCCAAATCCTCTACAACCACAAGTCCAACCGTTTACTTTAATAAGAGTTCTTGCCTTTTATATATTTCCTCCGTATAAAAGTTGACCCACACGTAAGTTAACTACTACTTTTGGACTCACCTGCAGAATCTTTTTTTCCAATGTACTCTTCTAAATTAAAGTAATTTTTAAAATGACTCAAACTAAAAAATATTTTTCTAAATATAATATTTTTTGTGAAAAATTGCAGTTGTCAACTGTAATTCTTCATTTTTACGGAATTATGAAAAATAAAATAAAAGACAAATATAGTGTCAGAAAGCATCTCAAATAAACATTATTAACACAGAAAAAAATAAGTTACACTTTAGCAATATAATTATACTCCAATATCAATACTTGAACAATACATGAATATCTTGAGCACAAATATATTTTACCTTATTATATATAAATATGCTTGATAAAAATGAAATAGACACTTGATTTATTATTTATAAATATAAGAGATGACACAAGGTTATACTTATACTGAAATGAAAGACAAACATTTCATTTAAAGTACTATCACTAATATGAATATCAAATACCTACAAAACTCAAGCTATTTTATAAAAAATAAAAATAAAAAGATTTACCAAAAATCACAGTTAAACTGCAATTTTGGTAAAAAAAAATATATTTTATTTTTCATAATTTCGTAAAATTGAAGAATCGTCGTTGTCAATTGTAATTTTTCACAAAAGGTACATTTCATTTTGTGTTATTTTGTGAAATTATTTTCTCTAAAACGCTATATTGAAAAATAATTCCTCACCTGCACCTACTGATGTGATAGGGTTGTGCAGATTAAAAAATTACTATATAAATTTTAATTCAACTTCAAAACTTTATATATTCAAGCTAGTCAAATTCATGCTCGTCATCCCTATCACGCATCAATTATTCATATAGAACATGACAAAAAAATAAAAAAGAAAGAAAAAGGAGAATTCATGTAGAAAAAGTTCACAAAAATATTAGCAACTTTTTCTTTTATGGTACAAAAATATGAGCAACTTTCCTTACTTTACATAAACAGTAACTTAACATTTTTATACAAATATTGAGTACAATAATGGCCTAATACAAGTACAACCTACAATATATTAAAACAAACTTTCTTGCTATCTGATCTGTGAAAGTTTTCACAGGCAGAAGGCATACAAAACCTTCTAAAACAACAAAAAGGAAATGGTAAAACTGAAAAAGGAAAGAACTTGAAGAAAAGATATATTTTTGCTAACTGCAGATGATGATGATCTTCCTCGAGTGCCACTGCCAAGTGGTACCGTCCGAACCCTCCTCTTAATTTGGACAACTAGCTTCCCAGAATTCAACAAACTGTCTGAGGCTTGTTTTCCCTTTTGCAAAGGTTCATTTGAAGATGTCGGAATACTTTCATGAGCTGATATCAGAAAAGATTGAGATAGTAACAAGAATGCTATGAGCGACAGAAATAGCATATCATTTGTTTCTGTCATTTATTACAAGTAAATGAGAATGGATGATTGAACAGTAGGAAATCAAAGTTGAGTCCAAAATAGACAGAGAGATGATATTAAGTAATAATGGAAGGAGGAGGTAGTTATATATATATAGGGAAGAAAACGGGTCAAAGTTAACTACTAAACCGTAATGTTGCATTTGTTAAAAGAATAGAAAAATGAAAAATATATAACGCGGACAAACTCAAAGAACAAGAACATATATAATATTGAGGCGGTCCAATTTCAGGAAAGAAAGTGGAGGTAACCCAAAAGTTGAGGAAGATAAACATACAAGTAATTGATACCGAGTCCACCCACTTAAGAATTTGCAAATTATGAGTCATAAAACTAATAGCCGACAATATGGAAAAAGGGGCAAGATTTGCTTTGGTCTTGAAAATTTAATAGGTTAAAGTTCCACTCTCAATTTCCACTTACTCGGCATTTGGATAGAAGATACATAGATACTTCCTGTCCATACTTTTGGTTCACTTGTTATTTTGATGTAAAAAGCTAGTATTACAGAAGAATGCAGCAAAGTGCAAACACATAGGGAGTGAAAACTGGACGTGGTCTATGGATAGATCTTACTGGTGTTAAATTAGGCAAAAATCCATAAGTCAATTTGGACCCAAACCTGGATCCGTTAGCGGATTAATATAAGTCAGACCAACACAATAACATATCACACCCAAAAAAAAAAAAAAAGTCCCCAATCTGAGCATGACTCGATCCTTTCTCGTTTCAAATTGACCCAACCTGTTGGTGGCTCAATTCCGAAATTTTGTTTCTTGGCTCAACGCCTCAACCCATATTGGACCCGCACAAACCCAATCCACTCTGTCCCAATTGTAATATAACCTTTAGTGAAACCAATATCATGCCATATATAGTGAGAATGAACCTTTTTTTTGTGTATGTGTTGCACTTTAGTGAAGGGAATAAATCTTCTTGTGATGTATATGGTGAAAGCAAAACCCTCTTATCAGAGTGAAGGAAAAATAATGAGCCAAATATTTTACTGCTAGCTCAGTTGCATAGATGTTTCTATACCTTCAGAAAGGCACATCTGTGGTAGGAAAGAATATACAGAACATTCCTAACAAGGAAAACCGAAGTGTATTGCAAATGCACTTTGAAGAATCACCTAGCCTAGTACGAGATCCAGCAATCATCCGAACAGTTTAGTAAGTGTATCGGGTCGTAGCTCCTGAAGGAAAGAAACTTGACCAATTCGTCTAGTCAAATCCCCAACTACACGGTCTATGTACATCGTGTACAGTGCATTCCTGCTCTCCAAAAGCTCCAATGCTTTTCGAGCATGGAAAACTGATGCCACCCATTCTTCCAATAGCTCTACACAATAACCGCAGAAGGTTAATTTGTTTTACGAAAATACTGATGTACAATAGTGAGAGAAGATGATTCAAGACAAATAATTGCATGGATATACATGTGACATATTTGGCTGTATACATAATCAATGTTAAATGAAGACTTACTTATATCAAAATCTTGACATGCTGACCAAGAAAGTATGTAGTCTGAAATAAGAAACTCGATAAGTTGGATCCTGCAGTCAACATTGATATTCTATCAGAATGATTTGAGAGAAAAATTTAATACATCCACAATTAAGTGTTTGCTTTGAGTTCAAATTAGTTGCTTATTTAAGCATGCATTCTACTAGATGAATCACAATTAATATCCACCCGTCACGGAGGACAGAAACAAAGTGATGAAACAACAAATGCTGACAAACTAAGGGAAAATATATGGAAATTAAAGAACAAAAAGTAGAATTTCTAATAGAGATTATTATTTTCACTTCTGGGAAATAAACATTCTATAGTACCCACAATAAGGCACGTGGAGGAGAACGGTGCAAAATCTAGTACCTGCTTATGATTGCATGCTTGACCATGAAGTTGAATATCAAGGGCAGGTATTACAGTACCATATTCATGCTGATACAGTTCACTTGAAAAGGATCAAGGATGTCAAAAAATTTGAAGTAGTGAGGAAGCCAACTATGCTGGAAAGCACTATTGTTGGGTCATATTAAAATTGGTGACCAAATCTTGTCAGTACCAATGTCCCGCGAAGATAACCCCACAAATTGTAACAGAATGAACAATCATAACAAAATTGTGAAGGGAATTGGCCGGAGACCTGAGGAACGATTTTTCAACTTGGAGATAATGTCAGGACATGACCCAAAATTTTAATAAAGATACAAAGTTGAGAAATAAAAGCAAGTAAAGAAAAGTTTTAAGATGGGCAATCCAAAGACAATAGGGGGAAAAAAGGGATGTTCACAAATTACTACATAATTAAAGCCCTATCAAATTCTATGCGCGCACAACTGCAGATCTTGAGAATTTTACGACTGGTGTGTTCACAATAATCGCTAAGCATATTTTACACTTACATCTTGTAAATACAATTATGCACTTTGGGGAAGGTACCATCAAAGGGATCCATAAAGAGTAAACTCTCTGCAACTACAGAAATTCTCTGAGAAACTGCCAAAATAATGCGCTGGCCAATATAAGGGTCACTTCCAAGCTTGCGCATCAAGTGCTGAACATAAAACTCGAAGTTTTTGTGAGATCGATGTAACTCTGAAAAGAAAAGGGCAACAAGTAAAACAACTGAATAATAGCACAAAATTGACATTGAGGCTAACAGAAAAGTGTTAGTAAGCTAAAATAAAAGAACTGATAGAAGTATACTTTATTTTGCTTGGAGAGAATATAGAGTTAGCCTCATTCTAAATATCCCAAGATTGTGATAACAAACTTCAAATATATTCCAATTTCATTATTAATAATTTCCCCCCTCAAAATAGTGTTAATTAGTATTTATTTAGCTTCAGCCTTGAGTCATCTTTTAAGAACTTAAGCAGCCAGATACATGTGTCTGATCCCTTACCCTCTAGATTGTTGTTGAATGTTTAACTCATCTAAAAGCTTAAGCTGAAAGATAAGTTGGCCAATCAACATGATATCTATCTGAGCTAGGTTAAGAAGAGGTCCTTTTTTTTAATCTGAACGCCACGTGTTAGTTAGGTTTGACTACTAGTACATACACATGAGGAGGTGTGTTAGAAGTAATAAGTATTAAATGTCCCAACTCTTTAACAGCTTTTAGATGAGGTGGATATTTCAATAATTGCAGATTTCTTGAGAATTTAGCATATCCAGCATTCTCTGATATCCTATAACTACTAGGCTCTTCTGACTTTCCTAGTCCACAACAGGATATATGTCAAGCAGAAGTTAAATCCTAATATTTTTTCACAACAATCTCCCAAGAAGATAGCTAGATCTTAGTCGGCGCTCTTTCCACATTTAATATGGAAGCTTGTTAACCGCGCAATTTGAAATCTGCAGACACATGTTCAACAGATCATGTTTCTGATAACTTATCAAGCTTATTCGGATTCTTCCTGAATTTAACTTAGTGTCTGTCACAAAAGAACCATAAGTCCATAAGCAGTTATCAGAAGGAAAAAGATCTTCTTTTGACAGATATAGTCCAAGTCGTATATCATCAGATGACAAGTTTCCCCTTTTATCTAATGCAAAGAGATTTCTCTTATATGGGTAATTTCAAATAACACCATAAACTTTGGGTTCAGAAATGTAGAGTAAAACACCATAAGACTATGTGCTAGTTTGTTATCCTACCCAACTTCCATACTAAATTTCAGTGAACTAAAGTTACAAGAAAGAGAACTAGAAAATCAATAAGTAAGACAGACATCGTTCAGTACAAGAATATGGAATGGCATAAATTTAAAGCAGAAATATAAGCCCAACACTTACCATCTACTTGTGATGCATCACACATCCTTTGCATCAAGCGCAAGATTAGGCTACTCAAAATGTTTTCAGCAATTTCATCTATTTTTCCCATTGATGACAGAGCTTTTAATGTAGCTTCAAGAAACAGGTGATATTTTAAAACAAACAATACAAAATATAAATGTAAGAAGGGAAATATTGCAAGCCCGGTACAAAGTCTGACACAAATGAGAACGGAGTTTGATGCTCAGGAGTTTCTTTCTACACAAGTAGCATATGAAGATCATATCGAGCATGGTCATGAAAAGAGTCAAAATTAACCCCAAAAAATTATTCTATTATTATCTCATGACTCATTCGAGCCTTTTTCATGCTTTATGCCAGAGGTATGCACTCTGAGGAAGCTGCAACCAATTGGAATCCCCTGATTATTCTCCCCAATTAACTTTACTTTAAGAAGAATTGGACCACCAACGTCAACGTTACTGGTCTACAATCATACTAGCAGGTTTTTATTCAAAGAAGATATTACTGTATTTGAAAATTGCACAATGGTAAGTATCAGTGCATACAACTTGAAAACTGTAGTGGGGAAGAGCGACACCCCATAGTGGTATTACGTATATCAATCTTTAATTAAGAATAGATTTGGATGCTTTAAGAGGGGGTGCGGGGGTGGGTGAAGAAGAACCAAAGGGAAAAGGCTAATTTTGTACCAAGAATGAAGTCAACAGCTTGGTGTGACCAGTTCTTGAAATCACCCTCCTCTACCTGTTTAATAAATAAAAGCAAATAGGATGGCGAAAACACTAGATTCTCATCAACACAAAATTGATCGAAGCATGGAAGGACCGAGAAAACATACTCTGACAGGAGAGGAAGTCTCACATAGCTCCACAAGAAAGTCTACTGACGATCTGAGTTTCTCTAATTCATTTTCACCAATATGGTCTACACTACAAGATAATGGAAATAGCAAAAGTAAGAATCATAGAAGTAGTAGTAATAAAAAAGCATCGATCTTAGGCAGCCAGTCACTAGCCTTATTGATGGGAAATCAGAAGAAAACTCACAGAACAACTCTTTTGATAGTTAATTATGTTTGAATGTAATTTTTGGAGATACACAAAGATGTGATATAATATATTTTAATTCACTTTAGTCATTAACTACAGCATTCGAAATCATTAGAATCTTTTAAAATGAGAGGTTAAGTGCGCATATTGAAATTGATGTAAATAAATACCTATTTGGTGGTTTTGCTCATGCAACTCAGTAATCAGCAGGGTTTTTTTTTTTTTTTTTTTTCCACAATGATTTAAATGGGGGAAATCTCGTTAAATTTGCAACCATTCTTTCTTTTACAAAATTGTGATGTACATAATCCAACTACATGATTCCTTTTCTTACTCCCCTATGTTAAAGTTTTGTCCATGGTTAAATACAAAGGATTAAATCCTTTCTATTTCACGAGTCCGCAATTATGATAAACAAAAAACACTTCTACTTTGTTATCCAACACCACAAGTTTAAGCATGCATCCGCACAATTAACAATTTCAAGCAGTTTTACCTGATATACACGATCGCTTTAATGTGCCATCAGTCCTCCCCCTCTTTCTCTCACTTAATCTCACTGGAAAATTGGAAGGAAAATTACACATATTTTAACTATTTTCAAAGCAAAAAAAAAAACAACCCTTGAAGAAGTATAAATACTAACATGGAATTAAAAGATGAGAGAAAAACCTTGTCTGAGAAATCTACGACGAAGCACATCACTGAATCTCTTGTGATCAGATTCCGAACCATCTACGGATAACTTAGGGCTTAATTCCCCCAAATTATCAAAAAAGTAGCATTTGCAAGACACATTTTGCGGAAATAAATCATGCTGCATCCCATCTAATGAGATAAATCAATCAAGTACGTACAAGAAAAAGTACCAAAAAATAGAATAAACTCAAAACGCTCGATTGAGGACTAGCCTTCAGCATGTTTGAGATCTTCTTTTAGTCTGAGAATTTCCTCTTTCCGTTGTTTAGCCTAAAATTTCCAGAAGTTTAATTAAAATTTCAATCATTTCACCAATTAACACAACTGATTGCGGTGATTTCACCAATCAACACAACTGATTGCAGTGATATGGATAAAAGGAATGTAAACCTTCCGTTTCCATTTGATAGGGTCTGATTCAGCGGCATTGATGCCAGAAGAAGGATCGGCAGTGGCAGAAGAAGAAGACGACTTTTGGCGACGCCTGGATCGGAGAATCGTCATTGCAAGTGCTAGTTTGAAAGACGGATTCACACCGTTCTTAGCTTGCTTTGCCGGATTCTCCATTTTGTTGGCTGGGATTCCTTGATTGGAAAATATGCGCGGGGGACTGACTTTACTATTTAGTTTATAAAATGGAGTCGTCTGGTCGGTCTTTCATGGGCATCTTAGTGGGCCTTTGTTGGTAAATTCATTGATCCGTCTAATTCTGATGCCACCAAATTACCGAATTAGACCCACTTCTTAATTTTCTGCTTTGGATCTCACAAAAATAATGAGAGAAGGAAAATGCAAAACTGCTTTTGACAAACTCAAATCCATCACTAACCGAAGTAAACCGGGTTTTTTTGCACTTTGTAACCCCGAAATATGAAAAATAGGCACTTTGCACCCTCATTTATTTTCAAGCAAAAATTCAAGGACAATATAGGTAATTCAATAGTATTGTCACTTTGCACCCTCAAAACTTGAGAATTTCGCACTTTGTACCTCCAACATAAAAGGAGCACTTAACACCCTCTAATTAAGAACAAATCAGCAACTTCCACCACCGAACACAATAAATGGGCACCTTGCACCCCAAAACACAAAATTAACACTTTACACCCTCAAATTTTAAAAACACAAACCCCTCGTTTTTTTCGTCAAAGTTGACTATCGGAGTGAAAAAAATCTAAGGCAAAATAGGTAATTCATTTTTTAACTTAAATTTTGCAAAATACAGTTATAAATACTCAAATACTCATTTCTCTCTCCATCTTTCTTTTCAACAATATAACCATAAATAACTAAATAAAGTACAAGTAAACTTCTGGAAGACCCGTTGTTTACTTCAACATATCAAAGACCCATAAATAATTACTATTTTGCCTTAAAAAAATTCACCTTAATGGTCAACTTTGCACGAAAAAATGAGGGGTTTGAGTTTTTTTTTTTTTTTAAATTTAAGGATGTTAAGTGTTAATTTTGTAATTTGGGATGCAAAGTGCCCATTTATTGTGTTTGGAGGTGCAAGTTGTTAATTTGTTCTTAATTAGGGAGTATTAAGTGCTAATTTTATTATGGGAGGAGGGTAAAGTGCCAAAAATTTACAATAGAATTACCTATTTCGCCCTTGAGTTTTTGCTTGAAAATAAAATAAAAGAGAATGCAAAATGCTGTATTTTTCATAATTCGATAATACAAAGTGCTAAATCTAAATTTCGATGGTGCAAAATACCTATTTTTTATGTTTTGGGGGTGCAAAGTGCAAAAACACCCAAGTAAACCAGAGCTAAAAACTAAATCAACTTACTCAAAATTCAACTTACATTTGAGCTTTGTATAAATCGAGTTAATTATAATTAGCAAATCAATTCCGAAAAATATTTTAATCAAATACATTCTGAATACAGGTTCAACTGTTCAAGTTCTTCATAAGCTTGAAAATAAAATATCAATCTATTAAAGGTAGATTAAAATCAAATTTAAAGTTTAAAATTCAAGCCAAATTCAAAAACAATCACACACAACAGAAAATCAAATCAAATTATACAATGAATAGTTCAACATTGTCCCATATAAGATAATTGTACGTAGAACAGACACGCATAAGTAATCAGAAGCAAAACCATTATACACTTGATATAAATCCCCAAAACATCAAACAAATAAATAGTCTTGCTCAAAAAACATATCTCATTCTCCTTTAAAAATAGTGCAGGGTCGCATTATAGCTGACTATTTAACAAAACTTACTAAGTCAACAAAATTTAAATAAATTAAAAAAAAAGAACAACTATTTGTCCTTGCTGATAAAAGTATATCTCATTCTCCTTAAGAATAATAATAGTGCACAGACGCATTATGACTCACAAATTAAACAAAATTTAATAAAGTCAACAAAATATAAATAAATAAAAAAAAAAGTAACCAAAAACAGAACTGGACCCCTTATAGGCACCCTTCATTCTCAAACAAGCATGGCCTCCAAGAACCAAAATCCTTATGTTCTAATACTTTTTCTCTAATGAACACATCACATTACTATGACCTCAAGAAAATATACAGCACACTAACATCACCTTTTCTCCAGCTCAGTTTGTATGGCATAATTAGAAGCACACAGTAAAGGTGAGAAAGAGCTCTTTTTCCCTTGCAGCGAGCGGCTCTAGAATAGGCTTCTGCAGGCCGTAATATCAGATGCTTGTGAGTCCAACACCTCTTTCCCAGTCGAGCCTCCAGAGCTAACAATCTCAATTGCAGCTTTGAATATGGCCTTTTGGTAATAGTCATCGTTCACCTTTCCCAGAATCTCTTTAACTACCTTGAAGTCCAATCCTCCTGCCAAAACCAGTTTCCCAATAATCTCACCGAAATTAGCTGGCGCCTTTGGTAAATCAATGCCAATGTCATCGAGTAATTCAGCGTAGAGGAGGCATCCGGTACCAATATCTTTTGCATTAATAACCTTCTTAGCCAATAAATACTCTATGAGTTTAGCGAGTGGTTCAATAGGTGTACTTTTCTCCAACCAATAAGAGATAGCCTCTTTGACAAGTTCAGGATGATAAGCAGGGGACTTCAATTCTTCAACACATAGTAATGCTTCATCTAAAAGTCGGACGCTAAAGTATTCCTCCAGAAGTGAGATTGTCTTTCTCTTGAGCTCATCTGTGTTCGATTTTGTAGCCGGAGCTAATGGCCTTTCGGTTACTGGAGGCGTGGATACTGCTTGAGCCTGTCTAAATGGAGCAGGAGCTTGAGGTCCAGGGTCCATAGACCGAGCAGAAGGTGGTGCACCACTACCCTGCAAAAGGGCACTACTTCGGCCACCCATGAAACCACCAACACCACCTTGAGGTAGAACTCGCTGGTTAAGTGATGGGGACTTCCCCATTGTTGGTGACTGAACACGGCCAAGATTCTGAATGTTTGGACCATCACCTCTTGGCATAGAACGAGACCTGGGAACTTCCCAGTTGTCGTCATCAATGCCAGGCATTCCTGGCATCTTTCTTGTTCCTGGCATCCCAGGCATCATCCCACCTGTACCAGGCCGGTTGATTGGGAATCCACTGGGACTAATATTACCTTGAGAAGCAGAAGTAACTCGATTATTTCTCATGCTAGCAGTAGCACCTGGACGTAACCCCATAACTTTTTCGGCCTCTGAGTGGATCTCGGTAATCTTTTTGGCTTTGACCTGGGTCATTGAGAAATATGAAATTGAATCAGACGGAATTTGGAAGATCGTCCTATTAAGATTCATAAGATATGATGATGATTACCTCTTCTCGCCTTGGAACCCAATTATTGGAACGCAGATCTAGAACATTACGAACCATGAACCTTAGTCGTGCAGCCAGCTGAGGGTTTGTCGACAAATCCTTCAAGCGATTGAAATACATATCATTAATACGTTTTGACTTTTGGTTCTCATCGAGCTGTTTACCAATAGTGATGAAGAATTGACATATGGCTTCAACATTCTCCTCTGCTGGGCAAATCTTGTTATCTTGTCCCAAGAGTTCCTGCTCAGAAACACCATATTTTCAAATAATGAAGACAAAAGTACAGACAGAGGAGAGAGATGTACAAAATAACTGGAAAGGTTACAAGATCATAAATGATGGACGAACAATTATAGAGAAAGAGAACCTGAACAATGTGATGAACAATCTTCTCTGGAACCATCTTCTGCTTCAAAAGTTCCCCAATCAGACGGATATTTCCAAGTGTGCGGAGTTTGACTAATCTTTCTTTATCTCTTCGTTCCTGTTCTTGCTCAGGAGCCGTCATCTGCCTACACTCTTCCCTCAATTGGTCAGCACCTTCAAATGCCTCCTGGCAGTTATTCAAGAGTACTCGCTTAAATGTAATTTCTTTTCCACCAGGCTCGTCTGATGGGAATGGAGGGAGCTTCTCGTTTAGGTCTGAACAAAGCAATGCATACATTTGGCAAAATGTTGGCTCCAATACAGCCTTGTCAAATATCAATGAGATAACTCCCTGTGGAACAAGAAGGTCAACATAAGCACTAGGAAAAGGAAAGAGGAGTGCAAAAATGCATTTCAAAATCATACCAATCAAATTCAATAACTAACAAAAAAATGTTGTCCAGTAATATTTTCACAAGATGTCATACCTTCAAAATTTCAGCTGTTGTTATTCCAGAGTCAATTAATTGCCCCTTAAGAAGATCAAATTTCTCAGGAGTCAGCTTGTTCAGTATACTGCAAGAAGCATTAAGGCAATCAGCATCAATTCTTTACTGAACAATAAAGTTCAAGCCCTCCTAGGGTTAGAAGTTTGGGTCAAAAATATATTCACAATCTGGAAGGACCTTATCAGCACTAAATTAACCACGCTCAGTGTTTTCATGTTCTCCACGTAGTAAATCACAAGGGACCTCAACCAAGACTATCAATATGAAAGAGTTACTAATAAGACTAAAGTTACTATTACCACAGTAATGTAGCAGATGTAAGATAAATTACCCCTTCACTGTCTTCAAAACACGATCCTTGTCAGAAAGAGTGCCTCTTCGAGCAGACCAGGGGACCTCAGCCTTGATTAGAGCAGGTGCAACCTGTTTGATAACCAGGTAAGCTCAGGATTATTTGTAAATTATAACAGTATGTCACTGCGATAACACAATTCATACCCAAAAGCTGAATTCAATTCCTTTCAATATTCATAACTATCCCAACCAAACCATAAAGAGATAAAACAGCCAATATCAGATTGAATTGTCTAGTATTTTCATATGGATGAGACAAAACAGCAAATTGGCTTACCAAAGCATTGTTATAGGTGTACATTTGTATTCTTATTATGTTGTTTAACCTTCAATGTCTTTACCAGAATATCTAAGCAAAAAAACCTACACAGGCTGACTGGCTCTCAAAATAGTAACTACACCTGCAAGAAAACACCAGTATGGTTTATTTAAAGGAAATAAATTACCCCTTGGTTATAAGAAATTTGCGCTCTAGCAAACTGTGAGCTCAGCTGATCTTGCTTATTGTATTGATTTACATCTTGCTGCCTAGGGTCAAACCGGCCACCAAAGTCTCTGGATCTCTCATCTGCTGGGGGAGGTGCAGATCGATTACGCCAATCGCGGGTGTCTGGCTCAGAATAACGATTTTGAGCCTGAATTGGAGGCTAAAAAAGGAAAATATAACTTAGTATGTTAATATCAAAACATATTAACGAGTAAATAAATGAAGATAAAAAAAAAAAGTTAAATAATGAGGAGATACTGGTCTTCCTCACTTTTCTAACGGAAAATAGACCTATTAACTTGTGCATTAAATACAAGGGGAGAAACATGAAAAACCAAATGAAAGCACCATAATTTAATCGTAAACCACGTTGGAAAATGAACACAAAGACACTATTATGATTATAAACAAAATAAAAGTAAGGAAAGAAAAAAAAATAACTTACAGTGATCTCTATGTGACTCCAGCTTGGATCTGAACCAAAAAATTCAGCTTCAACTTCTTGTTTGACTTTTATAATATCCTCTGGAATGTTAACCACCTAAAATAAAAATAATCAGACCCCATGGAAGACAACAACAGCGGCGTCGTTAAGACAGTCAGGAAGCACAAGCAACAGTTCAAAAAGGAATAAGATCAAAAAATGTTGCACGTGAAAAACACAACATGAGAACAAAGGGTCAACTTAATTTGTTATTAAGTAACATATTAATTAATGGCGTAAATTCCAAAATCGGTTTTCAAAAATAATCTATCAAGATATAGGGGGTATTTGGTCCAAAAAGTTAAGTATAACGATTCATCAGTACATCACAAAGAAGTCATTACCTCCCTCAGCTGCAATAACTGGTCTCTAGTATAACGGATCCGCTCACGGCCTTCAAATCGAGACTCTCCAGTCTATTATAAATAAGAAAAGCGTGAGAACACTTGTACAGAAAAAAAAGATAAGTATTTAAAGTAGGCTAAGTTGTCATTAGTTATCAGAAGAGAAACTAATAATAATAATCTTCCTGCAAGATATATTCTATCATAACTGAGTTGCTAAATGACCAAAAAAAAAACCACAAATTCTAAGAATAAACTGCCATGTGCAAAATGACAGGGTACAACAAGAAATAATAAACTTTAAAAAGACTAGGAGAGTGATGGCATGCTAAATTCCTCAACAAAAAAGAAACACTGAATACAACAAGGTTAAGCTTCCAATATACCAACTCGAATATCATTAGTGCATGCTACTTTTCACAAAAAACTGCTGTTTTTAGTTCAAATTACATAATATCATCTGCTGCATCCCATGAGGTCAATTAGAAAGTAGAAACAGTACACATTATACCACGAAGTTTGTTTATATCCACAGGTTTCTTTATGGACATGTTATTGCTCCTTGCATGCCCACCTAAAGCCTATGTATTATTTTATGTCCATATTTACAGCATCTACACAACTTATATGCAATGCCAAGAATCAGGACATCATTATCGACCAGGTCCATATTCAATATTCACCCCCAACCAAGTAATTTTAAAAGGAGGGTAATGCTAGCAACTGCAAAGATCTTAACTTTATTACAAAAAGAAGCCACTCAACTTTCTAAGGTTTCAAAAACAGAAAAAGGCACCAACTTCCAATAAAAGGGATAAGCTCGGAATCTCCTTAACAAGTATAGTCTAGTAGCAATTTAATCAGTTATCCATGATATAATAATTCTCTGACATTTCACGCACATTTTTCATTCAAATTGACAGCATAAGACATATATTAATATAATAATCACGAAGATTCAATTTAACACATATGAAGATAATAATACACGCATCAATTGACAAAAAAATAGACTGAAAAATCCAACTTTACCGAAAACAGTAAAAATCTTGAACTTACTCGGAAGAAGCTAAGAGAATAATATAAACAAATAAAATCACAAGCAATTCCATAAATCCACACTCACTCAATCCAGAAAAAAAAAAGTACTTCAAAGAAGAAAAACCATAACAAATCAAAAAACCCTAGATCTGAGGAACGAACTAATAAAAATACAGACCGTGAAGGAAGGAAGCGAAAGCGCGGAGCTACCGCCGTGGGGTCGCAGCAACGGAAGATCAGAATTCGCCGCCGCCGCTGAGGTGTCGAAACGCTGGCCGAAAACTCTGCTACCGCCGCGAGTGCCACCACCACCAGGTCTCAAGCTCAAAACCGTCTGATCAGCCTGCATAACTCTCTAATCGGAAAATCTGCGCCGTCAATCAACCAACAAACTTTCTTACAGATACGAATGATGATCTATATATATGAAATATATATAGATTTTTTTTTTTTTTTCGTATATTTTACTTAAGGATAAAAAGGATAGATTTTGAGAGAGGGAGAGAAGTTTTATTTGATTTCCTCTCTCTACAGGAAGAAGAAGAAGGAGAGGAGGTGGGAAGGGGAGGTGTGTTGTTTGTATAGTAATGTGAGGCGATGAAGAGAGAGAAAAACCCTTATTTGGGTTGGGGTGCGAGGACGGTGGGGCAAAAATTCTGGGGTTCTTTTTCGAATTAAATATTTTATTAGATGTGGATTTGCACTAAAGAATGGTGCGTGGATTGGTAATTTCATTTTGGCCCTTGGAATTGTTTATATTTTTCTTGGATGGCTCTAACGATTCTGTGCTAGTTTAGCAATTATTGCAGGGAATAGGAGTATGAAGTTTGGGTATGAAATCTATACACTTCATTCATGCTATGATATGATTTAATGTCTCTTAAATTATCATTTTTTCTTTAAAATAAATTCGATATATACGAATTTGAATATAATGTATATATTAAGTGCTAAAATATCTTAGATAGAGAATAAGTAAAACTATAGTATAATGAATTTATTATCGTTTTGACATATTATGTATAAATTCTTACTTATATATTTTAATATTATCTAAAATCTCAACTTACAACTCACATTTAAATTAATAAAAAGATAAGAGAATAGAATTTTATTAAAGCCCAGATCTTTAAGATTGATTCAATTCATTTCATGATATATTGTTGTGTACATTGACGAGGATGACTCCCAACAAGATCTCGAGTCAATACATTACGTGGCTACTTCATTTTAGATCATTTCCAGTGATTCATTAGCCTAATTCCAATTTTTCCTTCGCTTCAGTCCAGTTTCCCCTCAGATTACAAGTCCAGCTTTCCCTCAGATTCCAAATCCAGTTTCACCATTCCTTTTCATAAATCATCAAATGACTCAGTCTATCCATTTCATTTAATTCAATATCATTCTTCCCCACTCTCACTAATAATATTAATAATAATTATAATTATAATAATAAAAGTTAAACAATAATAATACAAAAAAAAATTAAGAATACTTCTAAATTAATTTAAGATTGAATTTCAGGAAATACAAATTAATAAAATTAAAGTTAAGAAAAATTTAATATTGACATTAAGTTTAATACCTTATTAATTAAAATTAAGCAAAATTTATTTAGTAATTATTTTTGTATCAAACATATTTATTAATTAATAAAAAAAATTAATTGAAAGAAAAACTTGTTGGCCACCTACTTCGGTGCATGAATTGATCAATGGGTGAAGCAAGTTCAAGTTGGCTTCAACTTGAAAACCAATACCTCAAGCTCTTAAGTCAAAAAATATCATTTTTTTTTATCATCTTCAAACCAAGTCCAGCCTTCAAGTTATTGGAGTTGGTCTTACTAAATCAATCAATAAGATATGAAAATAAATATACTCCTATTAGTGAACCTAATATATGGAAAATTGAAATTAAGAGTTAACATATCAGTTTCACCAATATTTTCGGACCATTTTCACTTTCCCGTTTACACACATTCTTCCCGAAATGTGTTGACAAAATCATTCCCTTAGCTCATGACTTTTTATTTTAAACAAAGAAAGTCTAAAATTTTCACATTAAAAAAAAAAAAAGATCTAGCTCATATAAATTTTCCTATCCAAATTCCAAACACTAGAAAAATAATAATACTATGGTTATTTTGGTGATTGCAATTTTTTTATATTATTTTAAAAGTGTTCAATTTTTGCCTATGTTTCCTTATCTCATACTACATCACAGATCAACATGAAAGTTCTAGACAGGATTGAAGATCCGGTTTATGTTGGAACTGGGAAGACGAGCATTATATTTATATATATGGATACGAACCAAAATGGTCCCTCTAAGCGTCCAAAAATGGTAAGCTGTGATTGTTGCCCGTGTTTTGGACGCCGCGAAGAGCTTCCCATAAACTCTAAACATGGTGTAAATGGCGGACCAGAAAACGACAAGCTATATATTGAATTTTGAAAAGAAGTTGGGACAATCAGATCACACACACACACACATATATGCTTGTGACTTCAACCTTAATGGTTGAAGGAGGAGTCCCAGCTTTATATTTAACTGTCATAAGCTGCAGATAAGCACATTTTCAATATCAAGTCTCTTCTTCATTGCTCTCTTAATTTCTCTATCACAGGGGGGTTCTATTGTACATAATATTTATCCTTTCCTTACAGGAATCATGGGAAGACAGAATAGGACACCGACTATTGACTTCTATCTTCTCGTTGTTTTGGGTAATGAACGGTTTTTTCTTAGTAAGAACCAAGGTGTGTAAGACCGAGCAATTTGGGAATAATTGTTGATATACTGCAATTTACATGAATTTCGAGGTGTGTTGTATACTACCAGAAGGAGTTGCACAAAATAGAACAAAGCAAGTAAAGAGTTATAATACAATTAATTGTATACATGATTGAAACAGAAAATACAGCAGTATATAGACACTTTCTGCCCTGTTATTCTCTCAAGCATTGCATATAGACCTTCTGCTTAAGCTTATTTCAATGTAGTTAAGAAACATGCCATTAGAAAAATATGGTCTATAATCTAAATTCAGCAATTTAGTTCTCTTGTTAGACTCAGACCAACCCAGCTAGTATTTTACAATCATGAGCAGATATCTTAATTCTTGATCTAGTTTATTATTGTACATTGATCTAACTCTTATTTTGGGCCACAATTATGCAAAAAGATAGCACTCATATAAAAAACAGTACATAATTCATGAACTTAAACCTTTCCTTCTCATTTTCCTTAGATTGATGATGCAGGATAAATAATACAAGTAGAAAAACTGAAGCAAGAGGTCAAGCTTCAAGCCAGTAGACTAAAAGAAGAAAAGATTAATAACTTACAATTTCTAACTAAACCTAAATCTAATAAGGCAGGAGCTGGAGAAATACCAATATACACTCACTTAGAAAAGGTTACGCAGTAGTCATCGTCGAGGAGACAAAGCTGAAGGAGTTAATGTCACGAGTGCTGCTCTCGAAATATTTGCTAGTATTGAAGTAGAGATGATGGTTCACCATAAGCTTGTTTCATTTGCATTAGATGAGTCCTCAAGCTTTGTTCTTCCACCTGCCCATTCAACCTCATTAAGCAAAATGCATAATCAAGAGTAGTATTTGAGCTAATCTCTTCACATGTATTGATTCTATTGAATGACCTCTAAAAGTTTAAGCCATTACAGAGAAGAGAAATTTAATACTTTAATTATTCTACCAGTTTTTAAATTTTATAAAACGCTCCAAAAAATTTACAAATCAGCATCATCAAAACAACATCTTATTATCTTACGCTTGTAAAAGTGCCAGAGAGAGGACGGGTAAAAGAAAACTAAAGATTTGCAGCAAAAATTGCTTCCTACTCACCTGCAACACAGATGTAGAACCCAAAAGTGATTCAAATTCATCAAGCATGGCTCTCTCGTGTGCTGCTGCATCAGCAAGTTCAGAGACCAACAAGTTCATCTCCTCCACCTATATGATACAACGAAATATTAAACACCTCTCATTCAAACGATGACATGGATACACACGACTAACGAGAGTGAAAATTGTTAGTGTTGCTCGATTGGAAATAAACTACTCATTTGACTAAGGTAGACTAAGGTACATAGGAAAGAAGTAATCTCACCCGTGATAGTATGGAACACAGGGAAGATCCCATTGCCTGCATGATATCAACAGCAGAGCATACAGCTGCCTTAACAGATTCAATGTCTCCCTGAAAAATTAAAGATAGATTTAAGTATATTCTCTTTTATAAATTGAGCATCTAGAACTAGTCAACTGACTTACCCTTGCTCCTCCCGTGAGTGGGACACGTAAAGTGCTGGCCTGCAGATCTTGGATTGCCCAGGTTAATGAGTTAGTATGATCCCTTTCAAATGAAGCCCACTCGTCAAGACAGGTCAGCTGAGCAGGTTGAAAATGAGAAAACTTATAATCAGTTGGTCCTATGAATGCAGCACATATTGATGGGACTAAAAATAAACAGATGCATAAATTCAGAAAAGATCACCTATGAAGAATGTGATGTACATGTTGACATGGAGAGGTACACTCATGATAAAACTATAAATACCTTTATTGTTCCTCGAGAGTAGATTTAGGATGGATTCAAATTAAATGTAAGGCTTACAGCTCTGGATCGACATAAATATCATTCTAAAACTTTAGTGTTTACGCTAATTAATCATAATTAGGAGTTCATTTTCCTCCACCCACACCATTTAAAGATCAGATATATGCTTTTCGGGAATGATAAACATGTTCATTCTCAGATGTCTTCATTCTCATTTTTTATCGTACTTCCAAGCACCAAACCGTATCTACAAAGAGATGTATCTAGTGTATCTGCCACTATATCCTTACCAGTTCATCTATACTAAATGAGAAATAAACACTGAACGAATTTGAAAGAATCAGAAAAAGATACCTAATTGCCATTTACTATTACAGTAAAACTAAGAGTAACATACTTGATTGTTCAAAACTGAGTAAAGCATCCACTTGAGCTTCAGTTGCTGGAGGTCAATCTTTTTCTCAATTACTGAACCCCACATATCATTGATTGTTCTCCACACGCTGTACAATATTCTCTGCACCATGGAAATCAACTTAGGACATAATTTGAGAAGAATGATTTTGATTCAAGAAAATAACAAACTGACAGGTACACCATCACAATCCAATTGCACCCGTAGAATGTTAGTGCCATGGTTAAGAGCAGCTAAACGCACTAAACTTAAAAACCAAGTAGTTAGATAAGCATGAAGTTGGTTAAATAACAAATTTAGTTGTGCCCATAGAACTTTGGTGCCTGTTTGGACCAGCCTAATGCACAGATAAACTAGTTAATAAGAGGCTTTATCAGATACATATATTAAGATTTCTACCAATAGAAAGCCAAAATATGGAACACCAACAAAAGAATTTTGGAGGTCACTTTAGAAAACAAGGATTAAAAAAATTCCATAAATGGACTCAAACCTCTGCTTTCACTTTTTGAGCATGCAGCGCAGCATCTTTCCGTGCATTGGCATATCGCCATTGCAAATGTCTATTGTACAACAGCCGCAACTGATGGACATCTTCGATGTGATCTGCAGCCTTCTTTCCTTTCTTAATATCTACAATAAAACTAAGAACAGAAGTTGAACTTTGAGGTTGTCTGGATGGGCTGGATGGTCTTACCCGAGCAGGACTGGGTCCCCTAGAAGAAGGGTTAACAGACTTAGTTCGAGATGGACTGACCCCTCTAGACACAGAGGGTGACGGGGGCCGTGATCCAGAAGTGGGCAAAGAAAGAGCTTTAGCTGCAGCGTTCACCAACAGTGTTCTATCTGATGAACTAGAAGAGCTAGCCCTTTTTATCCGCATCGAATTTTCATCAACTGAACATCCATTCAACATTGCTTTTCCACTCTCATCACGAGATATTTCCATTAACAAATCACTGGCAGATTTTTGCAAAGGTTTACATGCCCCATCCAGAGATAATCTTCTGAGAGAAGGTCTATAAGATGAACTTTTGCTTTCTTTATCAGTCATATCCATACTTCTATTCAGCGCAGTGGAGGACACTATCCCAGCTGTTCTACTTGGCCATCGATGTTGATCCATGAGACGAGCATGCAACCCAGCAATAGGTTTAGAATTCTCCGACTGATTAGCTAAATTCTTTCCTTTAAGTGGACTGATCCTCCTCTCTGGTGTGGGCTTCCTTAATGCAGGTGTTTCCCCATGTTTCTGAACTACATTTGATGATGGCCTCAGAGTGCGATCAGAAGGGGTATGAGAAACTGGCTTTTCTCTTTTACTAACTGGGACAGGAATGGTATCAGATTGAAAAGAAACACTCAGACTCCGCATTCTTGATGGCCATAAAGACTCCGGTAACTTATTGCCCATTATCTTTCTTGATGCCAAAAGCATATCCACAGTTGTATCCTGGACTGGTGTCGATGGAGATGGACTAACTGGTGATGATGGTCTAGAAGGGCGCTTTCTTTCTGCCGATGTGGCCCTCTTGGGCACTGATGCACTTGAAGTTGAAGATATTCTTCTGGCATTTGGTGAAGGGCTGCGTAGTGGACCTCTGGCCACCGATGGTGATGGTGACCTATACCTAGAACTAACTTCTCTGGTTTGCGACCTGCGGGTGGTTCCATTGTTGTTTTCAGCTGAACCCAATGGTTGTCTTGTAGTGTGTGCTGTAGATTTTTTCTCTAATGCTTTCTCTGATTCGCGTACATCCATTCAAGCTGTGCAGATTAGACCATATTGATGTCCCCTTTCATATACTAATAACAACTAAACACATACTTTTTGATAAGCTTTCACTAAACCCAATTAATCAATTGACTAATCACACCAATGCCTCTAAAAGGAGATCCTTTCCAGTGCTGTAAAATCTGCCAGACAAATGCAACAGCCAAAAGTAAGAGACACAGAGAGGAAAAATGAGAAAAGAAAAGAATAAGGCATGATGAAAAGGAAAAGATGCTCAAAGAATACATCTTTACAGACACCAAGATCTCACAGAGATTGAATTTTAAAATTTCTGCCAACAATTACAAATGGGTCTTTATGAAATCATCCAACTGGGCCCAAATTCAGAAAGATCACACATCTAGGCAATACTTAAAAAATTCTAGCAAATGAATGAAAATACTATGAGATTACATTCTATAATCAATCAGAAATGGAGAAGAGTAGGAGAGGAATTGGGGCAGAGAAGTAACTCTTTTTCTTTTTCTTTTTTGGGGGTGGGGGTTGAGAATAAGACTTCCATCTGTTGATTTACTTTTTCATTTGTAATTTTATTTCCTTTTCGTTTACTTGTTTTGTTTATGGGTCCCCAACCTTCTGCCCCTCTCACGGGAATGCCATGGTTGCCTGGGCTGAAGATACATATGCAACAAACACACACATACATACACAAATACACTACATTCAGTAAGTAAGTAAGGCTCACATTCAATGCCTGTCCTTCATCCCCCACCCAATTTCTTTTCATACAACGGAATTCACTGAAAATGATATCTCCTTCTTTCTATCACACATACAGAAAGATTAATTGTGATTCAATGCTTCATACATTTACAGTGAGTTTCTCTCACTCTTACGAGACAATCAAGAATCATAAATTAATACTTATAAATGCGATTCGAAATTTGCATACATATTTTGGGATCAAGCAAAAATTACTTTCTAGTAATTCCTTTAATACTCCTAGTTAAATTGAATATTTCCAAACAATGCACAATAATTATAGAGATATGTGAACACAGACATGGAGACCACGTGCAGCAGAGATCATTGTCCATCCCCATTAACTCACAGTAACTTTAAAATACACATATCACCAAAATTACATAATACTACTAATTTAATCTTTATATCCCATTAATTTACGTAATTACAGCATCGTTATGCGCATATTTGCTGCAAAAAAATAACTCAATTTTGACCTTTAGCATTTCTTTCCATACGGATCGATGCGAATCCTATTTTAATGAGTATAATAATAAAAATTGAGAACATCCATAGCATCGAGGAATTTTAGATGAATTAAATGCACCAAATAATGTTCTGCACCTTGTCAGGTTTTGTTCCTAATTTTGCCGACAATCTAGATTTCGTTATGATCTCCATATAAACGAAACTTCAGAAACTAGGGATTATACACCGGAAAACACAGAGTTCAGTTTGCAAATTGACTAGCAAAAAACACGGATCGAAGATTGAAATTCAAATTTTACGAAAACCTAAAATCACAATACCTGTGTTATTTCCGGCAAAGAAGAGTAACTGTTGTATATCTGGACTCTTGGATAAATCTGTACATATATTCGTTAATAGACTTGGTTATTTTATAAATGAATAAATAGTAAATAAAAAAATGAAAAATATACAGGAGAAAAAAGGGAAAAATATTCTAAAAAAGAAGAAAATAAGGTGAAAAAATTGGAGAAAGGTTCGGTTATGGGACGTTGAGAAAAAGACCATAGGAGAGTGGAGGCGGCAGTTGTTCTTTTCGCGCCACCTCATCATTTAAAGGATTATTTTTATTATCAGTGTACTTTTCTTTCACCATTACTTTTCTCCGTTTTGCAATCAATCTTTGTACCCAAAAAAAAAAAATCTTTCTCCAAAATTTTCCCTTTTTTTCGCTTTTAAATTAATTAAAAAATCTAGAGTTTTAAGCCCAAATTGTTTTATGTAGAGCAAGGTAATTTGTCCTTTTATGCTAGTATATTTTTTATCCAGACAAATAAATGACACACTCTTGGACGAAATGATATAAATTGATCTTTAAAGTTTTCATAAGGAGTTAAATAAATGTTCTTTATGCATAAATGAGCATTGACCATTTGTATAATGGCAGCAGATCCTCTGTACCACATTAATTATTAGAGTTAACTCAAATAATTGTACAATTAATATGAACACGTGTCAGTTTTATATTGGTGGTACACATTAGTGGTACAAATAAGTGGTACAGAGGATCTGCTGCCTTGTATAATACTCCTATAAATAAATTCTAAATATTTGGAGAGGTTGTTTTCTTGGAAGTAGGTAATACCGGTATTTGAGGAAGACTAATAAATGTGCACATCATCTTATTGCCTTGTTAGTGTTATATTTTCAAAGGAGTTGGGTTGTTACAGATTATCTTTCTATTATATACCAGATTAATTATGTCTATAGCTACTATAGTAAAGTGATTATGTCAGGCCAAGGCGAAACTATAATTGATAAAGTTCGACCAAATCTAAATGTCAATCCTAGAAGAGCTAACATAAATTAAATCATATCTAAAAACTTCAATTTTTAAAATCATGATACTAAGTCCAAAGTAATTTGAGAGTACGTTCTCATGCATAACTAAGTCAAGCACACCCTTAATACATAGTTCGATCAAATCCAAATCAAAACTATATATTTAACTATGTATTTTCTGCTCGACCAAACCCAAAATTAGATACATTTTATACAATGAAATCATATATTTTATGACATTTGAAAGTAATATATACTAACTTCAATTGGGCAAAATTTGTAGACTATTACGGCTTTTAAGAATTATAGTTAGTAGTATGCAAGATTTTTGGAAGTTTGGCAATATACATAGTAAGTATTGTCAGTTATATGGGCAAATCTGATATATATGTATACCAATAAATAAATCCATTTATTTCGGTCAATATCACAATCCCGAGCTGCTTTTTGAGTCCCAGTGTACGTGGGCGTGGGAAGGTTTGCAGATTATAGTGACAATGTTCTTTTTTCCTTCTATCGATTACTCACATAATAGTAGTAATATTTATTTAATTAGACTGGATAGATAATTAATAATATATATATAATTGATTGAAATTGGCAAAAATAATTTCTTATTGCAGCCATGTCACGATGAAGACACGTTGCATGCCATCTTATTAAACCATTGCCCTAGAGGGCCTAGACAGACACCAATTATATTTACTACTTAATTGAGTATGCATGTTAATTAATTTTGTGTAAATCTTCTTCCAAATAAAATTTAGCTGATTAATTAATATATTTCCCTAGCCTACTTCTTATTCACTTTAATCCCTAACCGCCTTGATGATATTACAACTACGTACGTACCTTATATATATTATTAGTCAAATTGTTTTATCATTGCATTATTTAATTAACATTGTTCATGTTTGCAAGTAAAATTAATGCGGTTACATGCTATTTTACATCAATGGCATGTGCATGAAGATAATCTTATATTTATATATAAAGAAATTAATTTATTTTCTGTCCCGCAAACATGTTAATAAATTCATAGGTATATAGGTATGATAATACAATATGCTCTTTACTAATAATTTGTTTATTTGATTCTAGGAAAGTAATGAATAAAGAGTGCACTCTATTTTTTTTTTTTTTTTTTTTTTTATTGCGCGCGGGAGATAATCCTATGACCAAAAATCCAATATATGATGGGTAGTCATGTGCCAAAATCTACTTGCAAAATCAACTAGTATATATATATGTGACATGTCTCAGAGCATGCTCGTTCTAAGTTTGTTTTGTATCATTATGTTGACCTACTTACAATTAGGCAATGATATTTTTGTGTGGTGTCCATTCATGAAAGCAAAATTAGGAATGATGTTTGTCTTTGTCTTCTACAATTACCATAATGATTTCCACAGTTGAATTTATTCACCTCCTAATAAATCTTTGATCTTATTATTTTTTATTATGTTTCGGGAAAACTGATTGCGTCTTCAAATTTAACTTCAAAATTCAAATATAAATTAAATCGTAAAAGAGTAGATTTAATGCTTCAAATAATGCTCTTTTTTCAACTTTATAACTTGAAAATTGACTTGATTGAGATATAGCATCAAGTTTGATCCAAATATATATGCTTGTAGTATCTGGCTCACCTCAAAATTTAATGTTAACTCGATTTTAATAAATAGTTTCAAATGTTTTATTACATTATCAAACTTGAGCATCTTAAAGTTGAACATTTTTATAATTGGTGAGTGTGTTTCTAAAATATAATAGATCGAGGTAAGGCTAATTGTATTTAAAATATATATATTGTAAATATTGAATCATTAAGTTCTAATATACTCCCCATCTCACCCACAAATCTGGTGCATAACATTATCCGTTTAATATAATTTCCATGGAAGCTGGTCGCAAAAGTTCAAATTACTATTACATAAACCATAACAATTTGGCAAAAAACCAACACAAATCTTTACAAAGGATTTGCTCCACAATCAGATAATATGGCCACATAACAACAAGCTTGTTAACAAGTCTTGAAACACAAAATCACTTACTCGTCATAGAACTTCTTCGTATTAAAATTCTAAATAGTATTATGTAACTGAGAACATACTTGCTTGACACAAGACACTTATCATTATCAGTCAATCAAGAAATCCACAATCTAGTACCGATGTTTGGTTTTCTTCCATTCTACTCATATGTATAGAGCCCAATTTGCCTTCTACAACCTGTCACCAAAGATATAAGCTTGCTTAAACTATAAAGAATAGTTTGAGATCAAGAGTTAATGATTTATACACAAAGTGTAACCACCAGGAAATAAAAACCAAATATGGATGAATTTTATATATTACTTCTTATAACCCAACTACGACAATGTCCACCTTTATAGATGGCCTATCAAATAGAAAAACCTTTATCTTCCACAGGAACATAACAAGTAATTTGAAAGATTCAGATAGTCAACAGTGGCCATCAGAAATCAATATCTTACCTGCAAGAGTTTCCCATCATATAACTTAAATTGTAGGCGAGACAAGGCTCTCTACAAAGGTTCCTCCATCAGCAAACCTGCCAGGAACTTCAGCTGGAACCATTTTCTCTTTCAAATTATACACAACCAAACTCTCATTCAAAGTTAACAACAAGACTTCATCGTCTCCAATAAAACATAACGGTTTATCTATATTCCACTGAGGATCAACATCAACACTGAATTTGGTCCAGGACTCCACCAAACCACAATTTTTCATCACCCAAAAACAAGTTACATTACTGCCCTCTGTAATTACCATACACAAACACCCCCCAAGAACAACAAGTTCACATAACACAGAGTCATCATCAACAATAGGACTAGGAATCTCATAAAATGTCTCATTAGCCAAATCAAAAGCAGCAATAACTAACTGATTACCGGATTCTCTAGTACTAGCCACCCAATGGATAGCGCTATTCACAAAAGCCCCACAGGGAAGTTCAGGAACATCAAGACTATAATTATTAACACTTTTCCATACACCTCTTTTCAAAGAATACACTTCCACAAATGTATCAACACAGTCTGTATCATAAGTATCAAAATAAGAAAGTGCTACAATCTTATAGTCATCACTAGAACAATCATAACCAAATCCATATGTAGTAAGACTCTCTTCTTCTTCCAAAGTCAAAGGTGAATCTGGTATTTTTACTTGCTGTAGAGTAATGGGATTAACCACAAAAACCTCATCGTCATCGTTTGCTAACAAAACCAAACCATTGCAAGAGCCCACAACCTTAGTCCAAGTATTTGTCAAATCAATACTTCTTGAACTGCTGTCATACTTGATGGGAAGCGTAATGGAGTGGAGGGAGTTAGATGGACCGATAAGAATGAGACTCTCTTCGTGTGAAATGCGAGTGAGGTGGAGTTTGATGAATTGGGTGGTCGAGAGTAGACTGCGCCACAACTTTGATAAACACTTGAACTTGCCTACAGATTTTGTGGGCAGTCTTGAAAAAATTTCTATCAAGATTTCTTGGGGGAGATCAGGGGTCGCCATTTTTGTGTTAGTTTGCATGTTCTCTGTTCATGATATATTTTCAGCAGCATGACATAAGATACTCAATTCAATATACAATTACATAACAGCTTCAGCTAAATAGGTTTTTCTACTAAAAAATTTACAAAACAAATTATATCACCACATCAAAAAATCTTTCACTTCAATTTAATTACCAGAACAATAATTAAATTACATCTGAAAAGCTTACCTTCTTTTTCAGCGGGAATGCCGGAATTTTGAGGCCGCGATTCTCGGCAGATCCGTGTTCTTCTTCGCCAACCCAGATTGAATAGGTCAAATACTTGGACTCATTTACAATTTACAGGTTAAAATAAATGAATTAAAGAAAAAGAAGTTGAGTAATGTTTTTATACGAAATCGTAGAAATATTTCGAAGCAGTGGAGGTGACGGGGTGGGGGGAGGAGTAGAGGGGGAGATTGTTGAGAAATTGGGAAATTTAGACATCAATAGTAAATAAAGACTATATTGATTACAGTTAATTCTAAATTTTCAAGTCTGACGTGTTGAAATAAAGGTACTAATATACCATTTCGTTTAATATTCTACGAATTTTAGGGTCAATTTGGATGGGTTTTGACTCGGTTTCGTGGGTCTCGGTTTAAAAATATTGATTTGGGTGGTTTCGATCAAACCTTTGAGACTTTATTTGGATGGCTTTTGGGTTTTGCGGTTAAAATAAATTGAAACCACACTTGGATTAGGTTTGGATGTTGGGGTTTAAGAGAAAAAGTAGGTGATATGTGTCAAATCAATGTCTTTTTAGTGAGATTTGGGAGAAAAAAGTAGGAGGTATGTGTCAAATCAATGTTTTATAGGTTTGAAGAGTTTGAGTGTGAGTTTCTGAATAGGTTTTTTATGGTTTTATGGGTTTGACGAAAACTCATTTGAAAGGGTTTTGGCTCGATCTCGCGAAACCCACGAGACCGGACCAAAATCCATCCAAACACAACCTTAATCCCTAGAATTGATATCCTTAAAGATTTTAATTTCATATATATTTTTTTATATCAACCTTAACATTCAAAATAGTTTTCAAAATCTTAATATCTAACATCCTAATTCAATATAAATGGATTTCAAATGTTTAATTGAAACCACTCAAATAATTTTTTGAAATTAAAATCAATCAAAACGGAGTCAAAACTCTTCCACATAAGGTCTGAAGATTTATTTGTCTAGCTTCTTTTAAATTAATTTTATAAATAAATTTCGATTTCTAACAAGACAATCACAAGACTTTTGAATTCATTGAAAATTATAAAGATTTTTTTACTTCTTGATTCGATATTAAACTGGGAAAAATATATTTTCCTTTTCCAAAAATATCTTGTTTTAATGGTAATATAAAATAATAACATTATAAGGCTTTGTTGTTATATTTCTAAATGTTAAATTTTAATAAAAATTAATAATCTAAATTTGAATTTTATTTTGCTCTCCTAAATTAAAAAAGTTCCTTTTTAATAATGTGACGTGTTAACCTAAAACTTTTAACATTGAAAATAACGATATGATTGTTTATGAAGATATCATCGCCCATATAACAAACAATAGGTACATTAAATTCTTTTAAGAAAATAGAAAGTAAATATTTCTTCCTAATTTTACTTTAAAGACCAATAATGATGATGAGTGGCTGCTAATATATCCCTATTCACAAATCTTAAGCAATTTCAATTGATTTTCGATTATCAACCATTGATCTATTTGAGGGATTAGTCCTTAGTCTCTAAAATACTCATGTTCAAATTCCTACTAATAGAGGTTGTCAAGTAAGTGTTCGCCTTAGAAAAAATTAAGTGAGGTCTAACAACCTGAATAACCTTGAGATTTGGTTCTACTTTCATCTCTTCTTCTAGAAACATCATCGAATTATTTTAAAAAAGCTTTAACATAATATTTATTATAAATTTTAATGATTGATTAATGACCGTGATCTTCAAAAAACAAGAAGAAACAATGAGCATCGTTCAAAGGGTGATGTTATGTCGTTGAATCACACTCAAGAATGCTAAAAAGGAAAAAAAAGTAGACAATGTCTGCAACATAAACCAGTAATAATGTAGCCAAAACCATATGCAATTTCTTTTCCAAAGATTTGCTTCACAATAAGATACTATAACACATAACAAGCTTGTAATCGAGAACATGCTTGTAACAAGACACTTATCAGTAGCAAATCGACCAACGTTTTGTTTACTTCCATTGCCCACTCACATGTATAAAGAGCAATTTGCCTTGTACAACCTGTCACCGAAGATATAAGCATGCTTAAGAATAAAGAACACGTTTGGAATCACGAGTTCATGATTTTTTCAATATAAAGCAAAAAGTACTGCAATGTCTAGGTTCAACTAGTGTTAATGCTTTATCAATGGCTATAATTCTCAAATAGAAAACATACATCTTCCTCAAGAATCAACTTCAAACTAAAACGTTTAAAATGACTACAAAATGCATTGAGAAATCATATTGGTTTACCTTCAATTTGAAACGCTGAAGGCACGCGAGACAAGGCTCTCCTCTCCACAAAGGTTCCTCCATCAATAAAATAACCTGGAACTCCATCCGAAACCATTTTCTCTTTCAAATTATACACAATCAAACTTAAATCTATATTTAACAACAAGACTTCCTCCTCTCCAATTAAACACAGGGGTTTATCAACAGTCCACTGAGGATCAACATCAACACTGAATCCGGTCCAGGACTCAACCAAACCATACTCTTTCATCACCCATAAACTATTTACACTATTATACAAAGTAAATATACACAAACAACCCCAAAGAACAACAAGTTGACATATCACAGAGCCGTCATCAATAGGACTAGGAATCTCATGAAATGTCTCATTAACCAGATCACAAGTCGCAATCACAAACGTATTACGGGATTCTCTACTTCTAGCCAGCCAGTGGATAGCGCTATTCACAAAAGCCCCACTGTGAAATTCGGGAACATCAAGAATATAATCATCAACACTTTTCCAAACACCTCTTTTCATAGAATACACTTCCACAAACGTATCAACATAATCTGGGTCATGAATATCATAATAAGAAAGTGTTACAATCTTATAGTCATCACTTGAACAATCATAACCAAAGCCATACATACTAAGACTCTCTTCTTCGTCCAAATTCAAAGGTGAATCTGGTATTTTTACATATTCCAGAGTGATGGGATTAGCTACATATATATCACGGTCATCGTTAGCTAACAAAACCAATCCATTGCAAGAGCCTAGGACCATAGTCCAAGTATTTAGCAAATTGATATTTCTTGAAATGTTGTCATCCGCGATGGGGGACGTGATGGCATGGAGGGAGTGAGAACGATTCTCGATAAGAATGATGTTTACAGAATATACCGCCTAAACAACGTGCCACCCATTCCTCTACCGTCCAATTTCCCAGGTACTAATTTCATCGCAATCAACATGAGACTAAATGCCCCTTTGAGGTAATACAATGAATAACTTTCAGTTTTAGGAAGAAACTTTACTAAATTAGTGGCCTGATTGAATGTATTAATTACGTACCTCAACTGATAAGCAATTATGCTTCAGCCGACTAAATAATAAAGAAATTTACCATCTCTGTTTTCAATCCTTGGCATAAAGATGATAGATAGAAACGGACTCAAATTGAAAATTAGTAATCTATTGCTCTACTAGTTTGTTAGTTTTAGATATGAGGAAAAATATATCAGCTTTTTCAACATTATTTCCTTTGTTGCCTACTTAAAATGCAAGAATACAATTAATTATTCATTGTTCTCATGTTATCTTGCCTCATGACTTATAATTTTTTCATTCATTATTTCATATCCTATTCCACTTTGCTAACAAAATTGCCAATGAAGTTGAGCAAAATGGCAAAACCATCCCTATCTTTTGTAGAAATTTAAACTGCAGCTTTAACATTTTGGGCTATTACAAAATGGCCCCAAAGGAAATTGGTGAGAACTGCAAAGTTGCCCCTTAAGTATCTCAAGATTGCAGAACTACCCAACAGAGTCGATAATATTTAAATTTTGTGTCTTCCGATTAATTAATGCTATTTGTTTACTGACACATGAATCAAAAAATGAATTTATCAAAAAACAAACGATAAATCGATCATATAGATCTCTTGGCGATCAAAAAGGGTACATTGATCATCCCTCAACAAAATGTCAGAGGGTAAATCGATCATCCCTCATCGATCAAAAAGGGTAAATCAGTCATCCCTCAATGACAAAAGGTAAATTGATCATCTCTCATCGATCAAAGCGAGTAAATAGATCATCCCTAGACAAAATGATAGAGGGTCAATCGATCATCTTTCTACGATCAAAGAGGGTAAATCAATCATCTCTTTGCAAAATAAAAAATTAAAAGAAAATGGTATCAGTCGAAGACTTATATCAGAAATTAGACGAGTGATGCCCCCAGGGCATATCTCCAACTCGTCGACCAATGATTCATAAGGCTTGCTCCAGCGGCAAGGGTGGGGGTTCGAATCCCATTTGGAACTTGGATGGAAGCATTTCTATGGGTCTATCTAAGGGTCATTTGTGGTGAAGACCCCTTTGTGCGCAGAGTGTACAGCAGTATGGTGGGAACCCGGGGCTTGGTGGAGGCACATCCTGCGATTTACATCCTTCAGGATTCTAGGGCAAGGGTTCTGAGGATCCATGATTAGTCTAGTGTAAGCTAGTACACCTGGGTTATCAAAAAAAAAAAAAAAAGAAATTAGACGAGTGTCATAACTGTTTGATTGTTGATAATATCATAAATCAAGTTACACTTGAAACTGAAATCTAAATATATATTTATTTTCGAGTGATACTTTTTGTACCATATAAATTTGTGTTTCAATATAATTGTGGTTGTTGGAAGTAGCTAATTTTGACTGATAGATATCTCAAAAGAAAAGTATTTACACCACGAAAAAACGGCTAAGAAAAGTGTTTCACGTATAATTGTGGCTGTTGGAAGTAGCTCTCTTTACAAATTTACGAGTAAAGCTCAAACTCTCCAGATAAAAAAATTTATGCGTCAGTTGTCGAAAAAATTCTAGATCGACCAGAGCTCTCAGGAAACTACACAAGGGCCCCAAGTTCATGGAAAATTTGCACAAGTGTCGTAAGTGGAGGTATAATGGTAAATGTAATGCTCTGATACTTGAATCGTATTTCGACAGTAAACGCTCACGTATTACTCCCGAAACTAGGGGCAATATGATGTGTGCACAAGGGCAATTTTGGAAATTACCATTTTTATATTAATAACGAGAAAATTTTAAAAAAGACCCTCAAATTTTTTTAATTCTAAGAATGATCTTCATTTTAAATTTTCCTGCCCATGAAGAAGGGTATATGAAGGCGCTTAGGCCATCTCCAATGGTTGAGGGCTAGCCCAGGGGCAGCCCGAGGCCCTGTTGGTCGTCTCCAATGGTTGGGGCTCCGTGGGAGAATTAATTCCATTTTTTTCCTTTGCCCACTCTCACCTAATAATATTATAGTTTTAAATTTTTTTAATATTAATATTAATAATAGTAATTATATTAGTACTCGTAATTTAATTATTAATTATATTAAAATATTAATATTAAATAGAATATTTAATTAAAGTAACTTAAAATTAATACATAATACGCAAACAAATATTTTTATAACACGGAAGAAAATACAAGAAAGGAAATACAACAAATAACAAATGAAATAGATGTTGAAGCAATTCGTTCCAAGGTGACCAACCGTAGACTCCAAAAAGACTTAATAGAACATGTTTATGCAAAATACGGTTAAAAATGAGTGTTTAAATTTAATTTTCTTGTCTATTTTAGTATGTATTTAAATATTTAATTTAGATTAAGTATTAATCTAAATTTTATTTGTATGAGTGTTTATTTTATATTTTTAACTAATTAAAAAAATTATTTGTGTGAGTGTTAAATTAAATGGACTATTTCTATATTTATTAGTATATCATAATTTTATTTAAAATTACTTTAAATAATTAATCATATTATATACTATATAATTAAAACCTATCACATTAATTAAAATAACACATTAATTAAAACAACACATTAATTAAAATAACACATTAATTACAATAACAAATTAATTAAAATAAAACACTAATTAAAATAACACATTAATTACAATAACACATTCATTAAAATAAAACACTAATTAAAATAACACATTAAATAAAATCACATTAATTACAATAACACATTTTTTAAAATAAAACACTAATTAAAATAACACATTAATTAAAATCACATACAACACATTAATTATACAAAATTAACCATACACACATTAAATTATACATATCATAATTCATTAAAAGAAAAACAAAAAAAAAAAAAAAAAGAAAGATCCAATCAGGTGTCGCCACTTGGCGGCACCTGTTTTAAAGAGGGGCGCGTGTTTCCACGCGCCCCTTTTCTTCTCCAACAAACCCACGCGAGCCGCGGCTGGCCTGCGTGCTCCTTGCAGCCCACGGCCCCGCCCGTTCCGCCCTGCCGCCAAGCCCCGCCCCGAGCCCTCTCCATCTTCAACCATTTTTCCAGCCCAGCCCCAAGCCCGGTGGTGACCATTGGAGATGGCCTTAGGAGCCTGCCTTGAAATAAAATATTTGCAATTCATGGGAGTAATCTTGAGATGATTGTCCGCTCAAAAATATATTTGCATTTTTTGCGTTTTCCAATTTGGTGATCCATCTCAAATTTGAATTGTAGAGTGTGTTCATTGTAGGAGGAATTGAGAGTTAATTTGATGTATTACGGTGTTTAATAAAAAAGATGATAAAAAATAAAGAAATAAAGAAATAAAAATTAGGGGAAGGTCATTTTTGGAATTATGATTTTTGAGAAGGTTATTTAGACCAAATAAGTAATAACAAGACATCATAAAAGTGTGACATTTGTAACATTATCGGCTCAAGATTTTCTATACCACTAATAAGTAATATACACAAGTGTGATACATTAATAATGGTATAGAGGATATTCACCCAACATTATCACATCTATTACTTATATCATCTTTTCCAAAAAAAGACTTTGTACCGCTATTATGGTCCAAAAAGTAGGTAACCAATTTCCAAACAATGTAACAATTGTTGGATTTTACAATTTAAATGAATAAAATTAGTTGAGAGTAATTAAGGGGTTGCGTCTGTTCGATTTGAAGAGGTACCCTTTGGACCGAAACAGTGCAATCCAAGTGATGTGTCTCTTGCGAATAGACATTTATGTGCCTATAAATAGGAGACTTAATCTGGCCAATTAAGTATCCTTTTTCAGACAATAATCAAAATAAAATTACTCTCATCTCAACTTTAAATTTATGTCGAGTTTTCTATTTGCTTCGGTTCGCCGTGGGTTCATTATTTGTGCAAATAATGAACAACAGACTATTGTATCTTGGGAGACTACCGGGAATCAAACTGTATGCACTGTGACAGCCCCGGAAATATTGTCTTAAGGAAATTTGTTTCGACAAGTCTCAGTCTAATTTCCTTATTTTTTACGTAAAGATTAAAGTGATATTTGGTCTCGATACAAGTAAGTATTTCTCACTATTTTTTTAATGTTAGATCAAAATATTTAAGCACACAGATTGTTAGACACCAACAATCTTAAGACAATAAACTTATATGTTTAATTAATCTGTGCTAATTAATATCGGTAGCGGATTATGAAAATCAGTATACATGAATATATGTGTATGTGTACCTATGCAATTTTGTAACTTGATAATATCTAATTCATGCATGTGTAGTAGTAGTTGTAAAATCTCATGTATGATAGCGTTAATACTATATATATGTTATAAGCCCTCTGTAAGTGGAGATAAGATCATTTCTGGAGAATATCTAATTGATATTTGAAAACTTTATGAAATAAGAGGAAACTAAATTGTGATCTAATATTGACTGCCGAATGCCAATGCTATTGGCAGAAAGTCTAAAGGTTCATGCCAATTAGAATAACTATATATGAGTGCAGAATTAATATTTAGCCATGTCTTTTAATTTGAGTTGACGAATTTTCTGGATTCTCAAACAAAGATGATTTATTGTAAATATTGAAGAAAGATGGGTTTTGAAACGTATTGCTAAGAACTGTCAAGAGGACATCTTATTTTCTAAGTTTCTGGAAGTAGGAATTTATTACTCCAAAAAAAAATAGAAACTATAATTTCTGCA
This sequence comes from Penstemon barbatus, assembly GCA_003313485.2. Lineage (NCBI taxonomy): Eukaryota > Viridiplantae > Streptophyta > Magnoliopsida > Lamiales > Plantaginaceae > Penstemon > Penstemon barbatus. The sequence goes on from CM064879.1 coordinate 4,965,360, forward strand.
GGAGAGCAGTAGAAATAATCATCTAATTCTTAGCATCAGGAGTGTTGAAAACAATATTTGTTTTAATTCTCCAAAAACACACCACTCCAAAAAAAATGGGGAAACAAATTAATTGAAATGTCGCTTGTGGAAGTCATTTTTCCAGTGTAATGGATTAAAAAGGTGATTCAACTAATTTGATGCCGTTTAACTTCATAAACGAAATGGTGCATTTCATGGTGCGTGCCGTATCTATGAATCGGTGCCTTCTTATAATCGAAATTTGAATTCCGTAACAATGTGAAGAGGTGTTTCTTCACACCTTTGAAAAAATCATATTGACTATTCAAAGTGTAATATTCATTTTTGAGGGAAAAGTGAAGTGCCATTGAAATATTTTAATGGTGTTCTGGACATCATCGACCACATCATGATAACCTTTCAAATTGAGCAGTTACTATATATTGTGATTACAATTTCTAATTGTGTGATTTAGCATTTGGAGATTATGAAAAGAAATTGTGTACAATATTTTAGTGGTGCACTAATCTTTGTTATTTGAAGTAATTCATACGTTATGTCATTATATGAGATAATGACTATAATTAAAAATGTCATGGGCATCAAAATAATTATCTCATACGTGTATGGGTTATTATAATAGCTCGTGTAATAATATAAGTGCGACTTATATTACTAATAATCTTTATGTAGAGATAAATGATTAATTAGTATTTACTATGAATTCAATATTTTATTTGTGAAAATAATTATAATTTATTTGCGAATATATTATAAGTTATAACAATATTTATTGTGGAAATATTGAAATTCTATTTGTAAATGTAATTATAATTTATTTGTAAAATAATTATAATTTACTAAAATATCAATATTTTATTGAGAAAATATTAATATTTTATTTGTTAGAAATAATTATAAATTAATTGAGAAATAAATATCAATATTTTATTGAGAAAATATTGATTGTACTTATAACTTGTTTGTGAAATAATTATTACTTATTTGTGAGAAATAAGTATATACTTATAATTTATTTGTTTGCGAAACAAATATGTAAAAGTTCAAATTTTTTGAACTACTCCAAATTAATTATGTGATTTTAAATCATTATTAACTCGTGGAGTTTAAAATGAATTTAATCCCATATATATTTATTGAGTAATAAATATGAGACAATAAATGTATTCACGAAATACGAAGAAATACATTTGTGAAATACAAATCTGGATGATGGAATAAGAAAATGGAAAACTCTTATATCCGAATTGTGGGGGTAAATACGAATATATTCATTTATACAAGAGTGTGTTAAATTAGAAATAATTCGTCAAATAATTTACCTAGCTCAACTCAATTGGATTTGGTTGCCAAAATAACAGAATTTTAAGATGTGGTTAAACGTCAATCTTTAAATTCAGGTTTAATTGACAACTTGTGGGGGAAAGCTCGTTAGATGTCTACACACATACTAAGTTGAGTTTCATACAAGAAAGTCAATTATTATTCCATATGAGCTATGGAAGGGAAGAAAAAACCAAATACCTTCAAATGTGGGGGAATTTAGGTCAGATTTCGATTTCACCACCAAAAAAAAGAAAATGATTTAAAAAAAAAATATTAATTACTACTAGCTTATGCGATAAATAGTAGCAGTTTATAATTTTGGTGTTTAAATCTGAAATAAATGTAATCGTGTGAACCGAATCACGTGATGAAACATTAATTTTGTAAGAAGGACTTGGGAATCAATTCTTATAACATTGATTCTTATTTTTGGCTTCGATATATTTTCAGTAAGTGTGACTTACTGAAATTAAAATATGATAAAGTAATATTATTATTTATATTACTTACATAAACTTTTTATAGTTTATAATTGGAGTTAATTATAAATTCTTTATTCTGCGAGAATAAACATCATAGTCTAACCCATTTTAGACTAGAATATTTTTTAAATTTCATAGAATATTTTGCGAAAATATTTAATTAATTTTGATCAAGAGAGTCAAATTTGTGAAGTTTATAATTATATTTAATTATAAACTACTATATTCTGCGAGAATATACGTATGAATCTATATAAAAAAAAAAAGGGTTCAATCTCTTAATTCAACATGAATTTGTTGAGGAGTTGAAGAGACAAATGAGCTAAAAGCTCGAAGTTTTTTTTTATCCAGATGTTATAACTTATATGTTAAAGGATAACCTCAAACGTATAATTATGTCACATTCCAATATTGTGGATTGGAAAGAGGCGATTGACAGTGAGTTACATTCATAAAATTGGTAGACCTCGTGGAGTGAACCAATTAGATGTGAATGGATTTTTAAGTTCAAGAGTTTAAAAACTTTAATAAGTCAATCGATAAAAACTAGGCTAGACGAGTAGCCAAATTGCCTTATAAAAGAAATAATTTTACTTCTTTGACTCATATTCACTAGAGATTAGGATGACATCCATTTGAATGTTAATATCTCTAATAGCTATATATAATGGATGTTGAGATTATCATTCTTAATGGTGAATTAAATGAGAAAATTTATAAGGAATAACCAAAGAGTTTAGTTGTTAAATGAAAAGAAAACATAGTTTGTGAAACTTATGTATTTTCTTGTTGACATTTAACAAACTCCTAAACAATGACACGAAAAATGTGATAGTGTCACTAACAAATTTTGACTGTCATATTAATAAATATGACAAGTGTGTCCATATAAACTAACTGGATAATTGAGTATCAGAGTTTGTTTATGCGCAACTGATATGTTAATATTTGAGACTAATATTGTGAATATTAAATCCATAGAGAAATATTAACTTATGATATGAAAAACATCAATTTAATCAATTATGATTTTGAGGTCATGTGATGACATTAAATTATCTCAAGCACATTACGTGCATGAATGATGTCTATGTTAAATACTTATGAAATTACGGGATTTCATAATTTTATATAATTTATATCTTGTATGCTACATCAGAACAAATGTGAGAATATCACAATTTGAGTATGCTCATAAAATTAGATGTCACGCATATATCGTAAAATGCAAGATGTTAGACATCGTCTCTTTAGTTAATAAACTAAGGAGATACATGAGCAATCTTAGCAAGATTCGTAGGGATGCATTAATGAGAATGTTAGAATCTTGAAAGAATACATACATATGGGCATTACATTTTGAAAATTTTCAAATGTCTAGGATAGATATAGTAATGCAAATGAAACTTCTGATTTAGAGGAATCAAAGTTTATAAGCGGATATGTATTCAATTTTGGAGGCACCGCTATTTCCTGAGAATCTTCCAAATATACGCATATAACTCATTCCACTATGAAATAAGAGTGAATATCATTGGATAAAGCTAGTGAAGAATTTGAATGGCTTCACAAAATTCTTGGAAGATATTCTAATATGACTGAAAATTGTGTTAGTCATACGTTAATGCGATAATCAAGCGGTGATACACAGAACAAACTCTATGTATAATGGTAAAGTCACGACATGACATATTCGTTGTCGTTGATACAATACCGAGAGACAACTACTTTCAATTAGAATGGACTTTATGAAGTCAAGAGATAATCCTGATTCCGGATATTAAAGGTTTATCTAGAGAGTAGTATGTGCATCGAGGGGAATGGGCTTAAAGCCTAAATTAGACTAAGTTACCTCGTACGGAAACCTAACCTGGCGACTGGAGATCCCACGGACCAGGTTCAATAGGACAACCAGTCTTGGCTAACTTAAAACAAAGCATTTAAGAGTATAACTCTATCTCATTCTTATGATGCAATAAGTGCAAGCTACCGCGTTTATAAGGTTAAGCAAACGCTTTTAATGACGTCTATACCTTGTCAAGAACAAGTGGAGTATGGTAGGATACTCTTGATAGATGCGGTCACCTATGTTAGTGTGAGCTGGGTCGGCTCGTTGAGATTTTCATTATAAGCTGGAATTCTCTAAAGCACTCGCATAACCAAGAATGTTCAGGGCCAAAACGAACACAACCGAGAACTTGAAGCAAATCGGTTTAATGCTGTGTTAAGTTTATTGTCTTGGTTTACACCAACAGCTGACGGTTCAAGATGAAATATTTCACCGATTGGCTAAGTAAATCCGATAAGCTTTAACTAGGGAAGGTTCAAGATGAAATATTTCACATATCCCGATGCAGTATTATACATAAAGAATACTTCGACATAACATGTCCTGTAATACGGGACACGAAGAACTATTTTATTCATGTGGGGGATTGTTGGATTTTACAATTTAAATGAATAAAATTAGTTGAGAGTAATTAAGGGGTTGCGTCTGTTCGATCTGAAGAGGTACCCTTTGGACCGAAACAGTGCAATCCAAGTGATGTGTCTCTTGCGAATAGACATTTATGTGCCTATAAATAGGAGACTTAATCTGGCCAATTAAGTATCCTTTTTCAGACAATAATCAAAATAAAATTACTCTCATCTCAACTTTAAATTTATGTCGAGTTTTCTATTTGCTTCGGTTCGCCGTGGGTTCATTATTTGTGCAAATAATGAACAACAGACTATTGTATCTTGGGAGACTACCGGGAATCAAACTGTATGCACTGTGACAGCCCCGGAAATATTGTCTTAAGGAAATTTGTTTCGACAAGTCTCAGTCTAATTTCCTTATTTTTTACGTAAAGATTAAAGTGATATTTGGTCTCGATACAAGTAAGTATTTCTCACTATTTTTTTAATGTTAGATCAAAATATTTAAGCACACAGATTGTTAGACACCAACAACAATTAGGCCATCTCCAATGGAGCAGGGCTAGCCCGGGGTTCCAGCCCGAGCCCTGCCTGGTCGTCTCCAATGACAGGACTCCGTGAAGGAATTAATTTCATTTTTTTTCTTTGCCCACTCTCACCTATTATTAATATTATAGTTTTAAATTTTTTTAATATTAATATTAATAATAATAATTATTATTAGTACTCGTAATGTACATTAAGTACAAATGGGCTCAAATGATGTAGGCATTTCTTGGATTTGGATAATTAAAAATATATTTTCCAAGATCAATAAAAATTTGTTGCTTGAATAGCAAACTGAAAAATGATCAAATTTATACTTTTACCATTTTTATGCTTTTATAATAAGTTTTATTACTAATTTTTATAACTTTCTAACTTTTAGCGAAATATATACATGACTATGGTATTTTTTATTTAGATAAGTACATTTATCTAATTAGTAATTACAATATACAACTCATTTTCTCTCTCTATTCTTATATGCAACCATGTTTTATTCTTAAATTTGTGGGGTTTGTAATAGACTGAAGGGCAGGAATTCGACCTTTTGCCTTAGACATTTTTACCAACATCAATAGGGTTTTCTACTTTTCTACTAAATAATTTACTACACAATTTACATCACCATATCAAATAATTTTCCGCTTCAATTCAATTACGGAAAATTCTTGAAAACCCATCCAACCACCAAGCAAGTGTATTGCACTTGCTTTGTGATTTTTCACTTTCTTGAAAGTTACATCAAATCTCAAAGCAAGTATATAATACTTGCCATGTAATTAGTTTGGGTTCAGCCAAACCCGATCTGGATAAGAATTTCCCTTCAATTACAGGAGAAAACATACAACTGAAAAGCTTACCTTCTTTCTCAGTGCGAGTGACGGAATTTTGGGACCGCTGCAGATCCGTGTTTCTTCTTTGCCATTCCTAAATGAATAGCTCAAAAGTCAAATATTAGCTAGTGGTAGCAATATTGGTTCGTGGTCCATGGATTGGGCCATGATCGTCCCTGGTTCAGTCCAATCCACAACCCATAGTTTCTTAATTTTTTTCTTTTTTTTTTTTATAACTCCCAATATTTTATTTCTTATGTTAATGGCTTGAATTGGGCTCAAGTATAAATCAAGAGAGAAAATTATATACTACTATAATCATAAATTTGTTTGACTCAACTTTAACATTTTCTTGAAATTTATCATAACTTTAATCAGAATATTAAATATGTCTTAATTTTTAAAATGATGTAAAAATAATATATCTACCAATTTATAGAAAATAATGCCTTTCCCTTATTCTAAAAATACCCTGATTTATATATTTGAAATGTAAATTAATATATTAGGTTTTGCTTGACTTATATTTTTAGTTTTAAATTTGAAAGTTAATTTGACTTGCAAAGTGTATATGAAAAAAATAATTCTAAATGTGTACTTATTTTTGCTTAGTAACTTCAAGAAGGCTTTTTTTTTTTTTTTTTTTTTTTTTTATAATTAATGTGATTTGTTGTCCATTGAGTTATCGTATAGCTAAAGTTAACCAATAATTTCAATATGGAAAATAATACTATACAGTCACAGAGTACATAAAATAAAATTCTGTTATTTATATAGCAGTTACCACCAAACGCTAATTCTAACTCTAAATCAAATATATATATCAATCAATAATAAAAGAGTAAAATAATTAAATAATTTTTATATAAATCAAACCGAGCCTTGGTGCAGCAGGATGGTAAAATATTTTCATAATTTTAAGAAAAATTGTAGTTTGAAATCCAAATCTCAATCATATTGAAAAAAGATAGCAATTAAGACAGTGAAAGTTATACTGATATAAAAAGAAATTCAGTAACAATACATGAAGATCAACACTCTATTCTTATGAAACCAATCCAAGTGATAGACATACCCGCATGCAGTCGAAAAGGAAAGACTACACACGACTGAGAGCGTATATTAAATTTCCGTTGCTTCTTTCACCAATTAGAACTACCATCTGTCTCGCGGGTGGAAAAATCAGTTGGCCTCACTATATTTACATCCTCAAATTCGTTATCATCTGAAAGATGAAAAGCAAAAAAATCATTATAGCTACCAGATGATTGCAGCCCATTTGTTAAACAAGTGCCACGTGAAGTTCAAGAAAAAGAAGAAGAAAAACTTCGAAATTTAACATGATGTAATTCAATATTATAACACAAAAACTATTATCAATATCATGAACTAATCATTTGAGATTCGAAAGACTCTTTTAATTTACCATTAAACTGATATGCACTACATTAACCAGATTTTGATTCAGTGCTCCATTGTCCAATCAAGTTTTCTTTCATTTTTATACGTGAATAACGCGGAGTAATTTCATATAGTAACTTAGAGTAAGTTTCATGACGTAATTAAAAAGTTTTCAAGGAAATAAATAATAATGGCACAAGAGTTATAGAAAGCTATAGAACCTTTCCTCAAGGTAAGGGCGACAACGGAGTCATTCTCCACCTGAAAAAGAATTTTACAAAAACATATTAAAAAGATATCAATATACAGTTGTAACATCGAGAAAAAACTAACAGGCTCCAAATTGTTAAGGCAATTGTATATTTCTAAATAATTACATCAATAATGAAGAATAGACCTTTTGATCTGCCAGGGACTTTGAATCATCTAAGATTTCCCGATCTGGCATTAATATCAGACGCTGATCTTTAACTGGTTGTTCGATGAGTTCTTGCAACTTCTCCTTGATTTGTAGAATTGTCTCACTTGGAACACATTGCAGAAAGTAAGTTGTCTTGTTACGCTTGACACGAATATACATTACCTGTGTAATATAATAATCAAATGATACACACACTATTAACTTGAATAATTAGCTGCATCAAACATATCAAAGTAAAGCAAGTAAATTAATTGGCTTATGAACTTTCAACAAAATCATATAGCAGGAAGATTCGCTTCCATAAATGATAAAATAGCAAATAAAGACACACAAATGAAACATCACCTAAAATTCTTAACATCAATCCACATGACGAAAGAAAGACACGTTTCTCATCATTCAAACTACGAAATATTTATCCACGATTGGATATGTAAACAAAAGACACGTTTCTCATCATTCAAACTACGAAATATTTATCCACGATTGGATATGTAAACAACATGTAGATCATCTTTGAGACACTAACAAAATATATGTACTCCCGTGGCATTACGTCAACAACCTGTAGCGACTTAAGCTGATGCTCAAAATTCTATATAAGTGCCATGTTCGGAACCAGAATCTGAAACTCAGCCTAAAGACTGCAACCAAACATCAACTCAAGATACGATGACATCCAAATAAAAATTTCAATGCATTCATATGTGATTCACATAACGACAAAAGCCCGTTCTCTTTCTATTCATCTGACATTCCAAATTTAATTGGAAATTGTTGAAATATAAACCCACACATGGAAGACACTTTAATTATTTCAACAAGTCTTATTTCTAAATTTTCGAGAAACAAATCAGTTGACGAATAATAGATAAAGTATCCAATTTTAGAAACATGTGTGTAATGAGTCATGTCGAATGACTAGTTATCACTCCTTCTAAATGTCATGGACGATTGTCAACACATTCAAACTATAGAACTAATATACTTCAACCTAAAAAGATGCCACAAGGTGAAATAGAACCATTCCAGCACCATAAACTCATTTTTTTCCCCTTTTGTCCTTATTTTCATATATTTGTAAGTAAACAGCTAAAATTCTACATATAACACTCACGCCAAAACACCTTAAATTTATTCTTAGATCGAAATGGGTAACTCTCATGGGTGAATTACACCGCCAAACTATAAATTGATATTTAAATCGATAAAATTTCAAGATACCATATCAATGTAACAAGTAACAGAGGCTTGATTTACCAATTTACATCAGAGTTACAAGATTCCGAAAAAATAGCAGTAGTGAATTGGGAGTTTCAATTTAAAATAAAGATAAGAATGCTTACTGTTTGATCGTCGGGGCTCTTGGGACGCGATGTCTGGGACATGATGGCTGAGAATTTTGATGGGTTTTGGTTCTCGGAGAAGAAAGGGGGCGACGATTATAAATTTATAATCCTCCGAAATCAAATACTATTAGACTTACGCTAAGGAGCAGTGCTAGCCCCGGGGTCTGGACCAGCCCCAAGTCCTGTATGGTCGTCTCAAATGGTTGGGCTCCGTAAAGTAATTATATTCTATTTTTTTTTCTTTGTCCAATCTCACTTATTAATATTATAATTTTAATTTTTTTAATATTAATTAAAATAACACATTATTTACAATAATATACAACATTAATTACATAACAATACACAACATAATCGAGGAAAAGAAAATAAAAATAGTCCTAAAGCTCCTTATAAGCATAGTGTTGGAAAAAGTAAGTTAATGGACCATTTTGGACATATTTTAAGTGGAATCCACTTTGAGTAAAGATTCGGGTCTTGACGGAATTATATTCTACTCCGTGAGTAGATTAAAATGGTATATAGTACGTCCAAATCGGAATACGGGTGAATGAAAAAGTAAATCTCAAAGTTCACATATGTATTGGAAAGAAATAGACTTATCCCACATTGGAAGTGTGATAAGAAAAACTTGGGTTTATATACGATTTGAAATTATTACTAGAAGGCTCCCTCCTTGCGCGCAGGGGGGGTGCAAATCTTGGATTGGATTACCATTCGGCCCTTCAAGACTTGTGCGTGCTGGGCAAGCCTAGTTTTGCTATTTTCGGCCCAAAGAAAAAAAATTCCATTTCTTTTTTGCCCATTTATTTATAAGAACATTAATTAGGTTTAAATACACTAATTAATACACATAAATACAACACAAAAGAAAACAAAAAAAAAATTAAACAGCCTAATCAGGTGCCGCCACTTGGCGGCACCTGTTTTAATGAGGGGCGCGTGACCTCATCTTCAACAAGCGGGCCGCCCTGTTCTCTCTTCCGTTCCGTCCCGAGCCCGCAGCCCCGCCCGTTCCACCCCGCCCCGGCCCCGACGGCTGCCATTGGAGATGGCCTAAGGGTGGGTGAGTTTGGGCTACCAATTCGAACATTAATTATAGTAGAATTAATTTTAATAAAATTGATTATAATAAAAATTAAATATAAAGTAATTACTTTTATATAATAGCTTTAACAAAAGTAACACTTTATTATCTTATAAAATAAATTGTTTTTTTATTTCTCGAAATCTCAAAACTGATTATGATCCTGGGAGTCAAACACTATAAAAATCATGATTGAGCAGAAGTAATTTCAATAATCAAGGCCAAACACTTCAAAATTTACAATAAAATTCTATAAGTGCTTTTAAGAATGCAACCGCTGGACCAAACTCACCCGAAAGTATCTTTATATACAGCTTTTCCCTCAATATAGGACTATTGAATTTTGACAGCCCAATTAATATTATACTCATTACAATTAATACTCTAAATTCTATAATGTATAAAAAAGGACCCTTGGTAAAATTAATGAGATAAACAACGAAAGTAATTTTTTTTATTACATTCAGTAATTTTTTATTATAATTTAACTTATTGAAAATATCCTACATTAAAACGTTTTTGAAATAAATAAATGATATGTATGGAGAAAGAGTTTAGAGTAGACTCGAAATTAATTAAAATTTTTTAAGATATGTAAATATTAGCGGGACTGATCATTATTAATAGTAGGAAGCAAATATGTAAGTATTTTCTATAATATTTTTTTTTTTGAGAACTTTTCTATAATTTATTTAATGTACTTAATATTTGTTATGCATGAAGTTTTTATTGAAATTAAAATATAAATGAATATTTATGTGGGTATGGTGTATGCACTAGAGAATGATCAATAAACGTTTTAACAAAGTTCAAAAAAAAAAAAAAAAAAAAAAACTATTCTGAAAGGCCAACAAGTCAAACTGATCAATAAAGTTAGAGCCCGCCCATGCCTTAACACACCTTCTCGTAGGTTCAACACAATCAAAGATGTGTCCGCATGGGCAGCTCAACTGGTCTCAGAGGTGGAAGTTGGAACAAGTGACCAAGGATCGAACCTCACCAGCGGCAGTGTGGGAGCAACCTCTCAAAAAATGAGGGGGGCTCCTTGTGCGCAGTGAGTACTGGTCCCAGCCTCTGTTGCCGGTTGAGTCACCATGATTTACCTCCTCTCACAATCCCGTCGGACAGGGGGTGAGGGGCGCCCGGGGTGAGCGATTTCACCTTTTGGAACAACACAATCAAAGATGTATTTTCGTCTCATATTAGTAAATTATTTTATATTTATAGTTTTAAATTTTTTTAAATATTAATATATGTGCAATTATATAATATTATCAAACTGTTATTGAATAAATTATTTAATTATATAATAAAATTTTAAAATTTAATAAAGTTGATTGACAAACTATATCAAAGGAGTAGAAATTTGAGGATGAAAGTAGTATTAATTACTTTTCCATCTTTTATTTGTTCAACATTTCAACATAAAGCGGGCCTTTTAATTTTAATTTTAAATAAATTATTTAATTATATAATAATAAAATATTAAAATTTAATAAAGTTGATTGACAAACTATATCAAAGGAGTAAAAATTTGAGGATGAAAGTAGTATTAATTACTTTTCCATCTTTTATTTGTTCAACATTTCAACATAAAGCGGGCCTTTTAATTTTAATTTTAAATAAATTATTTAATTATATAATAAAATTTTAAAATTTAATAAAGTTGATTGACAAACTATATCAAAGGAGTAAAAATTTGAGGTTGAAAGTAGTATTAATTACTTTTCCATCTTTTATTTGTTCAACATTTCAACATAAAGCGGCCCTTTTAATTTTAATTTGGATGGTCGGCCCACACACATTATGGCTGTTAGCTTGTTAGAATAGGCCCATAATAGTTTTTATCATCACTAAAGGTCCTTTTATCGTTTTTTCTTTAAAATATACCATTACAATTAAATTACATAACAAATGAAATCAACCACCAAATCACATGCGTCAAACTAACTCCATGATTTTTTGATGTTCTTATCACGATTGACCAAGGCCTTTTAACATATTAAATAAAATAGTAGTAAATTATTATTCTTTTTAGATATTTAGTAGTAGATTATTAATCTTAAAGAAAACCCAGATGTAAATCAGTTCATAGCTTCTTTTTGCAGAAAAATCAGCAAAAACCACTAATTATGAAAGAAGAAAAACATAGGTGAATAATAATGTCTAAAGATGTGAGGAAGCATAATAATTATGTCAGGTTGTGCATGCCAAGCTCCCTATTTCGACCCAATACTCTTTTAAACCAAGAATATTCACATTTTAAACTTTATTTAATTTTTTTAATATGAGTCGTCGAGAATTTTTCGATGAAAACATAAATCTCGATTCACAAATTAATATATTATTAAAACAAGGTACTACGTTATTAATAATATTAAAATATTCAATAGATCGAAACACATCTTAACATTAAAAATTAAACTCATAATAGATTAAAATATATTTTTGAATGACTAAAAACTTAGTATTTTTTAATTTAAGTTTTGTTGAGCCACACTAAAAGTTAACGGTTAAATATGATAACAGCTCTTCTCCTAATACAAGGAGGCCTAATCTCATCCAAGAAAAAATTAGCGGCTAATCACGTTCATTAGTGGACATCTTTAGAAAATCTTTTTGCAAAGGGAAGAAGTATTCTTGCGTACTATTCTGTTTCAAAAATAATATTGATTTTGGCAACATGGAATTAGGGTTCTAAAATTGTAATCAAAGAAAATAAGAATCCAATCAGAAATTCCAATTCCTCCTGCCAAAATCTACTGCGTTCTCTAGATAATACATTAACTCCCCTCGTAGAAGTAGAAAGTTTGATGACAATGCATTTTCTTCTTGTAAAAGACAAAACAAGAAATCATTACGTTTGTTTCTCTTTTTCTCTATTAATTCAAGCTTTTTCATTCATTTGATTAGAAGCAGCAGTTTCTTAATTTCTGGCGTTGTGGTTGCGTACCCTGCCCTTTTTCTGATTTTCTTGAAGATTATTTGATTCTTCTTAAAAGAGGAAAAATCAGATTTTTCTCTGCAGAAAATTAGGTAAGAACCGCTTCCTTTTATATATACATATTTCTGGTAATTATATATATAGAATAACTTTGATTTACAATTTTGAATTTCCCGAAAAGTTCACGAAAAATTTCAAATATTTAATTAAGCTATGAAAACAAAATTTTATCCATACTCATTCAATTACTGGAGATGGAATGATAGACAAAAGCAGAAAAATTCTTGATGATCTAAATTGCTTGGATATTATCTTATTATGTTGAATCTTATATGATATTGATTTGTAAATATTTCCCTTTGAATTCTCAGATATGCCCTTGACAGAACATAACATGGTGATGTCACAATCTGAAGTATCTGCATTAAAAGAGACACTTTGTGCTCAACAAAATCTTCTTCAGAAACTATACAATGAGTTAGATGCAGAGAGAGAATCCTCCGCAACGGCGGCAAGCGAAGCTTTATCCGTAATACTTCGCCTACAAGGAGAAAAAGCCGCAATAAAAATGGAAGCCGAACAATACAAAAGATTAGCCGAAGAAAAAATGTGCCACGCAGAAGAATCCATGGAAATAATTGAAGACATTATATATCAGAAAGAAATGGAAGTTGCTTCTTTAGATTACCAAGTTCAAGCCTATAGATACAAATTGATAAGCCTCGGTTGCGTGGACCCTGGCGTTGGCGAGATAAAATTTCCCGAAAATCTTTTGCAAAGAAACGAGGCTTTAGTTATGGATACGAGTAGCATCGGAAGGAGAGGTTCAACACCTATTCCTCTTAAGTATAAGAAAGGTAGTACATTTTCGAGAGAGAGCTCTATTAGCCCCGAAATCGATTTGACTTTGACTTCTGGTCAAGAAGTAAGCGACTCCGAGTGCATAATTTCGTACGGGGAACAAATTAGGAAATTAGACGAACGTGTAAAAGAAATAGCTGGAGCTAACTATACAAACGAGGCATTGTCTCCTTTAACTCTTTCTTCGAGGCCAAGTGCAAGCAATTTACAAAATGAAACACGGTCACCTTCACCTCAGTTGAGCATTGGGAGCTCGTATGACTCGAAGAAAGAAGCCCTTTTGAATGAAATTAACCAGTTTAAACCTCCTGCTATTATAACCAAAAATGGTGCATATGTTGATTATTCTTGTTCCTCGAACGTACATGATGTTTTTGAGGTTCCACAAGTTGATGAATTTGTGACTATAGACAAGAAAAAGACGGTTTGTGAAGGTAGTGAGAGTGAGAGCTTGGAAAGAGAAGATATAGTTCATCCTAAACCGTATGGTAAAGACGAACCTGATTGGTTGAAGAAACTATTGCAGTCGACTCATAGGGACAATAGTTTGTGTAAGCCGAGTGATATTGCTGCTAAAGGTGGCCATTTGGCTGTTGTCCAAACAAGGACTAGTGTGACTGAATCTCAGACGAGATTGAATCAACTTAACACGACTTCAGAGGTAATTGACTCGACTATTGATGGGCATATAGCTGTTGTTGAACCGAGTACTAGTGTATCTGAATCTCAGCCGAGATTGAATCAACTTAATAGGACATCTGAAATAAATGAGGTTGAAGCTACTAGTACCAACAGAGAAGAAGAAATGAAATTGTTGAATGAGATCAAAGAACGATTGAATTTGTTACAGAACGAGATTAGGAACTTGAAAGTGAAGAAATCCTCCACTAAAAACGAGGAGGAGCCTTCGTTAGTTCCACTCTCGGAGGTACATATAACCACTTAACCTCTTTCAATTTTCAGTAGTACACATGAATGAAAATAATTTCATTTGCTTTCTACTTACAGATGCCTTGTTCTAATAATTTGTGTTGCATTGAAAATGAATGCAGGCAATGCTTTACTTTTGGCTTTGAGCCCACGGAAGAAATATTACGGACATCAATGGTTATTGCAAGATGTTTGCGTGTAGGGGATACAATATATGCAGTCTCCGGTACATGTTGTATAAAAGTTTCATTTCTTTTGATTGTTAAATTGAGTGATTTGAATAATATGGGATGAGATGTATTTTTTCTTAGATATATGTATTTTCACACTTTCTGATGTATGTATGCTTGGTAGTTCATATGTACAATATTCGAATTTGAGATTTTTTTTTTGGATAAATAAATTCGAATTTGAGATTAATCTTGCATATGAAAGCAAGTTCATAGTTACTTTTATATTTTTTCCAAAGCATTTTCCTTTCTCACTGAAATTGTTATTGAAACTTTTAAAAATGGTCATGCCATAGAAATGAGTATTGAAATAAAACTCCTATAACACTTTGTCTAATTCTTTTTACTGTTAATTTTTATTTTAGAAAACTCAAACTTGCAACCCAAATATTTTTAACGGAAAACGAAGACCAACTTTCCGAATATTGGATTTAATGCACTAATTATCTTAAACTTTTATCAAGTGCCATCCACACATAAATTAACCTCAAAAGAAAGTGGAAAAAAAAAAAATAGTAGAGTAATAAAAATAACAAATTTGGCCTATTTTAAAATATCTGCAAAATGACCAATAGGGTTTAAGAGAGGGTTCTGAAATCTGAATTCCCTCTTCTTCATCTCTCCTACTCTCTCTTAAACCTTTCTTATCTACTCACCAATTCCTCTCTCTCTCTCTCACACACACACAGAGTACTAAATTTTTAGTACCATTCATCAGCTCTGGCTTCTACAGCTCCATTTTCCCCGAGCCCCAGAGCTCAATTTCACCCACCCCCATCTTCTTCTTCTTCAAATTCTTCATGGAGACCTCAAAAGAACCCAACTTTTATTTCCATGTCACTACCCGAACTCCCCAATTTCTCGCAAAACCCCCAACTTTCATCTTCCTCTTTCCCTCAAACCCTCAAACTTCCTTCCCTCCAAAACCCTGCCCCTATTCGTTCACCTCCTCTTTCCGACTCCGGCGATGAGTATTTCCCACAAAACCAAGAAAAGTTTTCAAATTTACAAGTAATTCCAAATGAGTTTTCCAAAAACTCCATTAAAGAATCAAGTGGCAGAGTATTCATCCAAGACCCACCTTGGATTTCCTCTCTTTTCATGAAAAGTCTACTACTTAGGAGCAAGAACCGAAGTGGAGGAGTCAAGATAGAATTCAAGGAAATGGAGAGGCACAAGTATTATTTACTTAGGAGGAGGCAAATAAAGTCGGAAACCGAGGCGTGGGAGAATATGGTGGAGGAGTATAGAGAATTGGAGAAGGAGATGTGTGAGAAGAAACTGGCTCCAAATCTGCCTTATGTAAAGAAATTGTTTTTAGGGTGGTTTGAACCTTTGAGGGAAGCTATTGAGAAGGAGCAGAACTCGCAGAAAACAAAGAAGCATAAGAAGGCTTTTGCACCTTTTATAGACTCATTGCCTGCTGACAAAATGGCTGTCATTGTGATGCATAAGATAATGGGGCTGTTGATGATGGGGGGTAAGGAGGAGATGTGTGTACGTGTGGTGGAGGCCGCAGTTCAAATTGGCGTGGCTATCGAGCATGAAGTGAGTGTTTGTTATACCTTTGGGATATAGAGCACAACCTTTTTGCCTCTTTTTGGTGTAGGCTCCTCATATATTTTGTGTGTATCTTAAAGTTTGGCCTGCCATTAAATTTACTAGAAGCAGATATAAATGTCAAGACACTATAATAGTATAATCGCCACCAAGCCTTCTCTATCCTTTCTATTTCTGTTTTTTCAGGTTCCACTTTGCTTCTTAGCTTGAAATTCTATGACGATAAACAATACTTATAAATCTTTGTAATTGGATTTTGCTTTTAAGGTTAGGATTCATAACTTCTTGGAGAAAACGAAAA
The DNA here is from genome assembly GCA_003313485.2 of Penstemon barbatus. Taxonomy (NCBI): domain Eukaryota; kingdom Viridiplantae; phylum Streptophyta; class Magnoliopsida; order Lamiales; family Plantaginaceae; genus Penstemon; species Penstemon barbatus. Next base: position 4,982,073 of record CM064879.1, read on the forward strand.
AGAATCAGAGGAATAATAATGCAGCTGAAAGTCAAGGAGATTATAGCAAGGAAACTGCGATTCTAAGAAAGCGTGTGAAGAGTTTAATTAGAAGGAACAAGGTAATTGGGGTCCAGAAGCTGGTGAGAAATGAAGAAGTTAAGTCATGGGGCCGAGATACACAAGCTAAGGTTTAGTTCCTTCATAATATTTTACTTATTAATAAAAAATTAGTATAGATTATCTATATCATCACCTTTATTCTTATTGAGCAATCATTTATATGTGACACAGTTGGGATGTTGTCTGATAGAATTGTTAACTCAAACTGCTTATGTGCAACCTCCAGTCAATCAGTCAGCTGATAGTCCTCCAGATGTTCGCCCTGCATTTAGACACCTCTTCAGGATTGCAACCAGGGAAACAGGGTGAGACAATTATAATTCAGAAGGATATTAACCTTCAAAAGACATTGGAAAATTCCCGTATCCTTTTTTGTTTTCTCATGGTATACTAGAGCAAGTACGATCAATTTTATGTATCTTCTGGCTATTCTTGTCTCTTTCAGGCAGAGCATTGTGAAGAGATATGGAGTCATAGAATGTGACCCTCTGGTCCTTGCTGGAATTGATAAAACTGTGAGTCAGTTCCACTGCTAGCTCCTTTTGTACTTATTTGCAGCTTTACGTTATATATGGATTACATTCTTTTTTACATTTTTCTAGCTTGGCTGATATTTTATCTTTATATTCTTTATGAACTCTAGGAAAAATTTAGGATAACATGTCAATTACTTTTTGGCCTATTCTCTGGTCTCAGTACTATTCTTCAACTTTTGAGAATAACTTCTTAACACTTCATGATAAAAGGGTGTCCTTTTTTCTTCTTGTTTTCTTAAACATCAGTTTTTAGCTTATTTTGTCTAAATTCCTCTTGAATTATGCTTTATGCAGGTTAAGCACATGATTATTCCTTATGTTCCGATGTTGGTGCCACCCAAAAAATGGAGAGGGTATATATTCACTTAACAAGTTATATATACATTTGAATAACTTTAAACTTGTGGGAGTAGAAATTTAGTAACTTGGTGAATTTATTTGAGAATGAGGCAAATAATGTTTCTATGGATACAAGTGTCAAGACTCTTTTTCAGGATACAATTGTGAACTTACCAAGGATCATTATAGCTGCTCTCATATTTATATTATTTTGGAGTTCTTTCAGGTATGACAAAGGCGGGTACCTATTTTTACCTTCATATTTGATGCGTACTCATGGGTCACGAAAGCAACAAGATGCTGTTAGAACTGTACCTCCAAAACAACTGCAGAAAGTATACGAGGTGGGAGCTGTAATAAGTGTCTTTATATTTGATTTAACTGTTTGTATTATGCATACTGGTAGGAGTAGGTCATGTGTCTCATGGCACACTTACTGTATTCTGTCTAAAACATTAAGCCTTAACTCATGAGTCAAATACTAATATTTCTATTTGATTTCTTAAAAGATATACTAATTTTTCTATTCAAATTTCACACCTAGCTTTCTTATACTGAATTAAACAAGCCCCTTGTGATGTTCTTATTGTGATTCTAGAAGTTTTTTTTACTATACATTAGTGTGTTCAATTCTGATAAAATATGCAGGCCCTTGATACGTTAGGAAACACCAAGTGGCGAGTGAATAGGCGTATTTTAAGTGTGGTGGAGAGTGTTTGGGCCGGAGGTGGAAACATTGCTGGTCTTGTTAATCGCGAAGATGTAAGGGCTTCCTTAATACTCTCAGTTTCACTGTCCACAAAATATTTTTACTACCATATTTTATTTGTGCTGTTAATACCTTATGCACTTTGTATTCATATAAGTTGTTATTCATGCTATAGGTCCCAATACCTGAATTGCTGCTATCAGATGATTTGATAGAAGTGAAAAAGTGGAAATGGAGTGTTAGGAAGGTGAAGAAAATCAATCAAGAGAGGCATTCTCAAAGATGTGACACTGAACTCAAGCTTTCTGTAAGTTCTGTATGATGCACTAGTAAAAAAGATATTAAGATTACCTATGTCTTTCTTGCAACTATATTGGTTGTTGCTATGGTGCCCTTTCTGCAATTTCAAACCATTCATTTTCTGCTGGATATAAGATATCAGCTAGGTAAAGGTTCAAGTTGGAATATAGAAAGGAAACAAATCTAATTTAGGGACTGTGTTAATCAGGTTGCTCGGAAGATGAAAGACGAGGAAGGTTTTTACTACCCCCACAACCTCGATTTTCGAGGGCGTGCATATCCCATGCACCCGCACTTAAATCATTTAAGTTCTGATGTATGTAGAGGAATTCTTGAATTCGCTGAAGGAAGGCCGCTCGGAAAGTCTGGATTACATTGGTTGAAGATTCATTTAGCAAATCTCTATGGAGGGGGTGTTGAAAAACTTTCTTATGATGAACGACTTTCGTTCGTCGAAAACAATATAGCAGAAATATTTGATTCTGCTGATAATTCTCTCAATGGAAATCGGTGGTGGTTGAAGGCTGAGGATCCTTTTCAGTGCTTAGCTGCTTGTATAAATCTATCAGAAGCCTTAAAAAGCTCATCACCACACACTGTTATCTCCCACTTGCCAATTCACCAGGTATGTATGTTTCCAATTCTGATTAATAATTACTTTTTGTTTCTTATTTTCGTACCGCTTACTATAATTCTAATTATCTATCATAGGATGGCTCATGCAATGGACTGCAGCACTATGCAGCTCTAGGAAGAGACGATGTATGTTTATTTTGTTAAGAGTTACATTAATTATGTCACCCATTGCTGAAATTTTGCTTATTTTCAGTTTGAAGCCTCTGCAGTCAACTTAGTTGCTGGGGATAAACCTGCCGATGTTTACTCAGAAATTGCTGAGAGGTTTGTTTATTTGACTGTTTTTGTTGAAGAGTGTATTTGTTGTTGTTTGTTTAGGAGTTTAAGGAAGCATTTCAACCTAACCTAGTGCTTAGCTTTAGCATTGATACAGACTCCATTTACATATTCTTTTCTGAACATTTCATTCTTCTTGGTATTTTTCGGAACATTGTCTGCTATGTTCGTCTCTAACTATATTTGATTCTAGCTAACAGATAATTTCCATGCCTTATTAGTTGTATTCATATTGCTGAAAAGTGACATATTGATTTAAGGTGACATGTTGATTTCAGGGTTCATAATATCATGAAAAGTGATAGTGAAAAGGATCCTGCGACTGATCCAAATGCTTTATTAGCCAAAATCTTAATTGGTCAGGTGGGTTTAAATTATTGGTTCAATTTTTTTCATGTTAATTATTTGGAGCGAAATTTTCACAATTCCAAATTCTAAAGTTCAAAAGCTTTCAGGTTGATAGAAAACTTGTCAAACAAACAGTGATGACTTCAGTGTATGGTGTCACCTATGTTGGTGCACGTGAGCAGATAAAACGAAGACTAGAGGAGAAGGGTCTCATCACTGATGACAGGTTGCTCTTTAGTGCAGCTTGTTATGCTGCCAAAGTAAGTATAAATTATACTTCAAAATAGAAGTTTTACTTCTCCATCAATATGACCCTTACTTTTTATCTTCTCTCCCTCTTCATAGGTGACATTGGCAGCCCTTGGGGAATTATTTCAAGCTGCACGTGCAATAATGGCTTGGCTTGGTGATTGTGCTAAGGTTCGTCAAATATTATCATAAAATGACAGATACCTTGTCTCGTGCCACTCAATAAATTTCATGAAGTTTGGAATGATGAAATTTGACAGATCATTGCTTCAGAAAATGAACCTGTGCGCTGGACAACTCCACTTGGTCTTCCTGTTGTACAACCCTACTTCAAAACTCAACGCCATGTTGTAAGTATTTTATGCTCCAAGAATGAATCTTAAATCTGATTTATACTTGCAGATTTTAAGTTGTGGTAATGTATAAAGAATCTGGTCAGTGATTTATCTCATGCAATGCAGATAAGAACTTCTCTTCAAGTGTTGGCTTTGCAGCGTGAGGGTGATTCAGTAAGTTGAATGTTTTTTTACCCTACTTTTGTTTGTTTTTGTTTGTGAGTAAGCAAGTACTTATTGTTTGTATTCCAAAAAAAATAGGTTGAGATACGAAAACAGAGAACTGCATTCCCTCCCAATTTTGTTCACTCATTGGATGGTTCACACATGATGATGACTGCCATTGCTTGTAGAAATGCTGGGTTGCAATTTGCAGGTGTGCACGACTCCTTCTGGACACATGCATGTGATGTTGACAGGATGAATCTTATACTAAGACGAAAATTTGTGGATCTTTACAATATGCCGATTCTTGAAAACGTAGGCATTTCAAGCACCAACTCTAATGCCAATTTCTACTTTTCAAAGTTTCTTCTATCATCTGGAATTGCTTTCATTTTTTAACTAAATTTTATTCTCACATGAACAGCTGCTTGAAAGCTTCGAGACATCGTATCCAACACTGAGCTTTCCATCTCTACCGAAAAGAGGAGACTTCAATCTTGAAGAAGTTCTCAAGTCTCCCTACTTCTTCAACTGATACTCCACCTGAGTCCCATTTGCCTTCTCATATACAAACAGTTTTGTAATCCGAGATATGAAACCGAGGATGCTCTTGAATGCGAAGTTTTTAGTACAAGTTCCCTTGGTTTTTTTAAGTGGCCTTCTCGAATTTCTGCTGTCTCCCCGGATATTACATGGCCATGTTCCTTAACATACATCGCAAGAATTTCAAGATGAGAAAATCATTTTGCAGAACCAGAGTTTTGTCAAGGTTACAGGAACATGAAATTATGCGTGGCATCGATTTCGGAAGAATTGTTCCTTCTGCCGTTTGGGCACCATAGAGAACTGTGAAGAAGAAAGGGCCTAGAACGAAAAACAATTCATATTTTGTCACTAGTCATGGTATAATTGTAACTCTTTATAGTACAGAGAATCATTTTCTGTAATGTTGTCAATTTTTTTGGAATTAAGTGGTGTATAGGAAGTTCTCTTCTGCTTTTGTAAATACTATATATAGTGAAAAATATATATGTAGTTAAATTTTATTATGCGAAATATCATGAACATCCTATTTCTACTGCATCGTCTCTTATAATTTTTGAAGAAGAATGAAATGTGGGCTCCATATCTCAAACCTTGCAAGTGCAAATTAATTAAGGAGACAATAGTCTCGCACTAGTTTTGATTTTTAGTATATTTTTGTATACGAATCATTTCATTTATTATTACTAGTGATCCGTTCTTTTGGCTGAAACATGAACATGAACATTGAAAATAACCCAACACTGATATCATATTTTCTCAACAATTATCTTTAAACATTTTCTATATTTGGTCTAGTGGTATGATATTTTTTGTCCTTTTTTAGAAAATTAAATTTAAAATTAACTCACATGTTGATGTATTTCATTTATTCATTTCACTCTAAGTTTATATATATATATATATTTTTTTTTTTATATAGTGTTTGTTAGTCGACGTTTTTCATGATTTTTGCGCTTAAGTGAACTTTACTTTTCTACGCCAGATATAATTTAGTATTGAATTATGAAATCAGAAATACATTGTAATTTAGGAAACATTGTTTTACCTTTATACTACACGTATCAGTGACACATTATGCTAGCTTTTTCATATCTTGCATTAACAATATTTATTTGCTTTCCGGTTAAACATAATTGCATTTCAAGTATATGTATTGAGTGTTTATACTTATAAAAAAAATATACTAGAATCTTTTTTCACCTTTGATTGGATAAAACTATGGTAGTATTACTTTATCTTAAGTTATTTTTGTCATTTTACCAAATTAAAAACAAAAATATCGAGTTTGTTATAAAAAATTTAGAAGTTAGTAATCCGCATTATTTGATCTCAAGTTAGATTTTGTCATTTGATCGAAAATAGAAATAAAATATAAAATTTGATATAAACATAATTTTCGGCCCCCAAGCAAGATCGTCTAGGTCGGTCCCTACGAGGGAGATTGTTTTTTTCAAATCATATTAATTTAATGTTTAAAATATTAGAACAATGTATGTCTTTTCTAAAAATATATATTTATATATAGAGAGAAGATGCAATTTTTGAAGTTGTAGGACGATAACTTTAAAGTTATAAATAATAGAATGGGTTAAAGATTTCCATTAACTGAAGAATAATATATTCGTTAAACTTTTGGAGTGTGATAACTCAAAGATACATGACATCATTATATTTTATTATAATTACATCATACTGTATCTTTGAAGACTCGGATACTTATGATAAATAGACCAACTAAACCTCGGATACCTAGGCTATGATAAATAGACTAAACAAATTGTAAATTTAATTGAAAAAAAAAACTATCCTTCTTTATCCGTATTAGGAAGAGAAAGAGAGAGAGGAGAAAGTACCGAGCACCATAGAAAAATCAATCAAGGTCGATTTTTTTTCCTATCTATATATAATATATATACAATTTGCATTGAATTTGTCTTTATCTTTTTGAATTCGTCCTGATTTTATTGGTTTCTTGAAATGTTTTTAAAGTTTTAGGTTTCAAATTCCGAACCCAGAGAAGAAACGATAATGGGGGAAAGACCATTCTCGTCGAGACTTGTAGTGATATAGTAGAATTTCAGAATTGGCGGCAGGTAAAACTCGTTTAATTTTTTCCCGTGACAGTTCTTGCTTATTTTCTTCATTCCAAGAATTCATTTTTTTATTAGAGTATGTTCTGTTTTCGGAGATTCTGTCAACAATAATGTCCCATGTATGGTACTTTTTTGTTATATCAAGTTAAAAGAAAGATTGAGATTCTTTCGAACGTCATTCTTTCTGTGTGATTCCATTTATCTTTATTTTAGACTTAGGTACCGAATGAATTGATCCTTTTATTGCAGACTATTTTCCACTTGCAGCTTTACCAACTTTTTTAACGATCATAATTTAACTATGTGGGATTCTTGATATTTTTCTCTTGCTTGATCAAACAACTCTTCTTGATTTTGAAAATGTCATTTTGAATCAGTTTTATCTCTTGTTAAGCTGTCTATCTATCGCTTTTTTTCCGGAACAGAACTCGAGCATATATAAAGAGGAGAAAGAACTCCTGCAAGAATCAACATAGAAGAAAGTTTCTGAATGTACCACTAAGAATTTGGTTACTCGAAAGCATATCAAAGATTCATTTATCCATCCGGTGTTGTTGCTAGTTCAGATTTGAAGGTATGATCTCTTCTTCTAATTTAACTATGTGGGATTCAAAGTTCTTGACACATGATATAATATATCCTTTTATATTGTTTCCAGTAAGTAGAACAAAAAATGGATGGATTATCTCGGACTAGTAGATCACAAAAAGATCTCTCTCTGTCATGTGAATACTACGTAGGTAGGTCACTTTTTATTTTTTTTGTTAACTTTTATGTATTAATTAATATATCACATCAGGTTATTATTATATCTTCATACTCCTTAGTCTATTTGGGCAGCGTTTCATGAAAGGAGAGAATTATTCGATTGAGAAACAAAGAATGGCACTGGTGCAATTGGAATTGAGATGGCTGAACTACTTGAGTTTTATATTGGCAGCAGGTACGTACATGTCTCTTTCCTCGTATTGAAACTGTGCTTAGTTTTAGCCTAAATTACTTGTCCTCTCTCTCTCTCTCTCTCTCTCCATATTGAAATTGTGCATAGTTTTAGCCTAAATTACTTGTCCTCTCGTGGTTGTCTATAAGATTCACATCTTAGAAATTAGAATCCTACATATTTGTTGATTCCTTAATAGAAAATTCAAGAAACAGAAATTAGGACCCAAACTGTGCATCCCACTTTCCCAAAAGACTATTCAACTTGACTCATTTTTTCACCTATTCAACAATTCAACCGATTTAACTCATCTTTTGATCAATTTGACATTTTTAACCCAAAATGTGCCTCCTACTTTCCCATAAAACGTTTTAACTCATTTTTTTATTGATTCCATCGATTTTTCACTAACTTTACCGTTTTAACCCTTTTTTAAGCTATCATTTTTCCCAAATAACATTTTAACTCGTTTTTTATTGTTTTCTTCGATTTTTTCACAAACTTTACCGTTTTAACCCTTTTTTAAGCTATCTTTTTTTATTTATTTCTTCGATTTTTCACTAACTTTACCCTTTTAACCCTTTTTTAAGCTATCATTTTTCGCAAAAAACATTTTAACTCGTTTTTATTGATTTCTTCGATTTTTTCACCAACTTTATCGTTTTAACCCTTTTTTAAGCTATCTTTTTTCCCAAAAAACTTTTTAACCCTTTTTTTATGTATTTCTTCGATTTTTTCAATAACTTTACCCTTTTTACCCTTTCTTAAGCTATCCTTTTATCCAAAAAATATTTTAACTCGTTTTTTATCGATTTCTTCGATTTTTTTAAGTAACTTTACCCTTTTAATCCTTTTTTAAGCTATTTTTTTCCCCAAAAAACATTTTAACTCGTGTTTTATTGATTTCTTCGATTTTTACACTAACTTTACCGTTTTAAACCTTTTTTAAGCTAACATTTTAACCCATTTTTTATTTTTTTCTTCGGTTTTTGCACTAACTTTACCCTTTTTACCCTTTTTTAAGCTATCTTTTTTCCTTAAAAACATTTTAACCTGCAGTTTTTTATTTATTTCTTCGATTTTTCACTAACTTTACCCTTTTAACCCTTTTTTAAGCTATCATTTTTCCCAAAAAATATTTTAACTCGTTTTTTATTTATTTCTTCGATTTTTTTCACTGACTTTACCCTTTCAACCCTTTTTTAAGCTATCTTTTTTCCAATAAAATATTTTAAATCGTTTTTGATTGATTTCTTTGATTTTTTCACCAACTTTATCGTTTTAACGCTTTTTAAAATATCTTTTTTCCCAAAAAAAAATTTAACTCGTTTTTATTTATTTTTTCACTAACTTTACCCTTTTAAAGCTTTGTTAAGCTAACTTTTTTCCCAAAAATATTTTAACTCATTTTTTTATTGATTTCTTCGATTTTTTCACTTATTTTACTGTTTTAACCCTTTTAAAGCTATCTTTTTTTCCTAAAAAACATTTTAACCCTTTTTTTATTTATTTCTTTGATTTTTCACTAACTTTACCCTTTTAACCCTTTTTTATGCTATCTTTTTTCCCAAAAAACATTTTAACTCGTTTTTTATTGATTTCTTCGATTTTTTCATTAACTTTATCGTTTTAACCCTTTTTTAAGCTATCTTTTTTCCCAAAAAACATTTAACTCATTTTTTTATTGATTTCTTCTATTTTTTCATTAACTTTACCCTTTTAACTCTTTTTTAAGCTACCTTTTTTCCCAAAAAACATTTTAACTCGTTTTTTCCACTAACTTTTCCTTTTTCCCTTACTAACTTTACCGTTTTAAACCTTTGTTAAGCCAATTTTTTTCCCAGAATTTTTTTAAACTTGTTTATCGATTTTTTCACTAACTTTACCGTTTTAAACCTTTTTTAAGCTATTTTTTTCCCAAAAAAAAATTTAACCCATTTTTTATTTATTTCTTCGGTTTTTGCACTAACTTTACCCTTTTTTAAGCTATCTTTTTTCCCAAAAAACATTTTAACTCGTTTTTTTTATTTCTTCGTTTTTTTCACAAACTTTACCATTTTAAACCTTTTTTAAGCTATCTTTTTTCCTCAAAAACATTTTAACCTGCAGTTTTTTATTTATTTCTTCGATTTTTCACTAACTTTACCCTTTTAACCCTTTTTTAAGCTATCATTTTTCCCAAAACACATTTTAACTCGTTTTTTATTGATTTCTTCGATTTTTTCACCAACTTAATCGTTTTAACCCTTTTTTAAGGTATCTTTTTTCCCAAAAAAAAATTTAACTCGTTTTTATTGATTTTTTCACTAACTTTACCCTTTTTAAGTTTTGTTAAGCTAACTTTTTTCCCAAAAAACATTTTAACTCGTTTTTTATTGATTTCCTCGATTTTTTCACTTATTTTACTGTTTTAACCCTTTTTTAAGCCATCTTTTTTTCCTAAAAAACATTTTAACCCTTTTTTTATTTATTTCTTCGATTTTTCACTAACTTTACCCTTTTAACTCTTTTTTAAGCTATCATTTTTCGCAAAAAACATTTTTAATTCGTTTTTTATTAATTTCTTCGATTTTTTCACCAACTTTATCGTTTTAACCCTTTCTTGAACTATTTTTTTCCAAAAAAACTTTTTAACCCTTTTTTTATGTATTTCTTCGATTTTTTCAATAACTTACCCTTTTTACCCTTTCTTAAGCTATCTTTTTATCCAAAAAGTATTTTAACTCGTTTTTTATCGATTTCTTCGATTTTTTTAACTAACTTTACCCTTTTAATCCTTTTTTAAGCTATCTTTTTTCCCAAAAAACATTTTAACTCATTTTTATTGATTTCTTCAAGTTTTTCACTAACATTACCGTTTTAAACCTTTTCTAAACTAACTTTTTTCCTAAAAAACATTTTAACCCCTTTTTTATTTATTTCTTCGGTTTTTGCACTAACTTTACCCTTTTTTAAGCTCTCTTTTTTCGCAAAAAACATTTTAACTCGTTTTTTATTAATTTCTTCGATTTTTGCACTACATTTACCATTTTAACCCTTTTTTAAGCTATCATTTTTCCCAAAAAGCATTTTAACTCGTTTTTAATTTATTTCTTCGATTTTTTTCACTGACTTTACCCTTTTAACCCTTTTTTTGCCAAAAACATTTTAACTCGTTTTTGTTGATTTCTTCGATTTTTTCACTAACTTTACCATTTTAACCCTTTTTTAAGCTATCTTTTTTCCCAAAAAATATTTTAACTCGTCTTTTATTGATTTCTTCGATTTTTTCACTAACTTTACCCTTTTAACCCTATTTTAAGCTATCTTTTTTCGCAAAAAAAATTTTAACTCGTTTTTTATTGATTTCTTCGATTTTTTCACTAACTTTACCATTTTAACCCTTTTTTAAGCTACCTTTTTTTAGCCAACTTTTTTCCCAGAATTTTTTTTAACTTGTTTATCGATTTTTTCACTAACTTTACCGTTTTAAACCTTTTTTAAGCTATTTTTTTCCCAAAAAACATTTTAACCCATTTTTTATTTATTTCTTCGGTTTTTGCACTAACTTTACCCTTTTTCCCAAAAAAACGTTTTAACTCGTTTTTTTTTTATTTCTTCGTTTTTTTCACAAACTTTACCATTTTAAACCTTTTTTAAGCTATCTTTTTTCCTAAAGAACATTTTAACCTGCAGTTTTTTATTTATTTCTTCAACTTTTTTCACTAACTTTACCCTTTTAACCCTTTTTTAAGCTATCATTTTTCCCAAAAAACATTTTAACTCGTTTTTAATTGATTTCTTCGATTTTTTCACCAACTTAATCGTTTTAACCCTTTTTTAAGGTATCTTTTTTCCCCAAAAAAATTTAACCCGTTTTTATTGATTTTTTCACTAACTTTACCCTTTTAAAGTTTTGTTAAGCAAACTTTTTTCCCAAAAAACATTTTAACTCGTTTTTTATTGATTTCCTTGATTTTGTCACTTATTTTACTGTTTTAACCCTTTTTTAAGCCATCTTTTTTCCTAAAAAACATTTTAACCCGTTTTTATTTATTTCTTCGATTTTTCACTAACTTTACCCTTTTGACTCTTTTTTAAGCTATCATTTTTCGCAAAGAACATTTTACCTCGTTTTTTATTGACTTCTTCGATTTTTTCACCAACTTTATCGTTTTAACCCTTTTCTGAACTATTATTTTTCCAAAAAAACTTTTTAACCCTTTTT